>JARFIW010000892.1:1257540-1886310 GCA_036346225.1 Platerodrilus igneus | reverse complement strand
CACACAACAGCATATTATCCGCAATCCAACACGACATGGTGGAACGATTTCACCTACAACTAAAAACTGCACTGATATGCCATGAAACCGAGCAATGGGCACAAGTATTACCCTTAGTTCTACTTGGAATACGAAATGCTTGGAAGGAGGATTTGAACGCTACATCAGCGGAACTCACCTTCGGGAAGTACTATGCCTACCAGGAGAATTCCTTGCAAATTTTAGCAAGCAGAGGAAACAACTACATCCTGAAGCACTTGTAAAACAGCTGCGTTACCACTTCCAACTACTATAACCAGTCCCAGATACAAACCATAACTGCAGGCAACCTTTCATATTCAAAGACTTGAAACAATCAGCCACATTTTTTTACACTGGAGGAAACAAAAGTGCCCTACAACGAACGTATGAGGGACCATACAAAGTTATTCCAATGTGTGACAAAACAGTCCTCGTTGAAAAACAATGCAAGAAAATTCTCTGTTTCAATCAACCGAGTAAAATTAACATATATGGTAAACGAACCGTTTGAAACAGACAACACGAGTCACAAACAACCAAGTAGTACTCCATCAATGACAAGAAGTGGCAGAAGAGTGCACTTTCTAAAGTGATACATCACTTTCTATCGTGACTAACGCAGTAACTAGAAAGTGGATATGTAGGTATGCAACCCAAGTTGTATTTAACAAACTTCATAGGCATCATAGAAACGCAAACGTGAACACCCCTTAATAATAGACTCGCCTACCAACACACCTTAAAACCAAATAGACTCGTCTGAAATTTCCGATTATTAGAATACAAACATTAATTATAATGATCAAGGAGGCGAGCTTTCATTTGCTTTTGAATATACCGTGTGATCCAAAAATCAGTTTACCGAGGGATACTGAATATACAATTCGGCGGAATACTTACATTGGTATATTTAGTGAATGTAATAAGCATGTCTTACTCAGTAAACTGACTTTTGGGTCACACGGTATATTGACATGCAATAGCCAGGAACAAGAAATAACTTCTGATCTTCTGAAGTTTAACCTTTTATTGGAGGTTAAACCAGATGGTTGTGCGTTATGCACTAACGTGGATACTCCACGCCCACCTGGCAAGGTGAACCTAATCATACCACCAAGGCGTGGATTTCCACCAATGGAAGTTACTTTGTAGAACCATTTTGGTATCAGCATCTACTGCTGAACGTGTCCCACCAAGAGGGGATGTCCGTGACACCCTCGTCTTCACCGTCCACCATTATTGAAGCGGACATAGCTGACTGGATGTGTGAATACCACACCCTGCGCCAGTTCCTACACTTATACAAAGAATCCGTCATCATTATACCGTTCCATGCCCCATATCGCCGATAAGGGAACCCGCACAATACATGGCATGGGTGTTGATTGAACTGCCGCGTCTAGCACCACATACAGACATCGATCCAACGAAACTCTACTTGCAGATCCCAGGCGACACGGTATTTGTGAGTACCTACTCATCCGCTAATCCATTTTAACGTAGGCTTCTTTTTGATTTGCGTTTCTTCACAGGAACGCGTGTAAAAGTTCAAAATTAATCCAGTGCACGAATTTCATTTTTGTTTACAAACATTACATTCATTCAAAGCCGCACTATAAATTTTCTAATGCTGGAGGGCATTTGCATTTCTAGCATTAATAACATTTGTTCACTTAAAAGCTCTATTCTCATGCATAAATTCAAGGACATTTGTATATTGCATATGCATGTAGAATCTGATGTATTGTTATTTTCAATTTCATCTTATTGTATGTATTTCTTACAGCCAATGGTTAATTCTAAATCTGTAAATAAATTATACATATTTGTTGTCTCTATGCATTAACGAAACAAAAGGTGACCCCACAAAACATAGAAATCGTGAACTGAACTTCCACAGATTGTTAATACAGATTAAGAATAATAATGGCCCTAAGACTGTACCTTGCGGAACTCCAAAATTCATTTTAACAGGTTTACCATATTCATTCCCAATTTTAACTATTTGGTAGCTGTCAGTTAAATAGTTTTTGATTCAAATGCTTTACATATATCCAAGAATATAGCAACGGTAGGCCTAGAAAAATTCAAATTGTTATATATTTTGTCTAGTAAGTGCACAATTGCCATTTCAGTACTATGTTTTGGACGAAAACTAAATTGTTGGGGGAGGACATTGTTAGTCGTAGAAACGTAATTATTCTATTATGCAAAACTTTTTCAAATATCTTGGCAAAGTTTGAGATTAAAGAAATTGGTATATAATTTCCCATAATTGATTTATTTCCTGCTTTATATAGAGGTTTAATAACTTGTTATATAATCCTGTTTATTAGCATTTTCATAGGTATACATATTGCATCAACAGTTCTTTTTAATAATGTTATATTGTCCGATCCTGGACCTGTGCCCATCTTCAGTTTCTTTTGTATGTTTTGATTTCCCGTACTTCAACTGGTTTTAGATATATCGAATTACCATTTCCATTTTCATTTATAATATTTGTTTTGTAAATTATGTTGGTTCTTCCTAATTTTACTAGCTAATTTTTAACCTGTGGTTGCAAAATAATTGTTAAAACTATTTGCGATCTTTTTCTGTAGTTACTGTATTTTCATCAATTTTAATCTGTGTAATTTCGTAACTCTTTTTGATTTATGAATAATATTTTTCGTTAATCTCTAAAGCTTATTGGTATCATTATCTATAGATTCAACCTTGTTTTTGTAGTAACTATACTTAGCTGATATGATTATATTGTTTAACTGGTTATGGTAATGCGTATAGTCTACTTTAACTTGTTCATTTTCTGCATAATCTTTCATTACTTTATATAACCTATCTTTTTCATGAATTGAATTTATGATTGTGGTTGTTATCCATGGATTTCTTTTAGTCAGATCCATTGAGATTGAATGTGATGCTTTTATAACGTTGTAATTAATTATATCCTGAAAATATTCAACTGCCCCGTCCAGTTCTAGAATTTCCACTAACTCCCATGATTGCTGCATCAATTATTTAGTTTTTGTTGTCAGTATAATTTCTCTCCTTTTGCTTTGCAATATTTTCTATTTGTACAATAATTGAACAGTGATCTGTAATTTTGCTATGTAAAATTAATAATTTCACATTTTTAACACTGTTTTTGGTGTTCATGAATATATGGTCTTTGCACGTCTTACTATTTGTATCAATTCTTGTAAAATCATTAATCAAAGGAATAATACCTTTATGAAGCAAGATACTTAAGTATACATTACTGTCATAATTATCTGTTTTTATATCTTTATTAATATCTCCTAACAACAGCTCTTTTTCCAGTGTGCAATACTCCGTAACATAACATTCTAGAATTTCTATGAATGAGTTATGGTTAAAAGATGGTGTTTTGTATATTTTCGTAATGCCAATTGTAGTGGAACACATTTTAAGCTTGATTCTTAAAAATTTGTACATTTTTATTTCAATAACTTGTGCATCATAAATAATGTGTTTCTTTATTAGTATAATACAACTATCATTTCTTGTAAGGCACTACCATTATATTCTATATTGGTTGTATTATACTGCTTGTTCTGTATCTTGAATTTTAAATGTTTCCGAGAGCACTATAATATCAAATGTATAGCCATATATTGCTATCATAGTAATCACCTCATTAAAATTTTGGGATAAACTTCGAATGTTAATATGGAAAACAGATAAATTACTATCATTTTCCTTAAGTAATTTTTGGCAAGTTATATTATAATAGATATTTTTTGTTAAGTTAACATGTAATTCTAGATTATCTAAATACCTATTTATTATGTACATATAATAACATTTTCAATAAAGACAAAGGTTGAAAACTTAAATATGTTCACAATCCTGTATATTATACAATAATAAACACAAGAAAAGTTTTATAGTTCACTAGATGAATGTGGTAATCGCAAAAGTATAATATACTTGTGTGTGATTTCCAAACATTTAGATCTTAATTTTAATAATGTTTTTGAATCGAAATTACAATTTAGAAGGTGATGTACACGATTATTTAGATTCCGTTGAATATTCTCGGAGCTCCTTTATATATTTTATATATAGATTAGCTTCTCCTTTTTCCTTTTTTCATCAAGTTCCTGCTTAATTTTCCTGTGTAGTCTCTGTCTGATTACTTGAGATTCAGAACTTATTGTTTTCAATCAATTGTCTGTTTTTCGGGACTTTTATATCATGCGTTTTGAAAATATTTTGAGGAGGCATACAACACCACTCTTTTTTTATAAATGTACAGTATTTTTAATATCAATTTCTATTCCAGATACTTTTTCTAATATTTTTTCCCTTGTTGTATGTCTTGATTTTTTTTTGTTCTGCTGATTCGGTTTCTTTTGATTTAGGTTTTAATTCGGGTTAATAGAACGAACCTGCAAAGTTGAACTGCTATGAAAACCAAGCTTCTAATAACCCATTTATTCATAATTTTGAACAATATAAAGGACATAGCAACGAAAGGTATTGGAGATTATGAATAGTGTTATATGTATTAAATTCCCTTTAATCTGGCATCCTTAGTAACTAAACAACAAAAAGTATCCCACATGTGATTTAGCAATACTTTTTACTTTTTTACTAAAACAAACCGCTGCTGGTGACATTTTGTAACTACGAAAAATGTTGACTTTGCAATTTAATTACGTCTCAACTCATTTACACACCCCAACCGTTAAGGGTTATCTATAGTCAAACCTACCTGATATAAAACAACGGAAAGATTTTTGTTGATTATTTAGGTCTTCTTTACGTGACGTTAGTATGCATGCAACTAATTTATCCTCATACTTTTGCAGTAATTATTTACTTTGTCGTGGAATGGTGTTTCTCAGCTCTGGCACTCTGTTACAATATACATATTTTGAACTATTGGTGCTCCGGTCCCTGCTTTATTCAAGAACATACTTGTTATTATCGTATTCTTTAATTCTTATGGTTGCAACTCTACATACTTAGTTTTATGCTTAAGGTTGTGATTTAGATTTGTTGGTTTTGGAGTTGTTAATTTTTCTTATTTATTGAAACGCCTTTGAAGAGACATAACTGTAGCTCAACCCCTTTAACAAGTTATTTTCATTTGTTTTTTCCGCCTTTTTATGTCTCTCCAAAATGTCATTTATAATAATTATAGTTATTAATAAGCACTTAAAGCAACTGTGCTACATAAAACACTAACGACTGGCTTAAGCAGTATACATACAACCTCCTTTTTCACCTAATTGAACTAGTCTTCTAGTTATTAATTTTACAACTTTTGTGACCAAAATAATTATTGGACCTTATATACATGTTTAATTTGATATTTTACTTCATTTTGTCTTATTAGTATTAATACAATAACGAGATTTTTCTTTATTCTAGTGTATTATTTTATGGCATGTAGCCATACGTTGCTCCAAAAACCAGTTCATACTGGATTTGTACTACTGTGTTCTTTTCCTTTGTCTTTTTTTTTCAATTGATGGGTAAGACCATTGTTACGTGAATTTGTGGCAGTCCCTGTTCGGCACCAAAAATTTATGTTACGTTATTCGGGGCAAACGCGTTGGGCGCCAAAGTTATGCTACGTTGTCTCATAGCCGTGCGTAACAAAAAGAAAATCAAGGAAGCAATGACCCGGCTCAATCGGAGAGTAGGGGGGGGGGGGTCGGAGAAAGCAGACCCACATATAATGTATGCGGCTGTAAGGAGTTAGTAACAATACCTGCAATAAAAAAATTAGAATAGCAAACCTGAAATAAAGAAAAAGCATAGCATGCTGATCGAGCATAGATTGTTCAGTACTTTGTAGAATGTAAAAAAAACTGTTTAGATAATCTATATAATATAACAACGGTAAAAGCAGTACAAAAATTTTTAATACAAAGTGAGGTAATATTGGGGAGTAGCAGAAACGTTTCCTCACACACCAATTAAACATAAATCAGACAAAATGTTAAAAGAAAATAAATAGGTAAGACACAATTGATATGAGTAATTCAGTAGTATTGATCTTTCTTTCTTTCTTTTTTTTTATGTTTTAAAATAGCATGCAAGTCTATTGTAAAAGGTATCAGAACGACAAAGATATGGTAAAGCAACGGATAGATATTTAAAGTAATAATCGGTAGGAAATAGTTCAACTTACAAAAGTCTTTCAGCAACGCTTCCTTGCAACTGAAGTGTGGGATTCAACGATGTCCCGCACTAACGAAGCACTTCACCCTTGACTGTGAGGGTGCTGATGGAATTTCTTACACTTTACACTAATCACACCTATGTATTTCACTGGCGTTAGCAGCAGACATTATCATGCTGATGGAACTATGTAGCATTGATAAATTCTTGTTAACTCTATTTCCTGAGACACTAATTTCGAAAGATTTTGTAACACAAATTGTAAAGAAAAATAGTAATAAAAATTTAGAGTCACGGGCTTTCAAGGCACGACGTAATGCATTAAACTAACAGTAACGTGAAGCGTTTTATTTGCTACCTATGGTAACAAAGGAAAAGCTAATGCTTTTGTATAACCAAATTCGCACAAACAAAAGATCTATTTTAGATTCGTTGGGGTTAGAAAATTCAGGAACTACAGTACCAACTGTCTTTACAAGTGAATGAGATACCTGTTCATAAGAAGTAACCTCTTTTTTTTCTACTAAACCTGCTACAACTGTATCACCATTTTTAGAAACACTCAAGTTTTAAAACTGTGTTTGAATAAACCAGAGTATGCACTACTCTGATAAGAAAAGGAGGCCACGAAAAGTAGATCGCACACAGTTCAAATATAGCAAGACAAATCCACAAAAAACACAATTAGTAAAGCGACGGTATCACTAAATCAATCTTCCGTAAAAACAACCACGTGCGGTCGGGTTTTCCAAGTTCTACAACTTTTATTTCTAACAGAAAAGCAACAAAAACAATTTGTCGTGCAACGCATAATCACTAAGTCAATGTTCCGTAAACCTTTTATTTTACACGAAAAAAAACAACTAAAGACACAATCAGCAAAGCAACGCGTATCACTCAAAGTACTTAATATACCGGAACCAAGAACAAAAACCGACTACGCATCTGTTCATAACAACTCGTTGTTATTACAACCGCACTTCTTGTCAATCCAACACGTTACATCTAAAAGCCTACCTCCTTCAAAGGTCATCAGAACTACACTACTCTACAGTTAAAAAACAACTTTTACTTCACAAGAAACTCAACTAAAATCGAGTCGTGTCGTGCAGCACTTTTAACGCAATTCACATATAGAAACGAAGAACAAAACAACACTCTCATCTGTAGATATAAAATCGTTCTTATTCCAACCGCTTATCGCCTATCAACTCGACTCGTATATCCACATAAGGAACCTCCAATAAATGAATGCAGCACTCATATCTACATAATTAATTACAGCGGTTTATCATTTTCAATTTATCTATCTTCAAATCACTACACACGAGTCAATGCTTTATAGTATAATATAGTATAATATTTTTGTTTTATACTTTATTAACCTATATTGAGTTATGCAATAAATCTACTTACTTACTTACTAATAAACATTAAATATAAAAATAGTAATTTGTAGAAATGTATTTATTAATTGGGAAACAGCGTAAAAGTTTAAACTATAAAAAATGCCCGTTACACCATGTTTTGCAGTGGAATTGCAAAGGCAGCTGCTTTATTGTGATAATCCTTGGCACCTTTCAAGTAATTTGTTTTTATTGTTTTCAGGTTTTTTTTACTCGTGCCACTCCACCACAACCCAGTCGGAGCCAGACAGTTTTTCACGCCTATTGCTATGTTCTTGCCTGGTTTATTTTATTTGCCTTAATGAAGGTTAATCCTATTCAAACTCTTAATTTTTACTCGACCTTCTTCAGGACTAGTTCTCAAATTTATGAATTTTTCTTCCATTTCTCTTTCTCGAAATCGTTCTGTTACAAATTCCAGCTTCGAAATTAATATCAGCTCTCTACCTTGGATTGCGAACAAAAGTACAGAAATTTGTAATTGCATTTTCTTCATCTTACTTGCTGATTTAGGTGTAGGTTCAGTGCAGTAGCTAATTTACTGTTTAAGAAGAGGGACTGCATATCACTAAACGATTTATGACTGATTATAATGAAATTATGAATCTGTCGTTAACATATTGTTAAATCTCCCAGTTTTATCACTTCTATTATTTTTTTCTTATTGTTTTTGTTTATTTTTTAAATTTTTAATAGACAATTTTTCGGTATGTTTGATAGTTCTAATTAATTTCTACTTCGGGATTTTTAATAGATAAATATTCTTACATTTAAACGTGATTCTTACAACACCGCAAACGCGGTATACTAGACGCAAAGGCAGTTGGTAACGCTAATCTTTAATACAGATTTTAGCGCGCCCATCTGTCAATGACGTCACACAATAAGCAAATTATTACCCGTAAATGACGAAATATATAAAAAGTTAGAAATGATTTTTTAAAGGGCAAAAAGCCACGTTTCCTCAGCGTCTCTCGGAACCTCCCCACTTTTCTCCCTTCACACGCGTCGGCGCGAAGTTCGTCCAATGCACTTCTGACGTGACGGAAATACACGCCAAGTCTTTCAAATTTAAGGCGCGAAACTCCCGCACATCAAAATTAAACTAAGGAAGGTCTAGTGCCAAATCTTTGGCACGTAACAATCGCGACAAAGCCATAAAAGAAAAAACTTAAAAAAAGAAAAAGTCTGTTAGCACAGTAACATCTTAAAAGCTAAATCCTAGTTACCCTACGTAAATCCTAACTTAAAGCCTACAAAATGTTTATTTAAGACGCCACCTGGTTTTTTCGACCGAATACACGTCTTCCGAATTACCAGGAAACGGAAAATGTAGCCCCATTGTCTTTGACTACACTAATAATCGACAGCGCATATTTGTCGGGGAGCATGAAACACTACTTAAATTAAAACAAATGCGACAAGTCGCCTAACGTATCTAAACTAAAGCTAACATTAAAGTTTCCTACGTGCAAACGCACATAAGCGTTGCATCAAAACTATTCTTTGTTGGCAAAAAGTGCCCAAATTTAAAAATGTTCATCCGAGTTAGTTACTCTACACTCTTGCAAATTTTTGTTACTGGTACTTTGGTTTACTAACGATACACATCAAAACTTGTCCATGACATGGTTAGGAATCAACAAATTTACCAAAAGTATCACCCTACTAAATCCTTACATTGCTAACCTAACAAATTACATTTCTACATCAGGTTAGCTTTTTCACTTAATTTCAAGAAAAATAATTCCCACGTCTGGTCATAAATACCAAACGTTAGGAAGATAAAAAGATAAAACAAGATCTCAAATTGTTGTTGAAGCTAATAGATAAGGTAACAATATTGAGCTTAAGTTATTATCAAAGGTAATAGGTAAGATAACGATATTAAGCTTTAGTTATAATTTGAGATACTTGGTAAGATAACGCGATATTAAGCTAAAGTTATTATTAGAGATAGTAGGTAAGATAACGCGATATTAAACAAAAGTTATTACTAAAGATAATAGGTAAGATAACGTGAAATTAAACCAAAGTTATTACTAACGGTAGTCGGTAAGATAACGATATTCAACTAAAATTATTATTAGAGGTAATCGGTAAGATAACGATATTAAACTAAGGTTATTATCAAAGATAATAAATAAGATAAAGGTATTAAATTAAGATATTATCAAAGATAATAGATAAAGATAACGATAGAGTGGCTCCGTAGAGCCGTTAAATGGGAATTTCTCGTACCCTCTAAAAAGAGCGACCTGTGAAGCAGGCCCATTTGCAATAAACGGTACGAGGGACCGGCAAAGGCATTTGGGTGCATCCCTGCACCCGGCGTTAATTGATATCGGTGATACAATCACACGACATCTACACGGTATATACGATAGTTATATACACATGCACTCACACATTCACACACTCATACATACCTTCACTGTCAGTGCCCATGCGCTGACAGCGGCACCGAATGACCTCACGAAAGATTCCCAGAGATGGGGTTTGGGTGTCTGTGAAAACCCTCCGTGCAACCACACGGTGACTAACAGAAATGAAAAGACAGAGAAATAGGAACGGTAGAAAGAGGGAGGTAGGTATTCGGAATGCATAAGAGGCACTTCCAGGCAGAAAAAAGTAGAGGAAGGGCTTGCATTGAGCTAAAGAGACAGAAAAAGGTGGATAGCAAAGCGCTACTCAACCAGCCAATGTAGTCAGTAGCCCGGAGTGAGGGAACATCACTCTTATGTAGCAGACGGGTGTTCCGGGACGAGAACAGGTCCACCGAAGGAAGGATAAGGCAGAAACGGAGACAGTAGGATAAGAAAAAGTAGAGTTTTTGAACAAGCGTCCGAGACAAGGTAGAGAATTGTCCCTGTTGAAACACAGATTGGTCTGAAGGACCACCTGCGATATTAATCCGACAAGATAAGGTATATAATATGTTAACAAAATCACTAGACTCTTAAGAGAACTAGTACGATCATTTTCCTAACGAGTGCATCCACTACGATAAGAAAATCAGACAAAAGTTGACACAACTTAGAAGTATCATTACAGATACAATCACACGAAAACCCAACTGTTTCAAGGTAGTTTTTTAAAACAGTAACGCCCTAAACACACAAAGATGCCTAATTATAAGCAGTTAAATACAGATACACTGTCCCAATATGCTAAAACAACCGAGAATTTAATAAAATATCACTAAGAAGCGATAGTGCCTCACCACGAAGTTCAACAAAAAACAATGAAAAAAATGTTTATAAGTTATGGTGATTTAGTAGGAAAAGAAACAAATAATGATATAGTATAATGTGGGCGACTAATAATTTAGAGAAAAAACACATGGAATAGACAAACCTAGTTTTTTGCAACTGCGAATATGAACTATTTCTTACAATGGCATAGGTCGCGCGTCTCCTATGTGAACCCAAAGAAGAAAGCATCCACTCTAATATCAGCTCAAACCAATCATAAAAATTCAATGAGTTATTACAACCAAAGTTACGACAATTACCACACAATTAAACGATGTAAGAAAAATACTATAAACCAAATAATATGTTGTAGGAAAAGTTCGAGGATTAATTAAATAAAGCGACAGAGTTATATTGTGGGGTGTAGAGAATAAAACGATATATAACTAACGGAAAGTTCAAGGAAAAGTCAACCAAAAGGAAAAAGACAGCTAATTAGAGGTAAGTAAGTTAAACGCGTAGAAAGTATATACTGTATACGAGAGGAAATAAGTAATTAAAGTTACTAATTGATGGTGAGGGCTAAAACATTAAATACATTGTCAAAGAAGTAAAACGTGAAAAGCTTTTAGATGTACGTAGGGTTGAACGATTTTAAAGATAATTTTAAGCCATTTAATGAGGTTTAAATTGATATGTGAAGAAATAAGAGTAATCAAGACTCGATTCACTAATAAAATTGTTGAATAACAGAAAGATATCTTGTAAAACATATATTTACCAGGATGGGAAGCTCTTGTTTGAGTTCCACCCAAACTAATAAAGAAAAATTTCAACATCATTCTTAAAAAAATGACTTACAAATTGCTAAAACGACAAACTTACCATCAATCCTCGTCTAGACTTATAATGCTTAGCGACCGGTCCTTTGGGTCTCGGATCTAGACTTACAAAGCTTGGCGACCAATTCGAATGGCTAATCTCGCTTAATAGATCTTAAAGTGCGTTGAAACATTGATATATATATATATATATATATATATATATATCTAAAAAAATATGCAATCAAGACAAACTCATACTCGCTACACAAAAGAAATATTCTACGATACATGTATAAAAAAACAGTATTCCAAATTGTTGAAATATTCTTTCGATATTGCGGGAGTTATCAACAACCATCGTAAATGAGTTTAAATATAAAACGTTAACGATGATTTCGTTATTACAATGCTTAAAGGAGTAGATATAAAGAGATTCAGTTTATTACAGTGTTTTGAAAGGTAACAGATATGATTAGATAATTTCGTTAATTGTATTTAAAGGCAAAATGTTCTTTAAAGAGGCATTTATAGGTTATACTGTTTAAATAGCAAGGAAACACATTTAAAACTATATCAAAGCAAGATAATATTTAAGAAAAGAAATATATCATGGTTAAGTTAGAATAACGCTTTAAAAAACACTAAAAACTCAGTTAATTAGGAAATTTATATTTCGGCATGGAATTTTGTTATATATAGATAATTGTGAATTATACTTAATGATTTCGTTTATAAAAAAAACACTCCAAATTATAGAAAGATACATTATATGTGTTATTTAACAAATACAATAGGATTACGTTAGTCTAATGTTTTAAAACATACTAAAAAGCCAATTAATTACGTTAAGTGTCTTTAAACACAAAGTTTCCTTCAAATAATTTGTAAATCATAATTTAAATAGCTAAATTACTAAAAGACACTTAAAATGTTGACAAACAAGACAGTGTTTATTTACGATTTCAAAAAAACACTTTTTAAAGTCCAAAGAGAAGTCATAGATATGTTTAATTTAATATAAAATTTGCTTAAGCCTTACCATAACATATAATTTAATAAACCTCACCATGACATAACTCACAATTAGGTAGCGGTCTGGCATGTTGGCAGCGATTCGTTGCTTAACCCTTACCATAACATATAATTTAACACTTTTCTTTTTTGAAGCGGATAACCAGGTTATATTTCATTTCCTTATAAATGGTAATCATGTAAACATGTTAGAGTTCTTTAACAGCCATCAGGTTGCTAATATCTATGTAGAGCCAGCTGGATAGGAAAAAGATAGAAGGATATAGGAAGACCTAGACCAAACTATATTAGTCAAATTATTAGAAATTTAGGTTGTGTAGGGTATGTAGAGCTTTTTAGATTAGCACAGAATAGAAAAGAAGTTAGAGCTGCGTCAAACCGACCTTAAGTAAGGTCGAAAACAAAATGATGATGAGATAATTTCCGTAATAAACAATGAATAAGTCATACATTAATTGATTGTTTGTTTATTTATATATAAATGTACTCACGTGTATAGGTTAAAAGTGAGGTTAACGTGTTGAAAATCCCTCCTAAAAAACTTGTAGTTCTGTTTAAAAAACAAACTATGCACTTAAATAACATAATTCAAGTTAAAAAGGTACACCACATTTAAAATTGGAAGAAAATTAAATTAACCAAACATTTTAAATACATAAGCTATGTATTTCAATATCAAAAATGGCGGTTTTACATTTAGTTACTATAACAACTGTTTTTGACATTTTAGGAATCTAGTGAGTTGCAAAATACCAGCCTAAATTTTTAGGGTCCATAGACATTAGAATATTAGATAATTTATTTATTTTAAGTCAAAAAGCTATAAATAACGTTAATTAATACACTGTAAAGCCATAAAAGAAATATTACAACCTAAAAAAAACGTTAAAGGCGCCAATTCTTACATTTAAATGTTTTTCTGTACATAACCGTCGACGCGGTATATGTGACGCAACGGCAGTTGGTAACGCTAATCTTTAATACAGATTTTAGCATGCCCATCTGTCAATGACGTCACACAATAGGCAAATTATTACCCGTAAATGACGAAATATATAAAAAGTTAGAAATGATTTTTTAAACAATAAGGTACTCAAATAAATAGGTACAGCTTCCTACAGAATAAGTTAAGGATGGCGTCTGCGACGTCCATCGGGATTGCTCCGGCTAGCGACGGCGGTCGTGGGCTGCTCCCAGGTTGTATCCAGATTGCGTCTTCTTTCCTAATATGTAGCGGGAACGATAAGGAACAGGTTTATAGGGAAAGATAAACAAAGATAAGCAAAAGGAAATCTACATAATAAAAATGAAGATACGATACCAGACACGACCACTCCACTCGAAGTTCAAAGGCAAAATGCCACGTTTCCTCAGCGTCTCTCGGAAACTCCCCCACTTTTCTCCCTTCACACGCGTCGGCGCGAAGTTCGTCCAATGCACTTCTGACGTGACGGAAATACACGCCAAGTCTTTCCAATTTAAGGCGTGAAACTCCCGCACATCAAAATTAAACTAAGGAATGTCTAGTGTTAAATCTTTGGCACGTAACAATATGTAGATAAAATGGACGTTAATAATATGCAACTATATTTTTGTATTTGGTATGATGAACTATTATGGAAAAGGGGACATTGAATTTTTTTTCCTAGTAAAGAGGTTGGCGTTTCAGAAAAGGTTGGGAACCTATGCTGTAAATATATATTATTATTATTAGCTATGCCAATTTGAATTATTAATAATCACTGATTATATACTATAATCTGCTTTAAGTAAAACTTGCTGTTTTGATTCCTGCTGACTATTTAAATGAACTGTTGATATCTGAAATCTAATATTGATATTTATAATAGGCAGTGCAAAAGGAGAATTTGGTGGAACCTATAATTGAATCAATGATGAAAGTCATGTCACTAAAGCCCACTTTGAATGAAGGCGGAGATGGTGCACACGCTGAAGATTTTTATCAAGGTGATCCTGATGAATATACACCAGTTACCATTGCAACCCAAACACTGGATATGATTGCATTACATCTACCACCAGAAAAAGTAATACCTTTGTTTTTGAGCCATATTGAACCTGCTATTCAAGGAACAAATTTACATGCTCAGAAAGCAGCTTATTTGGCACTTGCAGTCCTTACAGAAGGCTGTTCTGAATACATTCGTAAAAAATACTTAGAGCCATTTTTGAAATGTGTGTGTGGAGGTATTACCAATCCAAGTTTACCTGTTCGGAATGCTGCTCTATTTGCTTTAGGACAATTTGCTGAACATTTACAGGTAAGTTTTAGTGTATGAATTGAACTATGCAGAATTTTTTTTTAAGCTGGCCACTTTTGATTTTAAAACTATTTAGATAATACAAGGGAAGTTCCTTATTAGAATAAGACGTTCAGAAATAGTTGTTAGTTTCTAAGTTATGCCTCAGTAGAATTTCAAAATTATCAAACTTTACCGGATGAATCTATTTTTAATCATATCCTTTATTTTCTAATTTTTCCAGGCAAATTTTATACAGTTGCTTAAAATACCTTTCTTATTCTTGAGCATTTTAGTACACTTAGCATCTATCGTTATGGTAATTTTTTCCTAAAAGTATTGAATGTATTCTGCATTTTTGTTATTATTATTTCATCTTGCAGTCTAAGCTACTTTTTAAGCTTTCTAAATCTCGTACATTGGAATCCTACAAAACAAAGAAACGCGTATTAATCAACTGGAAGGCAACTTAACATAAAAGTTAAATAAAGACAGGTAAACAAAAGCAAAGCTTTTTAAAGCTTTTTTCTTCTAAAAATCTCCTTTAAGAGCGTACTAATTAGTGCAAGAAGTTTTTATAACAAAAACAGCACTTAGGAAATAAATCATTTTTAATGAGGTACGAGGTTAGTCCAAGACACGACCTACTAAAGAAAACAGAAAATTTGAGTAGGAACTACTTTTATTTTTGTACAGAGTCTTTCTCACTTTATTTAGCTCGATACACTTTTTCCAGCGATGTTCAATAGCTGCAGCATCCTGTTATGTAGTGAGAATCGTTGAGCGCCTCAAAATAACCATCTAATGTAGTTGTTGTTAGTTAATCTTTTACCAATTAGCTATTGTTTCAACTTTGCAAACACAAAATAATCCGAGGAGGCTAAATCTGAGGTGAGAAAACAATTTGATCTTTAACCTATTGATTTTGAATATCACGGCGATATATGAACTAGTGCATTGTCTAGATAGATTTCATAGTTCTCTTTTCCTTAGTTTTAAAATTTATTTGTCACTATACTTAAAAAATTATTTTTCCTTACATTTTCATCTTCGATTCTTTATTAATGTTATTATTACACAGCCTTCCGTATTATTTTGTCCATGTTGAAATATCTTCCATTTCAACGATTTAACGAATCCCTTAGACTTCTACTAGC
The DNA here is from genome assembly GCA_036346225.1 of Platerodrilus igneus. NCBI lineage: Eukaryota > Metazoa > Arthropoda > Insecta > Coleoptera > Lycidae > Platerodrilus > Platerodrilus igneus. Next base: position 1,870,256 of record JARFIW010000892.1, on the reverse strand, counting down.
TGATGTCGGTTGTTGCTTTACTCCAAGGATACACATAGGTTTCTAAAATTATGCCTCTGTAGTAAAATGTCGATTTCCACAGTTGCAAATACAAGAAGTTTCTGTTCGATGTGTTTTCTTATGCATATATTTCAATTATTTTTTTATAATTTTCATTATCAACTGTTTTCTGTATTAAAAAGACGTTGGTACATTTTTTTTTTGTTTTTTCTAGAGCTTGGTGAGAAGCTGTCACCTTTTGTCATTTTCAGTGCTAATATCTTTGATTGTTTTTGGTAAATTGGAGAATTCTTCTACTTCTATCCTTTATCGGTTAATCGTTTTTGTATGTTTGTGGTAGCTACTGTTTTGGAAATACCATGGCGGTACAGTTAAGTTGCCCGTTTTAATAAATGTTTGTTTTTAAGTTTGCAAAATTGTTTATTTTTATGAACCGTCTATGACGGGTTAGTATTTAATATTTATTGTAGTTAAACGAAATAGTTTAATTGTAATTAGATAAAGTGGAATAGTGCATATAAGGTAAGAAGCACTATAAGCTTTATAACCAAAGGAGATTGTCATCTCTAGAGGTAATATCATCACTTTTGCAAGCCGTTGTCTTATCCCACACTTCGAAAACTATTTGCAGTTTATTTATTTATTTACATGGGTACATGATATGTTACTGCAAAATAATTACTTAGTTATTTTATATCTTAAATCATTGGCATTATTCAATGATTATCTGCTTCCACTGTTCATAGTTCAAGACATTTTTATATGTAAATGTGATGAAAGTTTAAATTTATAAAAGCAGCTAATTTGAAATATTTAATTACTCAGTAATTGACGGCTTACCATTTTAAAACATTTACAATTTGTTGCTTAAAACATTACTAAATACGAGAATAACAATTCAAGGAAACAATAATAATACATTGTCACTGAATAAGGTTAAACAAGCACATGATTAAAGAAACATTTTAAAAATTCTTTGGCTTTTGTGAGTGAGGTTAAATGAAAACTGGTCCAATATATGGTTAACCATCTCTTTGACTGCACGTGTCGTGTTTAAGTTTTACCTTATGCAACTTCTTTTTGAAAAATGATCGATGAATAGCACTTCTATAGGTCCTTTATCTGTGATCGCTTGTATTTTGGTAAGTTGTGGCTATTGTAAAAGTAAAAATATTAATTCATCCTATTAGGTGTTTGTTTTCAAATTTATGTGCATGTTTAAAGATTATTTACTGTTTTTGAGGAATGACTCGAATTTATAAACTTGCGCTTACTAAATTGTAATAATTTTTGCCTCCATGATATGATGCTCAAAGTGGTACACAAATTTCAAATGTTCATATTCGAAAACTACTTATTTAAAACTGAAATTTAGTACATTGACAGTGTTCGTTATGGCTATGTGTGGTAAGTTAATAAATTTTGATTTGTTTCAAAGGGATAGGGCTCTAAAAAAATATAAAGGTGCACCGGCTATCTGCAGTGGTGTGGGAGTTGGTTCCTATGGAAAAATTATAAACGAAAATAGAAAAATTTGAAATAAAAATAATAAATAAATGGGCTGAAATACAAAAAAAAACTAGGTTACACTATCATTTCTGAAATGTTTTTTCTACTTGTCATAATTGAGGGATGCCAAACCATCTGTCGCGGCAATTTTTTTTGATATTATTTCTACACTGAAAACAGTTATTCTGCATAAATCTTCATTGCATCTGTAACCTAAACTTTGTCATGTTATAGGGTACCTTCCTCTAAAAATCTTATTAAACTTTTGTTAAATTACATAAATTGTCTAAATAAAGGCATCTCCCAGATATGATTCTATTACTGATGTAGTTAGATGTCCTTTAGAAATGTGTCTATATACCTAGTTTTAAATAAATTTGAAGTAAAATTTTTTCTAAACTTAATTAAGCTCTATTAACATAAAATAATTACAGGTAAAGTTACTTAAAATCTTTAAAAGAACCTAAATTTCTTAACCTCACTCTGGCTAGGTATTACTAAAAAATTCTAAAAAGACCTTACATTCAATCCATCTACAATGCTGTCATCATTCCAAATTTTCTCGTTTTCAGTATTAAATACCTAACAACAATTTCTGAAAATGTCGTTTGTAGCCAACATAGAAAACAATTAAATAGCAGCTTTTTCATTGTATCATTGCATTGTCCATCCCGAATAATAAAGTTCCATACTTTGACTAAAACTAAATTTCACCAATAAAAAAATTAATTAGTTTAACCAAGTAATTATTTTCAATTTACAAATGCACACTTAATAATTCTAAACATCTTCATCATTAGGTCTTCAGTCCTGGATCTGGTTAGACGCGTACTCTCATTGTTTCCTATTCTGAGTTTACCTACTCATTTCCCTGAAATTTCCACAGTCTGCATCTTTCACTATCTGCGTGCATTAGTCTGATCTAGGCCTACCCCTACCTCTTTTTTCCTATCTCTGCTTGTAATATATCCCACACTAATCCTTAAACATGCTTTAGAACGTATCCTGCCCTTCTATTTCTCCTATTTTTCCACTTATGCTTTCAACAATTTTCTCCTTGTTTCTATGTTTTTTGTCTTCGAAGATAGCCGTGCTCTTTCTTGTTAGATGGAGTTCGGATACTCTTCTATTGTTTTACAAATATATATCCTATTTCCTCGATATTCAGTGGTATGTGAAGGGGGTTAAACAGTCTGCGGCTGCCAAGATTAACACTCGAACATGTGCCGAATTAATAGTTTTCCAATATATTCTTTCAAAGAATTAACATTAGTTGAAAATATTTCAAAACCAACAAGTAGTTTATAATAATCATCAAATTTAAGTGCAATAATTTTTTCGTCTTAGGTTTATCGTCTTGAAACTAGTTGGATGCATACCTCCGCTTATTTCTATTCTGAGCTATCCTACACAGTTCCCTGAAATTTCCACAGCCTAGATACAACTCGGTTCCCCTTCTGTTGTTTTCTCGTTATATGTCCTATTTTACCGACATTCGGTAGTTTGTGAAGGGGGTTAAGCAGCTTGTGACTGCCAAGATCCCCCAACACTTAGACATTTGCCGAATTAATAGTTTTCCAGTAAATGCTTTCCCAAAATTAACATTGGTTGAGACTATTCCCTGTATGTTTGTTGCGGTTTGTTTTGTATTTTTCTTAAAATTAGTTGGGAATATTGCAAAACCAGTACCTTCAGTTGCTTATAATAATCATCAGGTTTAATTACATTTATTTTTTTCGTCATTAGGTTTTTCATCTTGGAACTGGTTGGATGTGTACCTCCATTGATTTCTATTCTGAGCTAGCGTGCACATTTCCCTGAAATTCCCACAACCTACATCTTTCACAATCTGTGTGCAATGGTCCAACCTAGTACATATCTTTTTTCCCATCTCTGCTTCTAATATACTCCGCACTATTCCCTCATGCATTAGTATGTGGCCTATCATCTTATCTCCCATATTTTTTACTATTTTCTACATATTTCTTTCTTCCCCTGCCATTTCTACTACCTTTTTGTTCTTAACTTTGTCTGTCCGTGATATCTGCGTTATACTTCTGTAGCACCAAATTTTAAAGGTTTCTATCTTTTTTCTGACCACTTCTCCTACTGTCCAAGTTTCACAGCCGTACAGTGTTGTGCTCCACACATATGTTATAAGCAATCCTTTCCTTGTTTCTATGTTTGTTGTCTTTGAACACATTGAACATATTCTAAACATAAAAGCTCATAATTACTCACAATTTTATTTCAAGTTATCCATCAACACCAATGTTTTATTTGCAACCATTTCTTATATTATCCATTCCCAAAAACTCCATTGTCCTAAACATACCACAAAATTCCAATTTAATGGAAGGATGAACTTCCCTGTTCTAATCCCTTTTTCTAAATGGTCATCACGACATTATATACATGCCCTGCGTATGTGTGAACCTATCCTGCATTTGCTAGCATATTTCACTTTTATGTTGACGATATTTCTTTGTAGGAATGCAATCAAATTCTTCTTGGAGATCTATACTTTCAACCTCACTTACTTGTCTTATACCACCACCAACTACACGGTCCCGTTCGCCTTTCATGCCTTCATATAACTACTATCGGGTTTTATTATTTTTATTTTCTCCCACTATCTATGCCTAATATATAGGATGTTGTTTTTCTGCAGCCATTTATTACAATGTAACTATCTATGAAAACTATACCCAGTGTTTGGTCACAATCCGATGTCTGCTTTGCGGTTTTAAATTAAGTCATCGTTACAATATATTTAAAAGAAATAATGTGATACCTTATTATCTGAATTATTTTTATAGAAACCAAATTTGAAATATATTTAATTAAGAATAATTATTTACGAAATCTTTTATATAAGGTGCATCCATATATTCTGTCACTTCAAATTTAAATTTTCTTTTCTTCTTTAATTTGTAGCTAGCATAACGCACCACATTACATGTTTCCAAATTTTAGCGTTTTTCAAACAGTCTTTACTACCTTTATTTTTAAAAAGTTCAACATTCTATATATTAATTTGTTTTATATTTCGTAGTTCATTCTAAGATAGTTATATGTTATCATGCTCCATGTACAGATAGAAATACTTTTGAGTTGTGATATGTGTGAAACAAAAACAGTTTAACTAATTAAATAAAGTGCAATCATAAACATCTGAACAGCATACTTTTCAAAACAGTAATTTTTGAAGGGTGTTGGTTGTGTGATTTTCTTTTCCAATAAGAATTCTCATGAGATCCAACTATATCTGTTAAGATCTCCAGAGCACAAAATTGTTTTATTTAAATATAAAATCACATTAAATTTTAATATTTCCTAGTTTCTCCTTTAAAACTTCACAAAATTACATTCTCTTCTCATAACCGTTTTCATTTAATTCTTGCACTAGCTTCATCTTGCATGGATCAAACATATTTTTTTTCAAAATTATTATGTTGAAGGTTAACATCCTGAAATATGTAATTTTTCACTTTGTAGCTTAATCCTTTTACAACAAATCTAGAGTTGGTTTTGAAGTTTTCACTTGCTAACCTCTCCATACAACAGAATACAGTTCTTTCATATCCGACTGCAAGAATTGTAACATGTATTTCTTGGTGTCTTTTCTAATCACAATTTGTATAATCTGTATAGTATGTTTGATAATTCGTTTTATTAATATACATAGTTTTGTGTGTACTTTCTGTTTCACGTATGTCCCTTGAGATTTAATTCAACAATTAAGAGTACACTGCCCAGAGCCAGTTAAGAATCATTTCGTCAAAACTTCCATTATTAAGAACCTATTTCCGTGCTTACTTCCAGCTAGTTTTCTATTTGATTGCACTTTTTAGCCCTGTTTCAAAACTGGTATTTTTATCAAAACTATTTCGAACCAACATTAACATCTCGTTAAAGTGACAAGCTTTTTTGTAGCCATCAAAACTATTTGAGTAGCTTAATTTTAACTTGTAACCTTAAAACGCACGTGTCAGGCAGAAAGGAAAGCGAAGTAAGGGCCTACGCGAATCACAGACGCATATTGAGAGATAAAGGAAATTTATAAAGACTGGGCTAACTTCAAATGCGCCGAGCACATTTAGAATACTCGATATTAGCTAATTTAAAGTAATAAAGAACAATAGCGAAGCTAGTTTTTTAAACAGCATTTTGATGTTTATTGGTTACGCACCAACATCAACTGCTGATGAATAATAATTTCTTGGCGTGCAACAAAAGAAAACAAGGTAACATACCTCAACGTTCCAAAATACTTATCTTGCAGCCAAATCTCTTGAACTCGTTCACTGATGAAGTGTCAGTAGCCTGATATGTTTATGCTGCAACCATAGCTGAACCATCGAGCCTACGTAAATCATTTGAGTCTACGTAAAAGAACAATTTCGCTTATGCACAAGAGCTAGAAAAAGAAAACCCTACTAGTATTAATAAGCACGTAATAACCTTACCAATGCACGGGGGATATAAGTTTATCTAAGGAAGCGTGCATTGCTCTCAAATTAACAGCATCGGGAAAGCAGACGATACATCTTGGATGAAAAGCAGAATCAAAGTGAGCCCAGTTTTGGAAACAATCTGATAATCGATTGAAATATTAGAATACCGCATGTCGAAGAACACATCTAAAGTCTTTGTAATGCATAAAAGACAACCAACAAACTCTAATACAATTGCTTTTATTAATCATGCCTGTAGAAAATGTATGCTATTCAAACTTATATTACTACTCATAAATAAATATTCTTTCAGAAAGCAAGGATTGTAGATAACTGAGTACATTTGTGACTTTATATCAAACAATAAAGATAAATTGAGGTACTTTGACTAAAACTAAATGCACTAATAAAATTTCTACTGAGTGTTGAACAAGTACTTTTTAAAGCTTGGGCTCATTGAACTTCATAGTGATAGTGGATTATTTTTCTAAATTTATTGTTGTAAACAAGCTTACAAATAAAACTGCCGAAAGTGTCATATCGTGCCTTAAAAATGTATTTACGATCAATGGACTACCGCAGGAAATATTCACAGATAACGGTCCACCTTTTAACTCAAGAGAATTTGTAAGTTTTGCAAGTCAGTGTGATATTAAACTGGGAACTTCAAGTCCTCGTTATCCTGTATCTAATGGCATGGCCGAACGTGCTATTCAAACCGCAAAGGAATTGCTTACCAAGGCGTATCAAGAAGGTAATGATCTGTTTCTATCAATTCTTACCTACAATATAACTTCAAAAGAAATTTACCTTCTCCTAGTCAACTATTAATGGGTCGAGAGTTACGCACAACCCTGCCTACTTCCCAATCCTTATTGTGTCCGAAGTATTCAGCAAGAAAAGTTAAAGAACAATTAAAGCATAATCAATTGGTTCAAAAGAAGTTGCACGACAGAACATGTAAAAAATTGTCAACGTTACATAAAGATGAGCCGATTTTGTTATATGAAGGAACTCGATCCTGGAAACCCGGTATTGTAATTAAAGAGTCCGAACATAATGATTATCTGGTGAAGGTGGATGAAGGGATATATAGAAGGAACAGAAAATTATTGAGACCTTTAAAAATTCCTGAACAAAGCCAAAACATTTCAGATGATATGAATCATGAAGAACTACAGCAGTCCTCTCCTATCAAGAAGATGGGTTCGCCTAAACAAAAAGTTGAAGCTGATCAAGCTTGTTCTTCAACACCTCTAAAGTTGTCTGAGGATACACCCGATATATCTCAAAGAACAACGCGTAGTGGTAGAGTGGTTAACCAACCGGTAAAATTAAATTTGTGAATTTGTAGTTTTATAGGTTAGGGTCCTGCACTGTAAACATTTTGTTTTTTTTTTAGTTTATTTCTTTTCAAAGAAGGGGCGTGTGACATATTCTATGATGCGCACCCCTGCGCTTCAGTTATTACATATGTATGTGCAACGGGGCGAGAGACACCTCCGGGCACATGGCGTCGGCGAGCTTAAAAGCGTGTTACTTATTATATTGGATTGCTAAAATATAATTAATATATGTTGCTATTATATGTTACATTATATTGAATCATTAAAATATATTACAGGAAGCATGGCAATATTTAAAAAGAATCCTAAATCAAATGAAAATATTTATCAGTGTACAATTGAATGTAACAAACTTGGTTTTACTTTTTTCTGTTTAATTTCTTTTTAGTTCTATCGAAAGTTAATACACACTTTGTGAAACTTATCTATTCACATTTTGAAAGGCTGTTAACCTGCTTTTTTAATGTTTCTAAAGGGATGTCCATTTTAAATGTATTGAATATTCTCATGCGCTAATACTTATAATTTTATCACATTTCTTTCACTTATTGCTTTTAGGTATAGCTCACGGGCTTCACCCTCGGGCCTAGGAATGTGATAAAATTATTTTGTAATTATCGATACTTTTGCAATACATCAGGTAAACTTAGTTTAATTTGAAATTTCTATTATCATAATATTTCAATGTTACTTTTAGCCAGAAGTAAGTCAGTATGCTGCAGAACTGCTTCCTGTTTTGTTTGATCATCTATCACAAATTTATTCCCAAATACAAAGTGCTGGATCTCTACCATCAAGCCTGGATCGTATATTTTATGCCCTAGAAACATTTTGTGAAAATCTAGACCATGCCCTTGAACCATATCTTCCAACTCTAATGGAGAGACTATTTACTGCAGTTGATCCCAGTCACTCGTCAATGCATCTGAAGAAAATGGGTTTCGATGCTGTTGGATCTGCTGCAACTGCCGTTAAAGAAGGAATGTTACCTTATTTCCCTAAAATTCTTGAAGTTATTAATGTGTATGTTAATGCTGATCCAGCATCTGAAAATTATAATGTTTTGTGTGATGCACTAGGTAAGTGAATATTTTTATATTCATTATTTATCTAACTTAATTATATTCGTAGAATGCTTGGCAACACTTGCTCAAACGATTGGTGAAGAAAATTTTAGACCTTTGGCTCAAGAGACATTAAAACTAGGTCTTCGAATTTTAGATGCAAGTTCAGATCCTGATAATCGCCGTGCTGCTTATGCTTTGGTTGGAGCTCTTACTGCTATAATGAAAAACGATTTTACTCCTATGCTACCAACTATTGTCGAACAATTATTGGGTTCAATACAAAGTAGTGAAGGTATTGAGGTATGACTTTAGTATTACTTTTTGCTTTACATATTAACAGCTGTTATTCTTTTATGATGAATGACAAAATATAGTTATTCTTGTATGCTAACGTAATAGTGTAGAAATTAAACAACATATGAAATCACTATATTCAGGTAAAGATGTCTTTAATATGCATTCTTGTATTTAGTTTAAACTGTTATACCGGTTATCGCAAAATTAGAAACCTTTTTTGTCGTTGTAATGAAAGTTACTATTTGTGTGTAAAGATCATGAAACAGTAGACATTTGTGTTCCATAATCACCTAATGTGACCTTGTTACGGAATTTCATACAGACAAGAAAGAAAAGTAAAGTAAGCAAAGAAAATAGCCCGCACCTAGTACCGCAACATAAATAGGAGTAATTCAAAGAAGGGGTGGTTAAATTCTAACATGTACATAGAGTAAAAATTAAACAAAAATATATATCATCGTGGACTGGTTTCAGTTCTGTGGTTACCACGATTTTTAAATTTTTATATATGTACAATATTTATTAGGAAAAGTATATACTTACATTATAGGCAACAGATATACAAAGAAACGCTCATCTGCAGACCGAAATGCATGTCGCTGCAGACGGCACAGAATGATGTACTGTTGTCGCACCTAAACAGGAGGGTCTTAAAAAAATTTATGGGGAAGTTGATACCGATCTATTATCTAATAAATACTCAGCCAATAACAGCTGTACCTGTAACATTTTTGACGATTTGAGTGAAGTAAGTTCCGTTTCGAACCTCGTACTATCTCCAAGTGCGCAATGAATAACCTGAAAAACTTGACCAATAAAATTCAGACCCAATTTCTTTTACTGGTGGAAGTCACAAACGATGCAGAAGGGAAAAAACGGCAAGTTTTACAGCTTGGTATGACGTTCCGGTTTTAACTTAATGATGTTGTAGGTTCTGCTAATTCATTGTTGGGACACAAGTTTTTGTGTTCGACATCTGATGGAACACATTGTACATTAGTAGTAACTGAATTTATTTGTCTTCAACCAAAATGCGTTGTTCCACTTCTAGGTATTAGAATTGCCATCTTGTTAAAGGAGATTGCATATTTCTAATTTACACAAACGAAGCTAAAACTGTTTGTTAAAAAGGAATTGATGACATATATCCATCGTACAACCAACTAAGCTAAAACTGTTTGTTAAAAAGGAATTGATGAGATATATCCATCGTACAACCAACTTATAGTTTTATTCTTAGAAGCGAAGTACTCTCATTAAAGGAAAACCCGATTAACAAAGAATCCTCAACATGTATAGTTATAAAATAATGAATATAGATATAACTACACACGTGGAATATCGGCACACTTGTATGATGTGTTGCCTAACTTTCGCATAAAGTGTAGAAATTTAGCATATCAATTAATAATGCCGTGTAAGGATAAGCGAAGCGAAGATAACCTTACAGAAAACGTACATAACTCATAATATTTTCGAAAACAAATATTGTAATAACCCAATAGGGGGTCGTTGCATGCCAAACCACCCAAAAAATTTCAATATTCAATTTGACCATTTCAGATTGCAATGAAACTTTCAGGGATCATTTTCCCTAATGACATAAATGAGAATATATCTTTTAAGTTTTTTATCCCATTACGTTTTTATGTAATTAATTTTAAATTGTTTGAAAAATCATGTTTTTTTTACTTGCATAAACATTTTCGATCTTGAATGTCTCAGGTTCTATAAGGGCTAGAGAGCTGCTTAGCCCATCATTTTAAAGAGAATTTAATATGCTTTAATTTGATATGTAACTTGATTGTGCTTTTTAAATTTTGAAATAAAAAAATTATATAAATTTTAAAGTTTTTTTTTAATTTTGAAAAAAAATGTACACATAATATACGCGTTTCGCTACACAATTATTTTTTGCTGTTTCAAGGTAAACTTTGACGATTCAGTTTAAACTCATATTTAAATTATCCATTAAAACTGAACTATCTATAATAGTATCTTTTAATGTGAACGGTAACAGAAACTAACTGCCAAAACGCCTCTTCCACTTACATTTTATAGATCTGTACATAAAATAAAACATATACTTTTCGCATAAACACCATAATTATAAAACATCACTGCACCATGCCATATAGGTTTTGAATTTCATTTTTGTTTTAACTTTGCATAGAATTATTAGAATTAGAGTTAGATAATAAGTTTTGTTAAGTATTATGGAAGAGGAAATTATTTGTGAAGAGTGCAAAGGTTAACATTTATATGTCAAACATGACCTTGAAACAGCCAAAAATAATTGTCCTGAGACGTGTGTACACATAATATATACAACAACAACAACACCAATCACTGTATTTCTTTTTAGGGTAACCAAACCAAGTACCTCTTTCTGGGGAATATGCACGGTATAACTCTAGACTGTTACATTACTTTTACTCCCAGCACCATTCACAATCGTTCTCTGCATCCCTCGGTCCCTACACATTTCCTTTGCCTCTGTAACATTCATACATCACTTTTACCATGCTCTTTTATTCCTCATACTTCTCACCTGTCATTCTTTCAGAACCTCCTGAACTACATCCAGCCATCTTTTACTCGGTCTGTTCCTTGCAGCTCTACCAGTCATCTCGCTTGCATATATACGTTTGGTAAGTATACCCTCTTTCATTCTTTCAACATGTCCAAAACATCTAAATATACTTCGCTCGCTTAATTCCTTAAGGGTCACTTGTGCTCCACACTGTGCTCTGACCCATTCGTTTTTATCTCAATGTTTTTCTACACATTTCTTAGAAACCTCATTTTTGCAGCATATATGTGACTAACATGCTTCTTCTGCCACACCCATGTTTTGCTTCCATACAGAACAGTTAGCACAAACACACTGTTATAAATGACCAGCTTTGCATTTATACTCAATCCTTCATTCCTGTTCACTGCCCACATACTTCCAGACACTTTTCTTCCAACATTTGCCCTCCTTTCTATTTCACCATCCAACTTTCCATTACTCAAAAACTTTCTACCTAGGTGCACAGTTATTCACTTTCTCTATTGTGTCATTGTCCATTCTAAATACAAAATCATGGATTCCGCCATCTCTGTCAAAAATGATTACTTCCGTCTTATTTACATTCACTTTCAATTGCATATTTCCACATGCTTTCGACAGTCTGTTAAGCATTCGTTGCAAATTGTGATGATTCGGCCAGTAATACTCACTGCATCATCCGCATACAACAACACACTGACATTTGTTACACCAATTTCCACTTTTTCCTTTCCTTCGCAAACCTGTCTGATACATTTATCTATAAATACAATGAACAGCCATGGAGACATCACACAGCCCTGCCTTACACCTTTCACAAGGTCAAGTATTGCTTTATGTAGCCATTCACACGTACACATGCTCTACTGCCTTCGTACATTGCTCTGATAGATTTTATCAAAAGCTTGCTTACACCATATTCACGCAGCGCCTTTCATAATTCAATTCTGTTCACAGAGTCATACGCCTTTTCCAGATCTACAAATGCTGCATACATTTTCTTTCAGGCATGCATACACTTTTTAACAATTTGTTGCATTGCGAACATTTGATCCACACATCCTCTTCCAGACATAAAACCGCATTGAACTTCCCATATTCTGCTTTGCGTTCTCTTACGAACTCCCTCGATCACAATTTTTCCTTACACTTTTCTGGGTACACTCAACAGACTTATCCCAAGATAATTTTTGCATTCATACTTACTACCTTTACTTTTGTGCAAAGAGATAATGATCACACCCTTCCAGTCTTCAGACACTTTTGCTTATTCTATGCACAACTTTATCAGTTTGCACAAACATTCATTCAGCACCTCAGACCCTTACTTAAGCATTTCCCTTGTTATTCCATCTACATCCACTGCTTTGCCATTCTTCAGAGTTCTCACTGCCTTTTATACTTCATCTACACTGCATGCAAACTTTATACTATTATCCATGTTTTTGATGATTATATTACTGCTCTCTTCATCATTCACACAGTCGTATGTATGCTTCTTGACACCACCAAGCAGTGTCTTGAAATACTCTTTCCAACAGTTTTTCACACTTGCTTCGTCCCAAACAATTTCATTTCTACTGTTAACAACGCCATTCACACATTTATTTCCACCCTTCCTTGTCTTCCTCAGCCATTTATTTCCAAAACAAGTTTTTATTCCCTTCAAAATCACTCTGCATTTCTTCACATTCCTTCTCCCTCAGTTGCTCTTTGCTTGCCTTCACTGCTTCTTTTGCATATCGCCTTTTCTCCTTATATACTTCCTGAAGTTGCTCTCTTAACTAAACATCTTTTTTCTGCAATCATTTTCTTATATGCTGCTTTCTCTTCTCGACAACCATGCATTTTTATTACATGTACCAATCATTGTCATTCCACATACTTCCAAAGCACATTTCATTACACTGTTCTTCAAACAATCTCATGCTTTCTCCACATCTTCAAACTTCAGATCATTATCCCATTCCTGTTTCAATTCATACAACACTCTCTCTCTCTCTCTCTCTCTCTCTCTCTTCTCTCTCTTTCTCTTTCTCTCTCTCTCTCTCTTCTCTTCTCTCTCTCTCTCTCTCTCTCTCTTTCTCTTTCTCTCTCTCTCCCTCCCTCCTCCTCCCTCCTCCCTCCCTCCCCTCTCTCTCTCTCTCTCTCCCTCCCTCCCTCCCTCTCTCTCTCTCCCTCTTTCCCTCCCTCCTCTCTCCCTCCCTCCTCTCCTCCCTCCCTCCCTCTCTCTCTCTCTCTCTCTCTCTCTCTCTCTCTCTCTCTCTCACACATAGTAGCATACTCTCTTTGAGTCGACTCTTTCAAAAAGCGTTCTACTTTCACTCTTGATTTTCTCACATTCTGCTTTCTTCTCCATGCCCACTTTCAGCAATGATCAATTCTGGACGAAACTAGAAAATGATCCATAACCACTTGTATATTGTTCCCAGAATTATCATTGTTTAACATTTCTTCTGTGGAAATGCGGCAGTCTGTCAACTTCAAGAGTATAGGCTGTTTCATCTAGTAATTCATTCATTCGTTCATTAAAAGAATTTTGATTTCACATTAATTCCGCTTATCGTCATTTATTCATGTTTAAATAACTAAATATTACAAACTCAACTCAAAATGTTATGTAAACATAAACTATAATGGAAAGCATAGTCAAATGCATGTTTAACTATTTTTGGATAACTAACCGTCACCTTCAAATTATGATTAAACAATTATTACAGGAATCTTTTGATACCGTGCTTTAAAAAGAACATTGATTTGAATTGGATTAAATCGTCTGAACAAGCAGATGCACCTAAATAATGCTATTATATGAAATCATTCATATAAATTATTGTAATGTATTAATCCATTTAAATATTTTCACTTTTTTAGTACATTTAGAAGAGCTCTTTACTTTACATAAAATTTTATTTTTCTACGTTTGTTATAAAACTTGTGTTCTTTTAAATTATTTTCCGTTCCTAAAGTATGTGATATTGAATCGATCAAAAAGCATTAAAAAAGTGTCCTAGCGGTTTGTTTTTTCACGCTTTTGCGTTAAAAAAAGAGTTTTAGCGAGTTATTTTTAACGCAATTAAAACTGTCCAGGCAAACGTAGTGTGCTTTGAATGTTTCGCTCTATGTCATCAATTAATCATCTAAACTGTCAAAACTGTTCTTAAACGATTTGAGATAGCTACCTGCTATTCCGTTAATAAAAGTAGAGTGATGGATAATGATAGTAATGAGTCATTTATCTGCACACCCGAAGATGTAGTTCAAGTGGCAATTGCAGTTACAATGAATCTTTTGCCTGAAAAATCCAAAGAGCAGTATTTAATAGAATATAATTTTATCGAATTCATTTATTTACAAACGTAAAAAAAATTTTATATGAAACTCTTGAGTAAAGTAACTTTTGTCACTTGTAGGAATTGGCGCATTCACCTTCGGCTCGTGCGGTAAAATTTTTCTACTCGTCAAAAAAGTATTACTTTACTCACTTGTTGCATAAATAACTTATTTAATGCACTGCCCATTTTTGTAACAGAAATCTTTCTTGATTTATTTAAAGCACGCGGGCCAGGTGTTGTTAAAATAGGGATATTTAACTGACTTGCCTGATAAATTTATTTAAATTGTTAAATACAACATAGAGGAGTATGTGTTTGACACCATTTTACATTCCTTATATTAAGCAAAATTTGTAAGAGATTGTGGTAGACTTGTTCCTTCCTAGAATACTGTTAATAAACTTTTTATTTATTATATATAAAGCTATTGCAGTTATTCTAATTTTAGACATTCGATGAAGATGAAAAGAATGAGGTTGATGTATATGATGATTTATCTGAATCTGATGATAACTTTGAAGAAGATATTACATCCATCAGTAGTGATGATAGCGAGCAATGCAAGTATACAGTTGGTAATGCTTATCTTGAGGAAAAGGAACAAGCTTGTTTAACTTTAAAGGAAATTTGTTGTAATATTGGGTAAGAAATTAATTTTAATTATTTAATTAATACTAATTTACTGGAGAAATATTGAATCTAAATATGTAAAACATGCATACTCTATAACCAATTAGCTGTTTGAAACTTCCTCTTATACAGGATGCTTGGATATTGTACAAAAATGGGATCTTATTTCTACGTCTAAAACCAAAACAAAAGTGTTTAATATATACTCTAAAATCATTTGTTTTGAAGATATCCTTGATTAAAGAATTAAAATAGCTCTTCACTATCAGCCATTACTAAAACATTTAAGTAATACGATAGTAATTTGCTTTTTTGTGTTTGTTGATTTTGTAAATATTAAAATTAATTGTTTGTCTCAGTCGTGCTATTTTTATGGGTTGCGAAAAAATAATTTTTGAAACATTTAACAGACTTTTAATTTGCGAAGTTTACAAAAATACTGATTTACAAAAATTTTGAAAAATCCCATAATTGAAGAGTGTTATAATAATGCAAATTAAGGTATATTTACGTTTTACTTGCATTCTCAACCATGCATAACTCTGATCTTGGTTTGTACGTCCGCAATTTTGATTGGGTTGTCGTCACATGTAAAGTTCACAAGTTAAAAAACAAACCAGGAACTTGCTTGGTTTTTACCGGAAGCCAATGCTACCTCTTGCTTTTTGGGTATGGTTCAATGCCGGAGGTTTCTTCTGTGTGGACCAAATTTTGAAAGACGAAGTGATGATGCCTATACTATAGCGGAGCACAGAGATGGTTGCTTAGGTAGATGAAGAAGGTGCAGGAATCGAAAGAAATCACTTCGCCAAACTATAACTGCACACACGTCCGATTTCTTTGACCGCCAGTAATAAAGTCCCTTACTTTAAGATGCATTGTTTCCGCGAGCTGTAGTAACCCCACCATTCCATGTCTCTAAGGTGGACTATTTTAACCACCACCGCATTCCTTTAGCATGAGAAGCGCAAGTGTGTGCAGTTTACATGCCAGAAATCATGAGGTGGTTGTTCTTGAGTTTGTGTGAACCTTTATTCACGAATTTCACACATATATTTAATTTAAAGATGGGAAAAACTTTTCCATGCCGAATTCAAATATCTCCTAAATCTAAATAATAAAGTAAAATTGAGTGGAACCAAAAGGTGCAACAAATGTCAAAGGAGAAAACCTATACTGCCCTTGAAAAACAACAGAGAAATAGGAAACAGTACCACAGTGAATGAACGTGGTTGCACAAAGTTACCAACGAGCAGTTGATGTGAAGAACCAAATATTAAATACTGTAGATCAATCTCCCACTGTACTAAAAGATTTTAAAAACATTTCAATATTTTGTTCACAAACTTATGGTGAACTGTACAGAAACAATAATTGTTCCCATATCATTGTATGTCTGTGCAAGGTTGACTACCACAAGATATTGCCAAATGCAAAAATACTACCTACATTCATAAATGGATTGGTTGTAATAGCCATATTCCATATCGCCATGCTTACCTGATTTTGATACCCCTGGATTGCTTTGTTTGGAGGATATTTTAAATTAGTTGTGTATTTTCCTCTACAGAAGAATTACATAATCCCATAATGAAACATGTTTTATGGCTAAATTAAGCATTATGTTACAAATTTAGATTGGGGTTCCTACAGAAGAAATAATAAAAAATAAACATTGAAAGAGCTGAAATGCAAAAACTACTTTACAATAACTAACCACTTATCTTCAAACGTTTGTTTGGTTGTCATAATTAAGGGGTGCCAAACCGATCTGCCTCAGCAATCCTTTCAAAATTTCTCACATTCGGAAGACACTTATTAGAATACCTACTCATTAACTGTTGGTCAAATTAATGAAAATTGTAAAAGTGACGGCCTCTCCTAAATACGTCCATCACTGAAGTGACAGGCCATATGTTTTCACAAATTTATTTATTTTTGCCTAGTTCATTTATAAGTCCAAGTAAAATTCAACTTAAATTTAACTTTTATTAACATTACATAATTGCAATATGAATTTAAATATACTTTACTTTAAATAATCTTATTTCCTAACATCAAACTGGCCAGGTATTACTTAAAAAAAGACAATCTTAAAAGAAACGTTTATACTACTATTGTCAAACCATTTTTTTTAGTTATACGAATATTAGTAGTTGCATTCTGATTCCCATTTCTGGAAATGTCAACTTAACAGTATACAAAAACGTTGGTCAATACAGCTTTTCATATCCACATTCAACACCTCTTAAAAATTCTAACTCGTTCACTTCTTAACTGGCACTGCACTACATATAAAACCAAACTTAAAAATTATCGTGCATATCTTAATTAATCATTGAAAAATGTTCTAATTGAATTTCCTACACTAACATACTTAAAAATTGTTGAAAATAATTGTTTATTTTAAAACCTTTGCAGGGTGCGTTTTTTCTAATTTGATTATGTTGCTTGGTTTCCAAAGAAAGGTTGTTGATTTTTTTATATACATATGTCAGTTGCAGTATTTTATAAAACATGTATGTCATAATTTAATGTTTTTCCATATTTAATAGATTAATTTACATCGTTTCTTATTCATTGCATCAAACCACTCTGTGATTCTAGCATTGTAGAAAACCACAAGAGTTTTCCATATTGTCTAGAAAACCACAAGAGGTTATGGGCCCAGGTTACGTATCATCTATGCGTTATAAGTTTTGATGTAATTATGGAATTAGATCGAGTAAAATTAATCTACTTCGTGGAGCTGAAAATTGGACAACATGGAAAACCAACATCGTGTTGATGTTAAAGCGGAAGCATATCTACGAGGCAATACTACCTACGTACAAAGACAGTGAACCTACCATGCCCGCACCTGATGCTGATGCAACCATAAGTTCAACCTATGAAACTGCAAAATTGAAATATGTGGATACAGATTTGGATGCTCAAATCTTAATCCGATTTCGATCAGTGAGGATTTGTGTTCAATGTTGTCAACTTGTTCAAATGCAAGTTCTATGTGGGACAAACTTCTGAGCATCTATGAACAACGCTCTGGACAACGGTTAGATCTACTCTATACGAAATTGTTCACTTATGTGAAAGATCCCAGCGTTAACATTGCCACGCATTGCCATGCCATAGAAAGTATTGCAAAAGAAATCAAAGACGAAGTTGGCTCTATGACGGTGTAAGAAGTAATTGACTCAGTGGTTATAAATCGTATTTTGAATACACTGCCTCAAGAGTATTTTGAGTTTAAGGATACCTGGTCTGCAATGCCTAAAGAAAAGCAAACAATGCAAAAACTGCTTGAGCGACTATGCCTTAAGGAGCTCTCTCTAAAAAATCGCGATGGCGGTGAGTCGGTTACAGATGCTATGTATCTTAAGACAAAGAAGAGTGATCCAAAAGTGGGCGAGTATAAGAAAAACATGTTCCTAAGCAAAATCGAAAGAAATTTGATAGAAAAGGAGACAAAGGTATTTTTGTTGGTTATCACGGCGATTATGACGGATATCGTGTTTATGTACCACACAAAAATCAAGTACGCATATCAAAAGATGTCAAATTTACAACAGAAGTGACAGTTAAACAATCAACTATTGTAAATATGCCCTCCTCTAGTTTATGGTTCCAAACTAATGCTCCTGTGGTAGTGAAACCAGATGATACATCGTTAAGCGACAACATTGCACCTATAGAGTCTCAACATCATGAAGGCACACGGCAACTGCGAAATCGTAATATGTTGAAGAAACCCGCTCGCTACTATGATTGCTGTGATGATGAAGATGAGGTTCTTATTTCCTATGATGAACCGACCAAGTATAGTGAAGCAATAGAGTCAAATGAGTCAGCACAATGGAAAAGTGCTATGGATGATGAAATGGATTCACTAAATGAAAACAAAACATGGAAACTGGTTAAGCTTCCAGAAAATCGGAAACTAGTTAAAAGTCGATGGGTTTATAAGGTCAAGGTAAATGCAGATGGAAGTATTGGTCGCTATAAAGCTCGACTTGTAGCAAAAGGGTTTACCCAGAGAGCTGGCATTGACTATGAAGAAACTTTTAGTCCAGTAGCACGGATGGATACAATCAGGTCACTCATTAGTATAGCAGCTGCAAAGGTATGAAAATGCGTCAGTTTGATGTAAAACCGCATTCCTTTATGGAGATCTTCAGGAGGAGATTTACATGGAGCAACCTGATGGCTACAATGATGGCTCTGGCCGTGTGTTTACTTCAAAAGGTCTATATGGTTTGAAACAAGCTTTCCGTTGCTGGAATTCAAAATTCACATCAGTTTTATTGAAATATGGGCTCAAACAAAGTATGTCTGACCCGTGTTTGTTTATAGGTTATTACAATGGTGAAAAACTGATGATAGCCATCTATGTTGATGACGGTTTAGTATTGTCTACAACCGAACAAACGGCAAAGCAGTTTCTTGAGGAGTTGAAACGAGAGTTTAAAATCACAATTGGTGAAGATTTACATTATCTCGGACTATGTATTCAGCATAATAGTGATGGTTCAATTACTGTCCATCAAAAGGGTTACATTGAGCATACTCTTACAATGTTTGGAATGGATGATTGTAAGCCAGTTATGACTCCAATTAGTAAACCCCTGTCTTGTG
The DNA here is from genome assembly GCA_036346225.1 of Platerodrilus igneus. NCBI lineage: Eukaryota > Metazoa > Arthropoda > Insecta > Coleoptera > Lycidae > Platerodrilus > Platerodrilus igneus. Next base: position 1,850,429 of record JARFIW010000892.1, on the reverse strand, counting down.
ACAGTGACAGTGAAGTATCTGTAGATGTTCCTTATCGACAAGTCATTGGTCGATTAATGTACTTGGCTCATTGCACTCGCCCAGATATTATGTTTGCAGTGAACTACTGGTCAAGATTTGTCGAAAAACCAACTAGTCATACGTGGATTGGTGTTAAGCGGATTCTTAGATACCTTGCAGGTACAAAGGACTATCAACTCACTTACCGCCATGGCCATGACAAGCTTGAAATCTACAGCGATGCAGACTTCGCCAGTGATAGTGATCGAAGTCTATCAGTGGAGTTTTGTTTAAGTATGGTGACGCAGCAATCTGCTGGATGAGCAGGAAACAATCTGATATCGCTCTATCCACAATGGAAGCGGAATTCGTGGCAAGTTGTGAAGCTGCTAAACATGCCATGTGGATCAAGCGACTTTTCTTGAGTTAGTCAATTATGATGAAGTTCCTGTTATTAATATCGATAACCAAAGTGCAATTTAAGTTATCAAGAACCCAGAGCTGCACCGCAGTACAAAACATATTGAAATTCGTTATTTCTTCGTCCGCAAAAAGGTTCAAGACGGTCAACTTAAAGTATCATATGTGAAAACAAAAAATCAAGCCGCAGACGGGTTAACGAAAGGGTTGGAACGTTGCCGTTTGGTTCAAGTTAACAATCTTCTCGGATTGCTTTAACGATATAAAAACTAAACAATTAGGGGAAGTGTTGAAAATAATTGTTTATTTTAAAACCTTTGCAGGGTGCGTTTTTTCTAATTTGATTATGTTGCTTGGTTTCCAAAGAAAGGTTGTTGATTTTTTTATATACATATGTCAGTTGCAGTATTTTATAAAATATGTATGTCATAATTTAATGTTTTTCCATATTTAATAGATTAATTTACATCGTTTCTTATTCATTGCATCAAACCACTCTGTGATTCTAGCATTGTAGAAAACCACAAGAGTTTTCCATATTGTCTAGAAATCCACAAGAAAAATAAATAAGCTTTAGTTCTAGCCGCCTTAGCCCATCAATATGCAGATAATCCAACAAAACAATTGTGTTAACATTCTGCCAACCTTCTATGAATGAACAAAAATCATACAATTTGCATTTCAATTTCACATTAAAATATTCTTACAGCATTTAAAACGATGGTTTATTTACTCACTTCCAGTTTACCTGTAGAAATTTAAGGATATCCAGAAACTATTGTTTTTCTTCTAACTGCAGTTCCCTCAACACAACGAAATCCAAAATATTTGTGGTGATAAACTCTGAAGTTGCCAACCCCTTCCCCAGTTGTCAAAACGTTATACAATGAACACGTGATTGAAACATACCCTGCACTTACAAGCGTAATTAAAAAGTAAATCGCTCGCTGCTTTTTTCCCTCGTGGAAAATCTATATTCACATCTTGAAGCTGTGTTACTTTCAACTTAACTTCCTTTTTTAGGCTTAGTCATTATATAACATTTCTCTCTTCCTGTAATGCACGCTCACCATGGTCATAGTTCCATTCACATAATGTAATATCTATCCTGAATACAAGGTTATTGTCCCATTAATTACTATAAGTCGCATACTTTCTATTTAATTTATATTGTTGTAATATCATATTGTTTACATGTACTTGATGGTCGGATGGACGACAACTGCTTATTGTATTATCTTTCTATGGGAAGCAAATGTAGCATCTTGTAACATTTAGATGTTTTTTTTGTGGTTTTTAAATAAGTCATTGTCCTGGATTATTACGTTCATAATGTATTTAAAAGAAATAATTTCTTATTATCTGAATTATCTTTATAGAAAAAATTTTGAAATGTCGTGCTAAATTTTAACATTCACAAATCGTAAAATCTACTATACAGTCTGCATCCGCATTTAGTCTGTTCATCCAAATTTAACATTTATATCTTTTTATCTTATTTATATTTAAAATAACACGAACGCTTTACACTTGTCAAACTGACTCAAAATCTGGAAATGATACGGGATGCTAATAAATCATGGTTATATCTTGTAAAATGTTGAGAAACAGGAATAGGGTCATTTCAAAATGCATTATCATAAATTCCATTGTTCAGTATTGGAAATATTTTGTGAATACAAATTGCCATTTCTAATTCTTTCATTAAGGACATATTTTAAACAAATGATTTTAGAGTGAATATTTTTTTCTTTGGCGTGCTAATTCCATATTATTTCATATGAAATTTTACAAATTCTGATTAGTTCCACGTCTCCACTTGTGTTTACTTTTATTCTAATACATTATGGACTGCATAGCAAAAAGTTTAGATGTCTCCTAAAATAATTCTGTTTCAGTTTTCCTCTGTTCTGTGTACTGTCTCCTTTGCCCATGCTAACTTCTTCTTTTTTTGTTAACAGTAGCTTCAGTTACTTATGATACTTTAATTTTACTTTATAAAAATCATGACCACATTTATGGATTGGCTTAGCACTCCTGTAACATAATTAATTGTGTAGCCTTATTCTATTGACCGATAATTTTTCTCAATGAGCATTGTGATTGCACCCTGCCCTTTTTCAGGTGTGATGAAAAGAACATGTGCACGGCATGGTTTAAATAAATTACCCTGGCACAGCAGGACTCTACCGTTTTTGAATGTAGAGGCTGCAAAAGAATTAAAATCTCGGGGAAGATAAAGAAAAGTTGAAAAGCTCTAACCTTGTAAGGAAATTATTACGATGAAAAAATTTTAAACACAGGTTTGTGGGATAGAAATGCTTCAATATTTTATTATCATAAACTGAAATTTGTAAAAATTTGTTAACAAAACAAAAGAATATAATTTAATAATAGTTTGGACATATGTCAAACGTAGTATAAAATCACGAAGCCTTTGTTTGATCATACTATTTTTGAATCAACAACTTGCAGCCTTAAGTCCATATATTCTTTCATTCTTAAAAATAAATCTACGTTTCATAGTAAAATACAAGTTTAACAGATAGCGTTATTTTGAAAACTGTACTGTTGTTAGGATAAACAATCCTAATTTTATAATAATTATGAACTACCAAAACACTTGTTTTAAAATATTATGTATACCAAACATTTAAATAGCAATTGTATAACCAACCAACTTTGGCTTTACAAAACAATTGCTAAACTATTTCCAGGCAATTAAGTAATGAACGTAATGACAAATACTGCATTACTTATTTAATATAAGAGTAAGCACATCTAAATTGAAGAAACATTAAAACTTACTTTTGTTCTTTTATACAATCTTTTATATATATATATATATATATATATATATATATATATATATATATATAAATCAACAAATTAAAACACATACCTTACGGTAAGATAACTAAGCAGTAAAAAAAAAGCATTACTCGTCTGTCTTTACTGTCACATGTACGACATCCTGAATAAAGTTGCTTGAGGTACTTGAACCAATAAAATAAAACTAGCCATGTTACCGTTGTCCCAATCATATATATTAGGAACTTTCCAGATCAAGAAAACATTGGAGCTAAATAGAACTTCTTGCATCGTACAATTGTAAACAAAACTCAAATTCTTTAGTTACATCTGGTATAAACAAAAGAGGTTAGGTATCCATTCCAGTAATTATTATTCTGCAAAAGAAATTTTTAGTTATCATTATACCATCTTCAACTATACTTAAAGTCTAGTTACTTGAATGTAAGACTGTAAGAGTAGGACCTTAAAATGAATTTGTGTCAGAAAACGAAATATCCACAGATGCTAACAAACAATTGTTTGATTATATTTGGATGTATCTAACCATCATTAACCTTAATGAAGACCTTTAGATATTGATGCAAGTTAAACTCTTTAAACATATTATCTACATGAATATTCTTAAGAAACACAAAAGGATTAAATTATATTACGTACCATTTAGAAACTCTTCGTGTAATTTATCAAGAAACGACAGGTGTTACCTTTTCATCTTGTTATCAAACGGATAAGTGCTCTTCGAAACCCCAGGTAAGTGAAAGCGAAAATTTGTAAGGAAGGACGAAAACAACTAACGATATGGCATTTAGTACAGAGGTTTACTCTCACACCAGTTCTGTATGGGCGAGATTTAACCACTAATAAATTGAAAGAAAATATTTTCCAAAAATAATAATACAACCAAACTCATTAACTGGACTAGAATATATAGAATAAATGTGTAAGAATTATTAGCATGATATGTTATTTATATAAAGTGCAAATTGTAAGAAAGAGGCTATAGTCGAAATTAGGAAAGAATGAATGCACGTCATTAATTTCTGATTCAATCCAAGATATACTTCCGCATATACAATGGGCGTATTTAACATGTAAGAGAAAGAAAGAATACAAGTAGCACGTGTTTCAAGCAAAGTAGCTTAGTAACGACTTACGCTGTGGAGTTTATGATACGTAAAGAATGGGAACAGTAAACTGTCGCATGTCCTAACTATATTACACTTATATTAATGAAGTCTTCAAGTTGATTTGTGCGGTTTTTTAACACATGTCATTTTTAATACAACATGCCTAACATAACCATAAGTTATAACTGCGCCTTTATATTTGGGTTTGCTTTTATATTTTGTTGTTTTCATTATATTATTAAACAGAACCGGAAACTAGTTAATCCTCCAATGGGAATATTTCTTGAAATCTTTATTAAGCAGTCAATTGATTGATCTTGATGCATACGAATACGGTTGATGACGTGCTTTCATTCTTTCCTGATTTCGACTATAACTAGGTGTAGGCAGCATTACTATTAAACTAATAGAGAATTTTATTTGGTGCTATGAAGCTATATTGTGAAAGAAAAGTCGGATCAAAATAGAAAATTTGGAGAGTAAATCCAAGAGATTTATGAAGCTGTAACTTGATATTGCCACAGGAAAAATGTCATGTTATATGATTTTGTACAAATTTTGACCCTGTTTTAAGGTGTAACTACAGTAGATCATCTCATATTTTTCAACAACTTTAATGCTGTCGTTCTTGCCAAAGTTACTAATAACTTCTTTAATGGTGGACAAGGGTGATACATAAAGTTTCGAAGCAATCTTACGCAAAGAGTCTCTTTGTTACCATTTTTGCAATTAGTTCTAGAAGGATATCAGACGTTGCAACTCGATAGTCCATTGTTATTGCTGATTGATATTAAATCAAATGAAAAATGTGCTATATGTACGTCGGATGTTTGAGGATTATTTCATATTGTTTTAAGAGTGGCCTTCTAAATTTTAGTTTTATATTAGTGTCTGAACATTTAGTTGTCAGCAAATTTTATCTTGTTTGCGGCTTTATTTTTCATTAAAGAACATGAAATATTGAAATGCTAAATTTTATTGACATTTCTAGCTAAAAATTGAATGTGTGCGACAGCTTGATAAATTCAACAGTGTAGATTTTTCCTTGTCTGCTAAACAAATATGTGTCCAAACATATATTGTGAGAGTTCTTATTTTGTAACTGCATCCATTGCGTATTATACATAATTCTTATCAATTTTCTATATAACAAACGTAATTATATATTGTCAAAGAATACTAAAAATTATTTGGTTGCATCATGTGAATTGCACCTTTGGTAATATGTTTGTTTATAGAATTTGGCAATAGTTGGTGCCTAAAAAAGATAATAGCCTCTTGTATCAGTATATTACATAATGCATAAGTGTAAGTATGGGGAGAGCCTGCATCTGGATTTGTATTGATTCGGGAAATTATATTTTATTTACTTAAAATCTTGCGAATTCTCATTTATATATAGCATCAGTACACCCAGTTATTTACATTAAATTTAGTTAAGTTAATGTATATCCTAAAAATTTGCCAATGAACTTATTAGTTTCATTGATGTATGTTTTTCTTGATTTTATGTAGATTTTTTGATAATAATTTTGCAGAGAATCGTTTATACCTTACTTGGATAAAAGTTTTACTGAAATTTTTAAACTTCTCAACTTTCCCCAAGACGATATACGAAAAGCAGCAATAGAAACTTTAACACAATTTTGTATATCTGCTTACAAAATCAATACTGCTAAAAACAAAGAGTTTTTGTCTACTGCATTAACACTGTTAATTCCAAAATGTGCTGAAATTATACGATTAGATGAAGAACGCCATGTTGTTATGTGTGCACTTGATTCTTATGCAAATCTGTTAGGGGATGTTAAGGGAGATGTTTTACTTGGTGCAGGACATCGAGAAGCAATTATGAATTGTGTAATAGATGTGCTTAATTTAAAGGTTAGTTAAAATTGCCAATATTTATTTAAACTTATTAAATATTTTAAGACTGCATGTCAAGACTCAGATGTTGGAGGTGGTGGCGATTGTGATGAAGATGAGGCTGAAGCAGAGCAGGATGAGCTTTTACTAGAATATGCAGGTGATGTTATTCCAAAATTTGGTAAAGCTGTTAATAAGCCAGAGGAATTTGTTTTGTATTTTCCTAATGTATTAACCTTAGTGGGTAATAGAGCAGTATGTAGTCTTTAGCATTGCAGTTTTTAAATATTAATTAATTATCATTTTTAGCGTAAACGTAAAAGTGAAAGTCAGAGATCATTTTCATATGGTACTTTGTCTGAATGCATGGAACCTCTTGGAATATATGTAGAAAAATTTGTTCCGCAGTTAATGAAATTATGGTTTGCTGGTACCAAAGACAGTAATGATGAAGTTAGAAATAATGCATGCTTTGGACTTGGTGAAATGGTGCTGCATGGCAAAACCTCTGTTTTTCCGTATCCTTTATAACTTTACAATCAGCAAGGCAACTGTCCTAATGAAAATAATATACCCAAATATTGTCAAATTGTTGCCTGTGCTTAACATAGTTACTCAAGCTGTTTATTTTAGGATATTTATGACGAAAATACAAATACAAGCGTATAATAATATAGAAATAACCCAACTCTAAAAACCTCGCTAATGCATAAATAAAGTTTTCAAATTTGTTTGATAGCAGTTTTACAACTAGCAAACAACCAAGCAAATGCACGATTGCTAGCGCTTCTTTTTCAGTCGGGGTTTAATTTAACTCTGGTCTATGAAGAGTCCTACTATTATACACGATTATATTTTTTTTTCGGCAGAATCCCGTAAATGGTCAAACACACCCCAATTCCATAGCCGGAACTATCGGCTTCAATAAAAAACCTCAGTCAATGATGGATGCGCCATCATTGTTACATTTAAATAAGCCATTTTAATTGCCCTAAAAGCCTCCTCCATTTCTCCTCACTTGCAACGTTCCCCTTTTTTCAAAAGTCTCAACAATGGAACAGTTATTTCTGCAAAATTTTTGCAAAACCGGCGGTCATAATTGACTACCCTTAAAAATCCCTTTAATTCGCTCACATTCCGCAGCACTGGCATATTTTGAATCGCATTTATTCGTACTGAATCCATCGAAATTCCTTGCGGAGTTATGACATGCTCCACAAAAATGACCCTTTCCCTGGCAAATACAGATTTTCTCAATTTTACGATGACATTTGCCTCGGAAAACTTTGAAAAAATTAATTCTGTTTTATATGTTCTGCAGTACGAGAAAAAATGAGTAGATCATCAATATGCAGTATTGAAAAAGATTGCAATTCGGGCCCCAATACGGTGCTCCCTAATGAAGCTAGCAGCTGATGACAATAATGCAAACGGCAAAACCTTGAAAACCTAGGTTTTACTTTTAAATAAAAATCCTGTATATTTCCTATCACCCTGACGAATAGGTGATTGGTAATACGACATGGTGATGTCTAAACTAGATACGTAACCCCCCAATCGAAACTCCAAAATCCAAAAAGTTCATCTATATTAGGAGGCAAGACATGATCTTGCTCCATCCTTTGGTTCAAAAACCACACGTCAAGACAAATACGGATCGGTTTATGCTTTTTAGTTACCACGACCAATGTGCTGTATTATCCCCACTTCTTTCATTTCGTTGATTTGCCTACGTTCTTCCTCTCTGAAATAAAATGATATTAGATACAGTGCCCAAAAAAATGGAGTTTTATCCCGTATTCTTATTTCATGTTTGTAACCACTAATTAACTCCGGCGTTTCTGAAAAAGCACTTGAAAATTTCTTTAAAATAGACTCATTTAGAGCATTTACTAAGAAGTTGCCCTGTAATTAAATTACTTAATTACTCCCTAAAATAAGATATTACAATATGGAGGGAAATGAGCATTATACTTGTATTAATTGTACAAACGCACTAGAGACATGAGGAATGCTATCAATGTGATTGTTGCTTATTCTTTATGCATAAAATATGCAGTGGCCTTAATCCCTCAGAGATAAAGGTTATACCCATGCAAAAACGTATTTTGCGACTGATTGCGTCCATATATTGGAAAGACTACCTAATCTCCAGTTGTTGGTGGAAGAAATGAAATATGTGGCCTATTTTACAAGTAGCGAGTGCAGCTACGTCAAGTTATGCCTCAGCACTAAAAAATCCTGATCCAGCAATAATTATAAAATCCAAAGGTGCTAAACAACAACATTTAGAAAATACTCCCTGTATGTTTGTTGTGGTTTGTTTAGCATTCTTCTTAATCTTCTTTGGGAATTAAACCACTCATAGTTTTTAAAATTATCTTTATTTACATTTCGATCCATGACCTAGGATTGTTGTCAAAATAATAAAAACTTCAAGTTTGACATTTATGACAAATTGAAGGTTACTTTGAAGTAATAATAATAACCTTCAATTTATGTCATAAATGTCAAACTTGAAGTTTTTATTATTTTGACAACGATCCTAGGTCATGGATCGAAACGTAAATAAAGATAATTTTAAAAACTATGAGTGGTTTAATTCCCAAAGAAGATTAAGAAGAACAACATTTAGATACTAGGCAAGAAATAAAACAATTATTTAATCCAACAGAAATGGCTGTGAATCAGATGAGAAATTTAAAAAATGGCGGGGTAGTTCTTGAATGCAAGAATAAAGAGGCGGCATTAAAACTAAAGACAGGCTATAGGGAAGTTGGGACATAAATATGAAGTCGTGGAACCAAAAAAACACTTACCTAGAATCAAAATCATGGGGATGAGTGCAGAGCTAACATCCGATGTAATTAGTCAGAAAATTTATGCCCAAAATGAGGAGTGTGTTGCTAAAAACTCGCATATCAAGGTTGCTCACATGGGAAAAACTAGATATCATAAATATTTTGCTTATGTTGAAGTAGATGGTAATGTCTACGAGAAGACTATGGAACATGGCAAAATTAATATAGGTTGGGATAGGTGTCAGGTCTACGATGCAGTGGAAATAACAAGGTGTTTTCAATATTTGGGATTCAATCACAAAGCAATGGAATGCAGAAACAAAATTGTATGCTCAAAATGTGGAGGTCTTCACAGAATGGATGTTTGTACTGTTGAACTCAACACATTTCACAACTGTAAATTTGCTTCAACCACATTGAAATTAAAAATTGATTATAAACGTGAAGCATTAAGTAAAGTGTCCAGCTTACCTCAAAAGGCTGGAAAGAAAGAGGGATTTAATAGATTTTTTATAAATTCGCCTTCTGTGTCCAAATATTCTACGAATTATACTATAACTGTTATTCACTTCAATTTAAGGTCCTTATACCCAAATACCTTTAAAAACATGGTTCTGACATTTGATTATGACATTATATGCATTAGTGAAACATGGCTTAATTTGAATATTTCAGATGCAGACAAGCATTCCTGGAAATGATATTTTTCAAATGGACCAGAATGGCGGTGGAGTTGCCATATATGCAAAGAAAGAGCTTCGAGCTAAAATTATAAATATTATAAAATGTAACAGTGAAATAGAACAAATATGGATTGAGGTGAGTGGAATAAATTTAAATTTTTATTGGAACTGTATATTCCAAGAGAATTGCCAGTTAACAAACATGATTTATTACAAGAAATGTTCTCGGAACTCTTGCCATTGTCTGACCATGTATTATGCTTAGGTGACTTCAATATAAATATATTAAATAAGGGTGATATAATAGCTAAAAGTTATTTACAAACACTTCATACATGTGACTTGGAACAGTGTATAACAGAACCCACTGGCATAATGCATAACAGAACAATCTAGCACCTTAATTGATCATCTAATAACTAATATTAAGCATACAATGAGAATTGTAGGGACAAAAGAATTTGCAGAACTTCATACTGACCACTTGACTATTTATTGCAAAATTAAAATAAACAGACCATCCTTGCTAATTGGTAAAGGGAAGATCAGGCTATTAAATATGATTAACATAGATAATCTATACAAAGATGCAGAATCAGCACTATGGGATGAGATTTATTATATAGAAAACATTAATGATAAAATCCAGTTGTTTGATGAAATCATAATTACACTATTTGACACACATGCACCACTGTCTACAATAAAAAGTAAAAAACAATATCTACCTTATATTACATGCCATTAGGTGTTTAATTAAACAAAGAGAGCTAGCCAAAGCAAAACACTTAAAGAACAGAACTGAGACTAAATCATTCTATAATAGCATGCGCAGAACAGTTTGTGAAGCAATAGATAGAGAAAGAGATACTTATTTTAAAACCAGATTAAAAGCTCCTTCTGATATCTTGAATGAAGCAAAAAAATTGGATTTTGTCGCAACTTAATGGACAAATTCCATTACATTTAGCGAATCCTAATGAGATTAATACATTCTTCCAGACATCGGTCACAAAAGTATCTATAAAACAAACTTTAGTTAATCAGTTTTATGCAAAATATACACAGACCATCTTTGATTTTACCAAAACTACACCTCAGGAGGTAGAAAAAATTCTTTATCATATAAAATCAAACTCAATTGGAGCTGATAATATTTCTAAACATATGCTACAACTTTTATTACCATACTGCCTGTTACCACTGACTCATATAATTAATATCTCATTGGAAACTGGTAATATACCAAGAATTTGCAAAACCGCTATAATTCAGCCATTCCAAAGATTTCAAATCCATCTGCACTAAAAGATCTGAGGCCGATATCTATCTTACCAGTTTGTTCCAAAATATTAGAGATAGTTGTATATGTGCAAATCATTAAGAACATTCAGTTACATAACGTGCTATCTTCATAGCAATCAGGCTTTCGTTGCAAATATAGCGCAGCTACTGCACTTTCAGCTATCACGGATGATATTGTTTGTGAGAAAGACAAGGGAAACCTCAGAGTATTAGTGCTCCTAGATATGTCAAAAGCATTTGATTCTGTAAACTTCAAACTTCTGCCTGCAAAATTATACAGGTATGGTTTTGGAAATATATCACACCAATGGTTTCGAAACTACTTAGAAGGGAGGACATGCACCACTAGAGTGTGCATAGAAGGAAAGAAGTGTTATTCAAATGCAGTAGATTTACAATTGGGAGTTCCGCAAGGTCCAATACTTGGACCAGTGTTGTTCAATATATACACATCAGATATACCAAGCTCAATAACAAAAGGTAAGCTATATATGTATGCCGATGATATGCAATACACGTACTTATTTCCATCTAAAGATCGTACATCGGCATTTACAATAATTAATAAAGAAGTGAATATGCTTGTTTGGTGGTGTATAGAGAATGGACTAACAGTTAATCCATCTAAAACTAAAGTAATAGCATTTGGGCCAAAAATAGAAGTCGCAAAAGTAAAAGAACAAGAACAAGTGGTGATAGCACATGTTGGTGTGCCCTACTCTGAGTGTGTCAATAACCTGGGACTTTATATGGATAAACAACTTACTTTTGATTATCACATTAGGCTGAAATTTAGGACTGCCTTCTTAAAGCTGAAACAACTATATCAACTCATGACTATATTAACTACTACTGCAAGAACATTGTTTGCCGATACTTTAGTGCTTTCTCTATTTAACTATTGAGACTATTGAGACTTATTATGATATTTATTTTTAAAACAGTGCAGAGTTTACTATTACAACTTGTTAGAAAGAGTTACGGCTAAAATAAGCCAACATCTTTTACTGCCCAGTATGTCAGAAACGGCCAATTTGAATTACAAAGGGCAGGGTTGGGGGTGGGGGTGATGAACTTAACGGTATCAAAATAAATACTATGCGATTCAGATTAATTATAATTACTTACTTGTCTAACATAAACAAAATGCAAAAGGGGGCTGTATACCCAACAAACTACAATTTATGTATACTTATTGCCGATGAGGTTTGACAACTCAGCTGTTTAATAATTATAAGAAAATGCGTATGGTTACTTTAAATAACGTACCAGAAAGTTGTAGCTTAATGGACCTTATACTAAATGACTTACAATCGCCTGTGTGAAACAAACAATAGTAGTTATCCAGTATCAGATTTCCCTTTAAAACTTATTCTTAGTGATGCAGAAGAACTTCTGCGGCAAGGCTAGGTCTATAAATTTTGTGTTTGTTTAACCAGTACAGCTGAGTTTGAACAGTAGTAGAAGGTTTTGCAATAAGGTATAATTGCTATTTAACTAGTGGATAAGAAGATTCTACCTTGTAAATTCATGCAAAGTTCTAAGTCGAAAATAAACCCGTAATAGTATATCTTATGTCCGTTAATAAATACTTTATTAGAAATAATTTAATTCACTCGTACAATATAAGATCAAGAGAAAACTTTTATATAAAAAAAATTAATTATAACAGTACAATGAACTCAATGTTTTTAAAGAATTAAACAAATATAATAGATTACATAGTGAATTAAAAAATGTCAATAACACATGTTCGTTCAAAAGAATGTTATTATGTTATATTAACTCAAGAATGTTATAGAAGTTAGCAATAGTCTTAGTGTTGTTTAATTAATTCAAGAAGTAATGTGTATGATATGAAATGAAATATATATATATATATATATATATATATATATATATATATATATATATATTTGCATTACTGAATATTAGGTTTTTTCCTGCAATAAGGTGAATTTATATTATATAATTCACTAGCTTTTGAATTAACATTAAAAATGTGCAGATAAATGTAGGTAAAACTCTTATGTATAAATGTGGCAGCAAAGGAAAAAATGAGGTTGTGTATTGCACAATGATTTTCACAAGTTAGATTCTGCCAACAGCTGATCTGTATCTCTTACATATTAAGCAGGAATGTACAGCTAGATTAACTTTTCTATTGTATTTTTGAGATGGCCGCACACACATTATATTTTAATTTGAAACGCATTCAAATTATATTACTATCTTTATCATAAACACTTAAACCTTTAAAAAAATTTTTAAATATAGTTGTAATTCATTAACTGTTCTTATGTAAACTTCTCTTCTAGTGTTTATTATGCTAGTAATCGTGTAGTGGTTCTTGCTAAACAATTACATGCAATGCTCACATACTTAAGAATATCCAACATGTCCAGTTAAAGTTCTTCATTAAAAATATCTCTGTACACGAATAAGTTTATTTTTCTTAATAATGTTAGATATTATTCAGACATATTGCAAACATTGTCCTCATTGGTAGCTAAAGAATCTCATGTCGGAACATTAGATAATGTATGTGGAGCTCTAGCAAAGTTAATAATCAGTAATTCCAGTTTAGTGCCTTTGGAACAAGTAATCTTACGATTTTTTAATCACTATCTAATTGATACGAATTTTTAATAGGTGCTTCCTGCTTTTATCGAACGCCTTCCATTACGAGAAGATTACCAAGAGAACGAAGCTGTAGTTAAATGTTTTTATGAATTATATCAACAAGGAAATAGCATATTACGCCATTATCTGTCTAATGTTATAAAAATAATTGCTCATATTTGTTGCAACAATCAAGCTAATGAAGGTAAGTGAAAATCTAAAAGTGTAATACAGATCTGTCCTTGTAAAACTTGTTTTTAATATTTTTAATACAAATAACCAAGTGTTTCAAATTAAGTGAAAATAAACATTTAGTGACCAATTTTTTCTGCTGCAAATAACTGCTTTTCGATCAAAAGGTATTGAAAGTGTTATTCTTTGGTGTATCTTACATAATGAAGTTATCACCTATTTGCTTTTTTAACATCACTACTTTGTAAAAAGTATAATATACTCTACTTGGTTAAAGTGTTTTTTTTTCTATGAGTGCAAGCTTTGACTTGACTTGGGAATACAAAACTTCTAGTAAAAAATCACTTTTTTGGACCAACTATAAAATTGTTATAATCTGATTATTGATGATAAACAAAATTTAATGAAAAGAAGGTTTTATATATTGTAGGATTGGCCGAAAAATAAAACAAACCCTGATTTAAATAATTGAATTAGTTTATTAGCATAAATCATAAACTTGACAGGTCGCTGTGTCATAACCGCGATCAATAATAATGTATATCTGCAGGGCTGCCAGCAGTCAAGCATGGAAAGTGTATACAAAACCATCTACAACTCAGCCAAACGTGACTGATGATCGACCCCGATCATAATAATTAATTTGGTACCTAATACAAATGGTACAACATAAATAGTAAATAATACATAAACATTCATTATAACCAATGTTCAAAATTATAATCTAGTTATTATTACATAGTAATAAAGACAGAAAAATATATCATAAGTAAAAATTTTATCAAATGCATAAGTAGCAAATAATGTATGGACACTACAATAAATTGTTCATAAATGTATATCTAATTTCCTAAATTGCACATAAATTAAGTAAGTAAACATAAATTTTACATATTTTTAGTAATTAAGAATAAATTGCACATAATCGCATTAATGTAAATATGGAAAAAGAAAATAAAAATCAAATTTGTAATTGTAATTATTTTTATAGTAATTAATTGCTTGAATGAAACTCATCTGAATTAAGTCTAGAAGCCTCAATTACGCCATTGTAGGGGATTTGTTTGTTTTCAAATCTAATGATGTCTGTAATAACGTATCTATCGATGGGTAAGATTTCTTTGATTTGATAGGGAGCACGATACTTAGGTGTTAATTTTTTACTAAACCCAGGCGTAGTATATACACTATTCGTCATTACGTATTGGCCTATTTTGTAATTAATAGCTTTTTTGCATCTTTTGTTATAATAAATTTCATTCGTTTTTTATTTTTCTTAATGTTTGGTAACCAATATGTTCTTGTTATCAATTCTAGTGTTTTGTCTAACCCTAAATGTCCCATACCATTGTGATAGGTATGCATTATGGTATATTCCATAGGTTGTGGAACATGGAATAAAATTTTATTGTGATATTTTCTATAAACAATACCGTTTCGTAATTCGTACATGGGATGCTCTGTATTTTTTTGTTTTAATTTTACAATATCGTTATCTGTACTTTGTTTAAGGGCCAATGTCTGCTCTAACGTATTGCCTTCTAATACTAAAATATTATGAATTCTACCAAGCGCATCAGCCTGTTGCATTTACACACCAGGCTTGTGCTGAATTTCATAGTCATAATGTTGTAGATCTAAACACCAGTGCATTATGCGAGGTATAATATCTTCTTTAGCTAATGTTAACCTAAAGCTGTCACAATCTGTTATTATTTTAAAATGAATGCCTTGTACATAAATGTGAAAGCGTTTCAGAGCGTATACAATAGACAGACACTCCAATTCGTAACTATGATATCTGCTTTCGTGATCACTCGTTCGTTTGCTGAAGAAAAGCACAGGGTGAAATATATTATCCCTCTGTTTTTGTAATAATATTGCTCCAAATCCGTGAACTAGCATCACCATGTAACTCAAGTTTCCAATAATGGAGAATAAATTGCCAAAACTGGTTTTGAAATTAATTTCTGTTTTAAATTCTCAAACACTGCAAGATGTTTCATTAAACACAAAAGTGGTGTTTTTTCTAAATAGATCGTACAAAGGTTTCGCGATTATAGCAAAATTTTGTATAAACCGACGGAAGTAACTCGCTAATCCTATAAAATGTTGTAAGTCTTTATTATTAGTTGGGATAGGATAATTTTTTATAACATCGGTATTTTCTGTACTTACCGTTACACCATTTTTATTAATGGTATAGCCTAAAAATTCAATTTCGAACATAAGAAAAGAACATTTATCGAGCCTTAACTCGAGTAAATTATCAGTAAGAATTTTAAAAATTTGCTCTAAAAGCTCTAAATTTTGTTCAACACTTCTAGTGGCTACTAAAATATCATCGAGGTAAATTAGAATTTTATTTTGGCTTATTAATTCTTTAAAAATCTTATTGATATAACGTGCAAAGCAAGCTGGGCTTGAGCTAAGTCCAACCGGAGCTTTACAAAATTCGTATTGTGCTGAAGGTGTAATAAACGACGTATATTGCATTGATTCTTCGTCTAGAGATAAATGATAGAATGCGTTTTTAGATCTAATTTACTAAAGTAATTTTTATCTTTAATCGATCTAAATGATCTTCAATAAGTGATAACGGAAGTTTATCTTTCACTAAATATTTATTTAAGGTCCTAAAATCTACACAATGTCTATACTTTCCATCTTTTTTCTTAATTAAAACTATAGGAGAGCAATAAGGTGAGTCACTTTCACGAATGATATTTTGATTAAGCAAATCAGTTAAAATTTTATCAAGAGCCTGTTTTTCCAAAAACGATAAACGTCTTGGATTACATGAGAACGGCTGTAAATGATTAAAAGTTATATGCATTTTAAAAGAATTTTTGGTTCTATGGGACGTTTTACATTCAATAAGTATTACTAATAATCTGTTGTAAATTTTGTTTTTCTATGGGTGTTACTATATCACCTACACTTAAATTTGGTAATTTTAAATCATCTTCTACGTAATTAATGTGTAAAATCTGTTTACATTTACTTATAAAATCTAAGTAAGATTGTGAAGGTTGCACTTTAACTGTTGCACCTTCGAATGACACTTGAATATTCGTATTTGAAATAAAATTTCTACCGAGTAAACATTCAAATGGAACAGCTTCATTTGGTACAATATAAAATAATAAATCAATGTTTACATTTTCAACTACTTGAAAGGTAATTGATTCTAAAATTTGTAATTCTACTTTATTTATACCTTCGAATTTTACACTGGAGAAGTTGACTTGGCTAGTGGAGCTTTTCACGGTCCTGAACTCAAAAACCATTGACTTATCAGTTTGTGGTTTATTCCATCTCATTCTAAGAACACCTTCGTAACTAATCATGTATCTAAATAAATCGTCTTCATCTTTATGATATTTTGAAATAATAAATGTAGACATTTCGTGAGACAACAAACTAATTAATAATTGTTCTTTGATTTTCGAAAAATCCAACTGTAATTTTTTACATAACGTTACCGTAGCGTGGAAATAAGTACTTAGATTTTCGTTAGGAAATTGCTTGCGTTTTTGCAAAGACATCCATAAATCAGTTTTGCTTTGACTAATCAGAAACGTCTTATAAAAAGCATCTTCAAAGGATTACCAATCTGGGATATCACTAATACGGCCAGCTAACCAATGTTTAGCTGCACCATGCAAATGGCTTTGGGTAGTTTGAAATAAGAAAGCGTCTGGCCATCAATGTATTGTTGCTGTCTGTTTTAGATTTTCAAGCTATACTTTAGCTAAATGTAGATCTGTATCACCTTCAAAGTCTCCAATTGTCTTTGAAAGATCCGGCATAATATTGTAATTTCGTACATCACTCATTTCAGAGGCATTGTTAATGTTAGTAATTGTGTTTGCCTTGTTACTTGATTGTTGAGAAACTTGCAACATTTGTAACATTGTAACCTTTTTTTTTTGAGCTTCCTCTCGTTGGATACAGCCTTATTGGTTCGCGGCTAAGTCTGGGAATTACCCCAAGGGTGAGCAATGAGAAAGGGCGTGGGGATGGTCTAAACTCTACAACAAACTAACATAAAAAGAAAAAGGGGAATTGAGTGCCACTGTATCTATATGGACGATAACACTAGAAATTCATTACTCCTATGAGAAGATACAGAAACTTATGGGATATAGGCACCCTAAAAAAAACTTACAACTTACTGAACTAATGCATCTGGAAGCCTATGGAGCATACTTACAACCTCTTCAATCTCGATGACCCTGAAAGAAAAAGTACACACCAAATTCTCTATTAAAAGGGCACTGTTTGTGCTTTCTAATAAAAAAGCATGCTAATAATTACGAGTGGATAATCTTGAAATTACCACAGCAAAGATGTTTGAATTAAAAAGGAATACCTAGGACAAATTAGTTGTAGCATGTCTGTGTTTTTTAAATTACTTCAGCGTTCGTCTAATTTCCTTATTCAAAAAGCTTATTTTCTTTAAAAAAATTTAGTAAAATTAATTGTGCATGGAATAAAAAACTTGAGTCCAAAAATGAAATTTAATATAGTTTCTCTCTTTTCGTTTTTTTTTTAAATAGGATTACAAAAATGGAATAATATAATTGAACTCTTTATAAATCTGTCTTGACATGACAAGACCTTAAGTTTAATAATATTTTATAACAAGTTTCTGATACCAAATACTCAGATCTGTTTATTGGCTTACATATGTTTCACATTGAGTTTAATTTATTTCTTAAAAAAAATGAATCACGTGCAGCTAACTTGGGTAAATAACATTTCAACTTATTCAAGTATGAGGTTATTAAAATTTGACATCTGTAAGGAATTTTCTAGAAAACAGGAAATGGACTTTAGAATCTCATCATTTTAACATGTGAATGTTCTGCATATCTTACAAAATTATTGTAATAGCATTTCGTAACAATAATCTTCCACGCGGTTCTTTATGCACAAAATTTAGTATAACTAAGCAATCCCTGATTACAATTTATGTGAGCACACTCAAGGTCTCACAAACATAACAAAAAAAGGTTTGATACCTGTTTTTAATGAAGCCGTCATCCCTAGTTATCAAACAGCGATGCACATTTTCTGAAATCTGCTTACTAAATGGTTGTAACAAAACACCAAACAACAGCTGTAGTTTCTTAACAAACGAACATTGTCCCAATCTCTTTATACGTATATCTAGTTAATTCATGTGTACTTCAAATGTATGTTACTTCATATGTATATTACTTCATATGTATATTACTTCATGCGCTAAAGAAATAAAGATATTTTTTAAATTATTTGAATAATGCGGTCTTACCGTTAACAAATACCGACTCGAACCATTTCAAGAAGAAGCGTGATCAAGCGCCTTGCCGGAGTCACAGGAATGAATCAATCCACTGTGTCCCAAGACGACCAGCCCTCCTGTCTCTACTTCGGTACGCCTATTCTGAGGCCCCACTTATGTAGAATTTGGGAGCCCATCTGTAGATGATCCTGTCTGAACTACATTTTCAAATACAAATGGCTGCTTTGGTATTCATTTCGAGCAAGCACGGAACCGCTTATCTGCGTAGCGCATCACCTCGTGACCGTATTCACGCAGGCGCTATCCTAATTTTAACGACTGAACGGGTATAATCCGCCTGTAGGTTAGGCAACACAAACGACTAGTTCCCTTTTAAATGTTTTTTGAGCGTATATTATTATTAAATATTTCTGAGTAAAGCAATTAAGTTATTTAAACGGTCATGATTTCCTGTTCCATTGTGGAATTGTTTCTTTCAGATATAACAGTATCAAATACGAGAATTCAATACCACAGACTAAAATTGTACAGATGTGATTCTTGCAAAAATAGTGCTACAGAATATATATTCGTTACAACATTTGTGAATTCTGCTGCATAAGCTGTGTTACTGTGTCTAATAATGTTGAAACTTCATTCTTGTACTGAGGTCCACTGTTTGGTTCATGGTTAGTACTCTTACTAGCGCTTTGAGCATTGCAAAATGTTTCAAAATCTTATAACCGGATTTGTTTCCGTTTTGCATAATAATCAGTTGATATCAAATAAAACAAAAATGCAAATTTTTCCAATATTACGAAAACGCGGTTTTACATTAGGTTTCGCAAAATATGAAATTTAAAAAAATATTCTTAAATTTTTGCACTTAAACACATATTATTCCGTAACTCCACACCTGAACTGTAGGATTGGCTGAAAAATAAAACATAAACCCTGATTTAAATAATTGAATTAGTTTATTAGCATAAATCATAAACTTGACAGGTCGCCGCGTCATAACCGCGATCAATAATAATGTATATCTGCAGAGCTACCAGCAGTCAAGCATGGAAAGTGTATACAAAACCGTCTACTATATATATATATATATATATATATATATATATATATATTACCTTCGTTTCATTAAAATATAGAAGAAGAATTAATGGCAAGTGACTCAAATTCAGCCACGAGGGCATCCTGTCTATGCGTTTGGCCCTAATTGGAACTCATCAGGACAGGAGTAGCAAAATTGTGATATTAAATACAGACACATTATGGGAAGTGTGTTTTCATGTTGTTTCACTTGACATCGCAGTTTTTAGCAACAGTCGGCACAGAGGAGATTCGGCTCGACTGCCTTTTACCATAGCTAAAAGTTATAATTTATAAGATAAGTAAGTTTATCTTATATATATTTGTTGTTAGTATCAATAAAATGCTGTGATATTAGCCTAATGGAGGTGTTAGAAGTCTTACAAAGATATTCTTTACTTTGAGTGCCAATTTTCATCTAAAGTCGTAGTCGGTCATCTTCTTTATCGAACAGTTGCAGAATCTCCTACCTAAATAGAAGAACAACTACCCTGGCTAATTCAGTAAGTAGAATACAAACTCTCTCCAACTCTATTGGTATATTAAATCTCACATAAATTTTAAATACAAATATTCACAATAAATTGCAGTAATAAAGCAAAATAAGTAACTAGAGCAAAACAAATCAAATTATCAATTTACTCTACTGCATGTACAAATAATTACCTCACAGCATCAGAGTTCTTTTATCTCCAACTATTATGTAAAAAAATATACTTTTGAACCAAAACTCGTGTAAATTGCCCTTCATTATAAATTATTCCCTAATTTTATTCAATGCAGAATGCACATTTCCAACAGTCCTTTATAGAAAACAACACTATAAACTAATATGACCTTGATTACAATCAGTGAACGCCTTAATTCTGGAAGAAGTGACTTTTTAGTGTTATTTAAAATTGTCTATTGGAGTAATAAAACCGTTAAGGGCAATACTGATAATATTTATAGTGGTAAGTGGAATTTTCATGAAGGTACTTAGAAACCCTAGAATAATTCCTTTTACCAAAAATAATTCAACAAGCAAATTTTACTTATGATTTGAATCAGCTAAGTTGAATTACACTTAATTTACACTTTTTAACATTTAATAATGTCTAATTTTTACTTAAGTGTAGCACTCTTTATATATTTTTACTTTACCGTCTCACTGAAAATCAATAATCATAAACTCCTATTAAGTCTACTGTTATTTATAAAAATTGATTTCGAAAACGGAGCATTTGTTCAAGGGAATTTTTTACCACGACTTGTTGCACTAGAAGAATTGCACGTACACTGCGTCCAATGAGTTACTTGCATTTTAAATACACAAAATTCTATTTGTTGGTTGGTTCAAATGTCGCTAGTTCGACACTATTCTCATAAGTAAATTTCAATAATGTTTATATTGAATTAAACTTTATAATCCCCAAAAGTAAATAACTGCTTATCACCTGCAAGTGTAGATTCGTACAACTAAAATTTGCTATGCTACTTGATGGAATGTATCCAGAATTCTTTAGTTCCCAATTTAGTATTTGCGCGATCATTAATATTTACATGATTTTTCAAAATAAATGCAATTTTGCAGTCTAAATTAATACATTTACTCCATTAATAACTTTTATGCTAATGAACGAAATGATTTAGAAAATAATACTCGATTCTTCATACTTGCAAATAGTTTCCATGCTGAATGAATGAAATGATGCATAAAATATTCCCCAATTTTGCTCATATAAAGTGCATTTTCAACATCATTCGTTTTTCATAAAAGTTAGCTTTTTGTATTTTCTCAATCAGAGTTGGTATTCGACCCGTATGGACTTCTTTTTCTCGGCAATAATAACAACCTAGGATTTTTATACAAGGTCTAAATGATCATTTCAAATTGAGCTAGTAATTGAAAAATCAAAATATACGATCCTGGACAGGATTCAAACCTGTATCTTTGACTTTTGCAGTTGATGCGCTTACCAATTGGGTCATCCAAGGACTTGATTACAATCGAAAAGATATACAAATCTAAATCGTATACACAATTACACACCAATCTAACGTTCAGTTACGTTTTTGACTTATGTCAGATGAAGATGGGAAATGATGCTTAAATTCATGGCAACAAGCCGACTATTAATTACAAATATTAGTAATTGCACAAGGCAAACTGATTTTCAACGTTATATTAGTTACTAAATGGAATGATAGCTTAGACTTTTATGCAAAGCCGAAATGATCATTTCAAATCTAGCAAAATATAAAATGGAGAACAGGATTTGAACCTGTATCTTCCGCTTTAGTTTCCAACGCACTAACCAATTGCACTACCCCTATGGGTGATTAGTGTACTTATGTGTATGAAATCTTTCATGCCTGCAATTTCTCGTGTATGTTTATTGCATTGGTTTTTGATCTGTTGTTTTGATACTCCCGTTTAATTTTTCTGGGAAATACGTAATTCACATCTTTATGATAAGACACAAAGTGTCACATTTAGGTATCTTTCTGTTTGCGATTTCTAAATAATTCATTCTCAGTGGTTATTATGTCTTATAACTTATTGTAGAGAAAATAATTTTATTACTTTTGGGTTTATTTTACTGCCATTGTCTGAATTACATGTTTGGAAGCAAAAAATTGAAAGATCGTGCTTAATTAACATTGAATATTCTAAAAATCCTACTATACCGTGTATGCCCCTACCAGTTCTATTCAGCCGATGTTAATAATATATCCTCTTATTTTGTTTATATCTAAAGTAATGCGTTGTAGTGTTGCAATTCAAGGATGTGGAACAGATTGTTGCGCGAACACTGATATGGAGTTTTTTGAAATTTGGTGCTAGCTAGACTTGGAGAATTGTATTAAACTGGCCAATCAGTTGATAACAGAAACCCTCATAACTATAACCTGAGAAAATCTGTGCTACTTGGCTCTGATTATATTGCGGCATATATTTTTTTAGGCTTAGTATGGAAAACATAATTTTATAATGTCATCATTCTAAAAAAATTAATGTCAAGTATTTTAAATAAATGCATTCTTTTACTATGCAATTGCTGTTTCTTATCAAAAATGTGTAAATTTGTTTATATCAGATACTTAACGGTTTTAAAAAGCTGATTAAAATTTAAAAACAATACTAATCGCCTATTATAGACTTGAATATGGTATAATGTCGGTGTTTCATATTATTCAATTAATAACTATAACAAATAGTGATTAAACAAATGAATAAATTTTAATTTTTATGATGAAATATTACAAATCGAATGCAACACTCGTTTTGATACAGAGCTGTATATATTTTAATAATAAGGCAGCTGGTAAAACATTGCAGTTGTATTCAACATGCTCCAATAAAGGAACTTCGTATGCAATTCTCTACTCAGAATTTTTGATTTTTTAGAAGAAGTCTCACTTTAAACCAATAAAAGTGAACATCAGACTTTCCATATATTTTTAATGCTTTATTTTTATATTAATTGTAGTATCAATTTAGTGATAATAATACTTTACTTGTGTTTGTTACAGATACCAAAACATTTGCAATTGAATTTTTGAAAACGATAAACCGAGACTTCAGTCAAGAATTTAACACGTCCATAACTGCATTAGGCACTGAAGCAACACAAACCTTGCAGAAACTTATGTCTTAATTATTACTTATTTATGTATGTGTTAATGACTTTTAATTGATGTTTTGCATTTTATTAATGTATTATTATCTAGTTTTGTAATACTCTGCAACCAAATACTGTGAATTTGACTTAAATAAAATTGTTAGACTGTCAGCTTCGATGCGAACTGAAACATATTGAAAAGTTAGATATTTATTGTTGTATCGAGTTTTTAATCACTTTTCTTGTGAATTTTATACAATAAATTATTTCAAGGGTATTGACTTTTTGAAAAAAGATATTACTAACTCCATAAGAGTACAGATAGCTGAAACTGGTTAGTGCGTATCCTCATTGTTTCCTATTCTGAACAAGCTACACATTTCCCTGAACCTTGCACAAATCTGCATCTATCACTATCTGATCTAGGTCTACATCGACCTCCTTTTTCCTATCTCTGCTTGTAATATATCCCATACTATTCCCCAAAAATCCCTTGGGACGTATTCTTCCCCTCTATTTCTCCTATTTTTTTTTCACATGTCCTTATTGCCTTACTATTTCTATAACCTATTTGTGATTGACTTTGTCTGTTCATGCTATCATCTTCGTACATCTGAAGCACAACACTTCAAAAGTCCGCTACCATTTTTCTGTCTGCTTTTCCTACTGCACGTATTTCATAGGCATACTGTGCTGTGCTCCACACATGCATTCAACAACCTCCCGTGTTCCCCTGTTTCGCCTAAACCCAAATTGATCTTCTCCTAGTATTTTTTCAGCTCGTTTTTTCATTCGTCTTTGTACAATTCTAGTTAATATTTTTAACACGTGTGCTGTCAAACATACTATTCAAAAATTTTCACATCTATCCGTGCCTTTCTTTTATGGTTTAGTTACTATGATGTTACGTTTGAAATCTTTGGGTATCTCGCCTGTGTCATACACATAGTTTAAAGTTGGAAGAGACAATCTGTTACTGCTTCTCCAGCGGCTTGAGTTTCTGCTTGCACCTTATCTGTACCCGGCGCCTTACCATTTTTCAGACCTTTTAATGCTTATTCAAACTCATCTCTGTATAGGATATCCCAAGTCATAATTTTCAATGTCTGATTCCTGTTCTATGCTGTTAGTTCCTCTTCTACATATAAATTTCCTATATATTCTAACCATCTACACACTTTCTCTACATTTTCTATAATGGTGTTTCCTCCCGCGTCCTTTATATTTTTGCTGTGCGGTTTTATATCCCTAAAATTGATTCTAATTAGTTTGTATGCTTCATCTGTCTTTCCTACTTCCATCTTAGTTTTTACTTCTGCACTTCATCAATCCGTTGTTCTTTAGCTTTCCTGCATTTGCGAATAATTTCCCCTTTTATGGTTTTGTATCTCTGTTTTCCTGTTTCGTCTGATTTATTTTTGTATTTTCGTCTTTCTTCAATTAAATTCAGGATATTCTTTGTTATCCATGGTTTCTTATATTCTTTTTGTGTATACCCTAGAATATCTCTGGCTGCCATATCTAAGCTGGATTTAATGTTATTCCATTAAGTGCCGCATTCATAATTACGATGTTATGGTCAGTGTCCATTTCTGCTTCTGGGTAGCTTCTAGTCTTTTACTTGATTCCTAAACCATTGTCTAACAAGAATGTAATCTATTTGATATCTCCTGGCATCTTCCACGTATATTGTCTTCTAGCATGATGTTGAAATAATGTGTTTGTGATGATTAAATTGTTCTTGTCGCAAAATTCTACCAACCTATTTCGCCTGTTGTTTTTCGTGCCTAAACCAAATAAGCCTACTACCGCTCCTTCTATACCCTCACCTACCACTGCATTACAATCCCCCATAATTATTAAATTTTCATGTCCTTTTACGTATCTTAATATGTCTTCGATATCTTGTAGATCGCATCTACCTCTTCGTCACTAGGTAGAGGTGGGCATGTATACTTTTATTATTACTGTGTTTGCCAGTTTAGATTCTAATCTAATCATGAGTA
The DNA here is from genome assembly GCA_036346225.1 of Platerodrilus igneus. Classification (NCBI taxonomy): domain Eukaryota; kingdom Metazoa; phylum Arthropoda; class Insecta; order Coleoptera; family Lycidae; genus Platerodrilus; species Platerodrilus igneus. Next base: position 1,824,621 of record JARFIW010000892.1, on the reverse strand, counting down.
CTTTTTCGTTTTTTTGTTTGTAATTTTCTACACAGTTTCCTATCTTTTTTTGCATAATTATCCCCACGCCAGAATTTCTTTCCTCTGCTTCTGTAAGAATTACCCTGAAGCCTCCACTACAAAAATCCCCCACCTCTGGCCACCGAACTTTGTTGATCCCTACTCTGTCTAGTGCTAACCTACTCATTTCAATTTTCAGGTTCTCTAGCTTACCTACTTGCTTCATACTTCTAACATTCCACGCTCCGACTTGCAAAATGTTCTCGACTTATTCTGCACTTTCCGATCGCATCCTCCAATGGGTGACTATTTTAACTCCGGAATCTTTTACCCCTGAGAATACCATCATATTTATTACAATTTAAGTACACCGTGTACTTGGGAGGTAATGTGGTGGTTTCCCATTGCCCTCCACATCACAGTAGTGTGTCTTAGACTGCCATACCGACCTCTATGGTCTCTGCTAATCTAAGTATCGAAAGAGCCACTGCCCTCTTTCGGGAGGGAACCTGTCTTAGTCTGATTCGTCACTAACGACCCTACTACTTTGGTTGGACCTGTAGTTTGGCTCATTAAAACACACAAGCCATGTCTCCTGTTCTAGTAATCTAAAACTTTGGAAAGGTGCAGGTCCATTCGAAATGGACTTTATTATAATAAAATAAAATTGTAAACTAAAACACTTTTCTAATAGATAACCATCGCTTGGGTAGAGCTGGATAACCTTTACAAATTACCGACCTTACCTATTTCCTAAACTAGTGATTCTCAACCATTGTGCTGTGGCACTTTTGTGTGCTGCCAAATTTTAGAAATGCAAGCAATATAAATTATATTGCATGTACTTTTATACAACAGTTTATTGGAACCAAAACAAGATAAGAAAGAGCTATCTAAAGAGTTGTGTAACAATCTTTACAGCACGTCGTGGGCAATATTGTTATGCCAATTCTATTATTTTGCCAAGCCGAATCAAACGTACCGTTCTACCAGCGATCTTTTTTTTTGTAGATTAATATAATTATGATGCTTATATTATTTTACTACAATTATAGATTAATCAACATAATTTTACATAGTGAATTATAGGAAAGTAAAATTCATTTAAACTATTATTGTTAGTGTGCCACTAAGTTTTGAACATTACATCTAAACCATTAACAAAACTATTCCCCACTTAAATTTTTCCCGCTTTCATATTTAATTATAAGACATTCATAAAACCCCAATTATATGAAATGTAGGTCATAATAAACAAACAAAAGCAACTTTTTCTGTAACTTTTCATTGTCTATTCCAAATATGTATGTGTGTGTGTGTGTGTGTATATATTTTATATATATATATATATATATATATATATATCACGCACACACATACACACTATTAAATAGAATAATCCACATTTGGAATGCAAGTGCATGTATGTTAGTGCATGTATGTTATAAGATGAAATGAAAACCCAACTTTTTATGTAAAGTTGAATTGTTATTTAAGTTCCGATTTATGTCATTAATGATGTTCCAATGCATACCAACATAGTATACAGCATCTCTATTATCTTAAACACTCATATTATTAATGTTGATAAAAATTGCAACGATGCCAGCGTTTCTCTACAAAAATTTAACATTTAAAGCTATCGTAAATGGACGACAGTACATAACCCAAACACATGTTCTAGAGGTTATGGGAATGTGTTTATATCAAATTTTTTGCTTGTCAAGTCCAATCGTTTTATAAACCGCTTTTTTTTCATATTAAAAACTTCTTATCAGAACAAATTCGCGTAATTTTTACGTTCGCAAGCTTATTTTTGAAAATGCCTGTAATGCACTTTGGTGCTAGTGGGAAGCAGCTTGTTGCTAACTTCCATGAGTTTTTTTAACAAGAGAAAGCAAATGGAGGACCTTCTATTCCAGTAACAGCCGTCCGAAATGTAATTCGTTATAAAATTAATTAATTTGATTTTATAGAGTTGCAGCTGCTCTCAAAATTAATCCGTCGACTGTGACTATGGTGACCAAAGCTATTCAAAATAGTGAATCATTAGATTCGGAAAAAAGAATTCCCAAGAAACCTGTAACTGTTGATGAATTTACAGTGTGCAATTCACAATGAATTTATCGAATGTATGACACACGTAAGTTATTTATGTGTAATTAGTTTTGACATAATCATAACTGTTTCAGATGAACATATTACAGTACATAATTTGTGTTTACAACTTCAGAGTGCAGAATTGTTCAAAGGATGTGATAAATCTTTAAATACACTGCTATGCAGAATGGGATTTGCATATTGTAAAGACAATCCCCATCGTGCTCTCATAGAATTGCCTCATATTGCCCTGAAACAGTTTGAATTTCTCGTAAAGTACATGAGAATTCAAACAGAAGGCATTTATTAATTCGCTCATCTCAACAAAACTTGGATTTTCAAAAACGGTACCGTTTGAAGCACACGACGGGAAAAGATTCATAGTGCTGCATGCAGGCAATGAAAATGGATTTGTTGAAGGTTGCAAGTTTATCTTTTCGTCTGCAACAAAATATGGAGATTATCATGGAGAGATGAACGAAGCAAATTTTCGTAATTGGTTTGAAAATCAATTGCTGAAGAATTTGGAACAGCCGCCTGCAATTGTTTTAGATATTGCTTCATACCACAGTACAGTGTTGGTTAAAGAACCGAATTACAGTTGGACTAAAGGAGATATATCAAACTGGCTGACAAATCAAGGTGTTGCACATGATTGTACTTCTTTTAAAAGAGATCTTAATCTTGCTACCATGTACGTATAAACAACCCAATTTATAATTTGTGTAATTAACATGGTTATTCATTTTCAGTCATAAACCATAGTAGGTCTACAAAGCAGATTACTTGGCGGAACAGTATGGCAATCGAGTTGTACGATTGCCTCCCTACCGTTGCTTTTTCAACACACTTAAACTTGTCTGGGGTATATCCAAAACTTATTACAATCGTCACATTGGTAGGAATGGCAAATTGGCAGAGAATTGTTTGAAAATGTAGCACAAAGCATTGGCAACCATTACCCCAGAATTCTGAGCTAATGCTGTAACTCATTATGAAAAGGTTAATTGGAGACTGGTACAATAGAGAAGTACTTTTAGATACAGTTTATGTTGCGCCTCTTGTAATTACTTTTAATGCTGATACCGAAAGCGATAGCACCGATTCAGATGTCTACATCAATTATATTTAAATATTGCTGGAGAAGTTACTGGACGAAGGTTAGCAAATTTATATTTTGCTTATCTATATAAAGCTGTGTGACAATGTGGCATGAAGCATTAGCGACCCTAGCTTCTCAAGTTTGGACAAATTCTGTACAAAACACAGAAACAATTATTACAGAATGGATGATCGCAAAATTAACTCTGATGAAGAGGATGTTGCATCGTTGATCATTAACATAAGCGACAATAGCAACGACAGTAGCTGGGATTCAGACAGCAGTAGCTACTAATCGATAGAAGGCCATGGAATCATAGGGAAATTAACGAAATACATTTTGTACACGAAGAAATATTGACATTTGTAAATTAATTATAAGCATTTAGTTTATTGTGAGGTAATTTAGTATCTGTAATTTTCTGTATGATAAATAAATAAAACTAAATATATTATTTTCTTGATAATTTACAAGCATTTAATAGAGATTCATTTAATTTCTTCTATTTCTGTCTAGAACATCCACTGCACAACTTTTTCGTGATACAATTAATCATTTTTTAAATACTTTTATCCTGTTTGACAATCTTTTTTTGTTAAAGTTGTTTACTTACATCTTATTGTTAATAAAGTATTTTGTATTTAAAAATTTACCGAATACTTGTATCACTCTTGAGAATGTTATTTATTTTACTAACTGCATACACATACTAGCAAAACTAAGACACCTGGTAGTATCAAGCTTCTGCATCTTCCAATTTCAACAGGTTCCGTTATTTAGTTAAAGAGCTTGGTCAGTAATTATGTCCATATAAAATGATTCTAAATATTGCAATCTAAAAAGTTACAAACTACATTCCTTCATCTATTAGGAAATATTTGAAACATCCATATTTTACCGATGGCTTCATTGTGATTGCGAAAAAATCACGAGCGGCTCACGGCAGTAATGCCGTGGTTGCAATGACAGGTTAGGTTACTGTTAGAAATAAATATTATTATTAAAAACACAACACACAAATCACTTAACACGCATATCAGAACAGTCTACAATAGTTTTAGCAACAACTGTTCTGATATGCATGTTAGGTGATTTGTGTTTTTTAAGAATATCTATTTCTAACAGTAACCTAACCTATCATTACCGCCACGGTATTATTGCCGTGAGACGCTTATAAATTTCGTATTTTGATAGTGGCAACCGTACCATATTATGACATTTCGAATACCGATGACATAAATTTTATGTCACTAATTTAAAGCGGGTGTAGAAACCGAAAGGACCAACAAAAATTCTTAATAAACCTGATGTTTAAATCAAACAGTTTAGTTATATTTCATTCTTTATAACTTTAGATTGACGTCACAACTGGATAAAATGCGCCATTGCCAATGTTAGTTTAAATTCTAATATATTTAATATTGACAAGAGCAATTAGCGGCAACACCGTAAAGAACTGCCAACTTATGGTGTTAAATAACTGTATTCTTCAAGCGCAATTCTAGGTATTTACTTGCATACAGTTGCCAACCCTTCGTTATTACATTTGACGTCATCCTAAAGTTAAAGTGAATGGACTACACAAAGGGACATACAAAAAGTATTAAAATTGTTTTAAAATCACTGAAATGTTAACTTGGTCACAAATAAAATATACAATTACATCATGCTTTGTAGTCGAGCTATTAGGTTGTGACCTTCAGCAAACTTAAAATAGTAAAATAGAGTGCATTTTTGCTGACAAACAAAATAACTCACTGCTCTTTGTCTGCTACTGAAATAAGTTTAAACTTTTTTCTAAAATTCGCATGTTTTAAGTTTGCCGAAGGTCACAACTTAACAGGTCGATTTTAAAGCATGATGTAATTGTATATTTTATTTGTGACCAAGTTAAAATTGCAGTGATTTTAAAACAATTTAAATACTTTTTTGTGTGCCCATTTGTATAGTCCATTCGCTGTAACTTTAAGAAGACGTCAAATGTAGTAAAATAGAGTGCATTTTGCTACCAAACGAAATAACTCAATGCACTTTATCTGCTACTGAAATAAGTTTAAAATTTTTTTTAAAATTCGCATGTTTAGATAATAATCACAACAAAAAATAATATTCCATATTGCTGATGTGATCGACTGTATTAGGTTCTTGACGCCGTATTTTTGCTTTTGTTACAATTAAGCGTTTATGCAGAATACGGTATCCTAGTTTAAGTTAAATGTACTTTTTCATTACATAGCTCGTAATCGTGGTTAGATGTTGTTAGTTTCACTCAATTGATTTTGTGTTACACTACGTGCTTAGATAATACACTTAAACGCAGTGTTGGAACTTAATTGTAATTGGATCTAGGTAATTAGAGTTTTTGTCGCGTTGAGTTGTCTTTTGAAAATACGAAAACCGGTGAATTATATCAACAGTGTGAAACTTATAATTATTTTTTTTTATTTAATTATGGGGGTGAGAATTAGTGAACAAAACCTCGGTGGACCCACGAGCTTTACTATATTCTCGGTTTAGTCTGGGAATTACCCCAAGGGTGAGCAATGAGTTTGGGCGTGGATATAGGGTGGGCTCGACTACAAACGGGAACAAAAAAAAGGTAAATGGGCGCCACTGCATCTATATAGACAATAAATAAAACTAAAGTATCCTACAGGAAGACGCAGAAACCTATAGGGTATAATGATTATCAAAAAGCATACAAATTAAAATAAGCAATACCTCTGGAAACCTCTTGGACCTCTGCTCCAGCTTCTGCGATGTCGGACCTGCAAGAAAATGTCACACAAAAAAAATAAAATATAAGACACTGTTTGTGTCTTACGACAACAAAATATTTCGGTCTTTATAGATCGACTGTCCCGAGTTCAAAATCTCAACAACACTTTACCTATGAAAATATTCTCTACTGAAAATTATTTACTCTGTTTCTATTACCTAATACTGTATCAACTTTTTTCTAAGTTCCACTTTCAAAATTTAGTTTATCTAATTTGGATAGTATTAATTTCAATTAGTGAAATAAAAAGACAAAAGTTTTAAATCAAAGTATAATCTAAATGTAATTCTCTTTTGTTGCAAAAATTATTTATAAAAAAATCTGATAATCAATATAAAATAAGTTTCAAAAATCTCTGAATTTGTTTCTCTACATAGAGAGATCTTAACATTTATAAATTATTTAATACAGTCGGTTCTTAAACATCCACAAAACAGATCTGTTCTGGCTTACAAAAATTCTCTAAAGAACTTATTACACAAAAAGTTCATATGGCTCAAACATTATATGAAATTAAAGAAAGTCAGTTCAACATATGTTAGAAGCAGCATTGATATTCTACTAATCACATAGCATATTATAAGTAAACATCTTTCAATCAGAAGTGAACTTTATACTTATTTTTCTCAATTAACATGTGCATTACTTACGTGCTTTGAATAACACTTTAATTTAATTAATCTAAAAGTTCAAAAATTCCTCTTATAAAAAAATTTAGTTCTGAACAAAAAAGGTATTTGATCTATTAAGTTTCTAGGATATAATTCCCAAACTGATTTTTATGTGGGGTAAAGCATAAACATATCTTGCAAAAAATTTAACATTAACATTCTTTAACAAAAGTTTCCTATAATTTGGAAAACGTTAAATCAAAGCTTTGAACGTAATTAACACGTAAAATTAATTCTCTCGATAAATAGTTTTATAAGTACCTGACTGGCTTTGTTTTAATTACTCGACGGTGATGCTGGTAAATGCGCTAGACCAACCAAAACACATAACACTCCATCTCCTTGAAGTTTAGAAAGGTACGAAATAGGCATTTACTAGTTGCAGCTCCTCGGACAGCTTCAAAACGAGTGATCCCACAATACATAACCAAGTTCCAATCACATTACTTGGAATTCTGCTTGAAATGCAAACGATTTAAATTTTTAATTCTCTCATACTCAAACGTGTTTCCTTAAAATTCTGTTCTTCATACAAACATACTTAAAGGTGTCTACCTAAATGTGCTAGGGAAATTAAACCATCTATTAGTTTATATAATGCAGTTTTATTACACAAATCTCACCACTAATGGACCTCTATCCTCACGTGTTGTTACTGTTGCTCTTGGTTGTCTGGGCGGCATCACAAGAGCTCTTTTGTAACGTCTCCGCACGGCAACCTCTAGCCCCTCTTCGATGATAGAGCAATTCTAAGCTCCCACTTGCAGCAAAAGTTCTGCATCTTCAAACGAAGCGTACCTCCTCGTAGTTGCTTGCAAGATGGCTGCGTTCGCTTCCTTGCCAACACCCTAGCTATCGCGTCACCTTACGCGCAGGCGTTGTGTCTAGCAATTGCACAAGTGGACTTCAGAACGCCTGTAGCTTATGCAACTCAAGTTACGTTCAGGGTATTTGCAGATATCAAAAGCGTAGGAGTCACTATTAAATACTTCGTATAGGTGAAAATAATGTAAAAAGGAAAGTGATGTACTTCCTTATAGTAAATTAAACTATTTAACGATTTCACGCTAAATGACAAATTCGTAAAATAACAACGGCTAGAAATGTTTTTCTTTAGAGATATTTAATGTAACAAAAATTTTGTTACTAGTGAACTTACAGGTACAGTGGAAATTTCGAACACTTATTGTGAAATTATTTCATATGTGTTATGTGATTCAGGATAGCACTTGCATAGGTAAGTTGTTCCTTAAAAAAGCGTATGACAAAACAGCTGCCATAAAACTTTTACTTAAGTTGACCTCATTCGGAAATTTAAAAATCGGTACAAGAGTAAAATGCCTTATGTTTTTTATTTAGCAAATCTATCTCTAGCACCTCCTAGATTTTAAAGACATAGAACTAATGCCACCTTGCCACCTTAGGTAATTAACTACCTAATATATATATATATATATATATATATATATATATATATATATTACTCATATTTAGACCAGGGTAGAAAATTAAATAATCACATCAAATAATTTTAATCACCGTGTAGAAGCTTTGGGAAAAGATACACAACTCGCGTTATTAAATAAAAGCGTGGAGCATAATAATTCATTCGTTTCATTAAGAATAAGAGATTCAAATCATGTACAAGACGCTTTATATCAAAAGAAACAGTATTAAAAAGCTCTGCGTGTAATTTAATTATTCCGAGGAAAGAAACAAATGGAAATTACGTGCAAAATTTATATTAATTAACCCTATTTTAAGTAACCGGTATTAAACAAAACGTACAGATAATAATTAATATTTAGTTAGGATTCACTAAAATTTAAAGGGTATTAATTGTAATTGAAGTTAATTGAACCATTAGTAACAAATAATATCTATAAAAACTTGTAAAAACCCAATAAAATGCAAATCGTAGAAGTGTTATTATGTTTGAACACCTGGGTTTATTTAAAAAGCTCATTCGGCGAAAATTTTGTAGATAACAAATGGTTTCAGAGAATCTTGGTGAAACCGTCGCATAATAGTTACGAGAAATGCTAAAGGTGGGTTATTTCACACTCCACATGGACTGAAATAATCGATAATAAAGAATATCAATTTGCACCACTAAGAACAGGTTAGATAGAGACAGATAATATGCGCAAGACCGAGACACATATAGTAAAAGGCGTGAGTAGCGCAACGTCGTGGGGTTGCGATTGGTTGAAAGTAAAAAGCAAACTTGAGAGGTAAAAATAACAGTTCGGTATAAAAGTCAATTAGTTATTTCCAGACGTTGCTTGCCGTGTTGAAGTTTCTGAGATTTAACTGGGGTGAGTACTAAATTCGTAAAAACCGACGCGCGGGCTACGGAATGGGAACCGAGAATGCGAAATTCTTTAGAATTGTCTGTTTTGAGGACTCGACCGACAGACAGGCTAACCTCTATATATACCCAGGTGAATATAAACAAGCTCTCTTACATCTGCGACTTGATTCAATGCGTTAAACAGTGCTTTTTAGTGTGATAGAATAATTTAAAGTTTGCTCGTATATTTTGGTGATGTAAAACAGTTTATTCTTTACGTGCTAACATGAATATACTTTAGTGCACTTAGATACAAGGTAATAAAATTTAGTATCACTGTACCAATTAGCAAAATTTACAACGACAAATGTATACACAAAAGTAGGCAGTTTTGGCGTATATTGGTGAAAGAAGTATGAATTTCTTTGTTATTTTTCGGGGGTGTTAATAATTAAATGGTTCAAAAACGTGTCTGGATCCACGAAACAAGGGTCAGATATACACAGATGAGTTCCGGAAAAGCCCTGAAACAACTTTAGATGAATGGTGATGGAGAAAATTTGAAAAGCGTTGAGAATCAGAAGCCATAAATATAATCCAGTTGGAATGGTGTGATTAACAAAAGGGACGATGTACATTGAAGCTACGAGTACAGTAACCTTCAGGTAAATTATACTATTTTGTTTGACATTTTGGTGTGTGTTGAATAACTTTATAATTGATTTACTCAAAATGGACAGTAGTGAAATTGTACTAACAATGAAATTTTAATTTTAAGGTGAAATTTGCTTGTTTAAGTAGAAAGGGGTATTTAGTATTGATGTTTGGAATTATGATGAAAATTTGGGTATGTCTTTGAGCTCAATTAGACGAACCTGGTTAATTAACGTAAAGGGTTGGTAGATGCTCCCTTTGTACTCAGACTCCGGTCTGCATATATTGTTATATTAATTAGTAGGCATCCTACAAGGACTTTAATTCTGGATGCACATAAAATGATAATAAAATTAATCTTGAAATTCTTTTTAAAACTGAAATTTATGCTGAGTTTTAATTTTGAAATTTTAATGTATTGTGAATATTGATGTAAATAGAGTTAACGTTGATGTTTGTGGTAGGAATGTGTTTGTTTTTTTTTATGAATGAGGAGGTTTATTAACTAGAGGAGCAGCCGAGGCGATGAACAGAAGAAAGTCAATGGACCAACACAGTTAAGGTAATGAATAGCTTTTTGTAGGATTCACAGCATTCTTGACATCCAATTCGTAGAGGCTCGATTCGAAAAGCGGAGTTCCCGTATTTTGGTGGTTTCACAGCATATATATATATATATATATATATATATATATATATAGTTGTGAAACTGTAGCAATGGCCCGTACGCCCCTTTTTGTGAATTAAAAAGGTTAAAATTTTATTCTGTCAATTTTTGATATATATTTTTAATTGCGTCGGCTAGCTCAGTTTTTAATTAAGCACGGAGCTTGCGACAATATGACAAACAAAGACTTTAAATTTACCTTCTACCTCTACTTCTTGTTCTAATCTTTAAACCAAAACACCATTAAAAACTAATTATTATTATGTTCTCAGAAATATTTACAACGTATGAAATGTTTCAAAATTTCCTAAATAGAACTTTCTTTTAATAATTGAATAAAAAAAATTATCATTCGCAAAGTTGATCAAATCCAGTAAAAATCACCCTTATTATTATTATCTGAAGCCCCATTAACGGCTATTCAACTTCTTTAAATATTTACGTAATTTATAACGTGTATTCAAAAAACCCTCACATATATTATCATGAAAGCAATTTTTAAATTATTCAAAATAGAAATATTCAATGAAATGTTAATTTTTAAATTATTTAGATTAGAAATGTACAACGAAATATTTACAAATAAAAATAATAAAACATTCAGATTGGCTAACCTGTTGTTTCCAGCTCTAATCAGTCCGTGTACCAACTACTTCCGTATTCAGCTTAGTGACTTAATACTCTTAACGTTAAATCCAGATCTGCCTTGGACATAGTCTGCATTTTTCTTAGCATAGCTATAAATTATTCTAGAGTCCTTTGTTAAACTTCTTGGTAATTAATAGTTGAAGTAAATGCTTGTTGCATTTTCTCGTTCAAAATCGTTATCCAGTAATTATTCAGAATTGTTCTCCAGTAATTATTTAGAATTGTTCTCTAGTAATTATTTAGAGTCCTTTTTAATACTGTTAATATTATAATTTAAATTAAAATAACTTTTAGTTACTTACATTTTTGAAGGGTAAAACGGCAAAGCTCCTAATTTTCCACAATTGCTATTGTATTATTTCATACTTCACAATAAATCACTTCACGTAAATATTTTCCTTTAAGCGATGTGATCTAGGCCTTACTTCATGTTGAACTGATTTGTTTACAAATATATTAGGTGTCGATTTTAGCTTTCTAGTGACGTAGACTTTATATAATTTATGTATTAAATTATATGCGGTTGCTATCTTACGCATTATTAAACCTGCTTGTTCTAATTGGGATTCTTGGCGTTATAATGATGCGTTATCCATGCGTGTCGCGTTTCAGCTTGCGTTTATGTTGTTTTATGACTTGCGAATTTGTTCATTCAAATAAATCTTCAAAATATTTTTCATTAACTAAATTAATTATGATTATGTTTTATATACCGGGCGTAATCGTTTACTTTACAGTCTATTCATCGCATTTCTTGTTTTCTACAGAAAACTGTCTCGTTTTTTGAGCCCTCATGTATTTTATATGAAGTGCGCTATACTATTAGTCCTAACTACCCCTAAATGACCTTATTAACACAGCAATATATATATATATATATATATATATATATATATATATTAACACATCTAGGTAGAAAAAGTACATCTGATGTTACGCATAGTAGATATGAAGGTAGGCAATTGTTGTTTAGAACCTTGCGTGTCCATTCATGTAATTGATAATTTTCAAATTGTATAAAGGTAAAGAATTAAGCAAAATTTGAAGTTACCTAACGATATTTAAACGTTGATTGAAAACTTCAATCGGCAGTTAATGCTTCAATTTTTATTTTATTTATTTTCTTATAAATATGGGTAATACTTAATCCATGGGTTAGACACGTAACTTAATCTTCGATTTTGAAGCATAAAATCAAGAATGTTCTATTTTCAATTGACTTTACCGTTACAGAATTCTGTAATGCCAATTATTCTATGCTATAGTTTGTAATGGTAAAATTTGTAAGGTTAAGAAATGCAGAAATACCGGGCTAACTACAAACGCAGAGAGTGGACTGATTCACATAGACAAAAAGTACATCGACATCGATTTTCTATTTACAATTAAAGAAATAAAAATTTAGTTGAATAGTTTAGTTAAATATAGTATGTTCGCGCGAGAAATATTAAAATTTGTAATTTAATTACTTTTAAGGTACGATCGTGTATTTACTTCAACAGTCGTTTTCCAGCCGGTACCAATAAACAATTATCTGTGCGCATATGTATAACGACAGTCGCTTTCAAGTTTGCGTTAAGAAGAGTCGCTTTTGAGTTTCCGTGAAATAAAGACGTACTTGTTTGTGTTCGACATTATTGTCACAAATCGATGTTTGCGTTTCGGTGTTACATTATGTTAGTGTAAATATCCATGTTCTTCTTTCCAATTTCCTACAACATTCAGAAGATCGAAACAATTACACCAGTGCTGCTTCCACTTGGTAAGTGACGTCCTTTATACCTGTGATTTGTTAAGTTTACGTACATTAATACAGTTCTGTTATCGGTGGTCCGCTTGTTATTGAAGGAAAATTAATTACGTTTCGATATCGGGGTTGTTAACATAGTACATTTAGAACGATTTTAATAGCAATTTAAAACAATAAGCTGTTACGTGCCGAAAAATCGGCATTAAACATTTTCAATTTAGTTTTAATTTGTAAGAATTTCGCGCCAAGGATTTAAAGAGACGTGCGCGTATTTCCGTCACTTCAGACAGTGCGTTTGCACGAGATTGCGCCGACGCGGTGTGCCAAGAAGGGTGGTGGTGATTTCCGAAAGACGTGTCGGGACTGATGACCGAGACGTGAAGGAATGTAGTTATCTTTGTGTCTTATCGTGTTTTTTTTTGGTTATGGAGGTTCCTTGCCTTATCTCTGATTATCGTTCCTTATATCCAGTTTCCTGTCGCCCCTCTACAAATAGGAAGAAGACAAATTTGAATTTGGGTTCAACCGGGCCCAAGAAATACCCACGCCTGAAAAGGATCAACGAAGCCCGCCATCATGGAGTAATGCTGGAGTCACCTTACAGTTTACATGAGTACCCTTTTGGTTTTCCTTAAAATTAGTATAACTTTTTTATTATGTTGTAATAATTCGAAGATTGATATGACGTAATCTTTTATTTGCGCGTCATTTTTACAATTATTTAACATTGCTACCAACTGACTGTAGTGGCTCGCGTACCGCACCGGCGGGAGTATAATAAAGCAACACCAGCGAAGCTATTTTTTAAACAGGTTCGGTACACGTGTTTTGCCCGTCGGTACAATGCGACTTGGGTTTATCCCTCGGTATGTAAAAAAAGAAAAAGAACAGGTCACATACCTACTTTTACGTCCCGAGAAACTCATTTTGCAGTCAAATCATCGGAGACGAATCAACTTAACATTCCCACGGCAGCCACGATCCATTAATGCTGGGACCATACTTGCAACAGCGGGCCGACGCAAAAGAGCATTTGGGGTTACGTAACAAAAATAATTTGATCCAAGTAGAAAAGCACGGTTTTCGCAGAAAAGCAATCCCTATCCAGGAAATCGTGCATTGTTCTTGAAATAACAATCCATTATGCATGGTGTACATGATAGCGCGGAAAGCAGGATCAGAGTGAAAGTTAAATTAGGAAACGAGATGGCAATCGATTCAAATATTTGAGTAACATATGTCAAAAGAACACTTCTAAAGTCATCGTTATGGATGAATGGATGCTTATAACTTAGACTAAATGCGCTAATAACGTTCTATAGCGTGTTGGAAAAGTATTCGTTTCAATTGTGTTAGGATGTGCTTTATAAAGTGTAATTAGGAGCCACTCCCATGACAGGTAGTTACACAAAATACCGGAACGGAAGCGTTGGAATATTTAAAAGAAATCATAAATCAAATGAATATATTAATAAGGGTAGAATTGCACGTAACAAGTTTAGCAATCGCTGAAAAGGTTTTGCTACTTTAAATTCAAAATAACATCAAAACTTTAAAAGAAGATGGTCTCGTTAAGTTTTGTAATGCTGTTCTTGTCTCAAATACTTCAATCAATGGTATGATATAAATTGGGATTAGATATCTATGCAATAAACGTAGTAACATTCTAGCATATAAGACAATTTTGTCACTAGAAATTTGATTTTATTAAAGAATTTGATTCTAGCTGAATAAATGCTTCAAATTTTATATTTTCAGCCCTTGAAAATTAAACATTCAAATTTTGTATTGAGGTATATTTTAGTTTACTAAAACTTTTATAATTGGTTACTATATAGGTTTATTAGCCTATTTTATATACTATACATAGACTGACCATGTTACTTTTAAAACAAAACTGAAAATAGCTTAAATTCAAAACCGACGCAGTTAATTTAAATACTATTTATTCCTTCCTATTTCATTTTAAGAAATTGCTTTTTCAAACTTTTAACAGGGAGAATTTTATCAAATTTCTAATTTAAGAAATTCCTCTTTCAATTATGACAATAAGCTAGATGGTAATTGCTTGGGTTATAACTTTAAAAGTCGTTATTAAAACTATTAGTTATAATTGAATCATTCCTCTAACTTAATGGTAGCAACTTAATGACGTTCAGCATTAAAACGTCAACATTTTTAAGAAGATGTTTTAAGCTTATACCATTGATTAAATTCCTTTAATCAATGCTTATACAAACGTTTGTATTTCATTTCTGGTAAATTCACTATAGTAAATTTGAGACCGGTAGCGGTATTGTAATCGCTTGTTTGACAGGTCAAATACTGTCTCTGATTATTTACTGTCAATAATGTAAGTCATAATTAGGGTTATTAAGAATGAATTTTACAGTTCTACATTAAACAATTATAGATATGAGCCTGTTTATACATTCAAAGACTAAAAATAGTTCTTGATACACCATTCCGATTATTAAAAATGGTTCGACGAAAACGAAAATTAACATTTAAGAAACGAAAGTAATAATTTACAATGTTAGTGACCTTTATTTATTTAGCGTATATTATTATAAGTATTGGTGGAAATGGGAGCAACGCTTACAAAGAATCGACAGAAGGTATACTCGAATCACCACTTTGTTGCAATTTTACATCTTATGACAATGTAGAAGTTGATTATACATCAAAGATTATCGAAAACGAATTTATTGTAACTTTTAATGGCTATTATAAGAATAATGCTCGTGCCAGTTACATAAATGCTGCACTAAATACTTCAGGTATAAGAACCTGGAAAATATTGGCTAGAGAAAATCCTGCTAGTGATTACCCGAGTGATTTTGATGTTGTAATATTGGGCGATAATGACAGTTCTGCAGGTCTTGATGCTTTGCATGAACACCCTGCAGTTAGAAGGGTTACTGCTCAACGAATGGTATCACGAACATTAAAATTTATAGATCCAGGTTGGAGACTACGTAGAATTCATAATAATCAATTTTGGCAAGCAAATGCACGTCATACAAATCGCCGTTTACTAAGAGCTATACCAAGGCAAATCACATCTGTGCTACAGGCTGATGCATTATGGAATATGGGAATTACAGGAAAAGGCATAAAAGTAGCTATTTTTGATACTGGTTTATCAAAAACACATCCGCATTTTCGTAAAATTAAAGAACGAACAAATTGGACAAATGAAAAAACACTTGATGATGGTTTGGGTCATGGAACTTTTGTTGCGGGTGTTATTGCTTCTAGTAAGGAATGTTTAGGATTTGCACCTGATTCTGAGTTACATATATTCAGGGTGTTTACAAATAATCAAGTATCATACACCTCATGGTTCTTGGATGCTTTTAATTATGCCATTCTTAAAAAAGTGAATGTTTTAAATTTAAGCATCGGTGGACCTGATTTTAAAGACAATCCATTTGTGGATAAAGTATGGGAATTAACTGCAAATCGCGTTATTATGGTTTCTGCTATTGGAAATGATGGACCACTCTATGGAACTCTTAATAATCCAGCTGATCAAATGGATGTCATTGGAGTGGGTGGAATCAATTTTGAAGACCAAATAGCTAAGTTTTCATCTCGTGGTATGACAACATGGGAACTTCCGCAAGGTAAGATTGTAATTCATACAAATTCCTTCATATACTGTATTATTTACTGTTGTATTGTTACTTGTTTTTGTTGTAGTATTGCACAGGGCGTCTTGTGACCTACTACTCTAGTTTAAACCCTTTCACTAATAAATTATTATTGTCACGCATTATAATAAATGTGAATCAGTTGGGAAAAGTGGGAAAACCCAAAAATAAAAAATTAACAGAATAGGTCAAGAATGATGAATCTTTTATAATCAGTTTAAAATATGCAAAATATTTCTATTTGAAGAAGTAATTAAAAAGTAAACGTTAGCAACCGATCAACGAAAAACACAGTCGCAGTGCATCGTGCACTATCAGTAGGCGATGATTTAATTCGCCTGACGTGCATATTTACGAACTGCATAAACAAAGTCCTCTGTTCTACCTCAGCACACACTAGAAATGTTCACTATACTGTAGCTATACAACACAATATGAGTACGCGAACATTACTCGATGACTAGAAATGCTATAGGTGTTTCCTTTTGTTTCTATACATCAAATCCGTTGTAACAAACATAGTTCATGATGTGGTTATGTTGCTCTCAAACTCTGGTTGGAGTTATAACCCGGCAGCTTGGTGCAAGTATAGATGCAGCGATTCAAATGAATCAATATTTTCGAGACATTTGCTCCTGGAAATTACTACAACAGAAAGATTTGTCAATAGTCGGAGGTCCAGACCACATTGTTCAGATTGACGAAAGTATGGTCAATATAATAGGGGATGAATTGTACAAAAATGGTGGATATTAGATATTTATGAAGCATTAACAAAGCAAGGTTTTGTTGTGCTTGTGTTAAATTGTATGTCTGCTATGTTGTTATCAATAATTTCTAATAATGTACTGCCTGGATCAACTTTATGAAGAGGCAAGTATAGAGACCTAATTAACCTTGGCCGACAATACATCTATGAAACAGTTACCCGCTACTAGAATTTTGTAGATCCCATAACCAATCTGCGTAAGCGTTACCTACAAACCGTCTTCGCCGCGAAGCCACAACATCATTTTTTTCACATAGAAACTTCCCGCGACTTTACAAACTAAAGTGCTTTCCGTTCTAGTGAAAGCCATTTGCAATTTAATTAAACACACATGTTTATTTTTATTAGGTTTATCATATTTTCTATAGGGACACCCACTCCCGCACCACTGTAGTTAGCTGGAGCAACCTTATAATCGTTATGGAGTCCCCGCCCGTTCTAGACAAATTGAAATTTGTAACGTGTCATTTTTACCTATAATACTCTACACAGATATGCATCCAATTATTTTAGCATCTGCACATATTGTGTAGAGTTGATGTCCACATGTCACGGTACAATATCGTAATAACAAATGCCAAGTGTACGATACAGTTCCTTAGTGGGATACGGTCCTTGTAAAACATCAGCATATGCAAGAACCACACTTGCTGCTACTCTCGAGTTCTCTGTATTTGGTGCCTATATGAGTATTAGCTCTTTGATAGGGTTCAAACCAAGTATGCAAGGTGTCCAAGATAAGGACGCACAGCATGGGGATCTTGGCAACGGTAAGAAATGCAAATTTGGTTAAATGGACGGAAAGTTGCATAATAATCATTTAGTCTCTACAGATCTTAAAAAAAAAATTTGTTATAAAGTTATTTTGAAAAAAGGAAATTTTGACATTTTAAAAGTATTTAGTTTCTTGTATAATAAATTCAAACAGAATAAAACAAATACTACTTTCTCATAACTATCTTATAACTATCGCCAGGTGTTATGAGTTTTGTGCTAAGATATTTCGTTCTCATTGGATCATCATCAACTCTCTTTTTTTAAATATATATGATAAGCTTTATTAATCTAAATAAGTATTTATAAGTGAACATAATGTAGTTAAATTGATATACATAATGTATATAAATTAACAGTAATAGAAACTCTTATAGAGGCGAAGTTTAGCTTAGTGCTACTCTTACACTTAACCTCCGTAAGGCATAATGAAACACAAAATTTATAATATTAAATCAGTTGACTATCACAACATGAGTACAGTTATAATAAGCCATAAAATAAACTAACCATGAAACATTTAATCAAATTACGATCAGGTCAACTTAATACAAACATATAAAAACAATTACAAAAGCATCATGAACAATGTTACAATTTATAATGTAACAAGGTGAGCATATAAATTTCAGTTGCAAAATATGAAAGAAAATCGGATAGTTCTACTATAGATTGGAGAATGAAATATGTTCACAGTACACATTTATCTCGAGAAAGAAAGCAGTGTAGTAATAATTTAACAGAGTTATAAGTATAGCTTTTCTGAAACTATGCAGTAGTGTAATGAGGAATAGTAAATAATTGATTACGCCTTACATTAGGAGAGTGAACCAAACATCTCGGGATCAGTTTTGTTTTTAAAATCATAGAAGATGGCTCAGATAGCAACTTATAAGTAAAGCATCCAAGATGTAGCATTCTTTTATCCTGCATTTTAAGCCTCCCAAGCACTTAATTTTATCTGTAATGTGATCAATCTTCTTGATACCATATATGAAACGTGCACATGAGTTTTGTAGGATTTGAATCCTTTTCTTATCAAAGTCGACAACACGTGGACCATAAATAAGATCAGCATAATTTAAATATGACAGCACTAAGGACTCAACAAGAGATTTCTTAAGGTTAAATGTTAAGAGATGGCGAGCAGCATACAACATCTTAAGAGAAATGTATGCTTTTTGTAAAACTTTGCTAACATGAAAATTAAATTTTAACTTATCAT
This sequence comes from Platerodrilus igneus, assembly GCA_036346225.1. Classification (NCBI taxonomy): domain Eukaryota; kingdom Metazoa; phylum Arthropoda; class Insecta; order Coleoptera; family Lycidae; genus Platerodrilus; species Platerodrilus igneus. Next base: position 1,805,533 of record JARFIW010000892.1, on the reverse strand, counting down.
CCTAGATAACTCCAAGGATTCTAGCCTATTTAACAACTGGTAATTGTACATTATCACTATGAATATATAATTTAGAAGCTACAACATCATATTTTTGTTTATTACAAAAAATAATTAATTTTGTTTTAGTAGGATTAAGCCTTAGGTTATGAGAAAGTGGCATTTTATTGATTAATTTGAGATCTTTATTTATTAAAGCCTCAGCATTAGCCATATCATGAACTGGGAAACTAAAATAAATATGAGTGTCATCGGCATAGCCTTATTGCAATATTTTACAGAATTCAAAAAATCTTAAGTATAAATAATAAATAAAATCGGGCCAAGAATAGAACCCTGGGGTACTCCAGATAAAATAGGTGATGTAGATGAGCAGGAATCATTAATCATAATTTTCTGTGACCTGTTAGTTAAGTATGAACAGTATTGTGAAATCCATAAAATTTGAGTTTGGCAAATAAGAGCTTATGGTTAACCGTATAAAAGGCATTTGAAAATGTAGAAGAATTAATATGGTCACCAGTCCTTTGTCAGAAGCCCTTATAATGTCATCGGTAACAGTAGCCAAAGAAGTGGTCATACTAAAATATTTCCGAAATCCTGCTTGCATATCCAGTATTACATTATGCTCTCTAATAAAATTATAAATTTGAATGTATAAAACCCTTTCAAAGATTTTGGAAATAGCATGTAAGATACTAATTATACGGAGATCAGAAAATGATTTGCAATTGGGTACCTTCGATATAGGCTTTCCAATAGCTTCTTTCCACGCATCTGGATAAACATTCAATTCCAAACAGTTATTGATAACATTTGTAATGATATGATCAAGGTTTGGACTACAATATTTAAGCATAGTTAAAGAAGCATCATCAGACCCATATGCATCCGATTTACAACTATGTAAAATATCATGAATAGCATCAACAGAAACCGATGTAAATTCAAGTTTATTTGCAGCATAACTAATATTATTGTTATAGAATGAGGTGCTGCCTTTGCACGTAGAGTTATTAGCCTGGTCATAGATTGAGGAAAAGAAAACGGTTAACTTCATCAGGATTTGAAAGCTATGGCGATAACGAAGCATATTTAAACATACTAATATTAAATGAGTGAAGAGCACACCAGGTTTGCAGAGGGTTGTTACCTTACCGATAGCAATATTGTCGATGTAAGCTTTTTTAGATTTACGAATAGCAGTTAAAAGTGCGATTACGAAGCTGTTTGTAAAAATTCCAATCACTAGTTATTTACTTAACTTAAATTTATTCAAAGCTTTCTCTCTAAGGTTCATAACATTTTTTATGTCAGAAGTAAGCCACAATGCTTTTGCCTTAGAAATTCGTACCCTCTTCAAAGGAGCATTGGAGTTAAAAATAGTGAGGACTGATTCGTTGAACAACTTCACTTTGTTATTCACATCTTTTTCTTGTACAGCATTATGCCAAGAGATAGCCTTTATGTTCCTAACAAAATTATGCTTATTAAAAGAGAAATTAATATCACTGTAAATCAAATTATGATCACTAACCGTATCAGCATTAATTGTACCTGAATTGCCGATGAAATCACGTGGGCAGTTTACAAAAATCTGATCAAGTAGTGTACTCGAGGTTCTGGTATCTTATTAACGGAATAAAACAATAAGCGTAAAAACATTGAAATAGTGGATTCACTCCGCTGAGCAAGATTATATTGAAATCACCTAAAATTATGAGATGGTCAGCAGGAGTAGACAAAAAGATAGCATAACATCAATATCATTAATAAAATCCGAGATTTTCAATTGTTTACTTGTTCTGTAAGATAACTGCTATTAAAATCTTTGCACGACCAACACTAAGTTTCAGACAAATGTATTCAATATTGCTTTTTAGAGCCAAATTGAAATTCATAATATATTTATAATAATTACGTACATATATCCCCACTACTCACCCTTACCTTTACGACACACATGTTCAAATCTATAACCAGAAATACATATTACACTTAAATCTATATCTACATCTAGCCAAGTCTCTGTAATATCAATAACATCAAAACTACAACTGTCTATAATATCCACAAAGCTATTGAAATAAGACGTAAGAGATCTAACGGTAAGATGGGCAACTTTCATATATTATGAGTTATAGATAACAAAAGAAAACTAACTAGTAAATAAACAACAGAACGAATGAAGACATATCAAATTGTACAAAATTATTGATAATTAAAACTGATTTAAGCGACAAGTATGAAATAAATTTGTTATACGAAATAGTAAACTAAACTGTGTTGATGCGCTACTATGAGAAAATAAAAGCATTCAAATTTTAGTATTATAATTTAGCATATCACTTTTATTATTATTTATAAATTTCCTATCTCCTTATTTTACCCAGACATTACCTTTAGAAAACGTATCTTGAACTTGATTGAGTGGAGTTAATCTATTTTTTGTTAGATCATTAGCAATAAAAATTCCAGTAACTCTAAGTTTTGATCTATTATTCATAACAAGTTTTCGATCATGTTAACTAATAAATTTCACTATATTATGACGTTTACTACTTTTTGTAAATCCAACCCAATGGGACCTATTGATACGAGAATTATCCATAGTAACATTGAGCTTTTCTGTAAATAGTTTTATAATTAGCAGTTCTGTATTAACACTCTTATCCTCTTTAATATCAAAAATTGTTATGCTTGGAATACTGCCTGAAATTTTATTAACGAAATTTAAAAGCTCATTGTATCAATTCTACCACGTATCACAGTTTATGGTTAAAATAAATTGTAAGATAATTGATAAGATAATAGAAAGTTCGGAATGACAACAAAGATTTTACATAAAATGTTTAAAATAAGAACCATTGTTTTTTAAACACATGTAGCATCTTATAACTGTGGAGTTCAGAACATATCTAAGCATTTCTAGAGTATTACTATTAGTTGCTTCAAGTACAAAAGCTTTTAACTGAAGTTCATTCTCAAAATTACATTTATATACATAACCTTTGATATATTGATATATTGCCAGACAAAAAATATAGAGGAATGTTAATTCTGGCGAGCATGGGACCCTTGATATTGTAGAATGAGTGCCAATCCATTTATTCTGAAAGCAGTTATCTAGAATTCATGCACAGTTCTAGAATTATGTGATGGAGCACCATCCTGTTGAATGAAAACCAATAATTCTGAATCTCTGCCAGTGGTAAATTATCTAATGCGTCTTCAAAGTCAGTTTCTCACAAACCTTGATATTATCCAGCAGTTAGTGTATTGTTGTAAAAAAATTCCAATCATTTTTTTACCAGTAATTCCAATCCGCATATTGCATGCAAATCGATGTTGGTGTCTAGCAGTTTTGTGTAAATGTAAATTTTCCTGTTACCAGTAATGCAAGTTTCTTCTATTAGAGATACCATTGTTGGTGACAATACTTTCATCTGACCAAATTATCTTGTTAGAGAAATTTTCATCATTTTGGCATTGCCTAGTATGTCACTCACAAAAATACCCTACGTCTAGTTTCGTCATGATCTCTAAGACCTTAAAAATTCTAAATTTGTATAAATGAAATTGATATTTCTTTAAAAGAAAATGTGCTGTAGACTTTGCTACCGTTCATTTACATTTCCAATGCTCCACCAGAAGGTACTACATTGGCCAGGAAGCGAGTTTTTTGTTGCCTGGAAATTTAGAATTTTGCCGAATCCTTGCCGTTGCAGGCAAGGTAGGGATCTTTAACGTGAGTGACAACACTCACACACGGGACCTCCATTTAACCTCTCATCCGAACGAGGGCGTAATTTTTGTGAATAATGCTCACCTGCCATTTTTCAAACAGTCGGCCGTGTCGGGATTTGAACCCAGGACCTTGGGATCCGTAGTTGTAGACTTTGCTACCCCAGGTGTACATTCGATTTTTTTTTTTGTTGAACTACATGGATCTTCCTCAGCAGCCTGTAATACGACAATTTCGTTTTCTTTGTCGCTGAACTTTATCAATTGGAATTAGGTAGCTTAAAAGAACCATGGTTTTTAAGATTTGCTACCTACCTTCTAAAAATTGTTTTACGAGGTTGTTTACTTTCTGAGTATTTATTAAAATATATTTGTACAACATCAACACAATTTCGTTGACACAAAATGTAACAGGGTACCATGCCAAGATTCTCAATATGAAAAAAACACTTCCATTATAGAAACTAACAGTGCTAAAATGCGACCTTAAAATGAAATCAGTTCGCTTGTTTTCAAAGCTAACGCTTAAACTTTCTCATTGTTTTAAAATCATGTTAATATGAATTTGTTACATTATTAGTAATACCTGGAATACTAATAAATATTTGTAGACAATTTTTGCTGCAAAGAGCATATTACTTCATTAATTATCGTAGTGTTAAATGTTTAAAATTACAGGAATGTCATTCACAGAAACTTTCAAAATTGTAAATGTGCGTGTAATTATCTTAAAACTTATTTTATTCATATACTGTGATACAATGTTGGATTGGTGATACGAGCTTTTAAATTTTGTTAATCAAATTTCAGTGCCGTATTTAAAAAAGAAGAGTTGATAATGGTCTAATGAAAACGAAACTCATAGCGTCTGGTGATAGTCCATCAAAAAGTGTTATAAGAAACTAGTATTCATTTTATTCTGTTTGCATTTATTACACGAGAAATTAAATATTTTCAAATCTCATAATTTACTTTTTCAAAATAACTTCATAACGAATTTTTTTTAGATTTGTAAAGACCAAATGATTATCACTATAATTTCGCAACTTTTTCTCCATTTAACCAAATTTGTATATCTTGCCGTTACCAAGATCCTCATGCTTATTTTGTACACCTTGTATATATCCCAATTGAGAACAACCCATCTATAGCTTGTAACTATAACGAAACAGCTTTCCAAGAAATATATTGCTTACATCTATGACGACCATAGTAATGGGACTATGACTTCATCTATACTATAAGCTTCTTGCATAGGAACTACTTTCAAAAATGCATGTGTAAATATAGGACGTGTCTTTATCATTTTGGTTTAGATTAATATTATTGGTAAAATACAGATGACTCATAATAAACTCAAATCGATCTCTCGATATTGTCGAATCCGTTACATTATTATGAGTGTCTTTTTTTCGCTCCCAAAACATACGACTCTGAGGTAACTGAACATATTCGCTTGGAATTAAAACTCCCAAAAAACATTTCATTTCAGTTGGAGTAATACTATTTGATTTTTTTTTGAGAAACAGTTATTTGTTTCTCTTACTATCAAAGCAATACAGTTGTCATCAGAAAATAACTCAAACAAGTGTAATGGATCCATCTGCTTTAGCTTATTATCACTATCTATAGGCTATTCAACAGTATCTTGGATATCCAAATCTTTAATTATTCACCCTTTTTTGAATCAAAGCAGCAGCACTAACTTCGATAAATAGGCATTTCTCAAAGTCTACTGTATTAGACCAATCAGTTAATATAATCAACCCAGGCACTTTCAATTACTATATCCTTAATTTATTAAAGGTAGTAGTTGATTATAGACATGAAATCGTGTATTAATCGACCTCAAAGTGCTACGACACCTCAACCTAGCCTGTAATTATCGAAGAATTAAAAGTAAAAAAGAAAATTCCTTTATTATTATTTCAAATCATGCTCCAGAACATACCCAATTGTTACAAGTACAATTTTTGTATTTCTTAAAACCAGTAAAACCAATTTTCAACTTCCTTAATACGAATAACACAATTGACAATTAACATAACATACAATCTAAAAAAGGAGGTAATTACAGTGATACTGCAGAGAGTTTATAAATCATAATCCTATATTACAACCCACTCTAGTTATAAAATTAAAGAAAAAGGGGTTACTCACGTTCCACATATTTAATCAGCACCACACCCAACTTCTTAAGGATAAGTTGATATGCATGTACTCTACTAACTGGCATTGGTTTCTGAGCCATAGTGACTAGCTCATGCCTCAATCCCAGTGTTGATGTAATTGAGAAAGACATCTCCCTCTGCTCTGTAGCATGTCAAATTTTGCTGAAACACATGCAGCTGTGCTTTATTCTCTATTGGTTGTTAGCTTATGAGTCACTCACTTGGAACACTTTGATGTGATCTTGTATTGCAACTCTATATGCCAAAAATTACTACAACCATCTTTTGCATAATATAAAGATTGCCACAAAGCTGTTCAGCAATGCATTCCACATGCTCTGGAGTGGATACTGACTTAGGAAATTGATTGTATATGGATTTTGTTTATCACACTTTATGTACTTGGGTTTTTTTGTGAATGTGCTTTCCCATAAACACGCTTTCTCATTTGCTGGTACATATCGATAGGTACAATATCTTCCACCCTTTGGAAATCCATGGCAACATACTGCTTGTCATTGTTTTAAGTGGTTTCATCTGAAAAATAAAACTAAGGTGGAAATATCAAACTTTTTTGAGGGTATAATCTTCTATTTTCATCAATTAATAAATAAGTTAAACCGACGCAAAACTTATTGACTAACTCTTGTAATACTTCACATCGGAACACCACATATAACAATTGACAGGAATCAATACGTGTGCTGCCATAAACTAACTAAAAGTAAAACTTTAATTGCATCATTCCGTTTTACTTACTACTGAATCTGTTAGATTATATATAGTGTTGGGTGTTGTGGTCTAGAACAAAAACGAATTGTTTTTAAAATAGGTTTTAAGATTTTGTTATGACAGATAAAATGTTTTACAATGTACTAGCTAATGTACTTTTTTATCATAGGTTATGGTAGAATTAAACCAGATATTGTCACTTATGGAACTGCAGTAAGAGGTTCTAACATAAATGGTGGCTGTCGATCATTATCGGGAACTAGCGTTGCATCACCTGTAGTAGCAGGAGCTGTTACTTTATTAGCCAGTGGAATCTTACACAGAAGTGAAATTATAATCCTGCTAGTATGAAGCAAGCTCTTATGGCTTCAGCAAGACGGCTACCTGGTGTCAACATGTTTGAACAAGGTCATGGCAAATTAAATCTGGTTAAAGCATATCAAATATTAAATAGCTACAAACCTCAGGTATCAATCAAATAAATTCATTAATGTTATATATTAACCAATTATTACAGGCGAGTTTAAGTCCTAGTTATATTGATTTAAGTGAATGTCCTTATATGTGGCCTTATTGTACTCAACCACTATATTATGGCGCCCTTCCTGTAATAGTAAATGTTACTATATTGAATGGTCTTGATGTTTCTGGTTATATTGTTGATAAACCACAATGGCATCCTTATACTCCACAACAAGGGCAACTTTTAGATATAGCAATTACTTATTCGGAGTTTCTTTGGCCATGGTCAGGATGGCTAGGTGTTAGTTTTTCCGTTAGTTCTGAAGGTGCTACATTCGATGGATATGCCCAAGGTCATATAAGTATAACCGTTGAATCTCCTCCTGCAAATGGAGAACTTGAGGTTCGCCAGAGTACAGTGACGTTACCAATACGGTGTGTATATTTTATTATCAAATAATCCATATTTTGTTTTTGGCATACAATAGCCATCGGTCTTAAAGTTTAGTTTAAATGATACATTATAGACGCTGTTTAGTCTAGTTTGCAGAAGGGGTGTATTTTATGCCTACAAAACAGTCCAAAGCTTGTTTATTTTATGCAAATGCAGAGTCACTGTTTGTTAATAACAGCTCTAGAATTTATTGTGGTCAGCATATTCACAGTTTAAATACACTGGTCTTTGTAACACAGTTCAGCCCATTATTGCCACAATGCCAATATTTTTCTAATAATAGAAAAATATTCAAAAATCCCTAATATTACCACTTTTCAATGACCTCAATAAACCCTTCTGTATTTGGCAAATAGTAAATTTTATGAAGGTTATTTAAGAGGGGTACATTTTAAGACAAAAGGATAATCTAAAATGGAGGGTTTATAACAGTAAACTTATTCTGTTATTCGGTCTTCTTTTGAGTTTCGAATTAAGTGGTTTTATGTAGTTAAGAAAGTTTTTCTAGGACAAAAATGTGAAGATAAATGTGCTGCACTTGCAAAATATTTTCCGACAAGTTGGTTACATTTGTGGAGAATTTCTGGTAAAGTCACGAGGCATGCCATTTTCTGAAAATACGAAAAACGGTTATTTCATTTATTTTGATGTTTTAATTGGAAATCAAGACAAGCAGTGGGTTCCCTATGCCTGTTGTGTCAGCTGTAGCGGTCATTGGTGCAGTGGATGAAAGGGAAGAGAAAAGTATGCATTTTGCAGTTCCAATGGTATGGCGAGAACCCACCAATCATTTTGACAATTGCTATTTTTGCATGACATAGACTGAATATTATCCAAAAAAGAAAAATGCTAGATCTAATAGCCAAATTTACCTTCTGCCATAAGACCTGTTCCTCACAATACACACCTACCAGTACCAACTGCATCTTCAGATTGATGAGATATTTTTTTGGGAGATAATGAAGATAATAGTGCATCATCGGGCTGCTCCCAAGAACAGTGTACCCATTTCACTCTTACTCTTGGTCCCAGTTCTGGTGAACCACATTTGATCGTTAAATGATTTAGTACGTGATTTGACATTGTCAAAACAACAGTCAGAACTTCTTAGTTCCTATCAAGGAGTGGAATTTACTAGCCAAAGAAGCAAAAATTATAACTTAGGAAAAGAAATGCTAAGTTTTCTGTATTTTAGAATATGCAAAATTCATTATGTGCATGCACTGATGTCCATGGTTTTATGCAGGCACTCTTTATCAAGTATTCTCTCTGTGAATGGCACCTGTTCATAGACTCATCGAAATATAGTTTAAAAGCTATGCTGTTACATACTGAAAATTTAAAACCATCTATACCAGTTGCCCATTCAGTGACAATGAAAGAAACCTATGAAAATATGCACATTCTTTTATAAAAAATAAACTACAACCTGTACAAATGGCAGATGTGTGGGGATTTGAAAGTTATAGCAATTTTAATGGGCCTAAAGGAAGATTTACAAAATATTTCAGTTTTCTTTGTTTGTGGAACAGTTGTGCAGTGAACGAATATTATGTAGTAAAAATTTGGTAGAAAAGGAGTGAATTTTAACCAGGATATCAAAATGTTAAGTATGTGCCTCTTGTAGACCCAAAAAAGTCCTTTTACCTCCACTTCACATTAAACTTGGACCGATGAAAATCTTTGTGAAGGAATAAACAAGGTGAAGGATTTAAATGCCTAAGATAAGTCTTTCTTCAGGTAAGTGACGCCAAATTAAAAGAATGCATTTTTATTGGACCATAAATTATAAAATTACTGGATGATGTTACTTTTATAGAAAGTTCACTATGCATGAACTCAAGAGCTTGAAACTCATGTGTAAGTGTAGTGAGGGGATTTTTAGGTAACAATATAGATGCAAACTACGAACAACTGGTTATTGAATTTTTAGGCTCCTACAACTCGTTTGGTTGCCAAATGTCATTAAAAATTCGCTTTCTCCATTCTCATTTATTCCAAAGAATTTGGGCGCTGCCAGTGATGAGCAGGGTGCAAGCTTCCATGAAGATATCAGGACAATGAAAATTTGTGACCAAGCATGATGGTGTCCAGCCATAATGGGTGATTCACTGGTAGTTTTTGAAGAGAGAAGATGTGACCCCCATAAAAGAAAAAATAGAATTAGTGTGTTTTAAATGAATATGTTTCATGTTTGCTTTTTTCTTAGACATCAACTTAATATAAATTATAGATATAGTCGATATATAGTGTTAAAGAACTTGTTAAATCATTTCTTCAATAAATCTTAAATGACACCATTTGTTTCACCTCTGACTGTACTGTTTTCATTTTAATATTAGAAATGGGAGATGTAATTCAAAAGGGAAGGCTTTATTTTTACACCATTATTATTGTATGTATAAATTAGATCAGTCTGTGTAAAGTGTGTGGTTATAACTTTTCACGAACCCGAGATGAACAATTATAATTATTTATGGTTCCGGGTTGGGACCGTGTCATTTTATAAATTAAGGTCGAAGTTTCGCCCACTTTTGTAAGGGGCTTCATCAGGACAATAAATATATTAAAGTTAATATAAATAGACAAGTCACAGTGTAAAGAAGAGTTACTCCTGAACTAGCAGACTCACTAGCCCATTCATCTGTCTGCTGGTTCAGGGTAACTCTTCTCTTACACTGTGACTTGTCTATTTATATTACCTTTAATATATTTATTGTCCTGATGAAGCCTTACAAAAGTGGGCAACGTCGACCTTAATTTATAAAATGACACGGTCCCAACCCGAACCATAAATAATATAATGACTCGCCGTGAAAGCCTCCGACAATATCACAAAAACCTTTACGGGAGGATATTGTAAACAAAACAAAAACTTTCAGTAACCTTAGACACTCACTAGCAAAATTACTCTGTACACTCACCTTTTTGGTACGGTGTCGTGATTCGGACATAGTTCCAAATTTCCTTAAAATAAAATACCACATTAAAACATATTCTAGCGAAAAATTCTTCACAGAGCAGAACTCTCACTTCTTGTGAGCAATTTCCAACACTCGAAAAGAAATAGACAACATTTCTAAACAACTCCTACAGCTTCATCTAACATTATCCGCCACGCTAAACTACAATGACTGGACTCTGTTTGACCGAATTACATACTTGCAAGCCCAAAAAACCACCGAACTCACCACAAAAACTCACTTACATAAATTCCTGCAACTTTCCAAGAACTTTTCAAACCCCGAAAAAACATCTTACCCGAAAACTCTGTCTTCGAATACCGTCATAAACCGATCAGAACATATCCTATCCGAAAACGAACTAAATATCCTGTCCAAAGGACTAAACTTCTCAATTGCACCCAGAAAAATTCCTGCAGAGGAAATCATTAGCTCTGTAGAATCAGCGGTCCGATCTCTACCCCAAGACGATGCCAACTTAATTCGCTTTGAAAGGCCAAAACTCCTAACAAAAATGTGACAAAGCAAGAAATGACGGCCTTAAAACACCTACGAACAAACAAGAAAATTGTTATACTCCCTGCAGACAAAGGAAATGCGACTGTAATTCTAAACCGCACAGAATACAAAGAAAAGATTCAAGAATTATTACAAGACGGTTCCTACACTCCTATAACAAAAGACCCCACTTTAAAACTTGAACGGAAATTTCAGCACTCATCAAATCCTCCAATATTTCCAAAACTATCCAAAACGCATAATACCTCGCGAATCTAAACCACCTCGCCTGTATGGCCTTCCTAAAGTCCATAAACCTGATGTCCCTCTCCGTCCGATAGTTAGCACAATTGACTCACCAACATACCATCTGGCAAAATACCTAGCAAATTTCTTAAAACCTTATTCGGCAACACCCTACTAATGTTTTAAACTCCACTCATTTCATAGAACTGATTGCAAATATTGAGCTAGGCCCTAATGATATACTAGTCAGTTTTGATGTAACATCCCTATTTACAAACGTACCTATAATAGACACTGTCTCCATTATTAAACAACTCCTACCTCAAGAAAACGAATTTGAGCACCTGGCCATGCTCATAGAAAAATGTTTAACCTCTACCTATTTTGTTTTCGACGGAAAATTTTACAAACAAACTTCGGGCACACCAATGGGCTCACCTCTGTCCCCTATTGTGGCCAATATATTCATGGAGTCTTTGGAATCCATGGCCCTAGAATCCACAGACCTTAAACCAAAAACTTGGCTCCGTTATGTAGACGACACTTTTGTAATCTGGCCCCATGGACATCAAACACTTAATAATTTTCTAGATCACATAAACAATCAACATAAAGACATTAAGTTCACTATAGAAATTGAAAAGAACGGAACTCTGCCATTCCTTGACGTTCTGGTAGAGCGCAAACCTAACGGACGACTAGGTCATTCCGTATATCGAAAACCCACACACACAGACAGATACCTACATGCGTCGTCACATCATCACCCCTCACAAAAATTATCGGTAATCAACTCTTTAGTCCACCGTGCAATGAAGATTTCACAACCGGAAAACTTATCTAATGAACTGGCCCATCTTAAAACTAGTCTTATAAAAAACGGCTATCGCAACTCAGATATCGGCAGAGTAATAAACCGACATGTGCATCCTACACGAACCCCTAAACCACGCTGTAATCTCGATGCACGGTCTTTAGCAATCCTGCCATATATACACAGAGTAACAGACCGAATTGGCAAAATTCTACGTAAATACAACATCAAAACAATATATAAACCCACTAATAAAATTTCACAAATATTACCAACCCGAAAGATTCGAAAATAGTCTTAAAGCCCCAGGCGTATATAGTATACCCTGCAGTTGCGGTCTAGTATACATAGGAGAAACAGGACGGTCAGTACAGACTAGACTAAACGAGCATAGGCGATGCTTAAGAACAAGCCAGTACAATCGCTCAGCGGTGGCCGAACACCAACATGAAACAGGCCATACCATCAACTTCGACAAGACAAAACTGATTGCCACAATTCCATTTTTCTACAATAGAAAAATTAGAGAATCCATAGAAATCAATAAAAATTCTAATAATCTAAACAAAGACGATGGCTACTACCTTCCCCCTATTTGGAAAACAAGCCTATGTTCACAACAGCGTAATCGTGACGTTCACTGATCCACTACGACACTCCTCTCTATGCATGATCACTCATGCATCAAGTTCTCGCCCTATATAAACCACCACTTTCGCTAATTTCACCAGTTACTTCGCCACAAGACACCTTTTGGCTATGAATGGGCTAGTGAGTCTGCTAGTTCAGGAGTAACTCTTCTCTTTACACTGTGACTTGTCTATTTATATTAACTTTTAATATATTTATTGTCCTGATGAAGCCCCTTACAAAAGTGGGCGAAACGTCGACCTTAATTTATAAAATGACACGGTCCCAACCCGGAACCATAAATAATTATAATGACTCCGGCCGTGAAAGCCTCCGACAATATCACAAAAACCTTTACGGGGAGGATATTGTAAACAAAACAAAAACTTTCAGTAACCTTAGACACTCACTAGCAAAATTACTCTGTACACTCACTGTTCGGTCTTTTTTATTATTTTATTAAATTTAATTTGAAGACGACTCGCTCCTGTATCCTATTAATGTAGACATTGGAAATATGCATCCTGAATACCTCACCCCTAATATCACGAAGGTTACGCGTGATCAGTTTCGAACAGGTAGAAACTTGTTTTCGACGTGCTTGCACCCCTAAATAGAGTGTAAGAAGACAGTCGTAGTTAATCGTTTGAAATGTGAAGACGTTATTAAAGCAACATACAATTCGGTATGTTTTCGAAGCTCGTTTCATGGTTCGTTATGTAAAACATTAATTATCGTGTAGTGTTCGGAATGAAGGGTGTAATTACACAAGTGCTTTTATGGCCATAATAGTGCGAACTTTGTAAGTGATAATAAACTGGTCGTTTAATGGATATTTCGTCTCGGCTTGCAGAGGAAGCACTACAACATCTTATACATACAGTCCACAAGGTCGTTGGTTATTAATCGTTGGACCAGCAAATTTCGTCCTTCAATAATATCTCCAGGTATGTAACTTGATATATATTCTAGCTACAACCTCATAGGTATGTACATTGGTCGCTTCGTCGCCGTATCTGGTTAACGGTGTAGTTACTGAACTTTGTACCCTCAGGGTATAGTGCAGCTGTCGTTGGTGTCGGTTGTATTCGTAATCACGTGATTGGTGCGTGAATAATTCGTCGTTTGGTGCAGGTTGTAAACACTTGTGTTTGTTTATGTCCTTCAATAAAATCTTGTTATTCCTTACCTACAAACTTGGAGTCGCTTTCAAATATTAATATAATTGAAATTTCGTCGTTTTAATAACTTAGATAATTTATGCTTGTTATTTAATATTCAAAATGAGTAATAAATTGGAAACGATTATTTTAGAAGCTAAAACAGCGTGGAGTAGATTAAATAGTATTCTTGATAATATGAGAGAAATTGGTAGAGCGGAAAATAATTGTTGTGTGATAGACGTTTGGCTGGATTCTGCGAAAGAAGTCAAATCAGATTTTAAACTTTTGTGTCAGACGGTCGTTGTGGAAGAGTCGGTGGAACTAGAGGAGTATCGTGTTTGAGGATAGAAATAGGTAATCTAGTTACGGAAATTAAAATTTTCGCTGCTAAATTTAAAGTGGAATTCGTGAAAGATGTTAAACCGGTTATTGGTATGTCAGCTACAGGACCGCATGATGTTGTTCCCGCTAGTGGTAACCTCCCCCTGCCTTTGTTAAAAATAATTCGCTTTTCCGGTAAGATTGTCGATTGGGAAAGTTTTCGATCAGTTTTTGAAAAATTGGTTCATGAGAATGATAGATTGTTGCCAATTCAGAAATTCATGTATTTGTTAGATAACATTGATTCAGTACACAGGCTTTGATTAAACATATTCCAATTGGGAATAATTGTATCAAAAGGCGTATGACATTTTAGTAAATCGTTTTCAATCCAAAAGGTTATTAGCATCCACTTATTGGAACTCGCTTGAGAGATGTTCGAAAATTAGTACGGTAAATTCGCATAAACAATTAAGAAGTTTGATTAATTGCATCGATGAAAATTTGTTTGCATTGGAAAAATTAGAAATCGACTTGTGGGATTTCGCACTTTTAATTTGTTATCCAAAAATTAGACAGTGAAACTCTAAAAAGTTTGAGTTGGAGAATGTGGTAGATGTTCCTACATTTAAGGATTTAAGAGCATTTGTAGAAAGGCAATGTAAGGTGTTGGAAGTTAGTGAGATTGTTTCATTAGATACTTCTTGAAAACTCGGGAAAGCATAAAATTCGGGGCTTCAGATAATAGAAAATTCGCTAGCGCATCGTCGGCGCCTAGAAATTCGTTTGTCGCTACTTCTACTGATAGAAAGTGCATTTTGTGTCAAGCTTCGCATCCATTGTATAAATGCAAGCAATTGTTAGATAAATCCCCTCAAGAACGCTATGAGGTGGTAAAAAGGCACAAGTTGTGTATTCGTTGTTTAGGTGATGCACATTCGGTGAAAGATTGTCGTTGCCAGTGGAATTGTAGAGAATGTGCCAAAATCATAATACCTTATTACATTTTGGAAATCGTCGGGCACCAGTTTCTCCGAGAGAACCACATCAATTAATAGTTCGTCATCTTCAACTGAAGAAAGTTCGGTGGTTAACCAACAGGTTATTCAACAACAAACCACTACTAATTCGTTATTATCAACGTCGTTAGACCATACCACCACGTTGTTAGCTACAGCGGTGGTTTCGGTACAAGATTATTCGGGTCAATTACATTCTGTTCGAACTTTAATCGATAATGGAAGTATGGAAAGCTTTATTACAGAAAAATGTCGGCAGAAGTTAGGGTTAAGGAAAGCTAAAACTGAAGTCACGGTTCAGGGATTAGGTTTGAAGTCATCTTCAGTGTCTGGCAAGGCATTGTGTTTTGTTAGTCCACTTGGTTTATCGTCACCTCTATATAAGACTGAATGTTTTATCTTGCCTACGATTTGTGATCGATTGCCGTCTACTAAACTACCAATAAATAATTGGCCGCATATTCAAGATTTACAGTTGGCTGATTCAAAATTTGATGTTCCGCAGCCAATCGAAATGCTTTTGGGAGCAGACGTATTTGCTCAAATAATATTAAATGAATCACGTTGGGGCAATGCATTTGAACCCGTTGCCATTCATACTACTTTGGGGTGGGTACTAACAGGTAAAGTGGCATCTCCTACTGCGTTCACTTCATTCTGTGCAGTGGTAGAACCACTTGATGTGGACATTCGTAAATTTTGGGAATTGGAGAATATTCCTTCCACAGTGCATCGTTAGCCTGAGGAAGAGAAAAGTGAACAAGATTTTGTGAAAATTATTCGAGGGATGAAACTGGAAGATTTGTGGTTTCATTGCCATTGAAAAATTTGGAACCTTTGTTTTGTAATTCTAGAGAAATTGCAGTTCGTAGATTTTTGAGTTTGGAACGTCGTTTATTAAAGGATTTGGATTTGTATTCGAGCTACAAAGAATTTATGAGAGACTATCTTGACAGTGGTCATATGACTAAGGTTAAGGTCCCTTCAGTAGATTCTCTAAAATGTAGTAATTTGTATTATATACCGCATCATGCAGTACATAAAGTAGACAGTACTACCACTAAATTGAGAGTAGTATTCGCGCCTCGTGCAAGGATGCTGCAGGTAATTCTTTGAATGATAATTTGTTAGTTGGTCCTGCTTTGCAAAAGGATATAATTGTATTATTGTTGAATTTTCGTGTACATCGTGTAGTCATATCTGCAGATATAAAGCAGATGTATAGACAAATTCTCGTTAAAGAAAGTCAGCGTAACTATCAACGCATTGTTTGAGAGATACGCCCTCGGAATCTATTTGTGACTTTCAGTTAAATACTGTCACATATGGGTTGGCATCATCGCCATTTTTAGCATTACGTACCATCCAAGAACTAGCAAAGCTACAAGCATCTAATTTCCTCTTGCTGCAAAGGTCATGGTCGAAGATACTTATGTAGATGACGTAGTAACAGGTTGTGATTCGATTGCAACAGCAAAACAACTTGTCATTGAATTGAATGCCCTTTGTAAATCTGGAGGATTCGAACTGCAAGTGGTGCAGTAATTCGGTAGAAGTTCTCGCAAGCTTCTCAAATTTAAGTCAAATGGAAACATTGTCATTTCAAGATAATGTAAACAGTTCTTTGAAAATTTTAGGTCTTCAGTGGCGACCTTCGTCAGATGTTTTTGCATACACTATTCATGTGCAACAAAGACAATGCACTAAACGTAATATTTTGTCGGAAATAGCTAGAATTTTTGATCCGCTTGGTCTTTTAGCGCCAGTGGTGTTCTTCGCTAAACGGTTTATCCAAGAATTATGGTTATTGGGGTTAGATTGGGATCAAGAACCTCATAATAAGTTCGTTCAAAAATGGAGAAAGTTTATATCAGATTTACAGGAAGTTTCGAATATAGAAATTCCTCGTAGATTCGTTGGAGATAACTTACAAAAAATGGAGTTACATGGTTTTTGTGATGCCTCTGAGGCAGGATATGCTGCAGTAATTTATTTTCGTTGTGTGGATATGGATCATAATATTGTCGTTTCTTTGGTATGTGCTAAGTCAAAGGTAGCACCACTCAGCAAGATAACATTGCCAAGATTGGAACTCTGTGCTGCAGTATTATTATCGGAATTAATTCACTTTGTCATGGTGACATTTAAGGATATTTTGGAGTTCGCAAATATTTTTGCTTGGTCGGATTCAAAGGTGGTATTAGCGTGGATTCAATCAACGCCGAACAAATGGAAAACCTTTGTTGCAAATCGGATAGCTCGTATCCAGTCATCGTAGCTCCTTCAAATTGGTATCATGTGGAATCAGTACAATCCCAGATTGTGCTTCTCGTGGTTTATTCGCTTGAACTGGTCAACCATCCCTTATGGTGGGCGGGTCCTCCTTGGTTATTGGTTGCAAAAAGGAATTGGCCTTCCAGTAAGGTATTAGAAATAGAGGATACGTTGCCTACGGAAGAGAGAGTTACGAAAACATTTTTGGTAATTTCTCAGGAAAATTTCTTTGATTGTTTGTTGTACAAATTCTCAACATTACAGAGACTATTAAGAGTACTGTCGTTTTGTAGACGTTTCGCATGTAACTTGAGAGTTGCTCGTTCAGAACGATTGGTGGGAAACATTTTAAGTCAAGAATTGCAATCGTCATTGCATATTCTGGTGAAAAATGTACAATCGGAAGTATTTCAAAAAGAACTGGACAATTGTATTCATAAAAAACCTATATCAAAGCAGTTTCGCCCTTTGAGCCCATTTATTGATGATCGGGGTTTGCTTAGGGTGGGCGGCAGATTGAAAAATTCGCAGTTAGGTTTTGATGCAAAATATCCGTTACTTTTACCAAAGTCGCATAAATTGACGGAACTTATTATTATGGATTGTCATGTCAAATATTTACATTCGGGTGTGCGCACTACATTATTTTTACTCGCTCAAAATTTTTGGATTATTTCAGCAAAGGGAGCTGTTCGGTCTCTTCGCACGTTTGCGTGTTTAATTTTAAGTCGTAAATTTTGTAGTCGTAAATCTAATAGTAAAACTGTCATCCCTTGTTCCCTTATATCCTGCCATAAAAATTCGTTGGGCATGTGTGAATAAGTGGACAGAGTAGTGAACAAACACTTGCTTATGGATATTGAAGCAGAACGGTCGTCGGTTTCTTCGTTCAGTGTACCGTAAGTTAGTCAAGTGCCCCAGACTTTCGTTGTTAAACCCTAAAAAACATAGTGCAAGTGTTACGTAACATATAAACTCAATTCGCATACAGTCCACTTGGTTGAAAGAATAGGAACTGCAGCATAGAAAAACAAAACACCGGAGGTAACTCGATTTATAAATTTATAAGACCCCAGCGTGTACAAAATTGGCCTTCATCGCTGGATCTTTAATTAAATAATTAGTTCCTATCCTTTAAACTCCTTATATTTAAATTTAAATTTATAAAATTGTTGTAGTTTTTATTATGGTTAAACGTGTTACACAGAAAAGAACATCTTGCTTACACATTTAATGCTAAATACATCTGGTTATAACGGTAGATTTTACAATACATTCCTTATCCTTTGTGGCAAAATTAGGGTCATCGTCGTCGGTATCTTTTATGTAAACTATTTATGATGGTTATTGTATTGTAAAGCTTTACCTTATTTGTCGGTTCAAGTTGGAGGAACCATTCGGGTTCATGCAACTTGTATAACAAAGGGGTTATTGGTATTTATTTGAAACCTTAAAAGCTTTGTCGGGCAAGCACTGTAGTTAGGTGCATTTTCTATTAATAATTTAATTTCGTAGATGAATTAGTAATTTAGCGTATTCGAGTTACGCATTGTTTTATATTAATTTTATTGTCGTTCATTAATCATTAATCAAATATGGTTATATCAATTGATAAAGCTATTCTTGAAGCTAAATTTGTAGTTAAAAGGTTGGATCACATTTACAGTAAGATCAACCAATCGGAAGACGTATCGATTGCTTTAATTAGAGCGTCGATTAAAACTGTCGAACAGATTGAAACGCTTTTCAAATCCTTTTGCAAGGATATTTTCTTTGATGAAGAAAGTGAACAATTGGATGAATTTTCGGCTCTTAGGGTGAAAATCGATGATTATCTATTAGATATTCGTATTATCGCTGAACAATGCGAATTAGATCGGGTAGAAAATAAGCCAAAGTTGGAAAATATGAATAATTCTTTTTCGTCAAGCTGTGGAATTCGCTTGAAACATCTTTCCGTTCCCGCTTCTCCGGACGAATTTCAGATTTCGAGAGTTACAATGCAATCTATAAGCGGTTGATTCATGATAATGTCAGTTTGTCACCCGTTGGAAAATTTTGCCATCTCGTTGATACATTAGATGAGTCGTCGCGTGCGTTGATAAAACACTTGCCATTAAATGATTATGCATACGTGAAGCCTATAAAATCATTACTAATCGTTTTCAGTCCAAGAGGTTATTTCTTTCAACATATTTTAATGCTCTCGAAAAATGCCCTAAGGTCAGTTCCTCAGACTCGCATGCGGAACTCCGGCAATTAATTAGTTGTTTTGATGAAAATATATTCGCGTTAAGGCAGATGGAAATAGATTTATTAGATTTCATGTTGTTTAATCTGTTATCGAAAAATTAGATACAAACATTTTAAAGCGTTTGAATTAGGAAATAATGACGAAATTCCTTCGTTTAAAGATTTAAGGTTGTACATTGAAAAACAATGTAAAGTGTTGGAAATCAATGACATTGCTTCAGGAACATGCTTAAAATCTCGAGATTCCGTTAAAGAAAGAGAAAAGGAAGGTTCGTTAGCACTTGGCTAAAACTTCTTTAGTTAGTACCACCAATTATGTTAAAATTGTAGTTTCTGTCAAGCTGTGCATCCTATTTATAGATGTAAGCAGTTTCTCGATAAAACCCTCAAGAAAGATTTGAGGTGGTAAAGCTTAAAAATCTTTGCATTAAATGTTTAAATCCTTCACATTCGATGAAAAATTGTACGTTAGATTGGTCGTGTAGAAAATGTCATCAGTCGCACAATTCGTTGCTTCACTTCGATAAACAAGAAAAATCGGTGTCGCCACGCCGACAAACCCATCGTCAAAGGTCAGCGTCTCCTCGGAGAGCGGCGCCTGACTTACTTCTACTAGTAGACCTAGTGAAGACAATCTGTCGTCGTCGGTTGTGCATGAACAACCTGTCACTAGTTCGTTGATTTCGACGTCATTAGAACACACAACCACGCTGTTAGCTACGGCAATGGTGTCGGTGCTTGATTATACAGGAACATTGCAATCTGTTCGTGTAATATTAGATAACGGATCCATGGAAAGTTTTATGACTGAAAGGTGCCGTCAGAAATTAGGTTTAAGGAAACGGAGAGCCAATGTCACTGTTCAAGGACTTAGCTTGAATTCGTCGTTGGTGTCTGGTGCACTATCGTGTGTAGTCAGCCCCTCGGGAGCACGGTCTCCAGCATATGGAATTGATTGTTATATTTTACCTAACATTTGTAATCAATTACCTTCGTCGTCGATAGGGGTCAAGGAATGGTCGCATACTCGAGGTTTGGCCTTAGCTGATCCTAATTTTAATGTTCCTGGTAAAATTGACATGCTACTCGGAGCGGAAATCTTTGCTCAGGTTTTGTTGAACGAGTCTCGTTGGGGTGTCGCTAACGAGCCAGTTGCTATTAAAACAACCTTTGGTTGGGTTTTAACGGGAAAGGTCGTTTCCCCGAATAGTTCTATTTTGTCGTTGTGTACTTTCGTTGAACCCTTAGACAGTGACATTCGTTGATTTTGGGAATTAGAAAATATTCCCTTCAAAAAACACATTTCTCCTGAAGAAGAAAGGTGTGAAAATCAATTTGTGGAAAGTTATAGACGTAACAAGGACGGTCGTTTTGTAGTGTCCTTGCCCTTTAAAATTTCGGAATCCTCATTTGTGGGTACGAGATCAATTTGTATTAAAAGATTTTTGTCGTTAGAACGTCGTTTGTTAAAAAATCCTGAATTGTATTCAGATTATAAAAAATTTATGGAGGATTATTTGACAAGCGGTCACATGGTTCAAGTTAAATCGCCTGAAAATTCGTCGGGTTATGAAAAAATGTATTACATTCCCCATCATGCTGTACATAAGCGGGATAGCACTACCACCAAATTGCGTGTGGTTTTCGATGCTTCGTGTCAGGATCAATCTGGAAAGTCGTTAAATGATAGCTTGGGTATTGGTCCTGCTTTGCAAAAGGACATTGCAGTTTTGTTATTGCACTTTCGTGTACATCCTATCGTAATTACAGCTGACATTAAACAAATGTATCGGCAGATTTTGGTTAAAGATACTCATCGTGATTATCAACGTATCGTCTGGAGATTTTCTCCGTCAGATCCTATTATGGACTTTAAGTTAAATACTGTGACTTATGAAGTTTCGTCGTCGCCTTTTTTGGCCTTGCGTACTGTTCAAGAATTGGCAAGGTTAGAATCAATTAATTTTCCTTCGGCGTCATCGGTATTGGCGGCGATACCTATGTTGATGACTTAGTCACTGGATGTAATTCGATTGAAGCTGCTAATCAATTAATTGGTGAATTGAATAGTATTTGCTCTAGTGGTGGTTTTCAATTAAGAAAATGGAGAAGTAATTGCTCGGAAGTGATGTCCAACTTGAGGAGTCCCTGTCCGGTTCGGACGCAATTACATTTCAAGATAAAGATAGTGGTTCAATAAAAATTTTGGGCCTTTCGTGGCGTGCTCTTACAGATGCATTTTATACAACTTAGACGTTGAAGAGCGCACTTGCACTAAGCGTAATATTTTGTCGGCTATCGCAAAAATTTTGATCCTCTCGGTTTGATAGCACCTGTAGTACTGTTCGCTAAACGTTTAGTTCAAGATCTTTGGCTATTAGGTCTCGGGTGGGACCAAGAGCCTCCATTGAAGTCATACAAAATGGAAACATTTTTGGGTGAATTGCCAGCGGCTTCGAATATTGAGATTTCGCGTCGCATCGTATGTCATAATTTTAAAAGGGTGGAGTTGCATGGATTCTGTGATGCTTCTGAAGCCGGGTATGCAGCTGTCATCTATTTCCGTTCGTTCGAACTAGAAGGTAATATTACCATTTCATTAGTATGCGCAAAATCGAAGGTTGCTCCTACTAATCGCGTTTCATTGCCCGTCTCGAATTGTGTGCTGCCGTACTCTTGGCAGATTTAGTAGATTTCGTCAAAATACTTATACAGATATTTTATCATTTAGTAATATTTTCGCGTGGTCAGATTCTACTGTTGTTTTGTCTTGGATTCGGTCTTCCTCGCATAAGTGGAAGACATTCGTTAGCAATCGTATTTCGCATATTCAAGAACGTATTCCTCCATCTTCGTGGTTTCATGTTAAGTCCCAGGATAACCCTGCGGATTGTGCCTCACGTGGACTTTTGGCTTCAGAGTTGGTTCATCATCCATTATGGTGGACAGGACCTTCTTGGTTACTGCGTCGTAATGAAGAATGGCCAGTAACATCGCTGCTAAAACTTATCGACTCATCTCAGATGGACGTCGAATATCGTACTCTGTCGTTAACAGTCGTTATGTCTGACAATTTCTTAGATATGTTGTTGGATAAATTTTCAAACCTGCAGAAAATTTGTAGGATTGTTACCTGTGTTCGTCATTTCATTCGTAATGTTCAATGTCCAGATTTGCGTTCAAAATATTCTGATGGTTTGTCTCTAGCTCAACAGCAAGAGGCAATACATTTATTGATTAAAAGAGTTCAAACAAATGTTTTTGCTCAAGACATTGCAAATATTAAAACTGGAAAACTTGTTAGTAAACAACTTCGTAGCCTTAGTCCGTTTCTAGATAGTCGTTATTTGTTGAGGGTGGGCGGTCGCCTACGTAATTCTGACTTGTCGCATGATGCAAAATTTCCAATTTTGCTTCCTCGGTCGCATCGGTTGACTGAACTTATTATATTAGATTGTCATGAAAGACATTTACATCCTGGAAATCGAACAACTCAGTTTTTACTAACTCAAAATTATTGGATCTTGTGCGCCAAGAGGGCTATTCGGCAATGTCTGAAATCCTGCATTCGCTGTTTTCGTGTAAACCCTGTGGCTTTATGCCCCCCTATGGGGGATTTACCAGCTTCTTGGTTAACTCCTGGTAAGGCGTTTTTACATACGGGAGTCGACTTTGGTGGACCTTTCTCTGTCACGATGAATCGATGTCGTGGCGCAAAATCATTGAAAGCGTACATTTGCTTATTTATTTGTTTCAGCACTAAAGCCATCCATTTGGAACTAGTGTCTAACTTGTCGACAGACGCTTTCTTGGGTGCTTTACGTCGATTTATTGCTCGAAGAGGCAAATGTATTCAAATCCATTGTGATAATGGTACTAATTTCGTTGGGGCCTCTCGTGAAATCTCTCAATTGATGCGCCATTCGGCAGGCGTTGAGGGAATCGAATTTGTGTTTAATCCTCCTGCTGCTCCTCATTTTGGTGGGTTGTGGGAGGCCGGGATTAAATCGGTAAAATCCCATTTAAAGAGAATTATCGGTGAACAAATTTTGTCGTTTGAAGAATTCTCGACGGTATTGATTCAAATCGAAGCGATTCTCAACTCACGTCCACTATGCGCACTGAGTTGCGAACCTCATGATTTCGTATTTGACCCGGGTCATTTTCTTAATGTTGAACCAGTTTCGGTGTTACCAGATCCAGATTTGTTGTCCATAAACCCTCTCGTTTGAATCGCTGGCAATTGTTGCAGCAAATGCAACAAGGGTTTTGGAAGAAATGGAGTGCTGAATACCTGCACACGTTGCAGCAGAAAGGTAAGTGGTTGAAGAATTCCGCTACCCTACCTATTGATTCGCTTGTCCTCTTAAAGGAAGAAAATAACCCCCCTCTACAGTGGCGTTTAGGAAGGGTCGTAGATGTTCACCCTGGTAGAGACGGTATCGTTCGGGTAGCTACAGTCAAGACATCCCAAGGGTTAGTTAAACGCCCTCTAGTGAAACTATGTTTACTGCCAGTTACTTGATATTTAATGGTATGTACACATATATTCACTTATATAAGTTTGTCGGTTAGGTTTCTTAGTTAATAGCTCTAATTAGTTTTTAAATATAAAATAAGTTAGTTCATACTTATTTTGGTGGGCGGGATGTTCGGTCTCTTTGTCGCACGTTTGCGTGTTTAATTTTAAGTCGTAAATTTTGTAGTCGTAAATCTAATAGTAAAACTGTCATCCCTTGTTCCCTTATATCCTGCCATAAAAATTCGTTGGGCATGTGTGAATAAGTGGACAGAGTAGTGAACAAACACTTGCTTATGGATATTGAAGCAGAACGGTCGTCGGTTTCTTCGTTCAGTGTACCGTAAGTTAGTCAACTGCCCCAGACTTTCGTTGTTAAACCCTAAAAAACATAGTGCAAGTGTTACGTAACATATAAACTCAATTCGCATACAGTCCACTTGGTTGAAAGAATAGGAACTGCAGCATAGAAAAACAAAACACCGCGGAGGTAAGTCGATTTATAAATTTATAAGACCCCCCGCGTGTACAGGAGCAGTAAAAGCTTGCTTGAAAACTTGTGTTCGTTGTTTTAGGACTAATCCTCCCTTCTTATCGCCTTTGATGGGAAATTTACCCTCTCCCCGAGTCACTCCAGGAAAGGCTTTTCTCAATTCCGGAGTTGATTATGGTGGACCTTTTAATATTACATTCAATAGGACTAGAGGCCCACGGATTACTAAAGCTTATATTTGTTTGTTTGTGTGTTTAAGCACAAAAGCCATTCATTTAGAATTGGCATCAAGTTTATCTTCGAAGCATTTATTGCAGCTTTATGCGGCGATTCATCGGCGAGTCGTTGTTTAAAGATATATTCGGATTGTGGAACTAATTTTGTGGGTGCCTCTAGAGCCTTGAAAGAAATGATGAAAATTTCAGTGGAGTCGGAAAGTATCGAATTCGTTTTAATCCGCCTGGTTCTCCTCACTTGGAGGTCTCTGGGAATCTGGGATTAAATCCGTGAAAGGTCACTTATATCGTGTAGTAGGTGATCAGATTTTAACGTATGAGGAAATGTGCACAGTATTGGCGCAGATTGAAGCGGTGCTGAACTCACGCCCATTATGTGCGTTGAGTACAGACCCTAATGACTTTTCGTATTTAACACCAGGTCATTTTTTAACTCTCGGTCCAGTCTCGGCTCTACGGATCCAGACTTATTGAATACCAAAGTGTCTCGGTTAGATCGGTGGCAACTGCTACAACAAATACACCAAACCTTTTGGAAAAGATGGAGTGTAGAGTATTTGCACACTCTACAACAGAAAAATAAATGGTTCATTAATCAATCGAATCAGGTAAATATCGGTTCGTTAGTGCTTCTTAGGGAAATGAACACTCCTCCGTTAAAATGGCGTTTAGGACGCATCGTTGAAGTGCATCCGGGTAATGATGGAGTTATTCGGGTTGCTACTGTAAAACTAGTCAAGGGTTAATCAACGACCACTGGTTAAGTTATGCTTACTGCCTGTACAGTAATATAGTTTTTTTGTTGTATATACTCACGTATAAACCTATTGTATTATCGTTCTATCTTTAGCTTAAAAATAAGTTAGTTTCTAATTATTTTTGGTGAGCGGTATGTTCGGTCTTTTTTATTATTTTATTAAATTTAATTTGAAGACGACTCGCTCCTGTATCCTATTAATGTAGACATTGGAAATATGCATCCTGAATACCTCACCCCTAATATCACGAAGGTTACGCGTGATCAGTTTCGAACAGGTAGAAACTTGTTTTCGACGTGCTTGCACCCCTAAATAGAGTGTAAGAAGACAGTCGTAGTTAATCGTTTGAAACGTGAAGACGTTATTAAAGCAACATACAATTCGGTATGTTTTCGAAGCTCGTTTCATGGTTTGTTATGTAAAACATTAATTATCGTGTAGTGTTCGGAATGAAGGGTGTAATTACACAAGTGCTTTTATGGCCATAATAGTGCGAACTTTGTAAGTGATAATAAACTGGTCGTTTAATGGATATTTCGTCTCGGCTTGCAGAGGAAGCACTACAACATCTTATACATACAGTCCACAAGGTCGTTGGTTATTAATCGTTGGACCAGCAAATTTCGTCCTTCAATAATATCTCCAGGTATGTAACTTGATATATATTCTAGCTACAACCTCATAGGTATGTACACTCACCTTTTTGGTACGGTGTCGTGATTCGGACATAGTTCCAAATTTCCTTAAAATAAAATACCACATTAAAACATATTCCAGCCGAAAAATTCTTCACAGAGCAGAACTCTCACTTCTTCGCGAACGAATTTCCAACACTCGAAAAGAAATAGACAACATTTCTAAACAACTCCTACAGCTTCATCTAACATTATCCGCCACGCTAAACTACAATGACTGGACTCTGTTTGACCGAATTACATACTTGCAAGCCCAAAAAACCACCGAACTCACCACAAAAACTCACTTACATAAATTCCTGCAACTTTCCAAGAACTTTTCAAACCCGAAAAACATCTTACCGAAAACTCTGTCTTGAATACCGTCATAAACCGATCATAACATATCCTATCCGAAAACGAACTAAATATCCTGTCCAAAGGACTAAACTTCTCAATTGCACCCAGAAAAATTCCTGCAGAGGAAATCATTAGCTCTGTAGAATCAGCGGTCCGATCTCTACCCCAAGACGATGCCAACTTAATTCGCTTTGAAACGTTTAAATGTCTCCGAAAGGCCAAAACTCCTAACAAAAATGTGACAAAGCAAGAAATGACGGCCTTAAAACACCTACGAACAAACAAGAAAATTGTTATACTCCCTGCAGACAAAGGAAATGCGACTGTAATTCTAAACCGCACAGAATACAAAGAAAAGATTCAAGAATTATTACAAGACGGTTCCTACACTCCTATAACAAAAGACCCCACTTTAAAACTTGAACGGGAAATTTCAGCACTCATCAAATCCTCCAATATTTCCAAAACTATCCAAAAACGCATAATACCTCGCGAATCTAAACCACCTCGCCTGTATGGCCTTCCTAAAGTCCATAAACCTGATGTCCCTCTCCGTCCGATAGTTAGCACAATTGACTCACCAACATACCATCTGGCAAAATACCTAGCAAATTTCTTAAAACCTTATTCCGGCAACACCTTTACTAATGTTTTAAACTCCACTCATTTCATAGAACTGTTTGCAAATATTGAGCTAGGCCCTAATGATATACTTGTCAGTTTTGATGTAACATCCCTATTTACAAACGTACCTATAATAGACACTGTCTCCATTATTAAACAACTCCTACCTCAAGAAAACGAATTTGAGCACCTGGCCATGCTCATAGAAAATGTTTAACCTCTACCTATTTTGTTTTCGACGGAAAATTTTACAAACAAACTTGGGCACACCAATGGGCTCACCTCTGTCCCCTATTGTGGCCAATATATTCATGGAGTCTTTGGAATCCATGGCCCTAGAATCCACAGACCTTAAACCAAAAACTTGGCTCCGTTATGTAGACGACACTTTTGTAATCTGGCCCCATGGACATCAAACACTTAATAATTTTCTAGATCACATAAACAATCAACATAAAGACATTAAGTTCACTATAGAAATTGAAAAGAACGGAACTCTGCCATTCCTTGACGTTCTGGTAGGCGCAAACCTAACGGACGACTAGGTCATTCCGTATATCGAAAACCCACACACACAGACAGATACCTACATGCGTCGTCACATCATCACCCTCACAAAATTATCGGTAATCAACTCTTTAGTCCACCGTGCAATGAAGATTTCACAACCGGAAAACTTATCTAATGAACTGGCCCATCTTAAAACTAGTCTTATAAAAACGGCTATCGCAACTCAGATATCGGCAGAGTAATAAACCGACATGTGCATCCTACACGAACCCCTAAACCACGCTGTAATCTCGATACAGGTCTTTAGCAATCCTGCCATATATACACAGAGTAACAGACCGAATTGGCAAAATTCTACGTAAATACAACATCAAAACAATATATAAACCCACTAATAAAATTTCACAAATATTACCAACCCGAAAGATTCGAAAATAGTCTTAAAGCCCCAGGCGTATATAGTATACCCTGCAGTTGCGGTCTAGTATACATAGGAGAAACAGGACGGTCAGTACAGACTAGACTAAGCGAGCATAGGCGATGCTTAAGAACAAGCCAGTACAATCGCTCAGCGGTGGCGAACACCAACATGAAACAGGCCATACCATCAACTTCGACAAGACAAAACTGATTGCCACAATTCCATTTTCTACAATAGAAAAATTAGAGAATCCATAGAAATCAATAAAAATTCTAATAATCTAAACAAAGGCGATGGCTACTACCTTCCCCCTATTTGGAAAACAAGCCTATGTTCACAACAGCGTAATCGTGACGTTCACTGATCTACTACGACACTCCTCTCTATGCATGATCACTCATGCATCAAGTTCTCGCCCTATATAAACCACCACTTTCGCTAATTTCACCAGTTACTTCGCCACAAGACACCTTTTGGCTATGAATGGGCTAGTGAGTCTGCTAGTTCAGGAGTAACTCTTCTCTTTACACTGTGACTTGTCTATTTATATTAACTTTTAATATATTTATTGTCCTGATGAAGCCCCTTACAAAAGTGGGCGAAACGTCGACCTTAATTTATAAAATGTCACGGTCCCAACCCAGAACCATAAATAATTATAATGACTCCGGCCGTGAAAGCCTCCGACAGAGATGAACAACCCTTAATTTATTGATGTGTTTTGCTAAGCATGCATTTCCCAGGCAAAAGGAATCTGTGGTCAACACTCTTATCCAGTGAGAGGCGTTTTATGGTGGAGACACCAAGTTCGTGCGAATGACTTTTTATACAAGGCGTTGATTTCCAACTACCAAACAATATCAAATTAAATGCTAGTGCACATTAATTAAAAGTGAGGTGAGTTTTTTGCATTGCTCTATACCTGCTATCTTAATAATGGCCAGTGTTTACTAAAGCTGTAGGTTCAATGCACTTTGTGGCATAAGAAATCAATTTCATGCAACCTGATCTACATGACAACAAGCAGAGGATGCCTTGACTGCAGCGATTAAGCCAGGTAAGCCTTTGGCGTATTTTTAATCGCAACTAAAGGGTGTCTCAGAATGTTTTTCGTTTATGAATTGACCAATACGCGCCAACCACAGGTAGCAGGGGGAGGGAAGTGGACTCAAATGCTTGGCCGGCTTGTTAAGTTTAGTAGCCATGAATCGTTTCACGGGACCACAGCGCACGTTTTGCGTGCGAGTGTTTTATAGAAATAACGATTACTACACTATTGTTCCTCGTCTCTACAGGACACATTTTAATTTAACAAGCTTCATACATGTGCCAAGTGCCAGTTTAAATGACTCATTAGCTGCTTTTCACGATTTATTCCCTGGAAGAATGATAAGTCGCCGAGGAGACATCAACTGGCCACCGAGGAGCCCTGATTTAACGCCTGCTGATTTCTTCCTATGGGGCTACCTAAAAAGTAAAGGTTACAATCCATTGCCACCTAACCTGAATGTTTTGAAGCAAAAAATCACTGTAGAAATCAACTCTATTCCATGAGCGATGCTCCAGCGAGTGA
Source organism: Platerodrilus igneus (assembly GCA_036346225.1). Classification (NCBI taxonomy): domain Eukaryota; kingdom Metazoa; phylum Arthropoda; class Insecta; order Coleoptera; family Lycidae; genus Platerodrilus; species Platerodrilus igneus. Next base: position 1,775,621 of record JARFIW010000892.1, on the reverse strand, counting down.
TTGAAAATTTTAGCCCCAGGTTAAATGAGTGTGAACAAGTGAATGGTGCGCATGTGTAAACGATTGTTTTTTATAAATAAACTTCAGGAATTGCTCTTTAAATAGACCATAAATAAAACGAGTTTTAATTGATATTGTTGTTTTTTATTTAACGTCTAAAAACGAAAAACATTCTGAGACACCCTTTATAACTGCTTGATGGCAATAATTTGTGACCAAATTTGGAGGCATAATAAATTACACCTGGAGTTAACATAAGAATAATTGACGCCAAACAGACAGTTCAGTAATTCGTAACACGTTCTACATGTGGTTTGTTAAATCTAACAGGAAAGCCTTAGTGTTACCACTTATTTTTTGGGCCATTTTTATATTTAGATAGGTGTATCTGCTACAAACATGCTATTTAGCTTTATGTTACGACACAAAAATTGTTTTTGTCGATCTGTGATAATACCACAGTTTAAATTTATTATGGCAGTTTTTTTATTTACTAATAAATGTTAAAAATGTTAAAACTATTATTGGTAGTAATGTGGATACTTTTTTTTGCACCACAATGATTAAAACTGGTGCGTGCAGATTAATTAAGAAGGCGTAATATGGGTTGATACAAGTGGATATTTGATGAAATACGAAAGGAATGCTTTATAGGAAAGGACCAACCAATATGATTTCGGATGCGAAGGATGTAACAATAGTGTATGCCACAATTGTACTTACCGAAAGCGCGTTTGTTCTATGACGAACGTACACTGTGACCGAACGAGAACTTACAGGTTTTGAAAAAGGTGCACCGGTGTTCATTTTGTGACGACCGAACGAGAAGTCTGATTGTTTTTGTGTAGAATGATGCGCGTAAATGAGTTGCCCTCCCGCACGCACTTTAATACCCTATAGCTTGAGGAAAACAGGTAAAGGTATAAGGGTTTAGGGACAAAACAAAAACAGTTTGCCAGTTCATTGTTTTCATTTATTTCCATGGCCCACTGTTAAGAAATGCTAATATTGATTGTAACTTTTTTATTTACGGAAGGATTTCAAAAAATGAAAAAATGTCTTATGAAGATCTGAAATGTCATTCAGTAACAAAAAACTCCAATATGACTCCATAAGAAAAAAAACACGTTGACTATCATATATTAAAATCTAAAAGTGTTGTGTGAATTTTAATGGCAGTTTCTAATTCTGCACATGCTAAGATGCCCATATACAGATTTTCAATTGAATATTTCTGTAATTGTAATAATTATGAAGAGTTTATTATAAAAAGTGATTTTTTCAGTTTTTTGTGATATTTCAGGAACCATTATCAATATCGCCATTCCGAAAAGTGTTATTAAGAGGACACAACTTTTTCGTAATTTAATCGAATTTATATCTTTACTGGTTTCTAAAATATCCATAGTGAGCAAGCTTAAGCGAGACACCCGGTATATTAGCGTATTGCTCTCTCATTATTAATTAATTACTTACAGGTGCTGAGTTGTTATCAGTTTCTTTTGCAGTTTGAAACAGTAATTAGTTTATGCAGATGTGGTCAACATCATTTAACTAAATAGTTCTGTAGTTTGAACAAGAAAACAGAATATTAGTTATTTCAAAATATCTTACTTTTTCTAGTGCAGCAATATTATTTTAAATTACGATATATTACTATTTTTATCTAATAGGTGTTCGATAAAGTACGCACTTTTTGAATCGCGTGTCAATTTTTAATTCATTTGTTGGCAGCCATGTCTGGTCACTTTTAGTATCTCCTGTTGCTCTGACTTTTATCAGTTCTTGTTTTTGAATACTCGGTTTGTCATCTTGGAATGATTATTATAAAAACTTTTTTATCGAAATCATGAAAATGCAACGAGGACTGCAAGAAATCTGCATGTGATCCTTGGTAGAAATGAAGCATCCATATCTTTAACAATTCTGTGACTAATAAGGAAGTCTCAGGCAACTGGTTCTGTAGCAAATGCAGAATCTCACTCAATGCAATGAGCAATAAGTCATGTCGCCCAATAAAGTGTCACACTGGTCCAAGAAAATCAATATGTCGATGGTCACAGCAGTTTAAATTATGCAAATTTGTTACAAAGAATTTTGTCTGAAGACCTTTACATGCATGCCTACAAAACTCAACTGGTGAATAGAATAGAGACTGGCAACGGATGATATTTAAAAAAAAAAGCATTTTCGGTGAACAGATCTACTGCTGCCTTAGTGTAAATAAGCAGAAATGCAGGATTTGGGGACTGAAAATCATACGTAGTCTACAAGCACAAAATGCATCCACTGGACAATTGTGTGGTGTGGTTTTTGGACCCATGGAATGATAGCTCTGTTTTTCTGTAAGGACGGCGAAGCAGCTGCTACTATACATGGAGAATATTATAATCACATGGTAATCAGTTCGTTATGTTCTTTCTTTGGAACCAAGAGCATTGGACATCTTTCGTTTCAGCTTGAAACAGTCTTCTTACTCCAAGAAAAATTCTCAGGACGAGCTATCTATTTGTGTAGTGATGAGAATTGCCGTCAGATTTTATGACGTCACACCCTGTGACTTCTTCTTGTGGAGTTCTCTTAAGTCACAAGTGTACACCAACAATCCATGCACAATTCAGGAGCTGAATTTCGACATCCAACCAGACATTTGTGAGTGTTATTGGAAATTTCGTTGAGAGAGTTAGCACATTCCACACATTGTGTACTTTATTATTAAATGTAGGTAAAACATTTTAACGATGCACTTTTGCCGTATAAGTGCTATCAAAATGTTTAACGGGAGTTTCACAAATTAACCTATTGAAGGACAGATGGAATAAATGGCCAAAGTAAATGGAAAACTATGGAAGAGAAAATAATTAGCCGGTGTTAAGTCTATTTGAAGAATGAGTAAGTATGGATAGAAGGCCAAACTGAAAGATGTAGAGAGCTTCACCTAACCAGTATTAAAAATAAAGAAGGGAAATGAAAATTACTAAATTTTGCTATCTAAATGTTATTCGTTATTTACATTAAATTTTGGAGAATACTCTAAGTACTTCAAATTTTACTAAACATTATAAACCTAAAATATGTGTAACACATTACGAGATGTGCTATAAAATGTCAACCGATGCTACTACAATGAACTATGCATGCGCCAAAGTCTTACGACCGACAGCTGTGTAGTGTAAACCCTCCTCTTTTGTTTGCCACCCCTTCTGTGTCTGTTGACATCTTAGTCTGATCATGGCCTTTATTTATATAAGATGTTTTTGATTTTCCAGAAAAATGATACGGTAAGGAATCGTGAAATTTTATATGAAACTTATAACCTCTACTGAAACTTATCTTTTATTAAAAGAAGTATATGGCAATAAATGTTTATCACAGGCATGGACTTTTGAGTGGTTTAAGCATTTCCAAAATGGCTGAGAATGTACTGATTGTTTTTTACTATATCCATTGGATTCTGTGAATCATTGCTTTGCTTACTCAACTCCGTAAAAAACAAAAAATACCGGAATTGTAGATAAACAAGTCATGGGTTGTTTAGCAAGACAACACGCTGGCTCATACTGCAAAATACCTTAAATTCTTTTAACAAAAGTGAACAATTCATTACGAAGTGCGCATGTTGTTCAGAATTTTTTTACAACTACATATACTTGATTAATACAGTAAAATTTCTACATCAATTATTTCTTTATAGAAACAAAAGTTTTAAGTTAATAATGTTTAGGTTATTAATTTAAACGAGAAGTAGTTAGGTAAGCAATAGGTTTCCAAAATTTAACGCGATTAAACAATATGGACAGTCATTTGGTATTGTGCGAGGTGCAAGCAACTCCACATGTAGTTTAATTTCTGAGGCTTGTAGCGGCTTATTTTTATTCTTGATAACGAACCAACGTTCTTATGCACTCGGGGCCACACTTTGGGATTGCCATTGTGGGAGAATTAAATAATGAGAAGTTGGAACTATAAAAACCTACCGCTTCTGCCGCTAGCTTGACTATTATCCCTGGGAGATCATGAGAAAGGGCTGGGTTCAAATTCTTTGTTCAACCGAAAATTAAATAAAATGAAGTTGGGCGCCACTGTATCTAGCAAGTATTAAAAAGGGTGTTTTAATGTAGATACAGAAACTATTGGAATGAATTTGTTTTAACTTTTAATTTACTTAGAAAATTAAACCTGTTAGATTCAGAAAATATCTATTGTATAACAAATAATTTTTATCCAAAAACATTAAATCAATGCACAAAGTTTAGTGATATGAAACAAAATTATTATTTATAGAACATTTTTGTCTCTTAAGACTTGGATGAGCATCAGACCTGATAATCACGTACACACTTTAATTTAAAACTTTTTACAATAGTTATAGCTGTAAATTCTTAAATATAAAAGTTTAATCAATTACCATTTTTAAAGAATCAAATGCTTTGAATAAGAAAATTTACTTTAACGAGTCTTACGCACTACTAACATGTGATTCGGGACTTAGCACTAGTGGTAAAGAGGGTTGCCAAAACAATATATGGACCCTTTTGGGCTCCAGCAAAAACTCACTCACTCTTAACCACTAGTAGTTGGTAACGGCCTTCTAGTTGGTCTGGCACAGGTCCCGGTTGATGGTCACAAGGTGTCGGCCCCAAGCTAATGCGGTATGGGATGGATCTTTTTCAACATTTGCGATCTGATTGTTTCACTATTAGGGTAGTTAACCCTACAGGGGGGTTGCGCTGCAATAAAAACCTATTAAGGAACTAAAATTTTTGAACAGCAGTCTCACCATCAATGAATTTCCAGCCCACTTGCCTCGAAGATGTAGTGGAAGTGAGCGGATTAAGAAAATTACTTCCCTGGACAGTTCAAGCGTGGGAAGTCTTGTCAGTGTATGAAACAAGTTGGAAACCATGAGATATCTCCTGAAACATACGGTGTTTACACGGGCTTTTGAAAGATTAAAATTGTTATTTCTGACTTTACAAACCAGGTGTTATAACAGCTGGATTGTATTCTACAAAATTGTGTGTACGAAATGTTGAACTTAACCTTGTGCTTCAATCAAATTAGAAAATAATGAGCTTGTGGTTTTCCATATGGGGTCAAAGACTTATTAAAAATTAAGGATCGACCCCATGCTGTAAATAAGTGGTCTGGAGGGAATTTTTTCATTTTTTTTCTAATTTGTTTCAACCAACAATTTTTCCCTTTCAAAAAAAATTGTTACAGGCTTTAAATGAAAAAGTAACATATCCAGGTGCACCTTCCTTGTTAGGTGCAGCTCAAAGATATACTCAGTCTTGTATAAACGTTTACCATTCCAGAAATAATTCTACTAGTTGTTATCATCTATTTGTTTAATAATTGAATTAACGATTATCGTCACTACTGCGACTTAAATTTTAAAAGAAAATAATCTGCATACAGATATAACTAAACTGTTACAATCTCCATCTAATTTTGCTTAATTACATTAAACTTGACACTTCCAGATTTTACACAAGTACAAAATAAACATCCAAACAATAAATTAAGAGCCATACCTAGTTTGTTGTGCTACAAATTGCAAGGCTTACCCAAGAAACTCTAAAATCTGATTCATTTTCAAAGACCATTGATCAATCATAAAAATTTAATTAGACCATTATTTAAAATAATAACGGCCTCACATAAGAATCCAGTGCCTCCCACGCACCTTCATCACCACAAAGTACCAATGCATTTTGATCAGCGCTCTAATTTTGAACTGCCCAAAACACTGGCCAAGAATCATCTAAAACCGTAAGGACATCTTGCAAGCATGCAAGCTCAAAAATACAGCATGCCATGCAATACAAGTAAGATAATAAGTTTTTATTATGTATGCATATTATAAGTTAATCATAAGTGTCTGGAAGCTAGTTTCTACATTCGCAAACTGCAGCAGAGGTCTTCTTAACCCATCGGCACTTGAAATTTGTTTTCCAGGTTTATGAAATATTTTGTAGTTATATGTACCAAGCATAAGTAACCATCTTTGCATTCTTGCGGAAAGAATCTTTGGGGTCGGTTTATCAGGAGCTAACGCCCCTAATGTTTAATAATGGTTTATGATCAGTGTATATCGAGAATTCTCTACTATACAAGTAATTATGGAACTTTTTAGCCCCTGCAATAATGCCTAAAGCTTCACGATCAAGTTGCGAATATTTTTTTTTAGTAGAAGTAAGTGTTCTGGAATAATAAGCATTTTGTGCTTCACGACCATTCTCAATAATGTGGCTGATTGCATATCCAATACCATACAGAGATGCATCTCAAGTAATAGAAATTGGCTTAGCCAGATCTTAATAAACCACTATAGTATAAGAACTAAGCAATTTTTTTATGTTATTAAAAGCACATTTATGCTTATTAGTCCATTCCAATTTCGTTTTAGAAACCAGAAGTCTGTGCAGAAGCTCAGCAAATCAGCTTTGTTTCTTAAAAATATATATGGTAGAAATTTAATAATCTCAAAAAACTTGAAGTTTTGTTTTTGATTTTGGAGTAGGAGCATCATTAATATCTCTGCATTTACCTTCAGTAGTATGAATATCATTAGCATCAACACAAAATCCAAGAAAATTTACTGAAGAAAGCCCAATAGCGTATTTTTCCTTTTTAAAGTTTTAGACTGCTATCTTGAAATATTTTCAGAAGTTTTTCTAATGGTTTATAAAATTTCTTTTCTGAGCGACCAGTGATTAATACACCATCAAAAAGTTGCATAACACTGTCCCAATCGCTAAGGATTTCTTCCACGAACTGCTGCTGCTGCTGCAGATATTCGAAATTGTAGATGTTTAGCAACAAATGCTGTTGATATGCTTGGCAGGTGTTAAGTTTTCCAAACATTTTTCCACCTACCAAAGTAGACAGTGGGTCATTAACTGCTGGAATAGGATATGGATATTTAGTAAGTGCTTTATTTAATGTACTCTTGTAGTTTCCACATATATGAATTTTACCAATTTCTTTTATATGAACAATTACAATAGGAGTAATCCAATCAATATTATTAGTATGAACAAGAACCCCTAGTTGCACAAAATGATTCAATTCTTCTTCTAGTAGAGGTTTAACTGCAAATGGTATCTGTCATGCCTTTATAAAAATTGGTTTAATGTCAGTACATATTCAGTTGTACAGATACAATATGATCCTTAAAACTGCCCAGTCCATCAGAGAAAACCTAAATTTCCTTATTAAAGCTGGAGTTATTGTGCCGACCTGGGTAATAACAGGTTCATTATTTGATTAATGCCAGAAATGCTTAATCCCAAAGCAGTAAACCAGTTACGACTCAAAAGATTCTTCTTTTGACCACCAGAAACAGTGATAGGTAGTGTTTTGCATGTGTTGATTTTGACAACCACGGATGGTGGAGATAATGGATGTGTAAAATTATGAGCAAATTTAATTTTGTGGAACTTCAAGTACTTACCAGTAGTAAACTGCAACTTCTAGCGGCGACAGCAATGGCAGGATAAGGAGCTGTCGGCCATTTGTGAACTCAAAAAAGATTAATACATCTATATCACCATAGCTATGAACATCCGTCTTCATACAACTTCATACAACAACTGTTTCACGCACATCACAACACAAAAGCACTTAAAGGTTAATCATGGTAAAACCGTAGATGATACTATACACAATGGAGGGGAATTTACTTCAAGCTACATCTTGTACGATAATTTTATTTAAACTATAATTACAAACGGAGCAGGTAGCTTGACGCATTTTCCGTTAAAACACACGCTTACATCACAGGCTTTCGATCATAATCAACAAATTTATCAGTAGAAACAAATAATTTTGGTTTTTTGTATACTCCTCATTGAACCATGCTTCTAAAATAATAGATACAGCATAGTCTGAATCAACTTGCATAATGCAATTATGACCATCAATCTATACCTCGACATCATATGAGGATACGTTGTCATTATTCATATAGTTGAGTTCATTAATATTTTTTTAATTATCTTCATCACAGTTGTAGTCAATCACATTGACATACCTGGTTGTTGCTTTATTCTTCGAATTTGAATTCTGATTTAGTTGCTTATTGAAACAAACCTTTTGTATGTGTCCAACCTCTGAACAAGATTGTCATTTTGAGCTCCTAAATGAGCATTTATTACGTAAGTGATTTCCACCACATCCACAACAATGGTATTTCTTTATTGTAATTTTATCACGTTTGACCACTTTGCAACTTTAGTACCCCAGATTAATACCCTGCTTCCTAGTTTCGTTAGTATTCACCAACACAGTTTCAGCAGCAAGAGCTTTTTTAAATGCAGACTTCAACGTTAATTCTGATCTGCTAATAAACGATGTTGCAAGGATTCATTGTACACTTACAAACTATGTGGTCTCGTATTGCCTCTTCCAAAAAATTCCTTGAAAACTCAGTTTTCTGTCATACGGCGAATTTCAGCTACAAATGATGCCACTGATTCATTATCTCTCTGACTTTGTTTATTAAACTTGAAACGTTGCACAATAACTGAAGGAATGGAACTGAAATGTTCAGTTAAATCTGAAATTATCTTTAGGTATGTCACTTCACTAGTAATTTTTGGGACACAATGATTTGATGATAACATTTAGGACCACAGACTATAACAAAAACTGCATCTTTCATTGAATCTTTAATTGCATTAGCTTCTAAGAAAAACTCTAATCTTTCACAGTAACACTGCCATAATTCTGGATAATTAGTATCAAATGCCTCAATATTACTGATTCCTGCCATTTAACTTCTTTTACCTAGTCACCAGTGTTATGTATGTAATTAATAAGTTACTACAAGTTATATATGTATGATAAATACGTATTTGTAACTCTGGAATATGAATGAATTCTAACTATCACAAAATATCGAATAGTTCTTGTTTATGTATGATTACCTGGAAACTGGCTTCCAGACACTTGTGACAAATTATAATATGCAAACATAACAGTTCTGTAACTAGAAACTTGAACAAATAGGAATTGTTAACACTAAATTAGTTCAAGGGTTTCTTATTTTCATAAATTTAAAACAAACACAAAAAATAAAAGGAAATAAATATCCTACAAAGCGTCATTGCCGACATCCCGCTAGACATTTGCAATGGGGTTATTAGAAATTTTGTTAAGGGAGTTAACATAGCCAGATGTTGTTTTTCATTATTAAATCAGATATGCTGTTGAATGTAAATCTATAAAAATAAATACATTTTCATTGAAATTTGAATGGTTTATTAATTTCAAAAAGAAATCGCACTTTTTGGAACAGATACTATTATGGAATGTACTACGTCGGTTTTCTAGGTTACTGAAAAGGTGCTGTAATTCACATAACACACATCAATTTGGTTTATAGCGTAAAAGATTAATGAAGTTATACTAGAATTTTGTTCAAGAAATTTTATTTTAATTGTGGTTAGGTAACGTAAAGTAGTTCATTGTTGTACGTGCATAAAATGGCTATGGTCACATCGTACTTTTGGTATATAAAATGTTTTAAATATAATTTGTTTATCTGTAGCGCAAAAATTATTCCAACACCACCTCGACATAAAAGAATTTTATGGGATCAGTATCATAATTTACGTTATCCACCAGGTTATTTTCCAAGAGATAATCTAAAACTTAAAAACGATCCACTTGATTGGAATGGTGATCATATTCACACAAATTTTAAGGATATGTATCAGAATTTACGTAATGCTGGTTATTATGTTGAAGTTTTAGGTAATTATGTTTTTTTATTGTAGAGGAATGTATTAAAACACTTTTAATTTAGGTTCACCAATAACGTGTTTTGATGCTTCTCAGTATGGCGCTTTGATGATAGTTGATCCAGAAGAAGAATTTTTTCCAGAAGAAGTTTCTAAATTAAAGCGGGACGTTGATTCTGGTTTATCTGTTATAATATTTGCAGATTGGTATAATGTAACGGTTATGAAGAAAGTTAAATTTTTTGATGAAAATACAAGACAGTGGTGGATGCCAGATACTGGTGGTGCTAATGTACCATCATTGAATGATTTATTGGCCTCTTGGGGAATTGAATTTGGTGACAGGGTTTTTGAAGGAGACTTTAAATTCGGAGAACATGATATGTATTATGCTTCTGGTACAGCAATTGCAAAGTTTCCCGATGATGGATTGCTAGTTATGAAACATTTAAGGGACCAAGCATATCAGGTAAGATAGATTTTACTACTGCATGGTTCGTTGTTTTCGTTTCTGTTTACTTTTTATTAATAACTGAGAAAACGATGTACATTTTTTGTATTTATATACTTTAACGAAAATTTGTAATGACGTCTTTTCTGTATAACATCTTTGTCACGTATGTCTTTCATAAAAACAGACCAGTTTAGAACAACAATGAGCAAACCTGTGGCCCACATGCTCCTTTGCCTGTTGGATGTTTAAGTTTGATCCTTAGAGATTAGATTCATGTAGCTACATGTAGATGTTTCTACATCGGAAAAACAGGCAGGAACTTCTCCATAAGATTCCAAGAACACAATAGTTGCATCTGCAAAAATAATATTAGTTTTAATCCAAATCACCCAACCCAATCAGCTTTTGCAAACCATATAAACCAACAATCATCAACTTGATCAGACAAAAGATTATAAAATTCTTAGAGTTTACAATAATAATTTAAATTTAGATTTTCTTGAAGTGTTTCACATAAAAGAAAACAATAATATATATTGCGTAAACGAAATAAAAGAATTTGACAATTTAATTATATGCACTTGGTAACATGAAATAGATGCATGAATTTGGTTTTTGTGTTGATATCGTACAACATTTAAATGATTTGAATATTGGTCTGCAAGGTCAAATGAATTTATAAACAAAATGTTTGGTAAAATAAAACTTCTAAATATAAACTTATTTTATGGAATTCTCAATTGAATTTCAACAATTTGGCATGCTTTCCTATACGGGGAAGGAGATACGCCTAACATGGAAAAGCATGTAAACGAAATACAAAGACTTCAGCAAGAATGCTTTACATTTCAAAAATGTAGGGTATGGCAACCTCTTTTACTTGGTAGTTTGGCAAAACATTTCAAAACAGTTTTGCCAGAAGCTGCCAAAAGGATGTTAACGGAAAATTTTCAGTAAAAAGTGGTCCGCAGTCAAATAGAAATGAAAACAATGGTCAATAAGATGTAGAAAAATTCCGGCAGGTTATTAGCTTGGGTCAGACCCATAGAGGCATGAGCATATGGGATCAAAAAATTAAATCCAAGGTTTACAAAAACAACGGAATCAAAGAAAGTGAAGTTTGGTCTTCTCTCAATGTGAAAAGGATTTATTATAGCTACTCTGCTAACAAACAAGAGAAATGTAGGGATACTATAATAATTCACTAATTTCTATCAGTATGCAAGTTAGGTTTTGACCTTTGGGAGCTGTTTTTTTAGAAAGTCTTCTTCCAAAAACTTTTCTAACAAATTTATTTAGCAAGAAATTACAAATTGAAATTTAATTTACAAGCACTGTATCAAAAATATTCTAAGTTGAAATTACTATTAAAGGAACTAATTTATGGCAAGTGGCCTGAACAACCAACAATGCTAAAGTTGTGAGGCTCAAGACTGACTGACCTCCTTGGGCTCTCCAGGTTATTTATGTTGTCCCTGTCCCTGACATTGCTTGTGGCATCTGCAGAGCTCATGTCTGCTTATTTCTTTATTCATTTATACAATACAAAGCAACAATCTTAATTCTAATAATTGCGGTTTTATAACCTACTGTAACCTGCACCTACAGTCTCACGTTGCGTCTGGAATACAATATATTCACATTCGTTCTCATGTTTTCTGTCTGACTTCTATTAACCTTTTATTATCTATCCTTGAATTATACAATGTTGCAAATTAACTTAAGATTCAATAATTCCATTTAATTATACTTTTTTTTTATTTGGGGGGTATGTAACTTGCATTCGATTAAAATTTAGGCCAAAGTGGCAGTAAGGAGCAAATAAATCCTACACAAAAAAGATTTGGTTATCCATTGGGGTATGAACTTTTAAACCCTAGGACAACACAAACAATATAAAATATATAAATAAACTGGATAAACATGTAGAGGCAGCCTACATTTTGTAATTAAAAAAATATCGCCAAAGTAAATATGTTGATTACTAAATTCATCTTTTATAAACGATTCAAAAGATATACAAAAAATATTGCTTTGGTTTTACTAATTTAGTACATGTAGAATTTGGTTAACACTTTAGCAATCAAACCCCAAAGTTACAGGTTCGAATCCTGCCCAGTACCTTATATTTTCCATCTTTTAGATACTAGCTCAATTTGAAATAATCATTTGAACTTTGCATAAAAGTCTAGGTTATTATTTCATTTTATTCACTAATATTCTAGTATTATAATCAACTTACCTTGTGCAATTACAGAATGTTTATATTTAATAGTTGGTTTACAGCAATGATTTTGAGTGTCACTTTCTGACGGGTCCAAAACTTGACACTGTCATATATGATTAACGTGACCATACATCCCGCTTTGGGCGGGACAGTCCCGCTTTCACACTCTGTCCTGCTGTCCCCAGTAAGAGCAAAAATGCCCCACTTTAGCTTTAGGCCAAATGAATGCCATATTGATCACCAAGACTAACATCAACAAATCATGTAATCAGCTCCATTCTTACTTGAAATCGAGACCCGATATTTTGAAACAGATTTGCTCGGCCGACAAATATAAAACAAGTCTCTAGAGTCGTTGTATTAAGTAAATTCATTCACTTTCTTATTATTAATAAATAAAAAGCAGTTAAAACAGCAATTAGTTGTTGTTTTGTTAAAAATTCTACAGGTGTCGCTCTGACGAAAAATATACATGGTCACTTTAGATATGATTGACAAAAATGGCAAATGTAATTGAAAGTTAGGTTGCTGTGTGGTTGCATACTTAATTTAAATTTGTATATCTTTCCAATTGTAATTATTGTTGGAGGTGGCTCAATTGGTTAGCATGTCAGCGATCAAAGTTGAAAGTTACATGTTGAATCCTATCCGGGACCTTATTTTTTCATCTTTCAATTACTAGCTTGATTTAAAATGCTCCTTTAGGCTTTGCATAAAAGCCATAAGTTATTACTTCATCTGCATCATGATGTACTTATTTAATTATAACTAATCATCACCCATCGAGCACGCATTGTTTGAGAAGATCATGCTCTGTAGGAGGTTGAATTTGTTTTTTCAGTGCTCCTCATGATTTCAGCGAATCTCTGTATGAGTTACATTTGCCTTTTCCCCTATGGGAATGTTTTTACAAAAGAAGGAAGGGATATTGAAGATTTCTCTCTGGCGTTAGCTTATACAAAACTTTTCGAAAATGCATTAAGACCCATCATCTTAATTAAAATTATTTACCTTCATTCTTTTAACCTGTCTGTTTAAGCAGTTTATCTATTTATAAACTTGTGTATTGTGTTTATTTAGGAAAGCATTTTGGTTGTTCGTGTGCTGCTTGAATTCTTTAATATTTGACATTTTATAGATATCTGAACAATCTTTTACATTCTAAAATTATATACAAACCAAAAAGCGGTTTTGTCATTTGTGTAGAATTAAATTTTTATACTTCTGAAATTACATGCGGATTTCATATACGATTGGTGGAATGTTAGTATTAAAGATAGTTTACTCTAGATAAATTAAAGACAGTAATCCTCATATTTTAAATTAATGTTACAGCTTATGGCATTTGATTTTGGCTGCAAATACTGAATATATAAATATATTCGTTTATTTTTACGCTTATTACTGATAAAATCATCTTCAATATTTCAAGCAAAGTTGCATTTTGATGCTTACTCTAGTATCTCTATAACAAAAAAAATTAGATTTGAGGCTTTGACCTCATGATAACAAAATATGACATACTATGCTATTTAGATTTGTTTGATGAAAAGGCAACTTTGAACACTTAATATATATTGATTTTCTATTTTTATACACAGATTGCAGGATTACCAGGAGATCCAGATAAAAAATATCTCGTACCAATATTGGGATTGTTGCAAACTAAAGGATCTGACAAAAGTGGTAGAATTGCAATTTATGGAGATTCAAACTGTTTGGATACAAACCATTTGGAAAAAGCATGCTACTGGATGTTAAATGCTATTTTAGAATTTACATCAACGTCACATTTACCTTCAATATTTGTGCAGAATAAAATGAAAGAACCATCGGTAGCTGTACCAATGGAAGTTCCACAGAGAATGGATGAAAATCGTTTATATAGGTATTCGAAGGTGCTTGAGAGTCACATAGGGGAAACACAGGCACGGGCCTTACCTCAGTGTCCTCACTTAGTTTGGGCACAGCCTATTCCTTTAAATGTAACTGCTTCAACAAATATTTATCAACCCCAAAAATTACTTGCCATTGCTGAAGATACTGTGCCTGTATTAAGTATTGATAAGGAGATAAAAGGTAACTATTACTATTATTATTTATTGGGAGGTTTTAGATGACTGGGGTATTGAAAAATTACTTACAAAAATCCTTACGTATTTGTATTCTTTAATAATCTTTATCTTTAGTTAAATTGTGAGAAATCCAACATAAATATAAATTCTTAACACTTAATTGATCATGTAAAATTTGATTAATTTGTTTTATGTCAATGCCCAAGCATGACTTTTTCATTATATGTTACATCCGGACCTGCCATTATCATTTGTCCAACGGTATTAATGTCTTCCTCTGTTATCGGTTTTGCTGGTTAACTTTCACGTAATTCAAAACTAAGGCTACTATGATCAAATTTAAATTTTTGGTATCATTAAAACATAGTTAGTTGGTTTTGATGGTGCCGCATCAGCTAGACCGTTTTCACATCCAGAAATTGTAACAGCAACCCTCATATATGGAGTTAGATTAGACGAATATAGCAGCCAAAATATAGTGGCATTTTTCTCTCTGCCAAATTATGTGTTTGGAAAACACTCATGCAGGGTCCACGACAACCGTAGACACGGCAAAATGGCAAAGCATTCTATAAAGTAATCATTGATATCTGCCAAGACATTTGTTTTAAAATTACTATGTTGAAAACGTGTGAAGTTAGTAGGATAGTTAACAACATAAAAAATACTCTTTGTGTGTATTTATTAAGCCCCTCTTCATAAAGCAGGTTTGAAACATACACAGAATGTTTCTGCTACAATCTCGCTTTCTTATCTATGTTAGTTGATATAATTGCAAAATGAAGGACGTGCGTTAGGATCAGTAAGAAGTACTGACTGAATGTACTATGAGTGAAGTTATGAATTCTTTAGGCCATCACGAACAACATCGTCACATACTATTATATACTCTTATATTTGACTATTTTGATAACAACTTTCAAACAGTTTGAATTACTGATCCAAAACTCGATACACACACATTCAGTATAAGAAAAAAGTTTGAAATGCTTGAATTGTCATAAAATTATACTGAGAAAATAGAGTAGATATTTGAATTTTTAGTAGAAGATTACCTGTATGTTTTCTGTTACCCCATTCTTATATGTCACTGAACCAATTTTGAAATGTATCTTTGGTATTGATTTGTAATACATCAGAGCTGTTGCATAGATGAATATTATAGTTTTTGTACATTAGGAGTGTTGTAACAAATAAAGCAACAATAATAAGATATGGTTAATATTTTATATATATTACTGGTTTTACATTTATAGTGTTTACAGTATAATGAACTTTTTAGGAATTAATTTTTAAGTATTAGGTAAAATCGAAACAATATTAAATAAAAAATTTTTGGATTGGTCCACCATGAAAAAAGTAAATTGCAAGATGTATCTTCACAAAGATTGAAATTAATTTAATATTATTTATCAGTAGAAATCTATTTTATACTGTCTATACAGTACGCATTGATTACATTATAATAGCTGAAGCTAATTTAAAACCAGATTTATTTAAATATTTTATAAAACATCTTAATTTTTATTTTCTTTCCTACATGGATTATAGACCTATAAATCATGTGTCTTTAGCACATTGTTTCTAAAATAGTTATGTTAGAGTTTGGGGTAAAGCAGAGGTATAGTTTAAGTAATCTAAAATCCTATTTACATCATATATGTGATTAATTGGTACACCAACATAAACCAATATATTTTTCCTTTTCTATCTTTAACAAATTTCACACTTAAGTTGGTTAAGAATTGAATGTTGTCGACTCTTCTAACAAATTAATGTTCAGTTAATTTAGGGATCTTCAAATCGATGTTTCATTTTTTAATGTATGCTAATTGAACACTAAATTACAATATGAACACATTATATGTGATCTTAAATCAACAAATTATATGCCTGTGGTTTGTACGAAAAAGCATCTATATTAATTAAAATCAATAAAAGAAATGGAAAAACATGAAACTTAAAAAAATTGATCGATTTATTATGTGCTTATGCCAACTCTAGTAAAAGTAGGTTGTGCTGTTTTGCTTACTCTGGTAGCGTTTTTGTTAGTTTTGACTGTAGTTTCTTATTTTACGTTACATTTGAATTAGAAACTGTTCTTTTCAGAACTAATATTACTGTCTTAGTGTATTTAATTTAACTGTAAATATAACCTTTTTTGGCTTTACTGTTGCTAATACTCCACCCGGTTTATCAATTGTAGGTAGTCTGTTTTTAATTATAGTTTAAATAAAATTATCGCATAAGATGTAGCTTGCAGGTAAATTCTACTGCACCGTGTATATAGTATAATCTATGGTTTTACCACGATTAACTTTCAAGTGCTTTTGTGTTGTGGTGTGCCACACCACATTTGTTGTATGAAGACTGGTGTTTGTAGCTATGGTGCTATTGATGTATTAACATTTTTTAAGTTCTGTAATGGTTGACCGCTGCTCATTCTGCTATTGTTGCAGCCGCCGCCGCTAAAAATTGCAGTTTACTACTGATAAGTACTTGAAGGTTCTACATATTAAAATTGCTCATAATTTTACACGTCAATTATCAATGCATGCAAATCAGTAGGATAGCAACATTTAAAATTAAACACTTTCGTTTTTAAATGCAAATGGTAATGATAATAATACTTTTTTGGTAAGTAAGTTGTAATTTCTATTTTCATGTGATATAATAACACAGCTTGAAAACCGAGAACTCTTAACTCATCAATCGTTCTCCTCCGAATAATTACAATAAAAATCGATAAAACAATTAAACGTTAATCATGCTTGTAATCACAACTCTTTAATATTTTCATAGTGGCAACGGTGCTTCTGTATGACATAAATTTTGATGACACATATTGGGTTTTAGATTTTTTAAACTATAGCTACTGAATTCGGTGGTAGCATATTAAATGTTTGGAACACAAAAATCACACTTTATTAACTTTTCGGACTGGAGATCTTACTGTACTGATAAGAATGACACTTTACACATTACCAATTTTTTTAGTACTTGTATCTCGCTGATGTTTGAAATACTCCAAAAGATTGGAATGAGTTATAGGGATAGACAAATACTACATAGCTTATACAAAAAGTAAACACTGGTAACAGAATTAGAGCAGAAACGTAAAGAAGTAAATATGAGGAAAGTGATGAGACAGGGATGTGGCCTATCCTTGTAAATTTTTAACTTGTACATCGAAGAGGCAATGAATACTGTCAAATGCAGGAAGTCATTTGAACTTGCCATCCAGGGACTAAAAATTGATATGCTTAGATTTGCAGATGATATAGCGGTATTAGCATCTAACAAGGAAGAGTTAAAAGCAGCAACCTAATCTTCCCAACACCAAACAAGATATTAACAACCTTGTTGTTTATTCCACTATTTACAGATTCAAGTGACAATAATACTCACCTTTGCAACACTTTTATAACAATAATTACTTATCGCAGTTTAATCTTCCACTACTTTTTCCATTTTAATTATAGATAAGTTAATTTATGTTTATCTTAAGACTTGTGTTTTAACTTTTAATTTTCCAATATGATATATTACATCTAGTTTGCTTTTGTTACCTACTGCATTCCTGTTATCATCATACTTTCAATCTCACAAAACTGTATGTCATGAATAAGTGTTTCTATTTATAGCATTTTTTAAGTCAGAAATTATGTAAGTTGTATATCTATACTGTTTTATATCTTGTTAACTAATTTTATCTAATTCTAGTCTATGATTAAAGCATAAACTACATGCCGAAACGTTAGAAATTAAATTACAATTGTTGGATTAGTTTTTTGCTTTACGAACGAGCGCATCCTAAAATAACATCACAATTAAAAGTTATACATACTTCGTTCGAGAAAAATACAATAACTATATTGCTATGGATTTATAGATACAATGGACGTTAGATAGATCTGATAATTATTTATGGCAGGGTAAACCATGAATATAAAAATCAATTAGAATTTAAGACATCTTTCTAAACAATAGTATAAGAATCTATGACTTACATTAAACTTTAGGGTTAATTTTGCGTAATTGTAACATAATTGTAAATACGAATATTAGGTAGGAAACGTAGTTTCGTAAAGCATAGGTTAAGAATTTGTATTTTTAAAAAAGTAGCTTGTTGGTTATTTGATACGAAAGTTTTCAGTTTCTGTGTATAATAAAAATCGATAATTTAGGAGGGTGAATTCCTTAATTTATTATACCCCAGCGGTATGGTACACTACAGTCAGTTGGCAGCAATGTTAAATAATTGCAAAATGATGCGCAATCAAGGGATTACGTCATGCAATTATACAAAATTTCTCCATCACATAAAAAACAACAAAGTACTTACATAAATTGTAGGGCTTCTCGCAGCACTACTCCATGATGGCTGGCTCCGTTGATTCTTTTCGGGCGTGGGTTTTCGTTGGGCCCGGTTGAAACCAAATTGAAACTTGTCTTGTTCTTTTCTGTAGCGGAACACAGGAATAGGATGAGGGACGATAATTATGTAGAAGGCAGGAAACCTACATCTCAAGAAAAAGACACGATAAGACACAAAGGTAACTACATTCGTTGGCGTCTCCGTCACCAGTCTCGACACGTCTCCTGGAAATCCACCACTTCCCTTCCTGCCGCGTCGGCGCAATCTCGTGCAAACGCACTGTCTGAAGTGATGGAAATACACACACGTCTTTTCAAATGTATTGGTGCGAAATCCTTACAAATTAAAACTTGAATTGAAAATGTTTAGTGCCGATTTTTCGGCACGTAACAAATTGTATAAGGTGTACATAATTTAGCATAGTTAGAGCTTTTAATATTGGTTAAACTTGCAAAGATGTAGCGTAAGATAGGAAAGTGTTGTAGATAAACAACTTACAAACGGCTAAACATTCTTAGAAAGAATGCAAGGGGTACTAAATAGAAGACAGAACATTTTTGGATATAAGATAGAGCGAGGTGACTGTATATACGTGTATTTGAGAGGCGTGTTTTAAATGCTTGTGTTTGTTTCAGTTGACGGCCATTGTAAATTTTAATTAGATTTTCGAAGTAAAGAGTTTACAACCTAAATTTTTGTAACTTCAACCAGCCCCCACCATTCATTGCAATGCATTTTTTCAAACGCCTGAAAATGCTTCTTTGTACCTTCTTCGGTTGTTCTGGAGTTATAACAGCACAGGTATTTATAATTCGGACGCGCAAATCGTTGATTGTTTGAGGGTGCATTTTATACACAAAATGTTTAATCGTACCCCAGAGGAAAAAATGTAGAGGGATTAAGTCTGGAGATCTAGGTGATTATTCTGCTAATGGCCTGTTAGGACCTATCCATTAATTTTGAAAGTGAGTGTTTATCCATTCTCTTACTGTTGCAGCAGTATGAACAGAACTACCATCCAGTTGAAAATGCAGATTTATCGAATCTTAAAGGGGAATATTATTCAAAGCATTCATAAAGTCGTTTTCCAGAAATTCCAGATAATGCTACCCATTTAATGTTCTTTCGAAAAGAAGATTCAATAACTCTTTCTCGCAAAATTTCGCACCACACATTCACTTTTTGTAAATATTGATCCTTGAAGTTAATCACCCATTCAAGAGTGTCTACAGAAGACCAGTGACAAAGACTTTCAGAAGAAAATACTCAGTTAGTTATTAAAATTGCCTTATCGCTGACTAGTATACGACTTAAAAACATTTCATTATTAAGATACACTCCTTGGGCTCACAGACAAAACTTCATTTTCTTTTCTGCATCGCCTGCTTGTAAGATAAAACCTCATTCTCCTTTCTGCATCGCCTGCTTGTAAGATACATAAGAACTTGGGTTTATGCGGCTTATGTTCTTTTTAAAACATCTTATTGTTTCTTTAGTATGTTCAAATTTACGGCGGCGGTTCTTAACTGCATTGAGGAATATCTTAAAAATAATTCAAAAACCACTTGTTTGATAGGTCTTACTTTTGGGTGTGGATGATTTGTTGCTAAAAGATACCTTGAAACAGTACCAGTTTCGTTAAATATTTTATTAATATTATCATCAGTGCTGCAACTAATGGGAGGGAGGGATGATGGGTGTCTCCTCTAAGGATACCTATGATTAAATTTCCTAGCTGTTTCTCTCATTGAACGGGCATTATTGCCAACTAGATGTACAACTTCGATTTATTCTGGTAAACTTAAGTTTTGCATAATTACAATTTAATTTTACAGTATAGCTTAGTAAATATAGCTCAAAACACACAGTATTCTAATACTCTCATCAATTTGACGGCACCCTATCTAATTATTAAAATAAACATTTTCCCAATAAAATAATAAAATTAAATATTGCAACAAAACTTTTTCTAATAGTCATTATTAATTGAAACTTGGTGTATACCTGTTTTGATGGATGCTGAATAGAATAGCATAGAAAAAGAATAAAAAAAGATCCCTAAAGGTTTTTTACCCTGAAAATTTGTCGTTGTATGCATTGGTCTGATGCATTAATATAGTGTAATTATCTCAAAATATAGATTCACTATGCCCTACATTTTAAAAAAGAAACAGTTCAAATCGAATCATAAATAAAAAATTGACAGGGGCGTTCTGGTTCAAAATGGGCCATACTGTATAGTATTATAAATTCTCTAAATATGATTAGAACAATACTGCAATGTAATTATAGAATAACATGTTCCAGAAATATCATATCAGGAGAAGGACATGGAGGACTTGTTTGGTTGGCGTAACCGACAACCTGAAATTCCTATTCATAAAGAAGAGGATATTAGCATTACTTCTATATTATTATTTGTTTTTATGTGTATATTACTTTATTTATATTTCCAATGGTATCGACAAAGGCCTAAGAACAAAAGACGTAGATCTCGCATTAGAAGATTATTAAACCTACTGAATGATGGTAGAATTCCTAGTGTTTAATTATTTGTGATATTTTAGTTAGAACAATAAGTTTTAGTACAATGTGATTTAGTGGTACTGTAGTTAAATTTATACAAGGTTATCACAAAAGAATCAAAGGGTTTTAAGGTTTTAAGGAATGTTCTATAGATACAATATTAAATTTGTCTGCCACAAGACAGGAAAAGTGCCCAACCAAGTTTTCAGTATATCATTACAAATGTTCGATGTGGGTTCCTCACAGCACATGACATGTCCGAACCATTATTCATGTCAGCCCATACATTCTGCAATATGCCCAGATTGATGCTGTTCACATCAGTAATAATGTATTCTTGAAGCTCTTTCAATGTTGATGGTATGGCAATAGGTAAAATTGTAGAGAATCCATTTCTTGTTGCACAGTGATATGGACAACATTTTCCATGTGTCCCATCTGAGTCTTGTAATGGTTCATCTTTCTACTTAAATAAAACATCACTTCGCTGTTGAATACCAAATGGTTAGCAAATCTGGTATCCTCTATCACTTCCTGCATGACAAAAATCAGTTTGCTTTCCGTGACCATGAGGTCATAAACTTTGCAACATCTGAAGACACTACAGTTTGAATTGCTATTATCATCACGAAGTTTTTCATACAGTTTGCTGCAGAATGTCAAGTTCGTTGACTGCTCCATTGGTGAACTTTCAGGAGAACGCACATAACCACTTCCACAGTTTTATCAAGAATGTGTTGTTTTTCGGTGCTTTTAGGTCTACTAATGGAATCAGTGTTCTTAAATTGCCAATACCATTGCAGAATACTCAGATGACTTGAGGTTTCTGTTTCATATTGTATTCGAAAGGCAATCGCACCATAATAACCAATAAATATCTCGTGTGTTTTAACATACAAAATGCATGCGGTTACACAACCGCATTTTGAATACTAAGGCATAGTGCCACCTGGATGTATAACGTTCTTAAGCATGCAGTTTAAACTTGGACATTGTCCCTTTTTGTGACAGTGGTTTTAATATTGTAACTGCTTTCTCAAATATATCACTCTGAAAACCTGGTGATTCTTTCGTAGTAACCTATATATTATGTATTAACTTGGAAGTGGTGATTTTTTGATAAATTATAGTATTTTATATAGTTTGGCATATTATAAACGTAAACCCTGTATAAATATTGTCACTTTTCATGTAGTGTAAGTATCTAATTCAGTTATGTATATTATTTAGAAAAATATTCTTATTATATGAAATTTAATAAATTGGCAACATTTTATATATAAAATAAGTTATCTGCACTTGAACCGATAACACTAGTACTAATATTGTGATAATAGTTTTTACAGTGGAATAAGGATAATGTTTTTTTTTAATTATGGTTTAAACTCTTGGTGGTCTGTTAGTATATTATTGGTAAATATAATGTAAATAACATTTTTTTAATTCATTTTATGCTCCTAGACTACTACAAAGGCATAGAAGAGTCTCAAACAGTTTTATTTTTAATTCTGAGTTTAAACTCTAAATTTAATTAAATTTGGTCTTTAAACTCAGAATTTATCTAAATTCGTCGGGTAAACTGGAATTAAACTAAACTGTGCTTATTAGTTGTAGTTTGACATACAAAGTTAAAGTACAATAAGAAATTGGTATAGGAATCGATGGGATCAACTCCACTACATTCTACGATGCACATTCCTCGCAAGTAGTTAGAGATAAGAGGGTAACATTAAGAAAAAGTATGACATCCAACTTGAAAACCACCACTGTTTGTTCGTATGTGTTCTGATTGTTTAGAAAATGTCATGTCCATTCCACGACCCATGAGAATTATCTTAACCACAAAATTACATGATAATAAAAACTAGTTCCCCCTAAACCATTGTCGAAGAACACCAAGACCACATTTAATATGCGTAATAGCCTAAATTATATTAATACAATAATAGCCTAATATTAATTATTTACTAAAATAATTTGTCGAACGTTTTTTAACACATAACAAACGTGACAAACCTGAAGTAAGAAAAAGTTTCTTTGAACAAGAGTTCAGTTCATATACATGCAAAACTTACAATAATGTCTTTAAACGCCACCTGTTTTTTAAACTATAGCAATCTTTACAATACCACGAAACGAAATAAATAGCCACCCAATCATCAGGCTACTTCATTCTATGCTCACTAATATCTTGTTTGCCACCACACCGACTGCACTAAATTAGTCGAAGAGTATAAGACTTGATATTTAAAATTAACATTTAATTTTCACTATAAAAACCTAAATACAAAATTAACTTTCTTACACATTGCATGCAATTTTTTTAAGTACCTTTAAGGTATCGATTTAACAAACAAATTAAAAGCACTGAATTACTAGCAAAGTAAAAATAAAAATCAGTTGCAGCAATAAAACTTTACGTTAATAAATGCCAGTGATACTGCATTAATGATAAATTCCACAAAGCTAGCAGGCGGGTTAGGTTCTTTTCATTTATACATAATTTTCATCTTTGATCATGAATACCGAAGGTTCGGAACATGAATTAGGTAAGATAAACTCTTAGAGATATTGTCAAAGAGAAAAATACATAGTTATTTTTTCCAGCATCAATTGGATAAGGTAAAATCTCCAAAATATTTTCAAAGAGATCGATAAATACATAACCATGTATGGTTTGAAATATTATTTAGATAAGGTAAACTCTCCAAGATAATTTCAAAGAGAAAAATAACAGAGAACGATTTTTATGATTTGGAAGCCCCATTCTTGGCAAGGCCCATCCTATCTCCTATACATAGATAAAATAAATGAACTTCTAAAGGAGTATAGTGATCTCGTAAAATCCTGAAAAAGGATTTTTTTAATGCAATACAGAAGTTCTATGAAGTGGCACCCATTTGTAAGAATGACATGAGACCAAGTAGGAATGTTGATGCACACCCTTCGCCCCTGCATTGATTAAGAGAAGATAAGTGTGCAGGCCTAATCGGATACAAATTACACTGTCAGTGGCTTTACAGAGGTCCCCATGACCCAATATTATGAGGTGTCAACCATCTAAACTATTCACTGATTTAGAAAAGAAGGAAAGAAAAGATAATATGAGGGGGGGGGGGTGATTTGAGCTTCATATTAACCAGGTGGAAGAGAAGAGGAAGGGCTCACATTGATCAATAGTGTTAGGAAAAAGGAGGATAACAAAGCACTGTTCAACCAGTCAAAATGTAGTCAATAGCCTGGAGTGGAGAAGAACCATACTTATGTGATTCATAGTTGTCTCAAAACAACGATGGGTCCGCCAAAGGAAAAATTATGCTGAAATGGAACTAGAGGATGCAAAAAATGGTTTTAGGATAAGCATCCTAAATGCCCTATACTAATATGTCCTTGATTAAAAATAACTCAAGTTGAGACCTAGACAGATCATGTTCCTACCGAGTGCATCCACCAGCTCCAGCAAACACAATGCGTTACAACTAAATCGTGCAGTCAAAGCTTTACTAAACCATTGTTCCAAACAGTGCAACGTAATCAAAGCCCATGCTATACGAAGCAAAATCCATACTTTGCTAGAATGAAAATCAATATTTAGGAAATCCACAATAAGTGTTATTTATTTAACAAACGTAAAACATGCTAATTTACATTTTTCCACTTTAAAAATACTAAATAAATTTCAGTGTCAAGAGATATCTAAAACAAGTTCCATAATACATTTATTCTCGTTAAAAACATACAATTTTATGAGTAGCTTTATTACAAAAAGAAGCACATTTTGAAACAATTCTAGAATAAATTCTATTTACGTTATTTAATAAAAGAATACATTATTTTCTTCGAGAGAGTGCAACAAGCAATTAAATTAACAAATGAATTATCTTGTATGAATAAACGCCCCAATTCGAAGATGCGCTACTATCTGAACGCTATAAAATAGATAAGGACGAGTTTAATAGCTATATTTATAGTATAGAAATCTTGGAAGAGAGACAGTAACGGCTGATTTTAATGCGTTAGAAAGAACAAAAGACTTAACGATCGCCATAAAGTATACTGACAGTTCATTAAAACATATAAGGAAGAGAAATCGCGGTGGAATATTGCATCACCCAGATGTGTCATACTTCTAGACCTTTGAAGAACGATGACGTATTAAGATTATTTGTTATGTAAGACAGAAATGAATTGGAAGGGGGTCATTGATTCCTTCAACATTGAACAAGTAAGTTTTGAGTAATTTATAATTCATTCGACGGGCAATATGTAACATAAAACTTTGAATAATTATGAAGTATAATTATTTTCAACAATACAACAAACATTTTTTTGCTTCTAAATAATCTTGGTACCAGGTCAGCCAGTAATTTCTAATCTATTAAAAATAAAAGTACGTTCAACTACGTATATTTCGACGGATGGAAAAATCAATTAAAATTTGAAATGAAACCAGCCATTTTTCAGAGCAGTTGAGTCCAATGGAAACTATATTTACACCCTGTATGTTGTGGTTTGTTTAGTATTCTTCTTAATTTTCTTTGGGGATTAAACCACTCATAGTTTTTAAAATTATCTTTATTAACGTTTCGATCCATGACCTAGGATCGTTTTCAAAATAATAAAAACTTCAAGTTTGACATTTGTGACATAAATTGAAGGTGACTTTGATTTATTGATGTTTGAAGTATTTGGTTTGAGTACACTAAGCAAAAATTTTTTTATTGTTAAGTTTAAATGAATGATTGCCTTCAATTTGTGTTACGGCCTGGGACCGACTTTTTTTAGGTAGCCAATACGCTTAACGTGAAATCAGCTGATTAATTTTTATTGGTGAATTTTATATAAATTCAATAACTTGGGAATTGGAAAACATTTTTTAACATGTTTCTATTTATACAATTGAGAGGATGGTTATTAAAGAAGTGTGCGATTGCATTATTAAAAGGCTTAAGTAGTCGTTTTTTTTATATTTATTTTGAAGGGGAAAATCATTATGATTTAGGCTACCTCTTTGGTAGATTTTAACATGGTTCTGAGGCGACTTATGGCGGGTTTACACTTGTCAAATACCAATGTTGTTCTATGAAGGTTGTATATGGATCTGAGGCGACCTTATGGCGGGTTTACACTTGTCAGATACCAATACTGTTTAACGGAGATTGTATATGGTTGTGAGGTAACCCTATTGCGGGTTTACACTTGTCAGATAGCAATGCTGTTTTACAGGGGTTGTTAATATGCTTCATCATCATCATCATTGGAACTTCATCTCAAAACTGGTTGGATACGTACCTGCACTTATTTATATTCTGAGCTAGCTTACATAGTTCTCTGAAATTCTCACACAGCATGTATATAGCTCGTTTCCCTTCTATTGTTTTCTAATTTTATGTCTTATTTCACCGAGATTCAGTGAAGGGGGTTAAGCAACCTGTGGCTACCAAGATCCCCCAACACTTAGATATTTGCCGAAAAAATGATTTTCCCCTTCAAAATAAATATAAAAAAACGACTACTTAAGCCTTTTAATAATGCAATCACACACTTCTTTAATAACCATCCTCTCAATTGTATAAATAGAAACATGTTAAAAAATGTTTTCCAATTCCCAAGTTATTGAATTTATATAAAATTCACCAATAAAAATTAATCAGCTGATTTCACGTTAAGCGTATTGGCTACCTAAAAAAAGTCGGTCCCAGGCCGTAACACAAATTGAAGGCAATCATTCATTTAAACTTAAAAAAAAAAAATTTTTGCTTAGTGTACTCAAACCAAATATTTCGAACATCAATAAATCAAAGTCACCTTCAATTTATGTCACAAATGTCAAACTTGAAGTTTTTATTATTTTGAAAACGATCCTAGGTCATGGATCGAAACGTTAATAAAGATAATTTTAAAAACTATGAGTGGTTTAATCCCCAAAGAAGATTAAGAAGGAAACTATATTTTTATAAGCAAAGACGGGTAGTCTTAAAGAAGACTTTGATGGTTCAAGCAGCAAGTATGATCTTATTTTGTAATCTAACATTTAAATGTCACTAAATAGATTAAGCTAGAATAAGTTTTATTTGTTATTGGAAGGTTTATTTTCAGAAATTTTGAGGTCAGAATACGAAGCATTTTGACTCTTACAAAATCTTCTGCCCGCGCCGTTGATCAACTATGCCGAGAGAGACGTGTAATACAAGTATATTTAAATTATCCAACAAAACTTAAAGTAAATTTTGTGACTCACGTATGAGGTGTTTTGGGGTTCCGTAATTATTAACAAGGACTAGGTGAAGATTATCTTAATACGTAGGTAGTCCATAAGGTAAATTTTCTGTCTAAACTTAAACCGTAAATTGTATCGATAAGCGTTATTTATATTTGTGTATGAAAGAGATTATTGAAATAACGTGTATAAAAGAAAGATGTATTTGAATGTATAGAAAGATTGTTTATAGATGTTTCTTGAGATTTCTGTGTTTCATTTAATTTTTGTAAATTCCACGGCATATTTTCTGTTGAGCTAGCCTGGCACGAAAAAGAGCACGGTAAGAAAAATTCATATTTTCTATTACATCCTTATTAATACAGGGCGACTATATTCGGTCGCGAAAGCCTAAAATACAGGTTCGGATCCTGTGCGGGACCTCATATTTTCCATCTTTCAATTACTACAAAATGTAAGTTATTACTTCATCTTATTAATTATAATACGTTAGTAATTATCATACATATATTATATATATAGTGAATAAGATGAAATAATAACTTAGACTTTTATGCAAAGCTCAACTGATCATTTCAAATCGAGCTAGTAATTGAAAGATGGAAAATATAAGGTCTTGGACAGGACTTGAACCTGTATCCTGGTTTTGCGGAACCATGCGTTTACCAATTACGCCACCGAGACCGATGACACAATTGGGAAATTTGCAAATTTAAATCGTGTACAACAACTATATATTGTTTCCTATTCTGTGCTAACCCACACATTTCCTTGAAGTTTCCACAGTCTGCATCTTGCACTAACTGTGTGCAATAGTCTGATCTAGGTCTACCTCTTTTTCCTATCTCTGCATGCAATATATCCTGCACTATTCCCCAAAAATGCCTTATAACTTATCCTGCCCTTCCATTTCTCCTATTTTTTTCTACAGATATCTTTATTCCCCTACTATTTCTATAACCTCTTTGTTATTAACTTTGTCTGTCCATGCTATCATCCTTATACATCTGAAGCACAACATTCCAAAAGGCTTCTACCGCTTTTCTGTCTGCTTCTACTGTCCCTATTTCATAGACGTACTGTGCTGTGCTCCACACATGTTTTCAACAATTTTCTCCTTGTTTCTGTTTGTTGTCTTCGAACATAGCCGATGCCCTTTCTTGTTAAATGCAGTTCGGTTCCTCTTCTATTGTTTATAAATATATACCCCATTTACCTGATATTCAGTACTATGTGAAGGGGGTGAAGCAGCATGCAGCTACCAAGATCCCCAACAGTTGAATATTTGCCGAATTAATGGTTTTCCAATACATCCTCTCGCACAATCAACATTAGTTGAGAATATTTCAAAACCAACACCTGTAGTGGTTTATAATAATCATAAGATTTAAGTGCCACTATTTTTTTTGTCGTTAGGTTTTCCGTCTTGAAGCTGGTTGGACGTGTAGCTTCACTTATTTCTATTATGAGCTAGCCTACACCGTTCTTTGAAATTCACACAGCCTAGATACATCTCGGTTCCTCTTCTGTTGTTTTCTAATTATATGTCCTATTTTACCAACGTTCAGTAGTATGTGAAAGGGGTTAAGCAGCCTGTGGCTGCCAAGATCCCGCCGCACTTAGGCATTTGCCGAATTAATAGTTTTCCAGCAAATGCTTTCGCACAATTAACATTAGTTGAGAATATTGCAAAACCAATACCTCTAGTTGGTTATAATAATTATCACAGGTTTAAGTACAATTATTTTTTTCGTCATTGGGTTTTCCCTCTTGGAACTGGTTGGATGCGTACGTCCATTGATTTTTATTCTGAGCTAGTCTACACATTTCCCTGAAAATCTCACAGCCTACATCTTTAACTATCTGTGTACAATAGTCCAACCTAGGTCTACTTCCAACTCTCTTTTTTCCTATCTCTGCTTGTAACATTTTCCGCACTATTCCCTCATGCCTTGTATGTGGCCATCCTATCTCTCCTATTTTTTACTGTTTTCTACATATTTCTTCCTTCCCCTACCATTTCTAGCACTTCTTTGTTCTTAACTTTGTCTGTCCATGATATCTTCATCATACATCTCCAGCACCACATTTCAAAGGCTCCTATCTTTTTCCTGTCCGTTTCTCCTACTGTCAAGTTTCACAGCCGTACAGTTCTGTGCTCCACACATATGTTTTAAGCAATCTCTTCCTTATTTCTATGTTTGTTGTCTTTATACACAGTAGTTATTTTTTCTTGTTAAATGTAGCTAATCATATTTCAAGGGCTTCTATTATTTTCCTGTCTGCTTCTGCTACTGGCCAACTTTCACGGCTGTATGGTGCTGTGATCCTCACGTATGCTTTCAGCAATCCTTTCCTTGTTTCTATGTTTGTTGTCCTTGAACAAAGTAGTTGCTGAGTTAAATGTAGCCGGACCTTGTGCTAATCTTTGTTTTATATCTTGTGTGCTCTTCCCATCTCGTTACCTTTTGTATTCTTGTTTTTGATTTATTTTCCCCGCCTTTGCATACTAGTACTTTAGTTTTATTTTGGTTAATTTTCATTCCATATCTCTCTGCTAGAACAGTTTCCATTTCATTAAGAACAGCTTCTAACTCTTTCTTGCTAGATGCTAATACCGCTATATCATCTGCAAATTTAAGCATATCAATCTTTTGTCCCTGCATAGTAATTCCAAATATCTTCATGCATTTGACAGTATTCATTGCCTCTTCAATGTACAAGTTAAAATTTAATGGTGACAGGGCACATTCCTGTCTCACCCCTTTCCTAATATTTACTTCTCTACGTTCCTGCTCTAACTCTATTACCGATCTTTGCTCTTTGTATAAGTTATGTATTATCCATCTATCTCTAACACTCATTCCGATCTTTTTGAGTATTTCGAACATTTTTTCCATTTTGTCAAATGCTTTTTCCAGATCCACAAACACTATATACACGCTTTCCCCTTTTTCTATTGTTTTCTCCATTATTACCCTCAGAGCTAAAATAGCCTCCCGTGTTCCCTTGTTTCGCTTAAGCCCAAATTGATCTCCTAATAATTCTTCAGCTCGTTTTTCCATTTGTCTTTGTACGATTCTAGTTAATAATTTTGACACGTGTCAAACTTATTGTTCGAAAATTTTCAAATCTATCCTAGTCACTCTTTTTTGGTATAGTGACTATGTGTTACGTTTGAAATCTTTGGGTATCTCGCCTGTCTCATAGATATAGCTTACAAGGTGGAAGAGACATTCTGTTACTGCTTTTCCAGCAGTTTTTATAGTTTCTGCTTGTACCTTATCTGTACCTGACGCCTTACTATTTTTCAGATACTTTAATGCTAATTCAAACTTGTCTCTAAGTATAGGATATCTCAAGTCATCATTTTCATGTCTGATTCCTGTTCTAATGCTGTTAGTTCCTCTCTTGCATATAAATTCTCTATATATTCTTGCCATCTACTCACTTTCTCTGCATTTTCTATAATGACATTTCCTCCCGCATCCCTTATATTTTTGCTATACCGTTGTATGTCCCTAAAATTCATTCGAATTAGTTTGCATGCTTTGTCTGTCCTTCCTATTTCACTCATAGTTTGTACCTTTTTGCACTTTTCATCAATCCATTGTTCTTTAGCTTTCCTGCATTTGCGCATAATTTCCTATTTTATGGCTTTGTATCTCTGTTTTTATATTTCGCTTGATCTATTTTTGTATTTTCGTCTTTCATGGTTTCTTATTTTCTTTTTGTGTATACCCCAGAATATCTCTGGCCGCCATGTCTAAGCTGGATTTAATGTTATTCCATTCTGTTTCTACTTCCTTAGTATCAGAAATTTTTCCGATATCATCCAGCAATTCATTTGACTTTTTTTCAAATCTTTTGTGGATCTCTTTATCTTTTAGTTTCTCAAAGTCAGTGCCCTTTTCCGTTCCTTTTTTCAAGTTTTTAAATTTAAGAATGGCCTTCATAATTACCATGTTATGGTTAGTGTCTATATCTGCTTTTGGGTAGCTTCTTCAGTCTTTTACTTGATTCCTAAACCATTGTCTAACAAGAATGTAATTTATTTTATATCTTCCTATATCCCCAGACATTTTCCACGTGTGTCGTTTTCTAGCATGATGTTGAAATAATGTGTTTGTGATGGTTAAATTGTTTGTGCCGGAAAATTCTACTAACCCATTTCCCATGTCGTTTCTCGTGCCTAAACCTACTACCGCTCTTTCCCTACCCTCATCTAGCACTGCATTAAAATCCCCCGTAATTATTAAATTTTATCTTAGTGTCTTCGATATCTTTGTAGATCGCTTCTACCTCTTCCTCACTGTGGGTACAGGTGGGCTTTTATAAGTCGTTTTCTACATAGTGCTCTATTTTTTTTTCATAACTATCCCTACACCAGAATTTCCTTCCTCTGATCCTGTAAGAATTACCCTAAAGTCGCCACTCGAAAAATCCGCCGCCGCTGGCCACCGAACTTCGCTGATCCCTATTATATCTAGTGATAACCTATCCATTTCAATTTTTAAGTTCTCTAGCTTACCTACTTGTTTCATACTGCTGACATTCCACGCGCAGACTCGCAGAATGTTTCTGATTCTCTTTCTAAATTTTTCGAACACATCCTCTGAAGTAGTCCCCTCACGAGATCCGAATGAGGGGACTATTCTACCTCTACCCTAGAGGATGCCATTACCTTAAAAACAATTTAAGTACGCTGTGTACTTGGGAGGTAATGTGGTGGTTTCCTATTGTCTTCCACATCGCGGTAATGTGTCTTAGAATGCCATACCGACCCCTACTTTGGTTGAACCTGTAGTTTGACTCTTTAGGTCACTGGAACGCGGAAGCCATTCCACTCGTTCCAGTAATCTAGAACTCCTTCGAGGTGCAGGTCCATTCGGAATGGATGATTTTGCATATCTGTAAATAGAAACATGTATACAATAGTCTAGTGTCTTTACTGCGTGCATTTCTTGCTTAGACTTTAAGATAGAAAATTTATAGAACTTTGTACTACAAAAGTTCATTGCTTAGGAAATACTCGGGTGTTGAAGT
The DNA here is from genome assembly GCA_036346225.1 of Platerodrilus igneus. Classification (NCBI taxonomy): domain Eukaryota; kingdom Metazoa; phylum Arthropoda; class Insecta; order Coleoptera; family Lycidae; genus Platerodrilus; species Platerodrilus igneus. The sequence continues at coordinate 1,742,946 of JARFIW010000892.1, read as the reverse complement.
TCATTTACACATACATCTTGCCATGTTCCCGTTCTCTCGATAATTCAAAATTTTAAACTTCTAGCATTTCCATTAGTCTACCGTACAATGTGGTGCCGCGAATCGGGTGGCTCCCATTGGTTCTAGCAGTTTTAAATAAAAGTAAATATACCGAATCGTTCAAATTCTAAAAATATAATGTGCAGAAAGTCAGAAGGAATATTGTATCGTATTTAATAAAAAGACGGCTCTGATTATGTAACGAAAAATTTAAGAAGTTTTAAAAATGGCGTTTGATAGAAGAACATGCCCGCCAGACTCTTAGGTTAAAATTATCTGGAGAATTTTACTATAAAGTTCTTGTATCTGCCACACTGTTTAAAAATATTACGGCGCCACAGTTTCCTTATGCATACCTACTTTAGCTTCCACTCTTTTTCAATTTATAAAATCCCTGCGATCCTATTGGCTTAGTGAACCATCTATCATGACTGCCGCTCTTTTCGATTCTTTAAAATCCTTGAGATCCATTGACCGCCCTGCAGAATATGGTCTCCGCAGTGCGGGTTTGCATTTTATGCATGGATGAGTAATCATCTCCATAAGACTATTAAAAAACATATAATTATCGTATATTACATAATTACAAGTAATTGATGTTGTATGGGTGCGCGCATTTTTTTTAAAATGTTTTGGTTACGGGTTGCTCCAGGGTTAAATTAATTGCAGATTCAGACTTCTAAAGAAATTTGAGACTATCCAAAGCTATAATGACAGTTAGTTTAGGATGTGTGAATTAACAAAATTAACTTATCGGCTGAAAACGACATGAAGTACGTCATATCTGGAAACACATCAACATTGGACATAATAATATAGATTTGACATAGTAGTAGATATTGCGTATATTAGTTTGGGTTAGTATGTAGTATATCGTCTTAATCTTAATCCCTTATTTTTTTTTTTCATTTTTGTTAATTTTTACGGCGACATGTGACTAACCCTCGAGCGCTTTTGACATGTCGAGATCAATGTTTCCAACACATCGGACAGCTGAAATACTAACTGTGAATACATAATCCTATATCATTTAGTAAATAAAAACACATATGCGATTTGATGTATAAAAAGCAATAAAACATTGAACGAGTTTGTAGCTATCCGTAAGCTAAGCACATGCCCGAGCTTTTGGCAGCAGGACGCGGTCTAGTACACTCTTTTCACATACAGGAATCGTCAGTTTTCTAGTCCTTGATGCTGTCCAAGTTATAATTAACCAAATCGGATTTATACGACATGAACATATGTCCAAATGCGTTTTATATAATTAAAAAAGTTTAGCTTACAGATCAAGTGAAAGATTCATAATGCACTTATTTTCGATGCATCAAGTACTCCATTTGACATCCAAGAAATTTTTGTAATAACACTAATTCCTCCAGTTTATCTATAAAACCCCCGTTTCTTCTTGTAGAACAGAGGTTGCAATGCAGCATTTCATGGCCTCATTGAAATTTTTGCCTCTAGAACAATTTCTTTGACCTTGTATAAAGTACTGCTTAAGCGAAATTTCGCAGCATACTTTGAACTGTTTTAAATGGGATATAAAATTATTTAACACGTTCTGAAAATCTTCGAGAATTTTGTGACGTTTGACTATATTCTACCGAGAACGAAATTAAACTAGAAATATCTTGTCGATGCATGTTTATTGTACGTACCATCCAGCACTCCCTTTGACTAAAGTTTTCTTTGAATACTTCAATCTTATTGGCGTTTTATAAGAAAGGTACACTTGATGTATAAAACAAAACATGGCCAACAATTATTTCCACATAATTTTTCACTCTAAAATATGACGTAATTCATTTTGTATGTGTGTATATTTAAATCTTTGATTGTTTACTCAGTTGTACAAAAAAATTAGAAAGTAGGAACTTTTCTTTTAAGATTAAAAGTTCCTACGTCTGTATACCCACACCTAAGACATAACTAATGTATCTTTAACCGATTTTGGTAGCGTAGTAGTCGGTCTAGAAAAAAAAACCCATCGGAAAGAAGAATATTCGTATAAAATCGTTTAAAAGGAGTCCAAACACGACTGGTTTTTCTTTATGAACAAAAAAGTTTTGTTACGTTAATCGAGGCAGCCCCGTTGGGCGCCAAATTTATGCTACCTTGGCTCGTAGCCGTGCGTGACACAAAGAAAATCAAAGAAATGACCGGGCTCAATCGGAGATTAGGGGGGGTTGTAGAAAGCAGACCAACATATAATGTATGCGGCTGTAAGGAATTAGTAACAATACCTGCAATAAAAAAAAATTAGAATAGCAAACCTGCAATAAAAAAAATTAGTCCTGCAAACCTGAAATAAAGAAAAAGCATAGCAGGCTGATCGAGCATAGATTGTTCAGTACTTTGTAGAATGTAAAAAAAAACTGTTTGGATAATCTATATAATATAACAACGGTAAAAGCAATACAAAAATTTTTAGTACAAAGTGAGGTAATATTGGGGAGTAGCAGAAACGTTTCCTCACACACCAATTAAACATAAATCAGACAAAATTTTAACAAAAGATAAATAGGTAAGCACAATTGATATGAGTCATCCAGTATTGTTGATTCTTCCTTTTTTTTTTAAATAGCCTGCAAGTCTATGGTAAAAGGTATCAGAACGACAAAGATATGGCAAAACAACGGATAGATATTTAAAGTAATAACAAGTAGGAAATAGTTCAACTTACAAAAGGTCCTTCAGTAACGCTTCATTGCAATTGAAGTGTGGGATTCACGATGTCCGGCACTAACGCAGCACTTCACCCTTGACTGGGAGGGTGTTGATGGAACTTATCACACGTTACCCTAATCACACCTACGTATTTCACTGGTGTTAGCAGCAGACATTATCACGCGACGGAACTATGTAGCATTGATAAATTTCTTGTTAATTGTATTTCCTGAGACAATAATTTCGAAATATTTTGTAGCACTAGTTTAATTTCAACTGGGACCAAATGTATATTATTTTCATAAACATCCAAAAAGCAGTGAGAAACTTCAACCAATACCTTTGTAAACCGGTAATCTGTTATATTTCGCAAATAACGAAATTTGCGCAAGCAATGATCTGTTTTAGATTCTTTGGGGTTAGAAAATTCAGAAACTACAGTATCAACTGTATTTGGATAATCCAAAGTATGCACTACTCTGATAAAAAAAAGGACCGCGAAACTAGATCACACACACAGTTTAAATATCAAAAGACAAAGCACCAAAAAAACCATAATGAGTAAAGCACGTGTATCACTAAAGTAAGTCCGTCAAATGTTCCGTAAAACACGCTCGCCTATAAACCATACTACTTCAATCGGAATTAGCACTACACTTTCTACAGTTAATATACAACTTTTATTTCACAAGAAAAACAACTAAAATCGTGCCGTGCTTGTTCATGAACAATTCGAAAATTGATACCGCATTAATTCTCACTATTGTCAAAGCAAAGAAGAAACTGTATTTTCAACGTAATTAATATATAAGAACAACGAACAAACTACAACTACTCATCTGTTTATTCAACTCGTTGCTATTACAACCTCTTATCGTCTATTATCTAGACTTGTATATCCACATAAGGAATAAAATTTATACGAACGACAAGACAAGAACGATGCAATCCACTCATTATAATACGACGCATTCGCCTAAGGAGTTAATAAATATAAAATATAGAAATAGTAGTTACAGAAATGTATTTACTAATTGGGAAAAAGCGTAAAATGTTAAGCTATAAAAATGCACGTTACAGTTTTACCAAGCGCTGCAAAATGAAAATATTGGTAATATACAGAGTAAATCGACAAAAAAATTGCTTTAAAGATGGCGCTCAAAATAAAATCGATGACGTCAACAAACATGTTGCTAGAGGATGTGGGACGATGAAAAAATGGAAATATTAAAAACTACAGGGTTAGTCGAAAAAGTAGTACTTTAAAGATAGCGCTCAAAATGGCGTCATTTTACAAAGTTTTTATTAATTTCAGTTTAAGTATTTTGTATATGGTTATTGATTTTTATATTGCAGTTGTAAGTTTCTTTCCCATCTTTCAGTCTAAATCGTTACCCCTCTTCTTACCCCGGCGAGCAACGCGTGTTTCTCCTTCTCGTGGTGCTCGTCCAACAATAGAATATTTTTTAGAAAAATGTTTTGTTGGCTAACGACACGCACTCTCCACCTAGCGGTTATAGTTTTTTCATTATAAATTTGCTTTTCTTTTTTATCATTGTTTTTATTACATATACAATACTACCACATTTTATAGTAAAGTGCGCGTGTATTAAAAAATGACGTGTGCTAAAGATATATATGTAATTGTTACATTATCAATTACCTCCGATCAATCATAGGCACCCTTTATCATATCTAAATATTTTACAAAGCTGTACCCTTCCTTCAAAATAAACTCTGTTGTAATATTATTTCCCATTGTGTATGAGTGTCTTTCAACATAGGTCGTTCGATTCTAATCCATATATAAAAAATATTCTGTTGTGCTTATGCGTTTACATGCAAAATTCGTGAGTAAATTTACGTAGTCGAGGAACATTCTATAAATTTTGCAACAATCATCTTGAAAGTATACAAATCACATGCATAAAGATTTATGTGTGTATATCTAGGTAATTTTATTTTAGAAGCTTTATAACTTGTTTCTAACAAAAGAGAAATTTTTTACAGTTTGAATATCTGGTAAATTAAACTTCAATGGTTACAATATATACTTTGATACGCTAAGAATCTCACAAGCATTCGTTCAGTTGTGCGAGACTGAAAAGTATATAAATTCAATAAGCTTTATATATTTGCCCCAAAAGACAGTAAAATTAAATCGTTCATAAAATCAATATGTAATTACACGTAAAAATTAAATTGTTTTCGTTCAACCATTGGAAAGGTTCGTCTACTTTAAATAATCTAAATCAAATTTCACACCACTTGATAAATTCCATTATTTACTTTTAATAGCACATTTATGCCTAATATTATTATATGCGCTCAGTAGCGTAAAGTTAAAGTACGCCCTACAATTCTCGAGGTTTTGTTAAAATTTCAAATAATATTTTTCGTCTACTACAATTGTGCGACGAACTTCCAATGGCATTTACAGCGTCGAATAATTAGACTCGATATGTTCCAGCATTCCGGTTGGAGCCCCGTGGTCGGCATACACTAAGGCGTTCCTGCATTCCGATCGGCTGTACGGTTAGTACGATCTATAGGTAAAACTGTGGGAAGAGGTAGCTAGAGATTGTTTAAGCGTGCATAAGCACATAGGCTCTTACGAGAAAAGTAGTGGTAGGAGGAGATAATTGTGTGTCCGAAGTTCGATTCTTACATCTGAGGTGGGGGTATACATGTGCAATTGTTACAACTGTAGTATAACTGCAACAATGTAACGTGATTTAAGTGGTATTTATATATTGAAAGGGCTTAATAATTAGACTCAAGTTGCTAGATTTCCCATTGGTTCACCGCAAAACATGGGCGACATACACTGACAAAATGCTTCGACATTCCAACTCAGTTGAATAGTTTCGATTGCTGAATTCACTGAATAGGTAATTAAATGTGCGAGATTGACTCCAAGTATATTAGGCAGTGGTGGTAGTCCGTAAAAGTCGACCAAAACCCTTTATTGCTAATCACTTCAAAGCATCAGTTATATGTGTCTTCTTTATTCTTCAAAAAACCACGCTATTACCCACTCGCAATAGAAAAGCAATTCATCGGTTACGTGATCGTTCAAAGTCTATCACAACCTTTTTAACACAAAGTACATAAAAGTTCCAAATAGCGCTTAATCTAAACATAAAATTATACAGAAATGACATAAAAAATTTAAAAATGAAAAGAACATGATACGCGTCAGAAAGACACGCAACACGACTTAATTTGTTTTTAATGTGGCGCGGTCTACGAAATGTGTATCTAAATCATGACTATGATCGTGAAAATATCCGTTTCGTTATAAATTTAGATTTGCCCTGAAGGCGCGGGGATCCCGTAACAATTTTAAGGGTGCACTGACTAACTAGTGATACAGGAGTGGATTCCAAGGAAAGAAAAAAAATAAAAATAATCAAAGAATATACATTTGAAATCACTGAAATACAAAACTACATTACAATAACCACTTACCTTGAAAGACTTTTTCCACTGTCTCAATTAAGGTGCGTCAAACCGTCCTGTCTCACCAATTCCTTTCGATATTTTCTCCACACGGAAGACTGTTATTCCGAATAGGGCTTATAGTTTCCTAAATTTACCACGCTATACTTTACTTATTCTACAACACTTTAAAAACTCATTAAATTTTGTCATCAAAGAAAATTGTAAAATGGAAGAGCTCTCTCACCAAATACGACCCCATCACTGAGGTGGCTGAATATCCTTTCACAATGATATCTAACTTTTACCTAGTTCGTAAATAAGTCCAAATAAAAATGCAACCTAAATTTAATTTCTATTAAAATTACAGAATTGCAATATGAACTTAAATATTTTTAGAAAAAGCAACCTTCCTAACATTAACCTGGCCAAGTATTACTAAAAGAAATCTTAAAGAAAAAACATTAACAATTGTTCCAGTTTCAAATATTGACAACATGAAATTCTATTTTTGGAAATGCTCTTAATAACAGTACATATATATATGTATATATATATATATATATATATATATATATATATGAGTTAAATACTGACCTTTTGTTTAAAATTCAATTGTCCATTAAAACTACTAAATATTTACTCTTTAACTAACAACAAACCTCACCAATAAAGCTTACTTTAAAAATCGATTTGCACATATTTCTTAATATTTTCAAATGTTCCAAACTTGGTTTCTGGATAATATCATGCCTAAATTTAAAACAGAACGAATTCAGTCGCTAATTCATAGTTCAGAGAAATAATGACTTTTACGTTATTTTACTAATATATGAACACAAACCCGTTGACATTTAAAATACATATATAAATAATTAAAAAGTATAAACATAAAAGCTCATCTTTTACTCACTGTTTAAATTCCAATATACCTTTAAACTCAAGGATGTCCAATAACAGCAGGGTTTCTTTCAAACAACAGTTCCCTTAACACAACACAATATAAAATCCAAATTAAGGATGAACTCTCAAGTTTCTACCCACTTTGTATTGTCGTCTCAAAATTAACTCCACGAATCCGTGCTTAAAACCTACTCTGAACTGGCAAGCATTGTTCAGAAACATAAGTCACACGTCGCGCTTTTCCTTGTAGAAAATTTACGATCATATCTTAAAGCTGTTTCTTATCAACTTTTCACCCACTTTTAAACCTAGTTAGTATACAACATTTCTACCTTCTTGTCATGTATGCTAACCGTGATCAAAGTATCGTTCATACAATGTAACATATTTTATCTATGCTGAATAAAAGGTTATTGTCTCGTTTATTACGTAAGAGTACGTACTTTGTATGTAATTTGTATTAATGTTGTAATATGGTATTATTTTAATGCACTTGTCATATTGTAAATTACTTTTTCATGAAAAACACATTCGTAGCGTCTTGTAATATTAAGATCTGTTTTGATTTGTGGTTTTAAAGTAAGTCTTTATCCTGGATTATTACGTTCATAATGTATTTAAAAAATTAATGTTATACCTTATTATCTGAATTACCTCTATAAAAACAAAATTTTGATATGCCATGCTTAATCCTTAAACATTCTCTGTTCCCAGGCGCCCACAAGCATATTTATCAAACAGTTATAATTCAAACTATGTTTTCTAGTCGGATGGTAGGCAACCAACATACAAGATATCTAATAGGCATGTGTAGTTCTGCAAATGGTTGATATGTCAACCTATGCCCATTAGTGTACTTGATGCCACAAGAGGTTACATGTGTTGTGCTTTGTAGTGCAGTTTTGTGTTTCTTCGTGGAGATTTATTAGCAGAAAAAGATATGTATAGTCTAAATTATGAAAGAATGAATTCACGTCATAGGTTTCTGAATTAAAAAACGACATACTTTTAAAGGATCTATCGGAATATACTTAATGCATAAGATTTGAAAGTATGTCGTTTTGTAATTCAGCAACCTATGACGTGAATTCATTCTTTCGTGATTTAGACTATATACAAAATATATGTTGCAGTATGACATTCCTTAAGCATTTTATGAAAAATCAACAGTAGAGAATTAAAAACATATTATTTTTACTGGAAATATGTGTAAGGTTAGGTTTGACAAGAGAAATTCTCCTAGACTACCGTCTTCTTTTCTTGTAGTGAATGATTTATTTGCTAATATATTTTTAGATAAACTTAGTACATGTACCCCAAAGACTTATTTTTATGATATATAGTAGAGGTATTTATTTTGGCTAAACAAATATATAAAAATGTTACAAACTATTAGGCAACCCGTCAAACACGGAAGTTGCATAACCGAAGTGTATTCTACAGAAGTCTAGAACATTCGAAAAACACCAGACTATGAATCATCTAGTTTATTTTAGGGTATATATAAGATCGCTGATGAGTGTATATCAGTTAGTCTATATCCAAATGTCGTATATAAATCATATCGTGTATAGTTAGTTGGTCATTACATTTTGAAGGTTCTATGGTAAATATAAATTTATGTTATGTGAACGTGCATATTGTACCGCCAGTTTGTGCATAAATAGACAAAAGAGTAATAAATAAATTATAGTAGTGCTAGTGTTGTTAAGAAGACTTATGGTTAAGAATTTAGTTTAAGAAGATATTAGTGCTTGTAAATAGCATTAGTGTGATAGTGCTACATTGTTAATTGGACTGATAACATCTATAAATAAGGCATATACTGTTAGTAATATTTCTAAACAAGATCGATTTGCATAAATTAGAAAATTTGCCTCCAGATGAATTCTATGACTGGCTTGAAGGTATACTTGCGGAGCAAGATGTGATTCGGAGTGTGACGGAGATAGCAATGCTGAAGACGCTATATGTTATTCCAGAAATACTAGTTACACATTTTCAGGTTGGTATCTGTAGTGTAACCGACCCGAAGCTGACCCAAACACCCTCTATAAACGACACACCGGACTCCATGATCTAACATCTAGTGGCAGTGGCTCGACGACTCCTACGTTGTGTTGTTATAATGTAACCCAAATTCATACTGGGAAGATGGCATTAAGGCGGGAAGGTTTGAAATAAAACTACAGAATTTACCTAACTTGACTTTTAATAAAACAATAACCACTAAATAGGTCATTGGCATGAAAGCATAGAAAAAAGACATTTAAACCAAACAGTGCCGTATTCAACATGGGCGATTGGGGAGAGAGCACGGCAGAAAAACCCCAAACTGCCCTCACACTTCCAACTGCATTTGGCACATCTCGACCAGGACAGGTTACGTATAAGTACCAGATTATCAACACTGAAATTGACGGAATGTCAACTGTTACCCAGACATACCACACATGACCACTATTGAAGAAATGTTAGTGTAGGTCAGCTAGTCTTTTCTGGCAGGTACTGGGGTCGGATAACCAATACTACCCAGCTAAAGTCGAAAGAATGGGAACAACCAGGAAGATAAAATCTGCCTTGACTACCAATGTTCCTTCCCGCACGGACATAAAGTGTTAGTAATATTCAAGAAAGCTCAATCACACGCGCCCACATACATGCATTTAGTTTCTAGCCCGTGTTACAAAATATTTCACAAAGACTAGCCGACTTTCTATTATTTGCAAAAGAGTACAACTACAAGTACATAAACAAGACGACATGAATTGCTGAAATGAACTTATTGTATGATTGCGCATAGTTAAAAGGCGCTTATTATTAATAGACTATCACCAACATAGTCATAAATGCAAACGCGAAGGCACGAGATGGTCGGTCACATCAGCGGTTCAATTTAATTACATTACAACAATTATCACAAACGTTAAATGCTAGTTAATTATATAGGAACATCGGCTAGATAATGGGATAAACACACACAACAAACATATAAATAAGTTTAAACCAAGATGTGAGCGGTGCAGTTGTAAATGTGATTAATATGCTGAAATAAAACAATTACACATAATAAAAATGTTAAATACATCACAAATATCAAACATTACAAAACATGTAGGCAGCAAATACATATCAAAATTTTACATCATAAATACAAGCCCAGATTCAGGCGCTAAATCTTTTTATAAATGCATGTTAATTAAATATATTAAATTTAGTAAGTAAATGTTGAAAGTTATTCATTATGATTGCGTCGGATAAAACGTGCCTTTTAAAAAGTAAACACATCGTAGCATTACAAATTACAAGCAAATAATATACATAACTTTGTGGTTAATTCCAATCACTATCCTAAACCATAAAGAAGTAACATCAAATAATTAATCAAGCTGCGATGCATTATGATAACTTCAAAATAGCATATAATTAAAAACATTACCTTCAATAGAACCGCCAAGTAAAGCCCTTCAACCTGCCATTTTGTAATCTAAAACAAAATACTTTAACCTTGTCGACTAGCTTGATCGTCCCTGCACATGCGTAAATTCTGACGTCACAGAATGCGTTCAGAAACCTGCAAGTGGTTATTGAACTATTCTAACAAATACCTTCAAATATAGAAATGTACACTATAATATTGTCAATAATTATCAACCAATGAGAATTGACTTAGGAAAACAGTACGGAACACTACATATCTAAGTAGAATGTATAAAAGTTAGAGGTGTATCTGGGTACATATTGTATAGAAACTAACTCAAGGTTTAGAGGCGTACGTATTGTTGTACGCATTATTTGTAGAAACATTGTAATAATACTATTACTGGTTGAATTTTCAGTTTCCAAAGACCCGGATCAACCACTAATATCTCAAGGTGCATCTACGTCGAAGTTGGTAAAAAAGCATGTTCGAAGCACTAGAAATGAAACAAATGTTGCTGATGATCAGTCTGATGCATATAACTTAGACGATTCCATAAAGGATCCTGATTTTGTACCTGAACAGGAAAACCTCGTTAGAGATTTCCTTATTGAAAATGAGGAGAATGATGACGTAGAGGGAGAGAACAGCCAAGAGGATACTGTAATCGAACATGATTATAATAATGACAGTTGCTATGAGTATAATTTCATAAAACGAGCAAGGGCGCCTGAAATATATTCAAAGTTTACATTTTCCGAAAAGGTTTGCCCAACTAATACTGTAAATACTGATAATCCCTTGAATATATTCAACATAGTCTTCACTATTGACTTATTTCAGTTGATAGTTACTGAATCAAACCTATATGGAAATACAAAAGGCGCTTCATTGAATCTTGACATAGATGAATTGAAAGCATTTATTGGTCTACTAATAATAATGGGTTTTCATAAGTTACCTTCACTCCGATTATATTTGTCAACTGATCCTAATATGAAAGTTGATAGGATTGCAAATGCACCAACTCAAGAACGTTTCTTTTTACAGATTTTACGTAGTTTGCATTTGAACGATAATAGTAAAATACCGGTTCGAGAAAGTCCGCATTTCGACAAACTTTATAAAATTCGGCCAATGATAACGATTCTGAATTCAAGTTTTCAATCTAATTATATTCCAGATCAATTCCTTGCAATTTTTGGGAGTATGGTGGACTTCAAAGGCCGAACATCTTTGAAGCAGTATATACCTATTTAACCCACTAAGCGTGGCATCAATGTTTGGGAAATTGTATGTTCTAAATTAGCTTACTTATTTTCCCTTGATGTGTATGAAGGTAAATCTAAGAATGATGAATATTCCGGAACCCTAGGTGAGCGTGTTGTACTAAAATTGTCAAAATGTTATTTAGAAAAAGGCTATTGCCTTTTTTTTGATAATTTTTTAGCACATTTAACTTTTTGTCGACCCTTCTAAAACACAATACATTCGCTATTGGAACATTTCGAATAAATCGAAAGTATTATCCAAAAAGTATTATAGCTGAAGACAAAAGTTTAAAAATGGGTGACTAAGACTTTGTCATGTCTTATAATATATCAGTATCTAAATGGAGTGATCGCGGTAAGAAACCAGTTGTTGTCATTAGCAACATGCATAACCCCAGCGAAATGACAATGGTACAAAGAATGTATAAATTTGGTATCAAAGAAAGTGTTAATTGTCCTAAGTCTATACGCGACTATAACGTGTACATGAACGGAGTAGATCAATTTAATCAACTTGTTGCCTGCTACAATATATCCTGGAAATCTAGAAGATGGTGGCTAAAGCTATTTTAGCACTTTCTAGATTGCTCCATTGTAACTTCTTATATACTATACAAAATTCAAAAGGCAAAAGAAAAATTGAAACCCATCAGTCAACTAAAAGTCAGAACAGTATTAGCAGATGAATTTATCAATACCTACTGTGGTCGCAAACGCAGCTACGTTTAGAAAAGTTCAGAAACTAAGAAGGAGGAATGTTAGTGTCGATAATACGAAGAGGCTAACGCAAGTTGGAAACCACCTTCCTGTGAAGGGGACGTCTAGAAGGTGTGCTCTATGCAGTACCAATAGCAAAAGCACTAGGTTGTAACAATTTTTTCTGACGAACGCAAATCTTTTAAAATTATTCACTAAATACGCTGCATTGTATATATTAAGGCGGCTCCGTGGCGTAGTGGTATGTGTGTGACTACTACGCCCAAGGTCCCGGGTTCGAATCCCGACACGGTCCGCTTGAAAAATGTTAGGCGAGTATTTTTCGCAAAAATACACCCTCGTTCGGATGAGAGGTAAAATGGAGGTCCCGTGTGTGAGTGTTGTCACGCACGTTAAAGATCCCTACCTAGCTTGGAACAGCAAGGGTTCGGCAAAATTCAAAATTTTCCAGGTAACAAAAACTCGCTTCCTGGCCAGTGTAGTACCTTCGGGTGGAGCATTGGAAAATCACATGTAATGCATTGTATATTTAAATAAACATTTAAATCTTGCTATATAAATAAATATTTAGATCGTGAGCCCAATCACAAGACAAAAATTATTCAATAATACTGGTTTAGTTAATATCAGCAAACGTTGGTCGTTAGAATAGAGTCTTCAATGTCAGGCGACTTTGAAGTTGCTTGTGCGCATTGAGCAGACCGGTCAGTCTGGCACGACCGCTTGATAAGAAAACACCATGCAGTGGAAATGGGTCCTCGCCAGCAACCTGCGTCTAGCCATAGGCGTTGTCGCTTAGCCAAGTGCGAGATGCACTTGAATTAAGGCGTGTTTTAATAATGGTTAACAGATTAAGTTACTGTTAAATAAAACTAAATAATTTTGTTATAGCGCTCGTACGCTCAACGATATTTTTTTGTAAGAATTTGCTCTTACGCTCAATGTTAAATTTTTAGTAAGAATACTCTCAAACGTTTAATGGTACTTTCTTAGTAAGATGACATTTAAAAGCTCTATGGACTTTTGATAATGAATTGTTTAAATTCGTTAAATTTTGATTTCACAAAATTTATAAAACGTGCTTCGAGGATTTACTAGCATTAATTTCAATTAATCCATTAAAAAATTAATCTAAATGGTTAACAAAGTTTTGGTCTTTGTAATTATCAAGTTTATTATCAGTAATGTAATTGTAATAACGTTTATTCTCGATATTCAGCAAAAATAAGACTGCGAGTTTACAAGTTCAAATACGATATTTAATTCACGGAATTACCATTAAATTAACTGCTTTTAAAACAACGTGGAAAATGATGTATTTTGGATAGCCTGTTTTATGGTTGCTTTTGTTTCGACTTGCGAAGATGATATACACTTCACGTTCGTATAAATGGTTCCAGTAAAATTCCAGTTTACTACGCAATAAAATGTGAACAGTACGTTGACGTCATTTGTTTGTCAAAGGATCGTATGCCAGCACATCTGGTTTCGACAATGTAATTATCACAACGTAGCTTATAACAACGCTTTGCAAGGTAAGCTTTTTTTATTACTTTGACATCACGACAGCTGTTCGCCTATCTTGACAACGAAGCAGAACTTCGTAAACAACATTGTAACAACCTACGATTCTAGTTTTGCTCTGTAATTATGAAAAACTTTTGCTCTTTAGAATCATTTTGAATCAAGGATTATGCATGATATTGTTATAAATGAATATGAATACCTTAATGTAGTCCTAATAAAATATTTTATTTAAATTCAATCATACCCTAAGTAGTTATGAGAACTAAAATTATTAGACTTTGAAAATTTTAATACAAACTTGTAAACCAAATAACAGATCTGATATTTTGGGCAGTTAATTTGGAAAGCCTTGTAAATATGTTTAATATATTATTGACAATTTTAATGCTTAGTTGAGACAGTCATAATTTTTTCATTCTATTACTGTGTTGAAGAAATTAATCTACCTTTGAGATGTATATCTTGTACATAAAATTTCATTACTTAGAAGGCAATATTTTATTAAAGAACAATTATTTAATTCACTTGAGTAATTGTTTTATTTTGAACGAGTTCAAGAATAGGTTAATTAAATCAACAGGTAAAAAATAGCATAAATACCCTTCACAAATTTAATGTTTTAGATCTCACTTGACTATGGAACACTAATAGCACTTTCAAGAATTTTAATGTCTAAACTTGTGTTTATAATAGTGTTCAAATAATTGATATTAATAACCATTCTTTTTTTATAGTATAAGGTAACAAGAGTACATCTCTTGTGTCCTTCTTTGCTATATTAATAATATTTTTTCTTACAGCTCCTGCTTAGGCAGTAAATACGATATTTTTCTCTAAGGACTTCCAAGTCCCCCCCCCCCTTTGCGCAAACCCGTGTTTAGAAAATTTAAGGACTTGGTGGCACCCCTCTTGCACCCCTATTTTAGTAATATTAGAGCCAGTAAGTAAAAAAAAATGTTTTGTCATAAGAACCACGACCACTCATAAGCTCTACCCGAGGAATAGACCCCTAGCATAGTCGGAAGATAGTTGAGATTCCATCATTTTAAGGAGATTCCTTCACCATAAAAAGATCCCAAAGTTAGCCTAAGGCTACGAAAAAAAGTTATAAGGTCATATTTTGTGCAAAGCGTGCAATGTTGCTTTGTGCTTGGAATGTTTTGCACCATTTCATTCGTGAATAATGATCTGTAAAAATTTTGTAAAATGTTGTCAGAATAGCCAAAAAGACATGTCATTGTAAATGGTTGATATAGCAAGCAATGAACATACTAAGAATATCACAAGTCTAGTTGTTCATTGACTGAAATATCAACCGTTTGGTTTTTGTTATAATTTGTTAATAAATAATTAGTATTAAATTAAATTGTTAATAGTTAGTCCATAAGGAACAGTTTGTACCAAAATAACGATTTAAAAAGAAAAAAGAAAGTTTTGCACCATAAAGGGTTATTAACGTTTACTGTTCGTAAAATATAATACTTAATTGATATTCCTTGTTAATAAAATCTTTATATAGATGGTGCGTCCACATTTATTCTGTTTCTCCAAAATTAATTTTTTTTCACTTTCGCATCTGGTGTATATTTAAAGTAACGCGAACGCGAGTTATTTATCCCCCAATAGGAAATTATTAGAAATTGTTAAAGAAATCATAAGTCAACTACAACAATGTAATTTAAGGATAGATATAAGAAGGTTATTAACAGTTCATGAGAACGGATGCAATACAATGTATTCCAGACGATAATGATACTGCAGGTGGCAGGTCACAGACGGTTAAGATATCGCAATTACCTAGAAAGTAAGATTGAAACAATGTAACAATGTGAAGAATTAAGAATAAGCAGACATGAGCTCTGCAAGTTCCGACAGAATTGTGAGTGGTGGGGACATTATAAATAGCCCAGGAGCCCCAAGACCCGGCGGTCCGTCAAAGTATTCAGCTTTAGCATTGCAGTTTGCTTAGGCAACTCATAATAATTCATTTAAATCAGTTTATTTCGACTTAGAATAATTAATACCAGTTTGTCAAAATTCGATATTAATTTCTGTTTAAGTTAAACCAATAAATTGTTACGAAGACTTGGAAATAGTTTTGTACACACACCGCTCCCAGGGCCGAAACGTAACTGGCGCAGTCGTACGGATGTCAAAAGGTCACTAGGGAACCCATATTCGAAGAACTGGTGATCTGGAATTTCAAATTTGGCAGAACCCAAACAAGGTTGGATGAAGTACAAGCATCTACCGAATCCAGCTAAACATTCAAACTTGGAGGAGGTACAAGCATCGATCGAATTCAAACCAAACCAACGTGGACAAAGTACACAAATCGACCGAGCCCACAGCCAGAAAACAAAAGAAACAGATGAAGAAATTAATGTAAGTTTATTTTCCTTTAAACCAATTGACTTCTACATACTTATTGATATTTTCTAATATAAAAAATTTTTTTATTATTTTATTATCTTATGTATGTACAGAATTTTTATTTTTAACTATTACCACAATTTATGCCAATATTTTTTGAAAATAATTTACGAAGAGGAATTATTTTCAAACGAGAATTTATTTTGAGAAAATTTATTTTCCAAGCAAGAGAATTTATTTAAACAAGAACAAAATAGTACAAACAATTATTACCAATTATTAAATTAATACCAAACGTAACTGACGTACGAATAATTATTAACACGAAAACGCAACGATTTAATTCAGCAAACATAAAAATAGAACGTAATTAACTCTACCATTTAATACCGAAAGCCTAAACGCAGTTCTTACAAACAAACACTAACAGAAACGATTTATTCCAGGTTTAAACTTCATCAAAATTCTACAATACAAAGACCTCAATTAGAGAAACGACTATTTAAAACTTAACCTTCAGAGCATTTCTATAAATTATAGAAACGCACTTTGCATTACAATCCATTAATAAATTAATCTACAAATTAAAACAAAGCGTATAATATTACGACCATCAGTGAATGAAATTATTCCCATCGAGACTTAACAAATATATCCACATTACTGAAAAGCTATAATTAAGTGAAAGGGCATATCGCAACTGTATAAAAAAAAACAATTATCAAATTTAACATTTTATAATTAAATACTTCAACAATTAACGTAGTATATAGTTGTAAAAGACACGATCTATTTAATTATCACCGACTGAAAACAAAACCTTTCAGAAAATTATTAACAACTCCAATAGATATAATTGCATATTTAATCAAACAAAAGCATTACGCAATTTAATAAAACTATTCTCAGAGGCTGAAACTAAATCTTCAGTAGACTAAAACTTTGTAATTTACACAAGTATATTTATATATATTTATAAATTAAAAAGAAAACCGAGGCAAATATTATAACAAAGTAATTAACTAAAAACTTGCAACTAAAATTAAAACTCAAGGTGACGAGGCAATAGTTACAGAGGAACATCTTACACGTTTATCAATTACAACACCCACGGATAAAAGATAATTAAAGCAAACTTAATTAAATCAGCAAATCTAAAATAAAATCTAACTGACGCAACGAAACATACAAGTACCACGCAACTATTCCAACACATTATTTATTTACATCGGAATTTTACAGAAAGCAAAACTCAAGTAGAATTTACGACAAACTAACATTCGCGAAGTATAAAATAAACGAATTTAAGGCTACATCAATTAACTAGATATCATCGTGCATAAATACCACAAATTAACTACCACACCGTGTAACTAAGTACAAATATAAGCAACTACAATTCTTTAAATAACTCAACACACTTTAAACCGAAATTAACAAACCAAATTAAAAAGTAACAGTACAAACCGCGAAATAAATCTCAATTTTACACAATTTGAAATTAATTAAAAGCGAAAGCAACCCTTAACGAAAATGAGTTCAGAAATGAAAATTTATATCAAGACCATCCCCAGCTTTAAGGGAGATCAAGCCCTCCTAGGGATTTCATCACAGCGTTCGAAATATTTTTGAAAACCTTCTACAAACCCAGATAATAAGTAAACTGACCAGACGGGCACTAAAACTAATTGCCAGCCGAGATGACCTTGAAGAATGGCAAGACTTTAAACGGATACTAATTGCATATTTTGGAGACCAACGTAACATAAAATGCCTTGTACGCAACCTGATAAACTTCAGAATGGAAAATAACCAATCCCCGTATTAATTCGGAATGAAATTCTAAGACGTGGGAAGTCTAATCTTAACGAAATTAAAAATCGAAGAATCCGACCAAAATATCTGACATTTAAAAACAAAAATGTATGACGAAATGGCACTGGACACCTATATAAATGCACTACCAGAACGACTATAAGATAAAATCATATTCCAACGTCACTAAAACCTAGAAGAAGCCATGAACATGATAATAGAAGAAGAAAGCGTAATGTATTACCGAAACAGACTATACGACCCCAATGCAAATAAAATTTATTCACCAATAAAAACTATACAATCCACGAGACAAACAATCCCCAACAAAAATTCACACCATTCAACACACAAATGAATTAACCGCGAATTAATAACCCAAATTTTAATAGTACGAATTCTAATAATCAATTCAGACAATTTTCAAAACCAAAGTTTAACTCAAATTTTACGAAACCCGCATTTAAACCAAGATTCAACCAAAACGTACACCAACAAAGACCAGCATTCAGCGCGAACCCTATTACAAATACCCCAATGATAAATGATACTGCAGGTGGCAGGTCACAGACTGTTAAGATACCGCAATTACCTAGAAAGTAAGATTGTAACAATGTAACAATGTGTAGAATTAAGAATAAGCAGACATGAGCTCTGCAAGTTCCCACTGAATTGTGAGGGACAGTAACATTATAAATAGCCCGGGAGCCCCAAGACCCGGCAGTTCGTCAACGTATTCAGCTTTAGCATTGCGGTTTGCTTAGGCGACTCATAATAATTCATTTAAATCAGTTTATTTCGACTTAGAATAATTAATACCAGTTTGTCAATAGTCTATATTAATTTCTGTTTAAGTTAAACCAATAAATTGTTACGAAGACTTGGAAATAGTTTTAAAAACACCGCTCCCAAGGCCCGAAACGTAACTTGCGTTGTACCTATAAGATCGTCAAAGAGGGGTAGGTCATTAAGACTGAAAAAATATTGATAAAAAATTGGGGGTTCTTATCAGTGAGCAATGTGCAGGTCTATTCAAATACATAAAATAATAATGTAGTTGTACTTTTCTTTTGCTTTTTCTTTATGAAGTCTCTTTTCTTTTATACAATCCTTCCACAGTTATTTTTTAAGCATTCGTATAGTATTTATACGTTGTTCGGAATAATTAACTTTCGTAATTTAAATTAGAACCTAAATTGATTATTCATAATGGAATAGCTAGCTCTCTTACGTAGAACCATTCATAACTTACCTTTATCTACTGATAAAGAGACAAGGGAGAACGCCTTTATCTTTATACTAATAATATTTCAGTTAATAATGGTCGTCGCGATGGTTCTATACGGTTTTTAAATTAAGTTACTGCAAATTATTAGCGGAAAATGATTATAAAGTTTTTTCGAAGAGACGGCCAATATTCCTTAAGTCAAAATATGAGTTTTGATTTTAGTATAAAGTAAAAAGAAAAATAACAACAAACTAGAACTTTATACTATGTGCTAAAAAATTCTTTTGAGTAGTGCTACGTCTAAAAAATGTCTAGACGATCATCTATCAGGGAGGTGGAATTGCAAGATGCGCGAGAAAGTTTACGTAACATTAGAAGAATTAGCGAAGAAAGTATTTATGGATTACGCGAAGGTGATTCTGAAAAAGGGTTTAGTATCGCCTATTTGCGGGTAAGTAATTTTTGTTTTAGCTGTTAAAAACTTGCTTAAATGTCAGAAAACATAATGTTAGACGTAAATTACCCAATATATATATATAAGTACTGTGGGTATGGTTCACCATATTTAGCTTTATGATTTGTTGGTTAAACTAGATTGGTCGTTGCTCTCTGAAATCTATACTAAAACTAAAATGATACCGACAACGGATAAAGGAACGCATCTGTCTAAAATTACGTTGGTTGTTTTCTGCTTAACACATCACAATGCATTGCTTTAATTGGTCTTAAAAATGTTGTTTCAAACTTCAAAATGCACATTTTTAAAAACAAGTTTTTTTAAATTTTAACAGAATTTATAAGATATTGTTAAATATTTATGGGATACGGTCCTGCACAAAAAACAGACTCCTACAAGTTGAAATTTATAGTTAAGCAAAATAAAATACTATTAATGCAAAGTATCAATAACTAAAGTATGAAAATGGGAGGGGATTTATAAGTCTCAAAAATACGACGTTAGATATAATTATAGTCTCCTGGTACGAAATGTAGTAACGTTATCAAAAAGGGAATCCCAGATACGAGGCATTTTCTAAATATTACATAAGAAGTGGCTTTATAAAATTATTAAAGTATAAAGTAGACATTTTATGAGCAGTCAAGGTCGCGCAATTTACTGAAACTCGGTGTTATATATATTGATGTAATAAGGGGTCACGAGAGGTCATTGAAACCTTAATTCTACAAATAAATCCCACCAAAATATAAAAGGATCCTGAAAAAACGGAAATTTCCGTAAATTTATTGTTACGCCCGGTATAATGCCAGCGTACTTGTATTCATTTATATACAAGCAGAAAGTCAAATTCCCCGTGTATAAATAATCACCCTGTATGATATAAACATGTTGTAAATACATAGCAAGTAACGTAGGCAGCATAGTAAAAATAATTTATTGTAAGATACAATAAAACGCATTCAATGCGAACGAAAATCGGTATTTTAAGATAAATACAAAGCCATTTATTTTCATTTATTAATTATTAATACATTTTTGATAAAAAAAAAGCTTTTCATTTGCTGTAAATAGCATAGTACTAGCTTTACGCAGCATTTGGATAATAATAAGTAATTTCGTGTATTTGAAACCCCAATTCTAACCTTAATAGGCGTATTAAAAACACGTTTTGATGTTAAAAGCAAATATTTTCTATAAAATGCAACCCTTTTTGCATTAAAAAGCAATTAAAGTTTAAATCAATTATTCCATGGATATTGCAATTCATTTGAATAGGGAATTCTCTAGAATATAAAAAGATGAATCATTGGGATTTAGAATTTTCTAGAATATTAAGAATATAAAAGGATGAGTCATGCGTATTTAGAACTACAAAATAAAATATTTAGTCCAAGAAGCGGCCCGATCATTAAAAAACCCCGTAAAATCCCTGGAATAACTGATAAAAATTATTTATTACCTTTCGCATTCACTATTGGAGAGAAGCCATACGCCACAATAATCGTATATGTGTTAGAGTGGGGCAAACAGCGCGCGTGACTCATAACTGGAATCAGATAACGAGATAATAAAACTCAACAATTTTGAACGCTAATGAGGATTTCCAAGAAAATTACATAAGATAGTCGTTTATTATTTAGAATAGAATAGTGCATATTCTATTAGGTTCTATAAAATAGATAATTTGATAATAAGGAAGAGCTTATTAAAAACGGATTTATTCGATTCAGTCGATTTTTAAATTCGATCGCGAAATGTTATTTTGATTTAAGTCGCAAGCTGTTGCTTTGCGAAGATGATATGTATAGTATGCAGTAAGTATACTGTAATTTAGTAATTTAGTAATTACGATGTTTTAAACGCAAATTACATAAAAAATTGAATTATTAATTACAATCAAGAGAGAATATTCTTTAATATAACGCTATTTTTAAAATTTTATTAAATAATTGAAAGGAAGATTTGAGCAAAATGTACTTTAGTAACTGTTGTTTGAAAGGAGAATTTTAAATATGGAAAATCTTGTGAGCTGATTTGACGTCAATTTAAAATAAGAAGATATTTAATTACGAGGACCGGTTTAGTAGATTCCGGAAGTATTACTTTTAGATTTATTTTTAAATGATGTTGGAGTATTTGTATTTAATTTAAGGTAGAATAATAAGTGTTAAACATATAATATTTTTTGTGAGGATTTTTGCCAGGAAAGTTTGTGTTCAGATTTCGAAATATTCTGACCTTTTACAGATTATCTGGCAAGGATTTTTGCCAAAACAAATCTTACAAGCGTGTGAATAATCATAACCAGGTAAATCACCCATAAAAGAAAAAATTTAATTCTGTAAATTTAAAATAAGGTAAGGAACATTTTTTTAGAAATTATTTTGTGATTGAAAGAAACGATGTCGCAAATTTTCTACATGTTTTTGTATGAGAGAAAATATTTTATACTGTATAAATGCTTTGTGTTTGACTTTATTTTGAAAACTCCGTTAATTTCGTTGAGCTAGCCAGGCAAAGTTAGAAACGAAGGTAAGTGAACAATTTCAAGTTTTACAAATTGCTATATCTGTATCACAGCACTCTTTTAGTGACGGTCCTAACGCGAGGCCATTTCATATCACTCTTTCAGCGACGCTCAACAGGGCGTTGTTGCAGCACTCCTTTAGTGACACAACTTAGACTTTTATGCAAAGCCCAAATGATCATTTCAAATCGAGCTAGTAATTGAAAGATGGAAAATTTAAGGTCTTGGACAGGACTTGAACCTGTATCCTGGTTTTGCCAGAACCATGCGTTTACCAATTACGCCACCGAGAACGATGACGACAATTGGGAAATTACAAATTTAAATCGTGTACACGACGATACATCAACCTAATTTTCAATTACGTTCGGCATTTTTGTCAATCATTTCTGACATTGTCAAGTTTTTGACTTATGTCAGTTATAGACAGGAAGCTACGCTCAAAATTATGGCTATACGCCAAGTATTAAATATATAAATATTTTAGGTAATTAATTAACTACCTAAAATATTTATGTATATATATATATATATATATATATATATATATTTGCTATGACAAGGGGGTTATTTAGGGGAATATTGAGTCATAATGGTACTAGGAGTTAGAAAACTACATTTATTTAACATGAAAAATACGTAATTTGCAAATTATGCAAAGAACAGACATTTAACACCATGTGTAAGGATCGCAGTTGACTTTAATTAATGCCGGGAAGCATATTATTCAACAATAAACACACATTCAGCAAAAGATAACTTTGCACGTAATCAAACTTGTCTTAAACCAAAAGTATTCATAAATTGTAAATCGATACGCGTTACATGCAGTAAAAAGCTAGAAAATCATAATACAATTCACATTAAACATTCGATAGTGAGAGCAGATAGCATAGTGTCCTGATAAGAAACGCATCCTTAAAAATAAATACGTTTCGGAAACGCAAAATGTAAACAGAAATATGTTAATTGACGTCACTTTGTCTACGTGATTTTCTGCATGGAGTTAATACAAATTTCAAAGTATTATCTAGACAAACAAAAGCCATAAGTGAAATTACGTGCCAAGGCGAATTAGAAATTCCTGTAACAACATCAAAATACACGGTCTAAAATAAATACATACTAGAAACCCACTGGTACCTACGTGATCAAGGAATCGTTTCCACAAGTTATTATCAGAGATATACCTGTAAAAGCCCAAAATATCCAAAACAACCAATGGTTGGTCGTAAACTTTGAACAACAGTTCAGATAACCAATGAATTTTTAGACGGGGTGTGGACTATATAACACCAAATTTGATAAGCAGACAGTCTTGGTTTGAACCAAGCACAAGCTGCATCACTCATACTCAAGAATTTACGCGTCGAGTAAATATTCAAATTAAATGATCAAATTTTTGTGAAAAGTGGTGTTATAAAGTTTTAAAATAAATTATAGTGAAAATATATGAGACAAGTTTCGCTGTTTGCTGAAAAATGACTCTAAGTGAGATCACGAAATCTAAGTGAGATTACGAAAACAGTACGAAACTCTAAGTGAGATTACGAAACTCTAAGTTACGAGAATTTAAGGGAGATCGCGTAAATCTAAATGACATTAAGAAAAGCTAAGGGAGATTAAGATAATACCAGATTATTGATAAAACGGGATAAAACTTGGAGACTAAATAAATTGAATGGAGCGACTCAACTGAATGTGATATTGGGGTACTGATCCACAGCACGCAGCAGAAAGACGCAC
The DNA here is from genome assembly GCA_036346225.1 of Platerodrilus igneus. NCBI lineage: Eukaryota > Metazoa > Arthropoda > Insecta > Coleoptera > Lycidae > Platerodrilus > Platerodrilus igneus. The sequence goes on along the minus strand of JARFIW010000892.1, from coordinate 1,718,808 downwards.
AAGAAAAACTACAGGTCAGAACTATCTAGCATAAGGATTAATTTTGAACATTGATCATATTTTATACCTGAATATTTTATGTAAAGAGTCATCAAAAATTTATTTTACACGTGAAAAATTTCGTAAAGAGGGGAAAAATCTTGAACGTTCAGAGAAATTTCCAGTAGAGTACAAGGTCATTTTGCTGGCTTTAAAATAAGGAAAGGGAACTTTAATTTTGGAGATAAACAATTTAAAATTTATTGTCATTTGATTCAGGGGCTCATTTTTGTCATACTGTAAAACAGATTAAGCTGTGAAGTATATATGGTTTTTGCTTTCTCATTATACAAATATTAATCGACTTCGTTTTATCATTTAAAGCAGGAAAAGTATTAGAGAAAAGGGAGTAAATTATTTGATTATCGTAACGTTGTGCACTCTGTGTGAATTAAGCTGGGCTAGCCGAGGCATATTTAAATTTTAGGATATTAAAATACACAGAGCGGTGGTGATCAGAAGGAGACTGAGAGTATAATTACATCGACGTGCAGCGTTATCATATCAATATATATATATATATATATATATATATATATATAATATATATGTATATATTGACGTGATAAGGGGTCACCAGAGGTCATTGAAAACCCAAAACCTGCAAATAAAACCCACCAAAAACACAAGAAATCGGAAAAAATAGAAATTTCCTAAGATCTATTGAGCCACCCTGTATAATATAAGTGTAGTGAATACAAAGCCATTCGTTTGTTATACAAAAATGCAATTTCCGTGCATAAGATAAATAATTTTGTGTATCAAAAACATGTTTTAGTTACCGTAAAAGCAAAACACACTTCCCGTGTATTTTAAATCGATAATACAGTCGTGTGTACAAAAGTTGTGTACAAATAATCAATCTTTAAGAAATACTGTCAAACAAATTTCAACCTTTAAAGATATAAACTTTATACCTTATGCAAATCGATCATTTTCAAGCATCATAAGTACAACGCCATTCGTTTGTTATAAAAATATGCATTAAAAACACGTTTTGTTTGCCATGAAAACCAATCTTTTATTACAATTATGAAGATGCGGATTTTTTGCATGTGCAAAACCCGTTGGTAAAGCAATTAAAAGCATTGGTTATTTATGTAATAAATAATTACCCGTGTGTAAAATATCCGTATAACATTTTAAATAAAACATGTTCTTGAATTTTCGAGAGAATAGGTTAATTAATAGGAAATGTCGTATACCTAATTAATAAACAAACGTTTATTCTATGAAGCTGCGCGAATAATAAAAATGTCAAAAATCGATTTTATTATCGTTTCGCATTACTACGTGATGGTTTGCGACGCCACAATCACCTCCTTATGTTACACAAGAACGGGCAGCGCACGTTGCTATGAAATAAATCACGCTAATGAGGTAATAAATAGAGTTGTTCTCAAAATCTTGCGTTAGATAGAAGTGTAATCTTTGAAATGGAATCTAGAAAACTCGGGAGAATCATAACGTAGTTAATTAAATTGTATATAAACGGAAACCTTATTAAAGAGATTCATTCGACTTCAAATTCGATTTCAGAATTCGATTCATTCAGTACTTCGATTCATGTCGATTTACGCAATCGACAATGTAATTTCGAGGCAAACAAGTAAAAGTGACGTTGATTAGGACGTTATAATAACATGCAGTATGGATACAGTGCTTAATATTTAAACTGTGAATAAAGAAGTAATTCTTGAAACGTAACCCTGCATAAATATGGAAGCTGTTAAATGTTTATTTGGTTTTGTAATATACAATGAAGAGGGAAAATTCTTCGATACAACGCTACTTTAAATTAATCAATTAGAAGGAAGATTTAAGTGAATATGCATGATTTTGTAAACTGGGATTTGAACGTCAATTTAAAAATAGAAGCAAAAGATATTTAGAGTGTTAATTACGAATTAAATAAGCGTTTTTTGGATTTTGCAAGAATTACTTTCATATTGTTAGTTTGTAACTAATATTTGAGTACTTGTCATTTTAATTTAAGGTAGAATAAGTCTTAAACATATAATATTTTATGTAAAGGTATTTACCAGAGCTTTTGGTCAGAGTTGAAATCATTCTGACTTTTTAAATAGACTATCTGTCAAGGATTTTTTTGGCCAAACAAACCTTACAAGCGTGGAAATAAAAGTTAGGTAAATCACCTACAAGAGAAGAGATTTGAGTTCTGTAAATTTTTAGGTGAGAAACATTTTGATAATTAAGTAAATAGGTACTTGTTAGGAATAATTTTGTCTGAAAGAAACTATGCTGGAAATGGTCATTGAAACCCTAATTCTAATAATAAATTCCACTAAAATATAACATAATCCGGAAAAACGGAAATGTCCGTAAATTCATGGTTACGCCTTGTATAAAACAAGCGTACATTTATTCATTGATGTACAATGCAAAAACGCAAATTGCGCGTGTATAAATAATTACCCTGTATTATATAAACGTATTGTAAATAAATAGTAAGTAACGTAAGTAGACGAAATAATTAATTGTAAGATTATTGTAAAGCGCATTTAAAAACGAACGTAAAAATCGATGCATTTTGATAAAATGTGCTTAAATAGCATAAAAGAGTACAACTTTGCACATTTAGTTTGAGAAACTAAAATCAATCTGTTTTTAAAAACCCCAAAATTAATAAATAATTTTGTGTACTGAAAGCAAATATTTACTATAAAGCGCAAACCCTTTTGCATTAAAAAGCAATGAAAGTTTAAATTAATTATTCCGTGGATATTGCAATTCATTTGAATAGAGAATTCTCTAAAATATAAAAAGATGAGTCGGAATTTAGAAATACGTCAAATTCGTATAAACTCATTAAATAAACATTTTTATTCCAAGAAGCAGCTTGAGCAGTCGATGAAGATCAAGAAGTGTTATTTTAAAACGCTAGCCGTTGCGTTAGATAGAAGTATGGAGAAAAACATAGTTACGGGGTTGCAATGAATATTGAAGTGATATTTTTAAACCCAAATTACGAACAAAAATGGAATTATTAATTACGAAGGAAGGGCAAAATTCTTCAGTATAAAGCTATTTTAAAGATGTAATAAATAATCGAATCTAAGATTTAACCAAAAATGTACTTTGATAATTGCTGTTGGAAATCAGGAATTTTAATTTGGAAAAACTTGTAAGCCGATTTGGAGATCAATTTAAAACAATAAGATTTTTAATTACCAGAAGCGTTTTGTGAATTTTGCAAGTATCACTGTTAGATTTATTTTTAACTGATATTAGAGTATTTAGATCTAGTTTAAGATAATCGTACTAATTTTTTTCTTGTGTGAGAGATTTTTTTTACCAGGAGTTTATGTTCAGAGTTTGATATACTCTGACCTTTAATAGATTATATATCAAGGATTATTTCTGGCCAAAACAAAGCTTACCTGCGTGAAAATAATTTATAACCAGGTGAAAGATCTTCAAAAGAATACGTTTAATTCTGTAAATATAAAATAAGGTGAGCAATAATTTTGTTTTCACAAAGACTTCTTAGAAATTATTTTATGTTTGAAAGAAATGTTGTTGTAAATGCTTTTGTATGAAAGAAGATATTTCATATTGTATAAATGCTTTGTGATATTACTGCATTTTATTTCCATTTGAAAACTCCATAAATTTTCGTTGAGTTAGTTAATCAGGCAAAGTAAAAAATTAGAAACGAAGGTAAGTGAACAATTTTAAGTTTGCAAACCACAAGTATCTGTTTCACAATACCCTTTTTGTGACGCCCCAAACCGAGGCATTGTCACAGCACACTTAAAGCGGCGACCCAATGCGTGGCTCGAGTAATTAGTCTGTAAATTAGAGTTTCTTGTCTCGTAGAATTTGTTTTTGAAGTTGTTTTTGTTCTTTTTGTAATATCCGACTAATTTTCTAGTTTGACTGATAGAATGAAAGAAGTTCGTGAAAGTTTGAGAGCCGATGGAGTAGAAATTGGTTCTCAAGAAAGTTTTTATGTGGAAAAGGAGAATCCTGAGGCCAAGAGTGCAGGAGAGACCCGGGAATCAAAAATGATGGCTCTTTTATTAAGTTTAAATCAAGTTATGCAAGAGCAAAAGGAAAATACGAAGGAAATGAAAGAGAATATAAAAGAAATGAGTAGATGTTGCTAATATTTATGTGGTTTAAACATTTTGTACGTTCTGCTTGACTTTGAAGGTACAAATAATATACTTTAAATGTTTGTTCAGGTCACTTTCTGCTTTGATTTTTTGCATAACACGTATAAGTTTAAAAAAATTGCGAGGATACGATTTTACAAATGTTGTTGCCACGGTGCCACATTGTAGGGGATTGGGTTGTAAGCTTTAACCGCTCTATGAATAGTTACAGCAATTGTCATTTTATATTAAAGCATGCGAAGTACGGGGTCGTCGTAAGCAGAAAAATTCCGAAAACAGGCGATCGTCATGTTTATATTGTAATGTAACGCACCCGGTCTCAGCTACAAATCCACCTATCTAACCTAACTGCGGATAAACGAACGTCCTTTCTTGACAACACCTGGCTGTGATCAAGTCGTCTAGTGTCTGTGGCTAGTGATACCTACGTTGTGTGACCGAAACTTAACCTAATATACACACTGAGATGGCATTAAGGCGGGAAGGTATGAAATAAAACTACAATAGTTAACAACCCTACTTTAATTATTATATAACCTCAAAATTAGGTTACCATCAATTATAAATGAATTACAAAAGCAAAGAGTACCGGATTCCCTGGGTTAACGCTGAGGAAAAAGTAACGGCAGATAAAACTTCAACAACCCTGCGCTTCTAACTGCATAGATACATCTCTCCAAGGATGAGGCGGCAAAAAAGCACCCTGTGCACTTTTAATATCACGGGATGTCAACTGTTACTCAGATATTCTACATATGAGAATGAAGAAATGTTAGTGTAGTCTAGCGAAGCTTTTCTAGAAGGTACCGAGGACGGCTGAGCCATGACTAACCGGCTAAAGTTGAAGAGGAAGAACACCGGGAAGGTAAGGACCTTGACTACCAATGTTCTACCCCACACGGCCATAAAATGTTAGTAAATTCAACAAAGGGTCAAACATACACGTTTATCGTACATACCATAAACCATTTGGCAATGTGGTTGACAATGACTAACCTACATTCTGTTGTTGCATAAACATTACTACAAATACATTAGCAAAACAAATATTTATAAACAAACATGAACGTATGCTTAATAGTACCAAACAAAGAGCACAAATTGAATCGACCATCGCATACATTGTCATAATTCAAACGCGTTTGCACGGGGTTATAGCAGAGGTTCGCTATAATCACATCATAACAAGAATAATAAATCTCAATATTAGTTAACGATAGGATTGTAGATTATAATACGTCAGATCACATCAGACCAATTTAGGATTAGGTTTTAAAATCAAGATTTGAGTTCTGCAGTTATAAATGCACAACTGAGAATAAAACATTTAAATAATCATAACAAATTATTAGAACATTGAAAACAAATTATAAAATATGTTGGTAGAAAAATACGTACCAAAATTCTACAGAAACAAACGCCCAGATTTAGGCGCTAAACTAACATAAATGCATATTACCAAAATATATTCAATCTAATAAGCAAAAGTTAATATTTATTCATTATGATTGCATAAGCTATTTACCTGCATTTAAAAATTAAACACATCGCGGCATTACAAATTACAAACAAAAATATGAATGGCAATTTAATCGTTAATTCAATTACTATCTTAAAATACAACCAAATAACATTAAACAATTAATCATAATTCGATGCAAACAGATAATTTCAAAATAGCATATAATTAAAACATTACCTTTAATTAAACCGCCAAGTGAAGCCTTTCGACCTTTCATTTTGAAATCTGAAGCCAAGTCTATTTAAAACTTGTAAACAATATCGATCGCCCCTACAACTGTAAATTCTGATGTCACGGAGTGCGTTCAGAAAACTAAAAGTGATTACCGTGCTGTTCAAAAATACTCTCGAATATCGAAATATACACTATAATATTTGCAATAATTATTAACCAACGAGAATCGACTAAAGGAAATAGTACGGATCACAAAAATATGCAGCAATGTTGCCAAGTGAGCAGCCAATATTAATACTAATTTTTACATTACCCCTTCAGTACTAGCATCCAAACAAGGAACTGTATATGTATGTACATATATTTATAATTAATGATAATATTGCAGGTTATAGGTCGGCTAGTGTCTGAAGACTCTCTTTTATTGTCTCAATTTTTACATTTATTCAGTACTTGTATATAAAAAGAAGATATAATGAGAATAAGAAGATATAATGAAAACAACAAAAAAGATAAAATCTTCTTACATCGTTTAAAGTGTTACGCATTCGCTATAGGTACAAGTGATTTCCCAAAGAATGACCTTAAAAAATTACAATCCCGAATCGATTGCTCCCCCGTAGGAAAAGAACTGCATAGTGGTAAATTCAGCTTCTCCTCTTGTTTCTATAATAAATAAAGTTATGCATTAAAAAATTATTTTCTCATGTTATACAAAAATGTTGCAGATTGGCGATAGAGGCAGTACATTCGCCAAGAAATGGTCTTTAAAACCCACTCTCCCAAATCGATTGCTCCCCGTTGGAAAAGAACCACATAATGGCAATTTCAGCTTCTAGTTCTTATATTAAATAACGTTGTGAATTGAAAATGTATTTTCTCATGTTATACAAAGGTGTTGCACATTTGGGATAGGGGCAGTAGGTTACCCCACAAAGAAGTGGATAATCTGTGGTCCCAACTATAAGTAGAAATATAGTCAATAAAATTAAATTAAACTATACCGTTCCTAAACTACCAAGAACTCGGAGCGTTATCCATTTTTGATTAAAATTAATTTTACAACAAAAATTAATTTGTTCTAGGTATAAAAATATTATTTACTTTAATAGATAAATCCCCATTTTATATCTTTAAAGTATTAATTCATTTCCTTGTTAACTGACAAATAAATTCGGACATTAACATAAAAGCTTTTTAAACAAATATTGTGTTCATCTTGAGTACTTAAGTGCTATCAGTCACTTCATAATTTTGGTTAGTCATCGTCATCGGTGATGATAAACGAAACAAAAATGCACTTCTCTCCTTATAACCGTACGTACCTACATTCTATAATACGTTATTTTTAGTTACACATACAGAACAATCCAGAAAAATAAGAGAACCCAACGAAATAACCTCGTTTAGAAAAAACATACCGAGAGTTTTGTAAATATCGTGTTTGATATCTTCTTTACGCTAAATGTCACGCGATTTAATATATGGACTGTGGAATAGATACGAATAGGAAATGCACCACCTTTGTTAACATGGGCAACTAAAATAGGTAGGCAACCAGCAAAGCTGTATATTTTCTGTTATATCTAACTCGTGTTAGTAAATGGGGCCAACACTTAATTTTTATTTTGATCATATATTTATTAGAGGTTTTAGTTATTAAAGTACAAATCAATTATCTAATGTTAAGTTGTAATACTTACATACAAATTTAACTGCTCAAAAAAAGAAAATTGCATTCTATTTACTTATTTGAACCATGCCCTTTCTACAAATACAAATATAGAGTGAAAGGGCCAAATAGAATAAATTATTGTGCATATTTATAAAATTCTGAGACATGTTAATTTTAGTTTTTTAATCAACATCTTGCTACATAACATTTCATTTCAAATTCAACCCCTTTTGAATGACAGCAGCAACCCCTAAATTTTTATTTGGAAATTGTGATACCTCATTTGAAACGTTTCTTCATTCTTTATTCAAAAATGTTATGGATTTGAAATTTATTCTTAATAATGTAATAAAAAAAAACAAATCAATCTTAATATAGGAAATGTTGAAAATGGATGCCTAGAAGGACGTATTGGCAGCATCTTAATTCGTTATTTACTTATTGCTATTATACCCTTATAAGTACAGGAATTTGTTATCAACTATTTTATTAGTCACATAAAAGCAGATTTTAGTAATCTGGCGTTGTACTTATATGTAAGTAATTTTTAAAAACCCATACAGCACTGGAGTAGGACGAAACTAGGGCTACTATAATGTATCCTACCTGCGGGCTACAAACTCTGAAATCTGTAATGTAACCTGCGGACGAACGAACGCCCTCTCTCTTCACAATACCTGGACTCGTGATCTAGTCGTCTAGGGCTGTGGCTAGTGACACCTACGTTGTGTGACCATAACTTAACTCAAATATACACTCAGATGGCGTTAAGGAGGGAAGATTTGAAATAAAACTACACTACAATTGTTAACAACCTTACTCTAATTATTATATGATAACCTCAAAATTACGATACCAGGCTCCCTGGGTTAACTCCGAGGAAAGAGTATCGGCAGATAAAACTTCAACAACCCTGCGCTTCTAACTGCATAAATACACCTCTCCAAGGATGGGGCGGCGAACAAGCAACCTGTGCATTTTTAATATTACGGGATGTCAACTGTTACTCAGACATTCTGCATATGAGACTGTAGAAATGTTAGTGTAGTTTAGCTAAACTTTTCTGGAATGTATAGGGACGGCTGTGCCATTACTACCTGCCTAAAGTTGTAAAGGAAGAACACCGGGAAGATAAGGACCTTGACTACCAATGTTTCACCTCGCACAGCCATAAAATATTAGTAAATTAAACAAAGGCTCAAACATACACGTTTATCGTACATACCATTAACAGTTTCCAACCCGTTTGACAATATGGTTCACAATGGATAACCTACATTCTATCGTTTTATAAACTTTACTACATATACATTGATAAAAACAAATATTTATAAACAAACATGAAGTTAAACATGAACATATGCTATAATAATACCAAACAAAGGGTACAAATTGAATCGACCATCTCATACATAGTCATAATTCAAACGCGTTAATTACGGGGTCGTAGCAGAGGTTCGCTATAATCACATCATAACAAAATTAATAAATCTCAATATTAGTTACCGATAGAATTGCAGGTTATAATAAGTCAGAACCTTCAAACTAACATATGGTTAGGTATTACAAACGAGACCTGAATTATGCAGTTATAAACACACAGCTAAAACTGATATAAACATTTACATAATCATAACAAATTATTAAAACATTGAAAACAAATTATAAAATATGCTTGTAACAAATACATACCAAAACTTCTATAGAAACAAAACAGGCCCAGATTCAGACGCTAAATCTTTATATAAATGTATGTTAATAAAATATATTCAATCTAGTAACCACAAGTTAAGAATAATTCATTATGACTGCATCGGGCTTTTAAAAATTTTAAAAATTAAACAAATCGTGGCATTAAATTAACAAACAAAAATCTGCGTAACGACTGGATCATTAATTCAATTACAATCTTAAAACATAAAAAAATAATGTTAAATAATTACTTAAACTTCGAAGCAATCAGATAACTTAAAATAGCATATAATTAAAACATTACCTGGAATAATACCGCCAGTGAAGCTTTTCGACCTTCCATGTTTGAAATGTGTAGCAAAAGTCCCCGTTAAAAGCCTGTAAACAAATCGATCGCCCCTACAACGGGTAAATTCTGACATCACCGAGTGCATTCTGAAACCTGGAAGTGGTTAATGTGCTGTTCAAAAATACTCTCGAATATCGAAATATACACTATAATATTTGCAATAATTATCAATCAATGAGAATTGTTTAAATAAGTAGTACAGATCACTACACTACAACGGTACAAATTGACTCTCATTTAAAGCAATGTAAAAATGAAGGAATTGACTCTCATAAGAAATACATTGACATTGTCTCTATATGCACTATATGTGAGTGGAAAAGAGATAGATATACATTAACCTAATTACATCGCTAATTACACCAGCTTGTCTGTCTTACAAGTTACAAGCTTTCCGGGTATTTATATTAACTTGCTCTTTTAATACTACAATGGCGTCACATAATTGTAATCCATAGAAAATAAAAAAGGAGGATTCGAACCAACAACCATTCATAGAAAAATCTGCCCAATATACCATTTCCAGCACCTTGCATTTGATTTTCCAATGCTCCACCCAAAGGTACTACATTGGCCAGTAGGCGAGTCTTTTTACCTGAAAATTTTTAATTTTGCCGAACCCTTGTTGTTGCAAGCAAGGTAGGGATCTTTAACGTGCGTGATACTCACACACGGGACCTCCATTTTACCTCTCAAAAATGCTCGCCTAACATTTTTCAAGCGGACCGTGTCAGGATCGATTTCCAGCACCGCTACCCGGAAATACATTGAACATTTGAATGCTGGAAATTTGAATCAAGATGGTCGGTCCACTACGAATTAAACACGACTGAAAAATCAACAGTTGCGATTTCCATTGTGCTCTAAGAAAAAATGAAAATAGAAATAAAAGCAACAGTAAATAGAATTTGAAACTAATCATAACTTTAAGATATAATTAATAGATTACAAGTAACCATAGTCAGATGGTAGCACTGTTTAAAGAATTATTGCAATAACAACCAACAGATGGCTGCACGGTTTTAAAAATTGTGTGTGAGTGTGTGTGTGTGTGTGTATGTGTATTTGTGTGTACTATGGATTGCATACTGCAGCTAAAAATTGGTTTAAATGTATAATATATACGTGTATGTTGCAGGCAACCCGACGTACTCGTATAGGGTTAAATTTTATTACTAAGTGTATGTCCTGTTTAAATGACAAGTTGGTAACTACAATTAGTGACCTAGTTTGTTTGATATCTAGCAGTATGTCATGTAAATAGGGAGAATAGATACAAATATAGGCAACACGTATGCGGCGTACGTTTAAATAAATTGATACTTAGCAATGCATTTTTACTATGTATAACAAGTGTGTTATTTATGTGTTCTAAAACTTCCTGGTTTTAATATCTAAAATTTTCAAATTAGCAAAGAGAATAAAGATTTTTTGTTCGCAAATAGTATGACGTCACCCGTAAATTGCGAAATATACTGAACCCATTTCTATTGTTACATGCCAAAATTGGCAATGTACCATCTTTAATTCTAGTTATAATTTATAAACTAATTCCCGCGTATTTTTTAGATTAATAATATTAACTTCCGTCGTAGCTGACAGACGCGCCTGCGCAGAGTAAATGCAGGAGTGCGTGAGTGTCGAAAGCAGGGACTAAGCCACGAGCCCTCGACGAAGTAACAACTATCTTGAGTGGTGGTGTGTTTTTTCTTTTAAGGAACAGGTATGCAGGTTCCCTGTATCTTACTTTTTATTGTACCTGGTTCCTTAATTCCTTTCATTCCCCTACGAGTGCAATAGAAGGAACGATGGATGGAAATTTGAATTCATCATGGCGTAACGCAACCCAACCTACAAATCACCGTTGGACCCTGAGATTAAGTTTCGAGATGCCACCACGTGAGTAATTTAATTTTATTTAAATTGAGCTTGCAAATTTGACTTAAAAAGCGATTGCATCACTCGAAAGCGTGGTCGGTATATGTTATAAAATGGCGGGTAAAACATGCCGCGAGTGTAACTATAACAATGCCGCTCAAAATTATAACACTATAACAATTAAATTTTGGCAAGTATACCACGTAAATATGGAGAATATTGGCACACATAGTCAACACGTAATACGTCTAATTTGTAAAGTGGTATATATTATTTGAAGGGCTTAAAAGGTTACTTTGTGCTAATGTTATGAAAGGATGTCAGTGTATTGCAAAATATATATGTGCTAGGTCTGCAAATAATGTGACGCCACCCGTACACTGTAAAATATACCACGCCAGTAATACTAAATGTGTTAAAATTTGGCAAGCAAGTCAAACAAAAGGGCTAAACACTTATAGTTTACGGAATGCTATTATCTATAAATTGCGAAATGTACTGAACCCATTTCTATAAAAAATTAAATTAGCAAGTAGACCATATAAAATTAGAGAATCTTGGCATCTATAGGCAACACATCGTATGTCTAATATGTAAAAAGAATGCATAGTGATAAATGTTATTTGAAGAACTTGAAAGATTACTTTGTGCAAATGTTGTGTAACATGGCTTACTATAGGGCTAATTAAAAACATGTACGTACTAATAGTGTGGAAGTATTTGTCTGTTTATTACAAAATATATATGTGCTAGGTTTGCAAATAGTATGACATCACCCGTAAATTGTAAAATATGCAACACCAATGCTAGTGAATGTGCTAAAATTTGGTAAGCAGGTCTTGCATACTCTAGGATTAATTAAAAAAATATACGTTTATATTGCAAAAGAATTTACCTTATGGGTGTGAATTTGTATGTTAATTGAATGTAACGTGGCTTACTCTACGGTTGATTAAGAGAAATATGCGCTAAGTCTGTCTTTCATATAGGTATTAATTGTCCAAGGGTTTTAAGGATTACTTTGTGCAAATATTGTGCAACATTGCTTACTCTGGGATGACGTGTTAAAAGAGCAAGTTAATAAAAAATACCCTCAAAACTTGTGAGACAGGCAAGCTGCTGTAATTAGCAAGATTGACGTATACCTCTCATGCACTTACATTTAGTCCATATTGCGACAAACTTAAAACTCAATCTTCAAATATTGCCGGAGTCATTTGAATTTATTGATAGAATATTTTAAGTAAATAAAGTGTTTCTATTACACCAATTGTGCTAATTATACATTCAAATACATGCTTGTTCAATGTATTCCTGATAGTGGTGCTGGGAATCGTATATTGAGTTGATTTTTCTATGAATGATCGTTAGTTCCAATCCTCCGTTTAATTGTTTCCTTTTTTATTTTCGTATGGGTTACAATTATGTGACGTCAAAGGCGTGTTAAAAGAGCAAGTTAATAAAAATACCCAAAGGACTTGAGGCAGACAAGCTGGTGTAATTAGCGATGTAATTCGGGTAATGTATGCCTGTCTCTCTTCCGCTCACGTACAGTTCATATAGAGATAATCTCCATGTATTTCTTATGAGAGTCAATTGCTTCATTTTTACATTGGTTTAAATAAAAGTCAATTTGTACCGAAGAAGCTCTAGCTTCGTCCTTCTCACTGTTGTTAAACATGCTAATAATAATAAGGTAAAATTCATTACTTCTCAATTGCTTTCTTTCTGTAAACAACGAAAAGAGGTTATGTAATAAAACTATGCTTTATCTTCATTAAACGATTAAATAATAGATAGGGTGAGTATTTTCTTTCGTTCGTGTTGTTTTGAACAATAAGAGGTTTATTAACCCTGTTATACTTGTTATCTTGTTCCTTAAGTAGAAGTGCACATTAGAGAAAATGCCATTAGCGTATTTACTTAAAATGATAGTTACCTATATCTTAATGTATGGAGGATATTGATAAATTAATAGTCAAATGTGCAATTAAGGCTTAAGTTTGGTTTAAAAATGAACCGAATTTGAGCATGAGTTTGGCAAAATGCATGATTATATAGTGTCAGTTCTTTCCTGAGCGGTGGTTTACTTAAATCACAAAAAAGTTGTATCGATAAACTTCGGTTGAGTATCATTCTAATCTAAACATCCTTATAGTTTGGAAAATTTGGCTAAAGGTTTTTTTATTACATTCAGTTTACGTGTAGAAACGGCGTTACGTTAGTATTCCAATTTACCCGGAAGGAACGGAGGAACATCGTAACAATTTTGCAGCTTCACCAACTAGCTGCATTGGTATGCAGTTATCCCTGAAGAAAAATACTCAAAAACGGGGACTCTTAAATTACAAACAACTACTTTAAAAAGATACATTTTCATTGAAAAGTTTTTAATGTTTCATTTGTCACACTTGGTAGGGTGCCAAACAACCTCCCTTACGACAGACCCCCTTTCCCTACCCGGAAGGTGGTTATTCCGAATAGGTCTCCTTTGCCTTTGATTTCTAAACTCTCGTCATTTCGTACTTTACCTTTTCTTTTTGTAAAATAAACTTAGAATAAAGAAACCCAATGAATTTAGTCAAATTAAAGGAATTTAAACTGGCAAACCTCCCAAACCATTGGAATTCTGCCACTACCGCCTACTATTGTTACGTCATCGTTACTGTATATTCTTTCACAGTTTGGTTGCTTCTACCTATTTTGTAAATAAAACTCCACAGCTAACCTAACCAAACCATCACCACTATTAGCTTTAACTATTGGAAATGTAAATGGAAATAATATTTTCTTAAAGAAAAGCAAAACCTGTTTCTACGTTTTCTTATTCTTGAACTGGCCAGGTACGTACGTACATTAGTTAAAAAGAAAATCTTTAACAAAAAATAATAATTCTACCATAGATTGTTTTTTTTTCAAGATATTAGTTAATAACCTTCTAATCCAATTTCTAATGCCATAATTAGTTATAAACGAATTACCGTCACCATTCAATTGTCTTTTAAAAATATCAATTTTTTACCAACTCTATAACTAGCAATAAATACAAGCATATTTGATTTATATTAAGAACGAACAGGCATATATTTATTATCGTTCAAAAATGTTCTAATTTCATGTTCCGGTAACGCCATAATCAACAATAAGCAAAGATCTCGTTCAAGGCAAGTTGGCCTGTCATTATTCAATAGTCCTTGAAAATGATTTACTCACGAACCATGAACACAAACATATACACTTATGTTAAAAATTAACATGCACATAATAATATTTACTAATCATTCTAGAGGTTCAAATTTAACTCACACTTTGATTTTCAGCACATCTCTAACAAAAATAAGGCTATCTAGGAACGCCGGTGTTTCCTTGCTTGATTTATTTTTATCCTTAGGATTTCTAGGTTACATAAGCTCAATTAACATCAAACAAAATGCAAAATATTTGTCGGGCAAAATTTCATCATCCTTTACCGGTCTACCTTTAACCCACATTAGTTCCGGTTGACACGACTGTTAATTCCACAACACACGTGATTGAAATCTTCCTGGCTTTAATCCCCAGCGAAGTTCAAAGGGTCGCGTCACCGCCCGCGACGAGTAACCTAATTATCTACATGCTTGAGCTCTCTTATTATCTGACTTAAATTTTGTTCCTATTGAGTATACTTTTATCAATTCCTCTTCACCATGTTACTAAACTGGTCACGTCTTTTGGGATAGATTTCGCTGTGTAATTATTTTCGAATGCCTCTTCGTATAGATGCGTAATGCGACATATATCTCAAATATTTATGTTTATTCGCATTGCAGTAGTTTCTGCGGTTTCTCACGTGTGTTAATCGCGTAGGTTTATACCAGCGGTGTTTATTGTGTGACGCATCGTCTATTCTAACCATATTCCCGTGGAAATTGTATAGTTTGCGGTTTTAATGTCTGGACTGCTCCTGACGTTAATGTCTAATTCTTTGTCATTTTTGATACACGTTTTAATTTATTCTAAAGAAAATAATTTTACCACTTCCGGGTTATAAGTAAATGTCGTGATTTAAACTACATTTCTAGAAATAAAAGAATTGAAATATCACATTTAATTAACATTAAATATCCATAAAATCTTAATGTACAGGATACGTCTACATTTATTCTGACAATCCGAAATTAATATTATACCTTCTTATCTTGTTTGTATCTAAAGTAACGTAAACGCGTTACAATTCTCTATATTGTGTGCGACTAATATTTATTATGAATCATCATATCGGTATTTTAACGGATGATGGAGATATCAAATTCGTAAAAACAAAAAAATATACGACAAATTTAGCATGCAACATAAAATCGAATTGGAGTAATGAAATAGTGACATGTATAATATACTTAGAAATACGCAGTTTTTACAGTTACAATATTATTCGTGGTGTTAAGATTTTTGCCGGTGGTTCATTTCTGCAAGTTGTAGGTACTGGAATCGACAATTCAACAGCTTGTTGAAATCTACATAAAGTTAATAGAACAATACTGCCCTAATTTGTGAAAACCCGGTAACTCGAGTTACTAGGTTTTGAAATATTATGCAGATTCGAGTCAGCGTTTCAAAACTCCTACTTGAACTTTGTTTGGCGCGAAAATGCTTAACATTTGACATAGAATTTATTTATAAGTAATTTTTCATTTCCTAGTAACTAAACAAATCCGCACGTCGTGCTTTTGTAAGAAGAACTAGATAGTTACTAGGTTTTACACACTAACTACAGAAGCTTGGCGTGACACTCTCGGTGTCGTCTTGAGGGTCATTTAACTCTTGGGAGTTTTTCGGCTTGTTGATGTTTTGTTTCTATGAGTTTTGTGATGTTTAACAGGTTGATCTTCTTAATAAATAAATAAATAATTATGTAGGACTGGATTCCAAAAGACCTGCTCCTGGAATCTTTTTCTTTTGGTGCAGTGAGCAGTTTCCCGGATCTTCCCCTTGGTTGTCCTCCAACTACACAGTATTTCGGATCCTGGGTCCACTGGCCTGTGGTTTTCGACCGACAGGATGGCTATTCGCCACAGGCCACTCCATCGTCAGGTAGCTCGTCTAAACAGGACTGACGGATGTGCATCCCCGACGACTTCACTTGTGTACCCATTCCTTGGCACTCCGCATAGCTGGAGAACTCCCTCAGGACGTCACCGTTCCGCTGCTCACCTTTGATCGCCCGGAGGCGTTGGTAGGTGTACGCTAGTTGCTGCCTCGTCGGCGTCTGGGCAACAACTCGGTTTTACACGCGTTTAGTACAATGTATTTATATAATCTGTCACGCCAAATTGATGGTAGGGGTAGTTGCTAGGTTATAACATTCAATTAGTAGCGATACTCGCCTAGTAGGAAGAGGTCGTCGTAAGAACAAGTATTTTAAGTATCAGCGTGTGAATTACGTCGAGTAGTGAATAATAATGTACGCTATCCAGAGAAAAAATACTGGAAATGTGCTTGGAAAGGTCAGAATTTAATACAACTGCTTTGTGTGACAAGTTTAATTTAAATTATGTTTAGAAGCGATCCTCCCGTACAATTGAATGTAGAAGATGATGATATAGAAAACACCTTTTTTTCTAATTGTAACAACACCCGCAAAGATACTGCGGTATTGGAATCATGTCTGGAGAGATGAGATTCTGTTATCATTTGCTTAGGTGATACGAGTTTATTTAAAAATATTTTTAGAAATGTGTCTCCTGTACAATCGTTTGTAGAAATGGCGATTTTGCAAACTATGAGTGTTTTGATTTCGATGACAGCGATAAAGACCCAGATTATTCGCCAGAATGTACTATAAAAAGGCCACAAAGATTATACAATATACACAATATAGTTGATGAACCGTTAGTCTTCAATTTGGAGAACGATTCCAGTGTTACCAATAAGATACAACACAATTTAAATGTTTGTACAAAGCAAAATCTGATACAAGAAATTTCTGTAAGGAGATTGTGCACCAGATTGTCAGTGGTGTTTTTAAATCCGTTCAAACCAAAAAACGTTCTAATGAAGAACTAAAAAATCTAATAAGCATAGACTGCTTCCCGCTTGCACCGCCAAATGCAGAAATAAGTGTCATTTGGAAATAAATAAAGTTGCTAGACAAGCAATACATGACAAATTCTGGAACTTAAATTTTGCAGGAAGAGGGCTGTTTTTAGAGGCATATGTAAAACAAAAAAATTAAGTTTTGCAGCCAAAATGCAAGAAATCCACGAAGATTTTCTTTAAAGTATTCTCTACCAATCGCCAGTCAGCATGATGGTGTATAATTTACAGAACAGCAAAAAGTTTGTAAACTAATGTTTTTACACACTATAGGATTAAAAACAGACGGTATGATTACATGCCATTTTAATTCTAAATTGGGAAATAAGGATGGTCTTGCAAACTTATAAGATGAGAGGGGTATGATTGCTAGGGCTATATCCAACGACAACAAAGAGGCCACCAAAAGTTTGGTTATAATGTACATAAATTTATTTAACCCTGTGGTATCACATTACAATTTAAAGCATTCACCGAATAGACGATATTTTCCTTCCGAGTTAACTATAAAATACATGTGGACAGTTTTTACTTCAACTCATAGCATATCCTACGACCTTTATAGGAAAATTTTGTATCAGTAGAACATCGGTTTCACTCGTCCGTCACAAGATGAATGTGATGTCTGTTTAAAGTACAAGAACTGTCATATAGATATTAACGATTGCTCTGAAAATTGTCACGATTCCTGTGTTTTGATGCAACAACATACAAAGAGATACCCAGAGGCCAGAAAGGAATATAAATTAGATACAAACAAACAATTAACTGACTCTCAAATAATTTATAGTGTGGATATGCAAAAAGTTCTACTGCTTCCCAAAATGTCAACAAGCAGTCATTTTTTGTGTCAAGATAAGTTTAGCTTAATTTTTCTACTTACACGCATGCATTTTAATAGAATGGTGATTAGATATGTATTCTGCTTTTAAATGTAATTATATTTCTTGATACAGACCAGAAGGGTCGGTGTGAAACTATAGGAGAGATAGTAAAATGATGTTAATTTGTTTTGGTTAACCATACTAGTTTGTAGTACTTAAATAAATATATAAGTTTACATGTTTGCTTATATGTATAATATTTACTTTTTATTTGAGATTAGTCGTTATGAATGAAACATTTGCTTCTCTTCAAGCAGGAGAAAACGTATGCGTACTTTGGCATGAAGCTGTGAGAGGAAGATCCAGTGTAGATGTGGCTGCGGCCTAATATTATTTAATTAAAAACAGCGTCTCCTCAATTTCCGAATTCACTTTTTGGACAAACAACTGCTCCGCCCAGAACAAAAATTGAACACTATACTCCTCATTTGTTACTTTTGTGAATGCTAAATGGGATCCGGCTATAATAACTATTAAATATTTTTAGCCAGGGCACTCTTTCATGTCTGCCGATTCGGTGCGTGGTATTATCGCTATTAAAATGAAAAAGTATCAAAATATATACGACTTTGAACAACTAATTGAGATAATTGAAAAATCCTCAAGAAAGATACGTTCTATTGTTTTAAATATTACCGACTTCATCCCATTCGAAGAAGGTTGTAAGAAATGAGTAAATAACAATATTCCATATATGGAGTCTATTGGAATTGTTCAGTTTAGAAAAGGATCTAGGAATCTTTTCTTTAAACAGTCATTTTCAGATAAAACCTTTAACGAAGCAGATTTTCTAAAAAAGAGGTTTAGCACTGAGTTCCCACAGCAGCCATTTTCTAAATCATTAGGAATGAATTCAGCCAAAAAAGAAAACATTCTGAATACGCTATGTCCATCTTTTCGGGAGGAACGTAGAAAATTATTTTGGCAATTCTTACCAACTAGCGACAACAGACCTGATTTATGTACCAATTCTGAGTGTTAACGTTAAAACTGTTGCAAGTTTATGTTTCAGTAAATATATGAACTATTTTCTATCTTATTGAGAGTTGTCATTTATACCCACAGTAAGATTTACGTAGAACAAAGTAAGTAAAGATACCCAAATTTTATATTGTGCTTTGTTTAACAGTGGGTTCCTTTTTAAAAACTTATGGAATAAATCCGTACTCAGTTACAATAATAGCTCGATTTTTTACTATTTAAATACATTTATTAACCTTCGTGCTTACAGATAATCCCATAACATCAGCAGACCATCTTTTCAATTAGTCTCGGATACGTCCTCGAAATCCTGTCGAATCA
The DNA here is from genome assembly GCA_036346225.1 of Platerodrilus igneus. Lineage (NCBI taxonomy): Eukaryota > Metazoa > Arthropoda > Insecta > Coleoptera > Lycidae > Platerodrilus > Platerodrilus igneus. The sequence goes on along the minus strand of JARFIW010000892.1, from coordinate 1,699,082 downwards.
ACATTTAGTATTTGAATAAAGATAAGGAGATTCTTAATTGTTACGATACCAGCTCATTAGAGAATATTTTAATGGTTATTCTTAATAATTAAAAGAAAATTAACGTAAGGTGTATATTATGTAATTATCAAGCTTTAATATAATTTAGGATATTTTTTTGAACGAGCGCTATAACAGTTTGTATATTGCTTATTGTTCTAGTTTTTTTATCGTGTTCTAGTGCGTTTTTAGTCCCGTCATTTTAGATTTCAACTTGGAAAAATTTCCAGTTAGCCAAATTTTTTTATATACGCTCGTTTAGGTGTTCTAATTTACAGGTAGAAAGTCCCCATCGATATCGTGCCGACGTTGTGATATAACGAAGATCCAAGGTCACGAAAAATAATTTTTTGCGAAAATCTTGTTTCCCATGGCTCGGGTATTTCGTAGCTTAATCTCAGGATCCCTCGGTGCTTGTAAGGTTGGGTTACGTCATTGTTGACATCAAATTTCCATTCGTCCTAAAACTCTTTTCCACTCGTAGGGGATGAAGGAACGCCAGGTAAAGGAACGCCACAAGGCCAGATAAAAAAGAACCTACATACCTGAGATACACAAAAAAAACACACACTAAATAGTTGTTGTTTCGTCCATCTCTCGCAGCTTAATGCTTAATGGCGTCTTTTTACCCCACGTGCGCACTCCGCATACCTTTTGCGCAGACGCGACTGTCAGGGACGACGAAAGTTGGCCTATTCATTTAAAGATACGCGGCAATTAATTTATAAATTATAAATAAATTTAAATATGTACATTGCTAATTTCGGCATGTAACAGGTCTCTCCGATAAGCCTAATCCATAGTTTGCAGAATGACTAAACATTGTATTGTGTCATGTACTAAAAACTAATTATTTATTAAAAAATTATGGCTGTTGTTAATGATTAAAAACTATTTAATTGTCATTTGGTTCTGCTTAGTCGTTTTTGTCGTCATACTCGACATTTAAATAAAGATGAGGGAGATTGTCTTAATTGTTACTTTTCTGCACAAAGTAGAAACAACTGCTTTGCTCCGCAGTACTTCATAATGTTGCAGTGTTAGTATATACACTAAGAAGTACTACCCGTAAATGAAGAATTAGAGGCACACATACAATTTCTTAACAACGCTAAAGTGAAAATGGGAGGGATGTTGGTGGCACGAATAATGTGATACGATTATCAGCTCATTAAAAAATATTTTAATGAATTATTCATAATAATTACAAGAAAATTAACGTATCCTATATATTATGTAATTATTAACGTTTAATATAATTTAGAATATTTTTTGAACGGGCGTTATGACTTTTTGTGTTTTGATTATTGTTCTAATTTTTTATATCATCTTCTTGTGCGTGTTGTTAATGAGAATGGACAGGTAACCCTGTCATTTTAGATTTCAACTTGGAAAATTCCAGTTAGCCAAATTTTTTTATACACGCTGGTTTAGGTGTTCTAATATACAATCATGTTTCCTATAACTCGGAGGTCAACCAGGTTTATTATAAAAATTGTAGGCCATCATAATCTCTACAAAAAAAGATCCTATTCATTCGTCTTTTTTATTCAATGGTCTCCCAGATAAGCCTACTACATAGTGTACAGAATTATTAAATATTGTACTGTGTCATGTTCTGAAAACTAAATATTCAACAAAAAATGATAGCTGTTGTTCATGGTTAAAAACTATGTAATTGTCGTCTGGTTATGTTGAGTCGTTTTTGTCCTCGTACTCAACATTTGAATAAAGATAAGGAGATTTTTAATTGTTACTCTTCTGCACAAGGTAGAAGCAACAGTTTTGCTATGCAGTACTTCATAATGTTGCGATGTTGTTACGCTAAAAAGTATTACCCGTAAATGAAGAATTAGAGGCACAATTACAATTTGTTAACAACATTAAGGTAAAAATGCGAGGGATGCTGATGGCATAAATAATAAAATACAATTTCAGTTTATTCAAGAATATTTTAATGGATTATTGCATAATTATTAAAAGAAAATTAACGTAGCGTATATATTATATAATTATTAACCTTTAATATAATTTAGTTTATTTTTTAAACGGGCGCTATAATTTTTTTGTGTATTGGTTATTGCTCTAATTTTTTTATCGTGTTCCTATGCGTGTTGTAAATGAGAATGGACAGGTAGTTCTGTCATTTTAGATTTCAACTTGAACAAATTTCCAGTTAGCCAAATTTTTTTGCATACGCTCGTTTAGGTGTTCTATTGTACAGGTAAAAAGTCCCCATCGATATCGTGCCGACGTTGTGAGATAACGAAGGTCAAAATTCACGAAGAAGAACGAGGTTTATCATAAAAATTGCAGGATATCAAATTCTGTACAAAAAAGGATTCTATTCATCTTCTTTTTTTTAATCAATGGTCTACCCGTTAAGCCTACCTCATAGTTTGCAGAATGACTAAACATTGTATTGTGTCATGTACTGAAAACTAATTTATTTATTAAAAAATTTGTTCCGCAGTATTTCATAACGTAACGCATGCATTATGCAATTATTAACTTTTGATATAATGTACAATGTTTTTTAACGGGTGTTATTATTTTTTTGTGTATTACTTATTGTTCTAATTTTTATCGTGTTCTGTTCGTGTAATAAATAGGAATGGCCAAGTAACCTTGTGATTTTAGATTTCCACTTAGCCAAATTTTTTATATACACGTTCGTATTGTTACGGTTTAAATTTTCATTACACTTCAAATTAATTTTATTGCAAACACTTATCTTACATACATGTTATTTACAAGAACTTAATTCATTTTGGCTTTGGTATTATAAATTTTTAATTGTCTATTTCTTATTTGAAAATATAAACAGCATTAATTACAATAACTTTCATTCTGACCAATTGAATTCATCTAGTAATTTGTTGTTTTGAAACTTCATCTTAATTGAAATAATATATATTATTGATTATTGCTTATTAAGAAAATAAGTTGGCAATTTTGATGTGATTGATTTGAAAGAATAAACACAGGTCTGCATTCAGGGAATTGATAGTTATTTAGAACTTGAATGCATTACATTCTAATAAATATATCTCAAAATAAAAAAGGATATATCATGAAATTAATTTTAAATGTTATGGAATTGTTACATGTACCTAACAATAATTCTTTTGTTTTTAAAAAGGGAGTTACTCAATGTTATAATTGTTTAGCATGTGAAATGCTGCCCTGTCTTATTGATTTTTAATTATTGAAATTTAATCTCTTTATATTGCATTCCTGTTTTGATTTGGATTATCTGAGAAGAAGGTATTTCCTTTCTGATTGTTTTGTGAACAGCTTGGTTAAAGCATGGTGTATGCTAGTGCGAATTTTCTGACTATATCAGAGTAAGAGAAAGTCATCCAAAATATTGGGATTTATCGCCTGGCATAACGAGAAAGAATATTGCTGAAGAGTAGAATACTTTTTGAAACAGTTGAACTGGATTTTATATTTCAACCTTGCTTGTTTGGTAGCACATGGTCGCGTGCATTAATTGTTATATATTTCTTTCATCCTGGTTTCCAGGGTAAGTAAATCCTTCAGTAAATTAGAAAAATTAAACACAATTATTATTACAGATTTTTATTCTTATTTTTATTTCATTTTCATTTTTTGTTTGGAGTTTTGTCTTTGTCTTGGGTATATGTTGTACAATAAGAAACCGTTATGGAATGGAGTTTAAAGGCTGCAAGTTGTGGTTGCAAAAATGTTAAGGATGCTGATGGCGTGCTGTTTCATGTCATGTGTATCTAGATGAGTATAACTAATTAGGATTAGTAGTTAAAGTGTGGATCTCTAACCCGTAAATGACTTATTTTTGTGGAAGTTAAATTGGGATTCAGGGTGTATTAAATTAGTTTAAGTATCAGAATATTGTTCTTGTTCAGTTAAAACGGAACGAATTAATCTATATATTATATGTGATTTATATGTAAATTGTGAGCTTTGAGCAATTGCTTAAAGTGGAACAAGAAAAGGCTTCCTTAAAATTTGTGTTAAGACCCGTAAACAAAATTATGTTTAATTATGTCATGCATTTATTTCATTTTTATCAATGTACAAACAGTAATTGGGAATATTTTACAATAGAGATCATTGAGTTAGATTGACTTATTTGTAGATTATCTTTTGCCATTAATTAGCGTACACTTAGGGTTGTGAATACATTGTTATATTTACTGGTTGAGTATATTGGCTAATTGAGGTAACATTCATTCAGTTATAACGCAACGGGTAAGTTTGCTGGATTCAGTTACATACTCTGTGGTGGCATGTTAAGTCTTATCCCCTCTACAAAGTGTATAAGGAATTAAATTACGTTACTGAGTCTCATGTCTATATTTAAATATTATAGCGTAATAAAAGCACGATAAATTGTGATTAAGAAAATATAGTGTAATAGTATATGTGTTGTAATAGGTATAAAACAGGTAATACGTCCCCATCGGCATCGTGCCGACGTTGTGAGATAACGACCAAAAGTCACAAAAAAACAATTTTTTGTGAAAATTTTGTTTCCTATGACTCGGTCAACCAGATTTATTATAAAAATTGTAAACCATTAAATTCTCTACCAAAAAAGGATCCTATTCATTCTATTTCTTTAATCTCCCCCATAGGCCTACTCCATAGTGTGCAGAATGACTAAACATTGTATTGTGTCATGTACTGAAAACTAATTAATTTATTAAAAAATGATGACTGTTATTGATGATTAAAATCTATTTAATTGTCGTTTGGTTCTGTTCAGTCGTTTTTGTTCTTGTATTCAGTAATCATTAATTATGTTCATATGTATATATCAAACATGGAGTGGATTAATGTCGGTGGTGAAATCAAGATCATCGATATTTTCAATGATATCGGTTTCTGGATTTGAGCATGACTGGCCATGGCAAGTGTAACATTCGCGTAATAATTATACATGTATGGTATAATAGGGAAATTATTTTTTAATTTTAGCTAGTTTAGGAAATGCATTATTGCATCACATTGTTGATATTTCTAAATTTATGGGATAATACGTGGTGCATTCTTTTTAAAACCAGCAATAAAAAGCTAGACTTTACAATGTCAAATCAACATAAAACCAAACGTGGAACTATAAAATATTGCCTTACATTCCAATGTTACTGACAACATGGTAAATAGTTTAAATAAACAGGAATTCATAAAATTTAAATCAGTAAAGACCAAAACCCCGACGCAGATATGTTAGTAGACAGTGATCGTGTGAATATTCCGAAGTATAACTTTCTCAGGCATCAAGCCATCCCTTGGAATTAACCAAAAGTGCAAGTTTGGACGAACTTTATAAAAAACTCCAACAGCACGCCCCCTTCCCTTCCGCGAACATTTAAACATATATATAAAATTACAATTTAGTTTCGAATTAACATTTGTACCTTCACCCAAAGTAGTGTCGGTGTTTTCCACCTGATGGCGGTTTTATTATCCTCTTACCATCACACAGTTTCGTTTGAACTTATGTTAGTAATAGCTTCGATTACTTCATATGTGTGTTAGAAACTACTCCATTCTGATGAGGCTCAAAGAAGCCAAAACGGTTCAATGAATGTTTCCTCCCTTTGAGAAACAATAAAGTTATTGTTTTGTTTATGTCTATGCAAATATTAGCTCGATTTGTATAGGTAATTTGCTCTTATTAGTTTTATAAAAGCCTATGTACAGATACATCTTAAATCATTTTGTTATGTCAAATTTAATTTGCGGACTGCAAATATCTTTTTTTTTCATTTATGATATATATATATATATATATATATATATATATATATATATTGTTGTGGATTTAAAGAGATAAATAGGTGTAGACAATACAATTTTAGCAACCGTGTATATAGAAAAGAGCAAATTATTTACGCGCCAAATTAATTTAATTCATATAGTGAAAACAAACGAGTATTAAGGTATTTTTATATTTAAATTCAAATGTGAAAATTACATAAGGGAAGAAAAGCTTTAAAGTATATAGAAACTCAAGGATACGCATAATTAATCATAATTTTTTTTAATCAAACGCAGGAAAGCAAAAAGGGAACGTGCTTGCATAAGAAAATCAATAATTTTTAACGCAAACGTATTCGTTTTAAAAGCCAACGTTCATCTACACAGATACTACGAAGCAGAGAATCTAGGAATTGTTATTTTCAAACGGTCGATAATTTTAGGAAACACCTGTTGGATAAATGTTACGTTCAGAGAATATTGAACGAACGTTAATATAGAATTTCATAGAAATTGTTTCCAACGGTCAATTTGTATAAGCAGCTATAATAACAAATAGCTTAAGGAGTGAGTGGAATGAACAATCGATAATATGCAACAGATAGAGAAGCAGATAGAGCAAGCGTTGGATTGAAAGGCACACAACAAACATGCATAGAACAGAAATGAATAGCGGATAGGTGGAGCATTGTGACGACAGTAAATTATATCATTGGTTGATAGCCAAGAGTTTTCGAAAAGAACGCATATAGTAAGGTATGAAACGAGTTCTATATAAACAGCACGTCGGACGGGAGGAATTTTCAGAATTGATAGACGGTTACGTTCAAAATTTTAAGAAGCCGCTTGAAAAATAAGCTTTTCACGGGAAGCGGGTTCCACTAGGGGGAGTGGAGAATAATATAAATACCCAGACAAAGATATTAAAGCTTTCTTTCTCCTTCAATCGAGTTCTGAATATGGATTCAGACCTACATAATAGTAAAGCTTTCGGTTAGAATTTGTGTGTGTAGTAAAGTTACATGTAACATCTTATTTGAAATTATACAAACTGTAGTAGCGGACCTCAAGTTATTAAAGTGAGTGCTCGAGTTAGTGCTTATTTAAATAAAAGGTCCCGCTACTACTACTAAATTATTAAATGGATGTATGATATTTGGGGTAAGCAGAACTGGAAAGCAATTTGTATGCGTGAAATATCTGAAGTGGTAGTTGAGATATTAGATGGTGAAGATCGGTGGATCCTGGAATCAGAATAGTAGATGGACACAACGACAAGGGGTTTCTGGTAGTCATCTCCAGCGGGGATGAAGAGTGAAGGTGTCTCCAGGTAATAAATTTGAAATTTGTTTTTATATAAACATTTGTGGATATTTTTGTGTTTGTGTGGTTGACTTATTGGTGGCATATTTATTGTTTTAAAAACTTGTTTAAAAAGACACATGTGCAGGACAATTTAATAATTTTGAGTATTGAAAAAGAGTTTATTTAGGATATATAAAAACTTATTCAGGCTATAAATTATCGTTGTAAGGAGTAAACGGGTCTGTAAATTTGTTTTCATTAATGCAAGGTTTAAAAGCTGGGTTATAATGAGCTCACAATACACCAGTATGAAGTCAAATTAGGGTTACATGTGGGGCCCATCTACTCATATCTACTTGAATTTGTGTAAAATCATTTTAAAATCAAGGACATTAAAGCACTCAATAAATTCAGCTGGTAATAATTGTACCAAACAGTTTGTACTCATGTGTAAATATTTTATCTGTTAATATGTGTAAATAAAAGGTTGTATGGTTGTCGTATTATTTTGGTAATTTCATTTGATGGTGTGTGAGTGTGAGAAAGGTATGTACGTATATATAGGTATTCAAGAAGAGGCCGATTGCTGAGCTAGCCAGGGTGAGCAGAGAAATTCGAAGGCGTCCTAACTAAAGGGTAAGAAATTTTTTTAATTTTGTTTTTGGAAAATTGTATGCCAGGTGGGTACAAAGTTAAGAGGTTCTACGGCATTTTATGACAAGTGCTCGATCTCAATATATATATATATATATATATATATATATATTGCCGTTTGCCGTGATTTCGGAAACCAACCTTGAGCATCGAGCCCCAGCGTTGGCTGTCATAAAAGTGCCGTAGAACCTCTTCTAACTTTCGTACCCCACCTGGGCCAACATAAAATTTTCCAAAAAAAAAATTTAAAAATTTTTGCTGTGGATTGATGTGGTCTGACGAAGGGAGCCAATTAAATATGCCGTAAACTGCCAGAATAAAAGATGTTTCTGATGAAAGCTTTCAATTTGCCCGCTGCCTAATTATTTTTGTAGCTCTCTTCGAATAAAACCGCTAGAATCCTACATCAGATTTATAATAACAATACGAAATATTCTTCTACAAACAATCTTTCAAATGCTACTACATCCACAACAGCCTTCTCTTATAAACCATATGTTAAATATAACATCTATCAAAACCACTTTCTCTCATCACAAATCTTACACACTAAAACAGAGTCGAAAATTTCCAAACTTACAAACAATGTCATAAATATAACATCAGAAAATATATAACTTCTCGACAATCACTCACTTATATAAAGAACAGAGCCCAGAAATCTCCCTTTTATACCTAGGATGAGCACTCACAAATCCTAATTTCTTAATTTTTATTCACAAATAACTCCATCTTTAATTCTTATTAATATAAAATTTTTCAAGATAAGTCGGATATCTCAATAGCCACCCCCTGAAAAATTGTATTTAAAAATACTTGATAGGTTAGGTTTAATTATTTTCTTATATACTGGTGAAAACCAGTACCGAAAGCTTGTCACTCTTCAAATCAAATTATCGACTTGTACATACATTCTACTCTAAGTTCAAACACTAGCACACTAAAAATCTTAACCAATTACTCTATAAATACTCTATACTATTTTATAAATATTAGTCCTTCACTAAATTTGAACAACATTTACTTTACCGTTACAAATCTGCTAGTAGTTGCCTTTCAAAATCGCTCAAATCGTTTTTAAAACGTACCATATAATATATCGTTTCAATCATTTACACTTTATCTTGCGATAGTCTAATTATTTTCAATTATCTATTCTCCATTTTGAAACCATTGTAGATACTTTGAATGATCTACTTGCTCGTGAGCATTAAAAACACATTGACTTGGACTGTTTCAATAAAATCGTCTCTTAAATCGTATTTAAATAAATTTCACTTCTGAAACTGTAGTATTTTTACTATGTCGCGTATTATCATCAGGTCTACTGCTTTGTGACATTTGGATCCATTGGGTTTTATAAGAGCGAGTCCCTGTGACGTAGGCATCTAGAAACTTTGCAGTACTCAAATTGTTGTTTCCATATTTTAATCGGCTTGTTCTCGAAGGCATAATGCAACATTTTGAAAATTAATCGTTTTCTTGCTTCGAGTTATACTGTAATTAATGTCCTTTCCCTATCTCATAAATATTCAAGATTCTATTGCTGTAGTTAGCCGTAGTTTATCTCATAGTACCGCTTTTATAAATTTTATCGTCGCTCTTGCTATTTATGTGATTCGTATTGGGTTTTTGGTTAACAGTTGTTTGTTCTAGAATATAGGTTAATGAACACGTGCCCTATTACTTAAAGATAAGATTTAAAACTTAATACACGTTTGTCGTATGCTTGTTATTAAACTGAAAAGGAAAATTAAAGTATTATGCACGTGGCTTTACATAGATTGAGCATCTACAACCTTTCGAAAAACTCACGATTCCTCCATTAATGACAAAATCAAAATCTTTTATAATAAGTCCACGCATTTACGCGGAATTTATGCACACAATTGAGTACTTTGATAACAAAAAACTGAATGAAACTCTTTGAAAAACATCCTCCTACTCGCAGAATATAGTAAATACCAATATTCTTATCTTGGAACACGATTCCTTCGTCACTAAATTACGTAGTAAGAATGAAAACTCGTTTCAATCACGGTTTCTGTGCATCTCTACTTCATATACCGAGCTTTTTCGCAAATACCTACAACGATGTAACACTATACTTTAAACAACCGTTATATATATAAATATATATATATATATATATATATATATATATATAATTAATATTCTTCAATGATGGGTTTAAGGTCAGCTGGTAGGATTTAAAAGGAAACTCTTTTTTAAATGCCTAAATTTTCGGATCTATATTTTATCCTTGATCACAGGCTTTTCTAAAATAATGTTAATTAGGCTAAAGTTTACATAAAATAAATATAACTTACAAATTGAGAAAATAAAATTGGCTTCTAAATGAATGGATTTTGTACATAAAAGTTTTGGATTTTATTGCTTTTTGAAGTTGTAAAATTGTATAATTTGTAAAAGTATTAAAATGTCAAAAAAAATTTTGTTTCTAAATTGATGGATTGTATGATTTTGTATGTGTGCATGCAAATTTCTGTTTGTAGGAGGGTTTGCTTGTGTTGTGAGTATGCGTGTGTGTGAGTGCATTTGTATGCGTTCGTGTGTGTGTATGTGTGTGCATGTGTGTATACGTGAGAGCGTGCATGAGTGTGTGTGTATGTGTGTGTGAGTGTGTGTGTTAGAGAGAGAGAGAGAGAGAGAAGAGAAAGAAGAGAGAGAATGAATGAACATATACATTTTAGTGTTACTGTGTTTATGTACTAACAATTCTTGCATTAACTATTTATCAACTATTGCTCTAAAATTAAGGGGATAGGTATAAATCGAACTTAAGCCATTAATATCAGTTCTTTTATTTATTGCATTTTGATTTTGAAAGATATATATGTATATATATATATATATATATATATATATATATATATTTATAGATCTGTTGGTTTCTTGGAATGCATTCGTTCGTAAAGTAAAAACTATTATGTCAAATTGTAACTTTTATTCTGACGTTTCGGCATTAATATTTATGCCTTAATCATAGACTAAAATTTAATGAATTTAGTGTTATAAGGTTTAAAAACAGTTTAGCTAATCTACTTACATAATTACTATGACATACAGAACTTTTACATATAAAAACTAATACAAAAATTACAGTTATGACTTGACAAATATTAAAACAACAACAAATATTTACAAAAGCTAACTATGTGTAAATTACTAATTTTAGCAAAATAAGAAATTACAGAAGAAAAATGTAGAAAGAACTTAAATTAACTAATATGAGGATGTCAATTTTATTAAATTATTAGTTAGTGATAAGTATAGTGATTGGAAAGTGACTTAAAATAGAAAAATAAGAAAGAAACATAAAAAAAATGTAAGATTTTAGGAACGGAATGTTTGTTTATTAATGAAATCTAAATTAATGGTCTGTGAAAGTGGATATTATTAAATTTATATAGTGAAGAATATACTATGTTTAAGTTGTTCGTATCTTGTTTGTTGTTGAGTGGATTAGGTTGTTGTAAAATGTGAAAAGATTCCAGGAATAGTCTTTTGTAGTAGTTGTCTTCAATGTCTAAAATCTTGGTGTCTTCGAATTTAGCAGTGTGTTTTGTTGCATGTAAATGTGATGACAAAGCACAACTTAGTTTACCTAGTCTGGCATCACTTTTATGTTGTGTTATTCGATTCTTTAACCATTGTTTAGACTGACCTACATAAGCTCTATTGCAAATACATTCTACTTTATAAATAATATTACTGCATAATGATTTCTCGGTTTTATCTTTTAATTTAGTGAATAACCTGTCTATTGATTTTTCATAGGTATAAGCTATTAGAATATCAGGTTGCTTCAGGATTTTAGTTAATTGAGGGGTTAAATTTTGAATAAAAGGTAATTTTCTGAATTTTGTAATTAGTGGTCGGTCTATTGATGAAGTTTGCAGGCTATTGGAGTACAAAAACTTTTTTAAAAGTGGTTTTGGATATGAATTGTTTAGTAAAATATTTTCTAATTCTTTTAAGTTGTTGGTAAGTAAATTTGTTTCGCTAATTTTTTGAATACGGTGTTTTAAAGCTAATATGGTATTGAGTTTATGAATAAAAGCATGGTTAGAATGATAGTTTAAGTATCTACCAGAGTCGGTAGGTTTTTTATAAATGTCAAAATATAAAGTATTAATGGGAGATCTAAGGACTAATGTATCTAGAAAAGGAATACTAAAATTAATTTCTTTTCGTAAGTGAATACCAAATTAGTATTGAAGCTATTGAAAATATACAAAGTATATTCGATCAAGTGTTCTGGAATGGAACATAAAATGTCATCTACATATTTGACTATAAAGGGCATGTCAAAAGGTAGTAAACTTATGACAGAATCTAACAGATAATCCATTATAATTTGGGCAATAATGGGGGATAGAGGTGAACCCATAGGAGTGCCAAAGGTCTGTTGATAAAACTTAGAATTAAAGGTAAAATAAGTGTTATTAAAAATCAAATCAATAGTTGATAATAAAGAACTCAAGTTAAGGTTGCAATGTAATTGAATAACATTCCATTTTTCAGTAATAATTTTAACAAATAACTCTTTGGGGATATTGGTGAACAAAGAACGGACATCTAAAGATATAAGAATATGGTCAGTGGGTAATTGAAAATGTCTATATCTATCGACGAAAGTAAATGTGTCTTTAACGTTATAGCCTTCGAGAGGAAAAGAATTTTGTAAAATTTTGAGTAAAAAGGTAGCAATATTGTAGGTTGGAGTGTTTATACAAGAGATGATGGGTCTTAAAGGTAAATTTATTTTATGGATTTTTGGTAAACCATAATATTTGCCTGAAATGCAATTATTTTTGATTAAATTATTCTTTTCAATTTTGGTTATCATAGAATGTTCGTATAAGAATTTAATGTGATCATTAACTTTATTTTGAATAGTGAAAGTAGGGTCTTTTGTGAGTTTTTTATAGGTAGTTACATCGTCAAGTAATTGATTGGATTTGGTCAGATAATCTTGTTTGTCTAGTATAACGGTGACAGAACCTTTGTCAGCATTTGTTACATAAATATTCGGGTTGTCTTTCAAAAATTTTTTGGTCTTGTTGTAGATGCGAATGTTGGTGTTATTTTTTTTGTTATATACAGGATTTGTGTAAAATTGGTAATTAAATTGGTAATTCTAGTTCTCAATATTGTTTTTCTTCTGTAGGTTTTTCAATGGTTTCAAGAATTGATTCGATATTAGCTAGTAATTTACCAATATTGATGTCTGTAGTGGACATTTCAATATTAAAATTGGGACCTAACGATAAGAAGTTTTTAATGTCATCGGGTATGAATGAGTTACTGTGGTTGACTAACCATTTACTGTTATCTATAAATAATTGTGTGTTGTAGAGTTGAGTTTGCTGTAAAGTGTGGATCTTTTTTATGTTCCTATTTTTAACTGATATGAAGTGTTTGTTATAAGTAATAATTTGCTTGTAATTGAAGTTGTTGAAGATGTTAGGAGGTAAAGATTCTTGAAGACCTTTTTTGATTTGAAAAAGTGTATTACTCTAGAAATGAATGTCAGTATGGGTGATTTGTATTTCAATTGATAATATGCGCTTTTGTAAATTTTTGTTAAAGTTATTTATCTTCCTTTTTGTACGACTATTTCTACATAAGAGTAATTGCTGTGTACCATGTAAGGTATTGAGTATATGGTGAGGTATTAAGTCATATCTTCTGCATTTTTCTAAGAAAGTACTACGGTTCTTTAGGTTGGCTAGTTTTTTGTTGATGTTTGCCCACTGTTTCAAAGACTTACACACGTCTTCACCAAATTCCATGCGTATGTGTTGGTAGAATCCCATGACTGTTTGTAATATAGGTAGTTTTTCGAACGGTAATAATATTTATAGATCTGTTGGTTTCTTGGAATGCATTCGTTCGTAAAGTAAAAACTATTATGTCAAATTGTAACTTTTATTCTGACGTTTCGGCATTAATATTTATGCCTTAATCATAGACTAAAATTTAATGAATTTAGTGTTATAAGGTTTAAAAACAGTTTAGCTAATCTACTTACATAATTACTATGACATACAGAACTTTTACATATAAAACTAATACAAAATTACAGTTATGTCTTGACAAATATTAAAACAACAACAAATATTTACAAAAGCTAACTATGTGTAAATTACTAATTTTAGCAAAATAAGAAATTACAGAAGAAAAATGTAGAAAGAACTTAAATTAACTAATATGAGGATGTCAATTTTATTAAATTATTAGTTAGTGATAAGTATAGTGATTGGAAAGTGACTTAAAAATAGAAAAATAAGAAAGAAACATAAAAAAAAAATGTAAGATTTTAGGAACGGAATGTTTGTTTATTAATGAAATCTAAATTAATGGTCTGTGAAAGTGGATATTATTAAATTTATATAGTGAAGAATATACTATGCTTAAGTTGTTCGTATCTTGTTTGTTGTTGAGTGGATTAGGTTGTTGTAAAATGTGAAAAGATTCCAGGAATAGTCTTTTGTAGTAGTTGTCTTCAATGTCTAAAATCTTGGTGTCTTCGAATTTAGCAGTGTGTTTTGTTGCATGTAAATGTGATGACAAAGCACAACTTAGTTTACCTAGTCTGGCATCACTTTTATGTTGTGTTATTCGATTCTTTAACCATTGTTTAGACTGACCTACATAAGCTCTATTGCAAATACATTCTACTTTATAAATAATATTACTGCATAATGATTTCTCGGTTTTATCTTTTAATTTAGTGAATAACCTGTCTATTGATTTTTCATAGGTATAAGCTATTAGAATATCAGGTTGCTTCAGGATTTTAGTTAATTGAGGGGTTAAATTTTGAATAAAAGGTAATTTTCTGAATTTTGTAATTAGTGGTCGGTCTATTGATGAAGTTTGCAGGCTATTGGAGTACAAAAACTTTTCCTCTCGAAGGCTATAACGTTAAAGACACATTTACTTTCGTCGATAGATATAGACATTTTCAATTACCCACTGACCATATTCTTATATCTTTAGATGTCCGTTCTTTGTTCACCAATATCCCCAAAGAGTTATTTGTTAAAATTATTACTGAAAAATGGAATGTTATTCAATTACATTGCAACCTTAACTTGAGTTCTTTATTATCAACTATTGATTTGATTTTTAATAACACTTATTTTACCTTTAATTCTAAGTTTTATCAACAGACCTTTGGCACTCCTATGGGTTCACCTCTATCCCCCATTATTGCCCAAATTATAATGGATTATCTGTTAGATTCTGTCATAAGTTTATTACCTTTTGACATGCCCTTTATAGTCAAATATGTAGATGACATTTTATGTTCCATTCCAGAACACTTGATCGAATATACTTTGTATATTTTCAATAGCTTCAATACTAATTTGGTATTCACTTACGAAAAAGAAATTAATTTTAGTATTCCTTTTCTAGATACATTAGTCCTTAGATCTCCCATTAATACTTTATATTTTGACATTTATAAAAAACCTACCGACTCTGGTAGATACTTAAACTATCATTCTAACCATGCTTTTATTCATAAACTCAATACCATATTAGCTTTAAAACACCGTATTCAAAAATTAGCGAAACAAATTTACTTACCAACAACTTAAAAGAATTAGAAAATATTTTACTAAACAATTCATATCCAAAACCACTTTTAAAAAGTTTTTGTACTCCAATAGCCTGCAAACTTCATCAATAGACCGACCACTAATTACAAAATTCAGAAAATTACCTTTTATTCAAAATTTAACCCTCAATTAACTAAAATCCTGAAGCAACCTGATATTCTAATAGCTTATACCTATGAAAAATCAATAGACAGGTTATTCACTAAATTAAAAGATAAAACCGAGAAATCATTATGCAGTAATATTATTTATAAAGTAGAATGTATTTGCAATAGAGCTTATGTAGGTCAGTCTAAACAATGGTTAAAGAATCGAATAACACAACATAAAAGTGATGCCAGACTAGGTAAACTAAGTTGTGCTTTGTCATCACATTTACATGCAACAAAACACACTGCTAAATTCGAAGACACCAAGATTTTAGACATTGAAGACAACTACTACAAAAGACTATTCCTGGAATCTTTTCACATTTTACAACAACCTAATCCACTCAACAACAAACAAGATACGAACAACTTAAACATAGTATATTCTTCACTATATAAATTTAATAATATCCACTTTCACAGACCATTAATTTAGATTTCATTAATAAACAAACATTCCGTTCCTAAAATCTTACATTTTTTTTTTATGTTTCTTTCTTATTTTTCTATTTTAAGTCACTTTCCAATCACTATACTTATCACTAACTAATAATTTAATAAAATTGACATCCTCATATTAGTTAATTTAAGTTCTTTCTACATTTTTCTTCTGTAATTTCTTATTTTGCTAAAATTAGTAATTTACACATAGTTAGCTTTTGTAAATATTTGTTGTTGTTTTAATATTTGTCAAGTCATAACTGTAATTTTGTATTAGTTTTATATGTAAAAGTTCTGTATGTCATAGTAATTATGTAAGTAGATTAGCTAAACTGTTTTTAAACCTTATAACACTAAATTCATTAAATTTTAGTCTATGATTAAGGCATAAATATTAATGCCGAAACGTCAGAATAAAAGTTACAATTTGACATAATAGTTTTTACTTTACGAACGAATGCATTCCAAGAAACCAACAGATCTATAAATATTATTACCGTTCGAAAAACTACCTATATTATATATATATATATATATATATATATATATATCTGAGTGTTTGTGCGCGTCTGTGTGTGTGTGTCTGCGTGTGTGTGTGTGTGTGTGTGTGTCTGTGTGCGTGCGTGGGTGCGTGCGTGCGTATGTGTGTATTGTACTGAAGATTATAGGTGGCTTAATTTTGAGGTCAGTTCCAAGCACATTCAATAATAAAAAGCTATATACAATGGGAAATATATATTTGGCATAGCGTTTTTGGAAATTGTCGTGTGGACTATGCTTTGGACAAAATGGGATCAAAATTATCTATTTAGGCACAATTAAATTGGTTCTCTGTTGGTGGACACAAATTGCTACTTTTGGAAACTTGCTAGAAATCTTGTTTAGGCCTTGCCTAGGTTCGTAAGGGTTGTAGAGGTTTATTTATTTGTGAATACCACCATATTTTGCATTATAAAGGGTTTTTGAAGGTGCTGGGTGGTTCAGTTTCATTTAAGTAAGAGTTGGGTAGTCTCTAAGTTGTGTTTTTATAGTTATAGTTATATAAATATGTTAATCGTCATGGGGATATTTCAGTTTGGTTGGGTATTTTGATTTGAGTTAAAATAGGAGTTTAAAAGTGTGTTCTGGTCTAAAAAATAAGAATAAGTGAACCAAGGTGGATAGTTATAGTGATAAACAATCTAATATCTAATATAAATCGATAGTATGACCCATTAGTAATATAATATTCTGCTTAGTTGGTTTTCACACAATACAAGCTATGTTTTCGGGAAATGTTTAGATAGACCTACGTCTCAAATAATGGCTGCTCTAACATAAGTCGATACTGTAGAGATTTAGTAACCATATTTTGCTTAGTTGATTTTCGTACAATGCAAGGTATGTTCTCAGGCAATTTTTCTGGTAATCCTATGCTTTAGCTATTGGCAGCTCTAATATAAACCGATACTGTGGCACTTTAGTAACAATATTCTGCTTAGTTGGTTTTTGCACAACACAAGTTACGTTCTCGGGAAATGTTTAAATAGCCCTACGTCTCAGATAATGGCTACTCTTGTATAAACCAATGCTGTGGATCTTTAGTAACAAAATTTTGCTTAGTTGGTTTTTGCACATTGCAAGCTACGTTCTCAGGAAATTTTTAGATAGTTATACGCCTCAATTAATGGCTGCTGTATGTATACAATAATACCGTAATTCTTTAATAATAATATTTTGTTTAGGGGGTATTTGTACAGTGCATGCTGTGTTCTCGGCAATTTTTCGAAGACCTACGCCTTAGCTAATGATTGCACTAATATATATCGATACCGTGAACTTTTAGTAATAATATTCTGTTTAGTTGGTTTGTACAATGCAAGCTGTGTTCTCGAGCAATTTCTAGGTAGTCTTGCGCCTTAGTTATTGGCTATTCTAATATAAACCGATACTGAGGACCTTTAGTAACAATATATTTATTAGTTTGTTTTCTTACAATGCAAGGTATGTTTTCGAGCAATTTTTAGTAGCCATACGCCTTAGCTATTGGCTGCACTAATATACTTCGATGCCGTGGACTTTTAGTAACAATATTTTGCTTGTTGGTTTTTATACAATGCTGTTATAGTCCCGCGCAACCGTCATGAGCCACTACGACAATTGGCAACACATACTAACCACATACACAATATTGCGCAACAAGATATTACGTCATAATTGCATCTCAAATTGTATCACATACCAAAAATGTTTACAGTGATACAAGATGCGCCTTAAAGAAAAAGATAAAATGTACTCACTTAAAAATGTAGAACGCTTCACGACTTTGCGGTTATCCTTGTGGCAGGAGCCGTGCTGATTTCCATTGATCTCGTTGGAGTTGTTTGGGCGTGGGTGGAGCTATGCCCTCGTTGAAACCAGATTGCCTTGTCTTCCCTCTTCTTCGTTTGTAGCGGTACGATAAGGATAGATAGAGCACGATAAGAGGCAAAGGTAAGGAGGAAACCCACATCCTAAAGAGAAAAGACAAAAGGGACGACACAGATAAACCTCACTGTTCGACGTCTCGTTGGCTAATCCCAATGTCCGGTCATGTCGCAAACCGCGCACTTACTTCATCACTTCACGTCTGCGCATTCTTTTGCGCCGACGCAACTGTCCGCGATGGCGGAAATGAACAAGTTTATTTTTTAAAATATTGACGCGAATTCAGTCACATAGTTAAAACTGTAAAATGCCAATTTTGGCATGCAACAATGCAAGCTGTGTTCTCGGACAATTTTTAGGTAGTCCTATGTTTCAACTATTAGCTGCTCTAATACAAACCGATACTATGGACCTTTAGCAACAATATTGTTCTTAGTTGGTTTTTGCCCAATGCAAGTTATGTTCTCGGACAATGTTTATATAGCCCTGTTCCTTAACTACCGGCTGGTCTACCATAAACCGATACTGTGGACCTTTAGTAACAATATTCTGCTTAATTGGTTTTCGCACAATGAAAGTTATGTTCTCGAACAATTTTTAGATACTTCCACGCCTTAGTTATTGGCTGCTCCAATATAAACCGAATCTCTCGACTTTTAGTAACAATATTATGCTTAGTTGGTTTGCATACATTGCAAGCTACGTTCTCGAAAAATGTTTAGGTAGTTATATGCCTCATTTAATGGCTGCTCTCATATAAAACGATCCCCTGGATCTTTAGTAACAATATTTTGTTTAGTTGGTATTCTTGCAATGCAAGCTATGTTCTATAGCAATTTTTCGGTAGCACTACGTTTTAGCTATTGGCTACTCTAATATAAAGCGATACTGTGGCTCATTAGTAACAATATTCTGCTTAATTGGTTTTCACACAATACAAGCTACGTTCTCGGGAAATGTTTAGATAGACCTACGTCTCAGATAATGGCTGCTCTAATATAAACCGACAATGTGGACCTTTAGTAACAATATTATGTTTACTTGGTTTTCGCACAATGCAAGCTATGTTCTCAGGAAATTTTTAGGTAGCCCTACGCCTCCGTTAATGTCTGCTCTAATATAAACCGAACCTCTAGACTCATAGTAACAATATTTTGCTTAGTTGGTTTTTGTACAATGCAAGCTATGTTCTCCAGCAATTTTTGGGTAGCCCTACGCCTCAGCTATTGGCTGCTTTAATATAAACCGATAGTGTGTATCTTTAGTAACAATATTATGCTTAGTTGATTTTCGCACAATGCAAGCTATTTGTTTCGGGCAATTTTTACGTATCCCTACCCATCAGTATATTGACCGCTCTGTTATAAACGAACACTCGGCACCATTATTATTAAAATTGGGCATGACCTCAATATTTAAGTTTTAATGATTAAAAGTTAATAAGTTTAAAGCTCTTGAAACGTAAATCAACCCCTGAAGGTTATTGCGTTGGTTTATGAGAATCATTAGTCTAATATTAGAGAATAAAGATGTCTCTGGTTCAAAATCACTGCTTTAGAGGATCGACTGCAACCTTTGGTGCTAGTTTCGCTGTCGTTAAAGGAACCGCTTTTACTCAGAACGGAAGACCTTCTTGATAGAAAAATTGTTTATTCGTGAATTTTTGAAAATAGCTCTCAAGCGACTTTGCATTTTGGAAAAAAATTTTAAAGTCCGCGCAAAAAACAGGGTCTAAGTATCAAACAGCAATTACAATGATACATTTTATGTTTCATCCTGTTATCTCACATTGAAAAATTCTTTCACTGTACAGTTTTATATATGTAGTATCATCTAACTAATATTTATTTACATTAATAAAATCTCCTTTAATTTAAAATGCTTAATTATTAAATAAACATTTATCATTTGCCAAATTGTAGGACACTTTTATTTCATCGATGGCCATATTCTCCATCTACATTAATAAGGTATAAGCGGAGTTTACACATTTACTTTAAATGTACCGAACTGCAATGACGTTTAAGTTCGCTTTACGCTAAGCTCTTAAATTTGAAGGCTTAAATTACTAAGCTCAGTTTATTGATAAACATAGCCCACATTTTGCACTGTTTTTACTAGTTTTAACGTGTTGTTTGTATTTACTTACGTAATTTGTAGAGTGTGAAGGATGAAATATTTTTGGAAGATTATATGGATGCACCAGATATAGTGCAGTTAGGATTTCTTCGTAATGGTTACTTCATACCAAATTATATTGAGAACAAGGATGTTTTAAGCTTTTTTCGCAGATATAGATTAACTAAATCAACATTAATATTAGTATTAGAAATTAGGAATTTTACAAGTAGGAATTAGTTCAAGACGCATTTAACTCGTGTTTAATAACTTGCCAAGGTCTTTCATTTTTAGACATATTCTATCAGCTTTTTTATCATCTAACACCGTGTTTCCCAATGTGGGGCCCACGCCCCACAGGGGGGCAATTTAATTGTTAAGGGGGGCAATACGAAACTGGACTCGATACGAGTTTAACCCTTTCGCTCCTGGCCATTTAAATGCAATGCTAGATTTCAGTGCCAAATTTAACGAAAAAAGCAAATTCTTAAATAATTGCGGTAAATAATTATTAGGTATAATTTCGCTTGACGAGACCAAAATATCAACTGGGTGTTTGGCGTCGTCAAGTAAACTTCCCTGCGGCAGACGGCAGGTTCCGCGGGGAACCCCGGATATTTTAAAATCTCACTAAACAACGCAGTTGTTCGCACCTGAATGGCCCATCGCAACTTCTGTAGTGTTACACAGCATTCAGTTGGTGTTAATTTGAAATAAGTGTCCGTCAAAACTGTTGTAAAAGCTCGTTGATTTAATAAATATATACATGGTATAGATATAATTGGTAAGTATTTGATTTTATTTTTATTTATTTTAATTCTAGAAGTATAATTTTCCAGAAAATGTTGTCAAATGGACAAAATATATTATTTTGCGGTGGTAGTGTAGTACATGTGTTATATACATTTAAATAAATATGCATTTCTTAGTAAACGTTTACTCTATGTCACATTAAATTAATTTTAACACATACTTTAATTTTAGTTTTTAATTGATCTTATATTTATTTCTTATAGCCCATAGTAAAATGAGTGGTGCAAGCAAGAAAAAACTCGTCAACATTCGGAGGAATATGGTTCCGGCAAAACCAGGATACAGGTTCAAGTCCTGTCCAAGACCTTATATTTTCTATCTTTCAATTACTAGCTCGATTTGAAATGATCATTTGGGTTTTACATAAAAGTCTAAGTTATTATTTCATCTTATTCACTATAATACGATAGTATTTATCAACTTACCTTGTGTAATTAACTACCTAAAATATCTATATATTTAATACTTGGCTTATAGCCATAATTTTGAGCGTAGCTTCCTGTCTATAACTGACATACGTCAAAAATTGACAATGTCAGATGATTGACAAAAATGCCGAACGTAATTGAAAGTTAGGTTGATGTATCGTCGTGTACACGATTTAAATTTGTAAATTTCCCAATTGTGTCATCGGTCTCGGTGGCGTAATTGGTAAACGCATAGTTCCGGCAAAACCAGGATACAGGTTCAAGTCCTGTCCAATTTTCCATCTTTCAATTACTAGCTCGATTTGAAATGATAATTTGGGCTTTGCATAAAAGTCTAAGTTATTATTTCATCTTATTCACTATAATAATATATATATATATATATATATATATATATAAAATTAAGATTCGATTTTGGGTTTTACTTCGTCCAAATATATATATATATATATATATATATGTATATATGTGTATATATATTACTCATATTTAGACCAGGGTAGAAAATTAAATAATCACATCAAATAATTTTAATCACCGTGTATAATGAATATTATTAGATAATACGCGTTATTAAAACCGTGAAGCATAAAAATTTATTAGTTTCATTAAACATAAGAAATTTAAATCATGTACAAGACGCTTTATATCAAAAGAAGCAGTATTAAAAAGCTCTGCGTGTAATGTAATTATTCCTAAACAAATGGAAATTACGTGCAAAATTTATCTTAATTAACTCTATTTCAAGTAACCGGTATTGAACAAAACGTACAGATAATATCTACAGAAACTAGTAAAAACCCAATAAAATGCAAATCCTAGAAGTGTTAGTTAGAAGTAGGATGTTTGAACACACCTGCGTATTTTAAGAGGCAATTTCAGTTTAATTTGTTTAGATAAACATGTCGATTCTAAGGATATTGGAAACGGTCAGATGCTTTAGCACGAAATACAAAACAGGGTTTATTTAAAAGCTCATTCGGCGAAAATTTTGCAGATAATTAATGTTTACAAAGAATCTTGGAGAAACCGGGGCTTAATATTCACGAGAAGGTGCGATACGGGGTTATTAAACCCAGATAGTCCACATGGACTAAAATATAATCGATAATAAAGAATATCAATTTGCACCAATACGAACAGGTTAGAAAAGGAAAGAGAAAATGCGTCAAGCAAAGACACATATAGTAAAAGGCGTTATTTAAGCAACGTCACGAGGGTCACAATTGGTTGAAAATAGGATGCAAATATCAGAGGTAGAAACAACAATTTCTGTACAAAATTAATTAGTTTTTCTCGGACATGTTTGCGTGCCGTATGAGAATTTTTGAGATTTAAATGGGGCGAGTGAAAAATTCGTAAAAACCGACGCGCGAGCGAGGGACTGGGAACATAGAATGAGAAATTCTTAAGAATTGTCTGTTTTGAGGACAAAAGCGACGTGCCGGCTATTCGCTATATATACCGGTGGTAATATGAATTTCGGCCTCTTAGACTTTTGACTATTCGATGCGTTAAAAGCTCTCTTAGATCCGCGACTTGATTGAAGATGTTAAACAGTGTATTTTAGTTTGATAAAATAATTTAAAGTTTGCTCGTATATTTTAGTGATTCAAAATAGTTTGTTATTTACGTGCTAACATGAATGTACTTCAGTGCACTTAGATACAAGGTAATAAAATTTAGTATCACTGTACCAATTAGCAAAATTTACAACGACAAATGTATACACAAAAGTAGGCAGTTTTGGCGTATATTGGTGAAAGACGCATGAATTTCTTTGCTATTTTTCGGGGGTGTTAATAATTAAATGGTTCAAATACGTGTCTGGATCCACGAAACAAGGGTCAGATATACACAGATGAGTTCCGGAAAAGCCCAGAAACAACTTTAAATAAATGGTGATGGAGAAAATTTTAAAAGCGTTGAGAATTAGAAGCCGTAAATATAATCCTGTTGGAATGGTGTGATTAACTAAAGGGACGATGTACATTGAAGCTACGAGGACAGTAACCTTCAGGTAAATTATACTATTTTGTTTGACATTTTTGTGTGTTGAATAACTTTATAATTGATTTACTTTAAATGGACATTAGTGAAATTGTACTAACCATAAAATTTTAATTTTAAGATGAAATTTGCTTGTTTAAGTAGAAAGGGGTATTTAGTATTGATGTTCTGAATTATGATGAAACTTTGGGTATGTCTTTGAGCTCAATTAGACGAACCTGGTTAATTAACGTAAAGGGTGGTAGATGCTCCTTTATACTCAGACTCGGTCTGCTTATATTGTTATATTAATTAGTAGGCATCCAACAAGGACTTTAATTCTGGATGCACGTTAAAGTGATAATAAAATTAATCTTGAAATTCTTTTAAAACTGAATTTTATGCTGAAATTTAATTTGAAAATTTAATGTATTCTGAATATTGATGTAAATAGAGTTAACGTTGATGTTTGTGGTAGGAATGTGTTGTTTAATTTTATGAATGAGGAGGTTTATAAAATTAGGTGAGCAGCTGAAGCGAAACCAGGATCACAGCAGTTTATGACGCCCAATCGGTGGGACTAGAATTTTTTTGTTGAAAGGACCCAGTTCCCGCATTCAAAGGAGTATATCACAGCAGTTTAAGGCGACCACAACGTGAGGGCTCGAATTACAGATAGTGTTTAACTATTCCAGGAAACTGGCGATCTGAGAGAGAGTTTCTGTGTGTATAAATTTAAAAGTATTTTGAGTGTGTGTGAGTGAGTAGAACGTATGCAGAGAAAAGAGTGGTTAAGGAGTCAAGGAGTGGAAATTGGAAGTGACGATAGTGCATTGTGCGAAAAAAATTCTAAAATGGAAGAAGCTGGAGGCAGTAGAGATCGGTCGAGGACGGAATCAGGGGATCAAGGAAACGAGATGATATTGAGAATGTTAGAGAGGATGAGTGAGGAGTCTAACAGAAAATTAGAACTGCTAAGCGATGAATCGAATAGAGAGAGAGGACTCAAATCGAAAATTTGACCGAATGAATGAGACATTAACAGGAGTTAGGAAACCCTAAGTGAGAAAATAGATAAGACGAATAAAGAAGTTTCAGAATTTAAAAATAGTCTTACCGTAAAGATGGGGAAGTTGAAAATAGGGTTGAAAAAATGAGCGTGATATTACAGGTCTTCGACAGGAAATGGGACATTTAAAGTCCGAAGTACGCATGTTCTGTGAAGAAGAGATTAATGTAAAATGACTGAAGTGACGGACTCATGTAGGGATCAGTTAGGCAGGGTAGAACGCGAAGTTAGTAGTATTAAATACAACATGTCAAATTTAACGGGGGATGGTCCCAGATTTTCTACAGGTGGAGTATCATTGGACCAACACATGAAATTTTATGGCGATAACAGGGTAAATCCACAAATTTTTATTAATAGTGTAAGAAATCTAGTGGGAAATTTATTTGACGAACAGACTAAACTAAATACGATAAAGGCTTTATTAAAAGACAATGCGGAAGCGTGGTATAATTTAGTAGGACAGGACATAGACACGTATCAGGACTTTGAAAACAAATTTCTAAAGCACTACTGGAGTGACCACAGACAAGACCAGGTACGAGACGACTTAATCACAGGAAATTTAAGGGAGAATTTTCAGGAAGTAGGAGCAATATGCTATACGCAAGTATAGCATAGCAAAGCAACTGAACCCACCACTGACGGACCGACAAATTATTAAGTATTTATCACGACACTTCGAGGTAGACATAAGACAGCACGTAGCACTACAGAACATAGTGGACAGAGAAATGTTTTGGAATACCTGCAGAGGTACGACGACGTAAGTAGTGGACGACCTCGGGAAAACAGGGAAAGACAGATCAACACAGTTAGGTTTGACAATAGACGGGACAACTATGCTAGAAGGGGGAATAATTACGGATACCAGCGACAGAATTGGGAACAGAGACGACCATACGTTAGGAGTAATAGTTTAGGAAGGGGACCTGCACAGAGACCGGGACCTACCAGAATGAATAGTTCACCAGACATGAGCGGGACTGCTAATACAGACACGGAACGAGTGGAAACGCCTAGGACGTACGCTGAGGTGACGGCTAGACCAGGACCAAGTAGGGAAAACAGACCTGGACAGGATTTTTAGAACGCGACAGACCACTAGATTTCAGTGTAAATGTATATGAACATCCACGTGAATTTTTCAAAATTGAGGAGGAAGTAGAGTCAGAAACTGAGGAAAAATTATGTTTGCCAATTATTAATTTAGAAATTTTTGAGAATAATGTAGAAGTATTACTTGATACAGGGGCAGAGGCGAGTTTAATATCGGAGGAATTCGTCAGCAAAATTAGGGATAAGGTTTGTGATAGAATTATGCCTATAAAGCGTAGCCATTTAGTAGCTCCAAATAAAAAGAAGTTTGCTGTAGTAAATAGTGTTGTGGTGGTTAGGATAGATATAGGAGGTTTAAGCTGTGAACAGGAGTTTGTAATTGTGCCTGGACTGAAGTTTCAGAGCATTTTAGGTGTTGACTGTATGATGAAGTTAGGGGTTTTGATAGATATGGAGAGGAAGGTAGTAAGGATTAAAGATAGGGTAGTGCCATGGAAGGGCAGTTATGAAGTCACAGAGGATGACACGGGGTTTAGTATTAATGTAGTAGAGATATAGGATGATGAAGGTAAACAGATCAACACAATAAGATGTCCAGAGGATAGGATAGTAGAGGTTCAAGCTTTAGTACAAAAACATGCAGAAGTAGTGGGGGTAGAAGCAGCATATCAGGAGCAGGTGAAGGCGAAATTAAGTAAAGATGGCAAGTTTGTTTTTAATAAAGTAGATTTAAGGAATTCATTCTGGCGGATTCCATTACATAAGAATTCTAGAAGGTACATAGGATTTTCCGTAGAGGGAAAAATCGAGAATTGTAAAGTAGTATCGTTTGGTTTGTCGGCAGAAAGGGAAACAACAATAAATGAGAAACAGACAAGTGTAGGGACTGAAGAAGAAGCAATATTTAAGAGTCAGGATAATAGGGATGATAAGTTTATTGTATGTGAGATAATAGAGATGTTAAGTATAGATATAGAAGGGGGAGAGATAGGGATGAAGAGTATTAGGATGGTAAGAAGAAAGACATGGAGGGTCAAGAAGAGAGTTAGATTTAAATAGGATAGGGATAGAATAGGTGTATATAGAAGAGTAGAAGTAAGTGTTGATAGAAAATAGAGCTAGATATAGGATAAATATGGGAGATAATTAGGAATAGGTTTAGGATGAGAATAAAGAGTAAATGTAGGAAGAAAATAAGATAGGTTAAGTGTAGATATTTCATATAAGATTAGTGGAGAGTTAGGAATAGAGTAAGAGTAGGATAGGCATATAGGATTAGGTAGGGGGAAGTAAAGTATAGTGAAGATTAGTTAAAAGTTAGGAATAGGATAGGTATATAGGATGTATATAGGATTAGATGGATAAGTAGGATGAAGTTAGGGATAATTTCAGTTTATAGAATTAGGTGAGAGTTAGGAATAGGATAGGGATATAGGATAGGTGTAAATATTTTTTTGAATTGGAGATAAGGTAGGTAAGTTAGATAGATAAGGGTAGAGAGTGATAGGCAATTTTTTTGTAATTTTTTTTTGGGCGAAATGCTTAATATTTGCATTCAAATAAGTGGGATTATTTGTATTCAAATAGGGGGAAAATACTCATATTTAGACCAGGGTAGAAAATTAAATAATCACATCAAATAATTTTAATCACCGTGTATAATGAATATTATTAGATAATACGCGTTATTAAAACCGTGAAGCATAAAAATTTATTAGTTTCATTAAACATAAGAAATTTAAATCATGTACAAGACGCTTTATATCAAAAGAAGCAGTATTAAAAGCTCTGCGTGTAATGTAATTATTCCTAAACAAATGGAAATTACGTGCAAAATTTATCTTAATTAACTCTATTTCAAGTAACCGGTATTGAACAAAACGTACAGATAATATCTACAGAAACTAGTAAAAACCCAATAAAATGCAAATCCTAGAAGTGTTAGTTAGAAGTAGGATGTTTGAACACACCTGCGTATTTTAAGAGGCAATTTCAGTTTAATTTGTTTAGATAAACATGTCGATTCTAAGGATATTGGAAACGGTCAGATGCTTTAGCACGAAATACAAAACAGGGTTTATTTAAAAAGCTCATTCGGCGAAAATTTTGCAGATAATTAATGTTTACAAAGAATCTTGGATAAACCGGGGCTTAATATTCACGAGAAGGTGCGATACGGGGTTATTAAACCCAGATAGTCCACATGGACTAAAATATAATCGATAATAAAGAATATCAATTTGCACCAATACGAACAGGTTAGAAAAGGAAAGAGAAAATGCGTCAAGCAAAGACACATATAGTAAAAGGCGTGATTTAAGCAACGTCACGAGGGTCACAATTGGTTGAAAATAGGATGCAAATATCAGAGGTAGAAACAACAATTTCTGTACAAAATTAATTAGTTTTTCTCGGACATGTTTGCGTGCCGTGTGAGAATTTCTGAGATTTAAATGGGGCGAGTGAAAAATTCGTAAAAACCGACGCGCGAGCGACGGACTGGGAACATAGAATGAGAAATTCTTAAGAATTGCCTGTTTTGAGGACAAAAGCGACGTGCCGGCTATTCGCTATATATACCGGTGGTAATATGAATTTTGGCCTCTTAGACTTTTGACTATTCGATGCGTTAAAAGCTCTCTTAGATCCGCGACTTGATTGAAGATGTTAAACAGTGTATTTTAGTTTGATAAAATAATTTAAAGTTTGCTCGTATATTTTAGTGATTCAAAATAGTTTGTTATTTACGTGCTAACATGAATGTACTTCAGTGCACTTAGATACAAGGTAATAAAATTTAGTATCACTGTACCAATTAGCAAAATTTACAACGACAAATGTATACACAAAAGTAGGCAGTTTTGGCGTATATTGGTGAAAGACGCATGAATTTCTTTGCTATTTTTCGGGGTGTTAATAATTAAATGGTTCAAATACGTGTCTGGATCCACGAAACAAGGGTCAGATATACACAGATGAGTTCCGGAAAAGCCCAGAAACAACTTTAAATAAATGGTGATGGAGAAAATTTTAAAAGCGTTGAGAATTAGAAGCCGTAAATATAATCCTGTTGGAATGGTGTGATTAACTAAAGGACGATGTACATTGAAGCTACGAGGACAGTAACCTTCAGGTAAATTATACTATTTTGTTTGACATTTTGTGTGTGTTGAATAACTTTATAATTGATTTACTTTAAATGGACATTAGTGAAATTGTACTAACCATAAAATTTTAATTTTAAGATGAAATTTGCTTGTTTAAGTAGAAAGGGTATTTAGTATTGATGTTCTGAATTATGATGAAACTTTGGGTATGTCTTTGAGCTCAATTAGACGAACCTGGTTAATTAACGTAAAGGGTGGTAGATGCTCCTTTATACTCAGACTCCGGTCTGCTTATATTGTTATATTAATTAGTAGGCATCCAACAAGGACTTTAATTCTGGATGCACGTTAAAGTGATAATAAAATTAATCTTGAAATTCTTTTAAAACTGAATTTTATGCTGAAATTTAATTTGAAAATTTAATGTATTCTGAATATTGATGTAAATAGAGTTAACGTTGATGTTTGTGGTAGGAATGTGTTGTTTAATTTTATGAATGAGGAGGTTTATAAAATTAGGTGAGCAGCTGAAGCGAAACCAGGATCACAGCAGTTTATGACGCCCAATCGGTGGGACTAGAATTTTTTTGTTGAAAGGACCCAGTTCCCGCATTCAAAGGAGTATATCACAGCAATATATATATATATATATATATGTATATTACTGTGATTAAAAGTCATATCAAGGTTCCATTACAGCGTATGACAAAAATTTTACTTCATAAATTTGAGAAAATGCGAGGAAGAACCAATTTATTTACACATTCATTTGTATAAAGACATATTTAATAAATACACTGTATAAACGTATTAATTACGTTTGACGCTTAACGCGTGGTTATAAGAGAAGTTTTTCATCCATATTTTATAACTAAAGGCTTGTATTTTTTATAAATACTATTAAAGAATTTCCATTATATGTGATAACGACACACCCGTGTGCATAAATATCCTAAACAAATTTTTATTTGTAGTTAATCACCAAAGGACGTGTTTCCAATTTAATCAATTTGAAGTATAAAAAAGTGTAAACCATTAAATCAATAAGATATCAAGTAGTATAATGCATAAAAAGCGTATTTCATATCAAATGTATGAGTGAATGACCCAGATTCTAGAATATACTGGAATGTTGATACGGAAACGAGTTAAATGGCAAAGATTGCTAGAACTTCCAAGATTAATTATGTCAAAGGAGTTTGGCTTATTTAAATCCCATGCGGATGGACGTGATAAATTAGTATTGGTTGAAACGTCGACGTGAGCGTGTTGACGTTTATAATCTAGAGAAGTTACATAATTAAATTTGTACGCAAAATGGACAAATTTTGGTAAATAACGATTATTTAAAATATTGAAATAAAAGATCGAAAAGTTAAACAAATTAAAGTTATCGTAAGATAGAGGTTATTAAAAAATTGGAGATTAATTGTAATAGACGTATAAGTTTAGTATTTATATGAGAAATGGGTAAATTTGCATGAAAATTGAACTTTTTAAAAACGATTTAACATAAGATGGAACACTGATATTAATTCCTAAGGATTGGTAGTTATTAAGTGTGGAAGAGTCATCGTTGGTAAATTAAAACCAACAATGAGAAGGTGCTTAACGGGAAAATTAAAATACTTTGTTTCAATTAAGTGATTTATTAAAAAAACTCATTTTTTAGATTGGGCATTTAAATTTTTTAGTAACAGTTGTGTGTTCAAGTCAATTTAATTTTATTTTTATAGGTTTTTTCTTGACACATTCATGTGCAGGATTTGTTGTTATATAAGTAAGATGCTGAATTCAGTTACATTTAATACGATTTTTTAAGGAAATGGCTGTTAAATTAGATGACTCCTAAAGGTAACTGGTATACTATATATATATATATATATATATATATATATATATATATATATTGCTGTGAATCTTCTCATATCTCTAGGTACTGGCCCTTTAAAAAAAACATTCGAGCCCCACAGTTTGGGCGTCAAGAATGCTGTGAAACCTCTTGAATTACCTGGTCCGTTGATTCCTTCTGTTAATCGCCTCGGCTGCTCTTCTAGATAACTTCCATTCTCAATCATAAAAATTAAACAACACATTCCTACCACAAACATCAACGTTAACTCTATTTACATCAATATTCAGAATACATTAAATTTTCAAATTAAATTTGAACATAAAATTCAGTTTTAAAAGAATTTCCGGATTAATTTTATTATCATTTTACTGTGCATCCAAAATTAAAGTCCTTGTTGGATGCCTACTAATTAATATAACAAGATAAGCAGACCGGAGTCTGAGTATAAAGGAGCATCTACCACCCCTTTACGTTAATTAACCAGGTTTGTCTAATTGAGCTCAAAGACCTACCCAAAGTTTCATCCTATTCCCGAACATCAAAACAAAATACCCTTTTACTTAAACAAGCAAATTTCATCTTAAAATTAAATTTTTATGGTTAGAAAAATTCCACTAATGTCCATTTAAAGTAAATCAATTATAAAGTCATTCAATACACACAAAAATGTCAAACAAAATAGTACAATTTACCTGAAGGTTATTGTCCTCGTAGCTTCAGTGTAATCGTCCCTTTGTAAATCACACCATTCCAACCGGATTCTATTTACAGCTTCAAGTTGTCAACGCTTTAAAATGTTCTCCATCACCATTAATTTAAAGTTGTTTCTAGGCTTTTCCGGAACTCATCTGTGTATATCTGCCTCTGGTTCAGTGGATGCAGACACATTTACGAACCATTTAGTCATTAACACCCCCGCAAAATAGCAAAGAAATTCATACTTCCTTTTACCAATATTACCAATATACGCCAAAACTGCCTACTTTTGGGTATACATTTGTCGTTGTAAATTTTACTAATTGGTACCGTGATAATAAACTTTTATTACCTTGTATCTAAGTGCACTGAAGTACATTCATGTTAGCACGTAAAATAACCAACTATTTTGAGTCACTAGAATATACTAGCACACTTTAAATTATTTAATCAAACTAAAATGCACTGTTTAATATCCAGTCGCGGATGCACGAGCTTTTAACGCATCGAATCGTCGAAAGTCTAAGAGTCTAAGAGAGAGAAACACATATTCCCGCCTGTATATATAGCGAATAGCCGACACGTCGCTTTGTTCCCTAAAACGGGTAATTCCAACGAATTCCTCATTCTACGTTCCCAGTCTGTAGCCTGCACGTCGATTTTATGAATTTAGTACTCACCCCATTGAGATCTCAGAAAATTTCAACACGGCCCGCAAAGTTGTCCGAGAAAACTAATTACTTTTATACAGAAATTGTTGTTCTACCTCTGATATATGCATCCTATTTTTAACCAATCGCAACCCCTTGACGTTGCTTAAATCCCGCCCTTTACAATATGTGTCTTTGCTTGACGCATTTTCTCTTTCCTTTTCTAACCTGTTCGTATTGGTGCAAATTTAGATTCTTTATTATCGATTATATTTTAGTCCACGCGGACTGTTATCTGGGTTTAATAAACCCGTATCGCACATTCTCGTAAATACTAAGTCCCGGTTTCTCCAAGATTCTTTGAAACATTAATTATTTGCCAAATTTACGCAGAATGAGCTTTTTTAAAAATACGCAGGTGTTCTGTATTTCCTGCTAAAGCATCTGATCGTTTCCAATATCCTTAGAATCAATATGTTTATCCAAACAAATTAACTTGAAATTGCCTTTTAAAAACACGCAGGGGTGTTCAAACGTAACATTTTAAATAACCTTCCTACGATTTGACTATTATTGGGTTTTTACAAGTTTTATGCTTATTATTAATAATGGTTCAATTAACTCCAATTAAAATTGATTTCCATCCTTTCATTTTTAGCGAATACAAATTATTATCCGTACGTTTTGTTTAATACCAGTTATTTAAAATAGAGTTCATTAATATAAATTTTGCACGTAATTTCCATTTGTTTAGGAATAATTAAATTATCCACTGCGCTTTTCAATACTGCTTCTTTTGATGTAAAGCGTCTTATAGATAATTTAAATTTCTTATTTTTACTGAAACGACCGAGTTTATTTATGCTTCAAGGTTTTAATAAAGCGTATTATTTAATGAAATTCCTTATACACGGTAATTAAAATTATTTGATTTGATTATTTAATTTTCTACCCTGGTCTAAATATGAGTAATATATATATATATGAATTGTTTTTATTGCGGGTTTTAGGTCTGCTGGTAAGTAGGTATATAAACTCTTTCTTTAACTGCCTAAATTTTCGGATTTATTTTTGAATCCTTGATCACAGGCTTTCTATAATTACATAAAAATGAATGGGCTAAACTACACATAGAATCTGTATAAACTTACAAAATTGAGATTAATAAAATGATTGCATCTAAATTAAAATGTAGTCGTAAAAGTAGCAGTATTATAGCAAGGTCGTTACTATAAAAGTTTTATATATATATATATATATATATATATATATATATATATATATATAGTAATTATAAGGAAAGATTAATGAAAGATTTATTAATGTAGTTGGTGAACACATTTGAATTAGGAAAGTGTGTGAAATAACTTTCAGAAACCTCATCAACCGTGTTTCGTTTCTTTACTGAAAAAATTTAATGCAAATAATGCAGTGCGTTGCAGAAAAGCTTCATGCATCTGTTGGAAAGAATTACGCCTCCATTCCTAATAAAATAAGTATGACGACAGTATTTAAATTTCGTTCATATAAACCTACGGTAACTCTCTCCTTGAAGCCTGAAGCTCCTGATTCACGTTTAGAGTTTTGTTCGTGGTTTCTAGGTGAACTAGAAGATTTTCCATTAACAAGACACATTTTGTTTACGGATGAAGCCACATTCACATCATATAGTTCTCAAAATTGTCGTTGATGGAATGGTGTTTGTTAATCTAAATTTTTCAGTATACGCCCGGGATCAATATTCATTAAAACTATAGTTTGGTGCGGAATCTACAATAGCAGAATTTTGAAACCTTTCTTTTTTTGAGAAAATTTTAATGGCGCGCGTAATTTGCAATTTTTTAATTATCGCCTGTTAATATTGTTAGACGAGTTACCATTAAACGAGATATAGTTCCAACATAACGCAGCAACCTGCCACAGCACGAGAGAAATTCGAGAACACCTCCAAGGAATTTTTAATGAAAGGATTATTGGAAAATTTTGCGACATTTCTTGGTCAGCAACATCGCCTGACACAACCCCATCGATTTTCTTTCTCTAGGGTTGTGTGAAGGAAACAGTGTATTTGTTGAGACATTTCAATAATATTGATCTCTTGGAAAAAAAAACGTAGCGGAAGTGATCGAGAGGATAGCTGAAGCTGTAATGAGAAAGTGTTCGAGAAAATTTGCAAAAAAACCTCAATTCGCATTAAAAGGGAGGTGGATATGTTGAAGTTATAGTTTAGAATTTAAATCAGTTTGAGTTTGAGACAGTATTAGTAATTAATTAATTAATTCAAAAAATTTTGATTGTTAATAAGAAAACGAGCTGAAGAAATACTAGGAGAAGATCAATTTAGGTTTAGGCGAAACAGGGGAACACGGGAGGCTATTTTAGCTCTGAGTGAGATAATGGAGAAAACAACAGAAAAAGGGAAAAGCGTGTATATAGGGTTTGTAGATCTGGATAAAGCATTCGACAATGGTAAAATAGAAAAAAATGTTCGCAATATTCAAAAAGATTGGAATGAGTTATAGGCATAGACGAATAATACATAGCTTATATAAAGAGCAAATAGCAGTAATAGAATTCGAGCAGGAACATAGAGAAGTAAACATTAGAAAAGGGGTGAGACAGGGATGTGCCCTACCCCCATTAATTTTTAACTTGTATATTGAAGAGGCAATGAATACTGTCAAATGCAGGAAGACATTTGGAATTACTATGCAGGGACAAAAAATTGATATGTTTAGATTTGCAGATGATATAGCGGTATTAGCATCTAGCAAGGAAGAGTTAGAAGCTGCTCTTAATGAAATGGAAACGGTTCTAACAGAGGGATACGGTATGAAAATTAACAAAAATAAAACTAAAGTACTAGTATGCAAAGAAGGGAAAAATAAATCAAAAACAAGAATACAAATAGGTAACAAGAACCTACAAGGATTTCTGCTACCTAGGAAGCCAAATAACGCAAGATGGGAAAAGCGCACCTTTAACAAGAAAAGCAACTACTGTGTTCAAAGACAACAAACATAGAAACAAGGAAAAGATTGCTTAAAACATAAGTGTGGAGCACAGCACTGTATAGCTGTGAAGCCTGGACAGTAGGAGAAGCGGACAAGAAAAGGTAGAAGCTTTTGAAATGTGGTGCTACAGACGTATGATGAATATAATAATAATAATAATAATAATTCTTTATTGCCATTAAATGAACAATCTTAAGGAGCAGTGTAATTAATTAACTATGAATAATGTGCCGGTGTGCCTTATTAATTTTAGTGGACTGTATTGCGAAAGTATAACAAAACGCGAGCTTTAAATACAAAAATTTGTATGCATGTAAAGACAAACAGAAATGCATAAAGTCACTCACCAATATTGTCCTTGGTGTGTGGTCCTCTTCGATGTTGCTGCAATGCCCCCGGAGGAGTCGGCTGAATGCACTGTTACAAAGCACTATACTTTATTGTTTGTATAGGTTGCCCTGACACAATCGTTCCGGTACTAGATCGAATGAAGAGTCCTCGATAAACTTAACAAAACCACTTTCGTACGCGTTTCACTATAAGAGGCGCAAACGCACTGCACAATTTTATTGCACTATATAGTTTGAGTTTTAATTAATACGAAACAAGCAGTATCAAATATAATTTGTTCTACCTACTACTCCTTAATAGACAGAAGAAAAAACAATATAATACTACAATACAGATTCACTAGGCTTAATTTAATTTAAATTCAGTTAAAAATTTAATGATTACCATATTCGCCCTAATAATAGATTTAATACACGGTTAGATGTAAGCATCTGCTACCCAAACAACTAACATAACATAATAATTAGGCTATTGTGACATTCTTGACATTTTCGAAGCTACCTGCAGACGGTTATGCAACACACTCACATGTATCCATGTACTCATCAGTTCATTACAACTTACCACATACTCATCAGCATGCATGCTCAACCTCACCTCAGCCACATTGACAAACACAAACGCAGACATTCACACTCACTCTGAAAATGGACAGACAAACTTAAGAATAAAGAGGTACTAAAAATGGTAGGGGAAGAAAAAAATATGTGGAAAACGGTAAAAAAATAAAAGAGATAGGATGATAGGCCACATACTACGACATGAAGGAATAGTGCGGAATATATTAGAAGCAGAGATAGGAAAAATGAGAGGTAGAGGTAGACCTAAGTTAGACTACTGCACACAGATAGTGAAAGATGTAGGCTGTATGAATTTCAAGGAAATGTGTAGGCTAGCTCAGAATAGAAATCAATGAAGAGACGCATCCAACCAGTTCCAAGATGGATAAACTAATGAGGAAAAAAAATCTGTACTTAAACTTGATGATTATTATAAGCAACTACAAGTATTGATTTGGCAATATTCTCAAATAATGTTAATTGTGTGAAAGGATTTACTGGAAAACTATTAATTCGGCAAATGTCTACGTGTTGGTGGATCTTGGCAGTCACAAGCTGCTTAACCACCTCCACATACCACTGAATTTCGGTACAATAGGGCATATAATTAGAAAATAATAGAAGGGCAACCGAGCTGTATATATGCTGTTGTGCAAATTTAAGGGAACTGTGTAGCTCAGAATATAAATAAGTGGAGGTACGTGTCCAACCGGTTTTGAGAAGGAAACAGATTAATGACGAAAAAATAAGCGCAGATAAATCTGATGATTATTATAGACAACTACAGGTGTTGGTTGTGAAATATCTGCAACTAATGTTGACTGTGTGAAAAGATATATAGGAAAAAGTAATAAATCGGCAAATTCAAGTGCTGGGGAAACTTGGCAGCCACAGGCTGCTTGCCCCCCTTCACAACCTTACATGTGATTTTCTAATGCTCCACCCGAAAGTACTACGTTGGCCAGAAAGCGAGTTTTTTTTACCTGGAAAATTTTGAATTTTGCCGAACCCTTGCTGTTCCAAGCAAGGTAGGGATCTTTAACGTGCGTGACAACACTCATATACGGGGCCTCCATTTTACCTCTCATCCGAACGAGGGTGTATTTTTGTGAAGAATGCTCGCCTAACATTTTTCAAGCGGACCGTGTCGGGATTCGAACCAGGGGCCTTGACGTAGTAGTCACACACATACCACTACGCCACGGAGTCGCCCTCCCCTTCACAACCTTACATGTGATTTTCTAATGCTCTGCCCGAAAGTACTACATTGGCCAGGAAGCGAGTTTTTTTTACCTGGAAAATTTGGAATTTTGCCGAACCCTTGCTGTTCCAAGCAAGATAAGAATCTTTAACTTGCGTGACAACACTCACACACGGAACCTCCATTTTACCTCTCATCCGAACGAGGGTGTATTTTTGTGAAAAATGCTCGCCTAACATTTTTCAACGAACCGTGTCGGCATTCGAACCCGGAACGTAGGGCGTAGTAGTCACACACATACCACGGAGCTGCCCCTCCCCTTCACAACCACTAAATGTCGGAGAAATAGGGTATACAATAGTAAAACAACAAGGGGACCGAACTGCATCTAACAAGAAAGAACAGGGCCTCTGATCAAAGACAACAAACATAGAAACAAGAAGAAAATTGTTGAAAGCATATTTGCGGAGCACTGCACAGTATGCCTATGAAATACGGGCAGTAGAAAAAGCATACAGAGAAACGGTAGCAGCCTTTTGGAGTGTTGTGCTTCAGATGAATGAGGTTGATAGCATGGACAGACAAAGTTAATAACAAGTAGGATATATAAATAGTAGAGAAATAAAAATATATGTTGAAAAAATGGGAGAAATAGAAGGGCAGAATACGTTCTAAGCCATTTTTGGGGAATAGTATGGGATATATTACAAGCAGAGATAGGAAAAAGGAGATAGATGTAGACCTAGATCAGATAGTGATAGATGTAGACTGTGCAAATTTCGGGAAAATGTGTAGGTTAGTTCAGAATAGGAAACAATGAGGATACGCGTCTAACCAGTTGCAGGACTGAAGACCTAATGATGATGAATAAGAAAATGTTAGAATACAAAATTATCACAGAAAACTGTAATTTGAAATAAGTTTATATTTTTTTATTCTCAACAACATTTCTTAGTAGCATTCTTTGTTATCGTTAAAAATACTAGCAAAGACAGTTACGCTTGAGAGAAACACGACCTTTAAATGCTTCTACTAATTTTGGTATTAATTATCTAAATAGAGTAAAGAAAAATGTGTGTGGTTTGTAGTATAGTTCATAAATTCTTCATTTCGTACCATATCATGCACTTGATGGCCAGGCATAAGACGAAATCTTATACTTGACGTTTTTCTAAACTTCTTCTATTAAAATATCACCTATGTAGATCCTCGAAACTTCAACAACTTGTAATTATATGACCGTGTCATTAAACATTTTTAAAATATTTATAAAAATAGTAGGGAAACAAAATTTACCTTGACGCAACATCTAATTAAGCATTTAGTTCAGCCCTCAAGTATTTAATATTTTGGTCAAGGTAGATCCTCTTGAAAATGGAAAACCCCTCTCAAACGAGGCTCTATGAATCTATTTACATTTTGATATCCCTTTGTACAATGACGAAACACTATAACGCTTTGAAATACGTACAAGGGCAAGGTCTATCAGTTAATCTTTACAAACAAATAACCTGCAGTTAATACATATAGATAGTGTTAAATATGACTGTTTCTTTAAACTAATACAATTAATATTTTGTTATTACTTGTATTTCCGGTTTTCTTCTAGTTTTGTGAAATATAATGGAAATACCTCTACATACAACCATTTTTATGGTTGGTAACTGTGGACAAGTTAAGCTGCTTATCGTTTAGTAAACGAATGATTAACCTTACATTCACTTTAACCATGATCTTGATTTTATAATAATTCTTAACACTTATTTATCGTACATACACGTTTTTCACCAAACTTCGAAAAAAGCTCGACTCTTTAAATAAGAAGATACATCAGGGTGCTGCCGATGAATGTTGTCACTTTATTTATTTATTTCAAAAACCATTAGCGTTATAACATGTACTGAATTTAAAATAATGTAATTTCTTCTCATCCGCAAATTTTCGATATCATAAGCAGAAACGAAATAACTTGTCACCAAGAACCTAACAAATAACGATTACATGACTACCTAATTCTAAACAAATTTATAAGCCGTAAAAATGACACGCTGTGGTTAGATTAACAATTCGATTTACAATTAAAAATTTTAATATACGAAAAACAACGTGCTACGTTCCGTCCCTGTTTTATATTTAATTTCAAATTTCATATTCCCTACTGTACCCACAGATACGTGCGAAGTTGTTAAGCGTTTCCGACTTCCTTATAAATTGAAATAACTGCTTATTCAGTATCCTGTTTGCTCTTTCGATATAATATTAAATCTGCTATTTCCTTAAAGATTATAATATGTTTAAAAACGAGGTTTTGATTGTTAAAGCATTTGTTTCGGAAATATTACAAACATTTAGTTACCTGTTTTATCAAATGGATTTCCTATTATCAGTTGTTGTTGGCTCTGAGTTTCTAATGCGGCATATTCAATTCATTCGTTGTTGAACTTTTATTTTAGATTCATCTAATGACATAATGGTCCGAATTAAGAGATATTCCTAAGGAAATTCACCGATTTTGAAATTAGTTTGTACGAAATTGTTACTTTGAGAGATAGAATTTTTCTAATAACGAAATCATTTAAGGCAATTGGTGCTAAATTCCTACCAACTAATTTAACCCATCACTACGTAATATATATATATATATATATATATATATATATATATTGAAATGAATAAGATGAAATAATAACTTAGACTTTTTAAGCAAAGCCCAAATGATCATTTCAAATCGAGCTAGTAATTGAAAGAAGGAAAATATAAGGCCTTGTGTAAAAAACTAATTATAATATATATATATATATATATATATATATATATATAAAGTAAGATGTATCTGTAAACAAACTC
Organism: Platerodrilus igneus; assembly: GCA_036346225.1. Classification (NCBI taxonomy): domain Eukaryota; kingdom Metazoa; phylum Arthropoda; class Insecta; order Coleoptera; family Lycidae; genus Platerodrilus; species Platerodrilus igneus. The sequence goes on along the minus strand of JARFIW010000892.1, from coordinate 1,658,925 downwards.
TTATGAAAATAATAAGAGCCATTGACAAATACAAATCGGGCTGGTAGTTATATAGCCATTAACAAAACATTAGCTTTATTACTTCACAGGGGAGGAAACATCCACTGACCAATAGTTTCGGCTTGTTAGCCTCGTCAGAGTGGAATAGTTCCCAAGAACCCTATGAAGTAATCGAAGCTATTATAATGATATAATTTCGAAACAATCACTGTACTATGGCAAAAGTAAATAAAACCGCCATCAGGTGATAAAAACCAACACTACTAAAGTGTGGAAGTACAGAATTGAACCGAAACTACATAATAAATTTTATAAATGACAATAAAAGTACGTCTGGCCCGATTTGTATTTGTCAATGGCTCTTATTATTTTCATAAGAGTTTGTTTACAGATACATCTTACTTTATATACAATTTTCTTATTGCGGACTGCAAATAACTTGTCTTTGTTCATTTGAATTGCCTTTGGGGCATGAACCCGGGTGTCGCCACGAGAAGGTTTGTTACGTTTGCAAATAAATTTTGCTGTAACATTCTGCAAATCTCAACGGCCAGACGTACTTTTATAGTCATTTATAAAATTTATTATGTAGTTTCGGTTCAATTCTGTACTTCCACACTTTAGTAGTGTTGGTGTTTTATCACCTGATGGCGGTTTTATTTACTTTTGCCATAGTACAGTGATTGTTTTGAAATTATATCATTATAATAGCTTCGATTACTTCATAGGGTTCTTGGGAACTATTCCACTCTGATGAGGCTAACAAGCCGAAACCATTGGTCAGTGGATGTTTCCTCCCCTATGAAGTAATAAAGTTAATGTTTTGTTAATGGCTATATAACTACCAGCCCGATTTGTATTTGTCAATGGCTCTTATTATTTTCATAATAGTTTGTTTACAGATACATCTTACTCTATATACAATTTTCTTATTGCGGACTGCAAATAACTTGTCTTTATATATATAATATATATATATATATATATATTGCTGTGAAACCTTTTTAATTAGAATCGAGCCTCACGAATTGGGTGTCAAGAATGCTGTGAATCCTACAAAAAGCTATTCATTAACTCAACTGTTCCGTTGACTTTCTTCTGTTTATCGCCTCGGCTGCTCCCCTAGATAAACCTTCATCCTCATTCATAAAAAAAAAACAAACACATTCCTACCACAAACATCACCGTTAACTCTATTTATATCAATATTCACAATACATTAAAATTTCAAAATTAAAAATTCAGCATAAATTTCAGTATCAGAAAATTCCAAGATTTAAATTTGTTATCATTTTAATGTGCATCCAAAATTAAAGTCCTTGTAGGATGCCTCCTAATTAATATAACAATATATGCAGACCTGAGTCTGAGTACAAAGGGAGCATCTACCACCCCTTTACGTTAATTAACCAGGTTCGTCTAATTGAGCTCAAAGACATACCCAAATTTTCATCAAGAACATAAATACTAAATACTCCTTTCAACTTAAACAAGAAAATTTCACCTTAAAATTAAAAATTTGTTAGTACAACTTCATTACTGTCCATTTTAAGTAAATAAATTATAAAGTTATTCAACACACCCGAAAACATCAAAGTTCAAACAAAATAGTATAATTTACCTGAAGGTTACTGCACTCGTAGCTTCAATGTACCTCGTCCCTTTTGTTAATCACACCATTCCAACTGGGTTATATTTACGGCTTTTGATTCTCAACGCTTTTAAAATTTCTCCACCACCATTCATCTAAAGTTGTTTCAGGGCTTTTCCGGAACTCATCTGTGTATATCTGACCCTTGTTTTGTGGATCCAGACACGTTTATGAACCATTTAATTATTAACACCCCCGAAAAATAGCAAAGAAATTCATGCTTCTTTCACCAATATACGCCAAAACTGCCTACTTTTGTGTATTCATTTGTCGTTGCAAATTTTGACTAATTAGTACAGTGATACTAACTTTATTACCTTGTATCTTCTTTTCTAAGTGCACTAAAGTACATTCATTGTAGCACGTAAAGAACAAACTGTTTTAAATCACCAAAATATACGAGCAAACTGTTTAAATTATTCTATCAAACTCGGAAAACTAAAAAGCACTCTTTAACGCATTGAATCAAGTCGAAAATCTAAGAGAGCTTGTTCATATTAACCTGGGTATATATAGCGGTTAGCCTGTCTGTCGGTCTTGTCCCCAAAACGGACAATTCTTCAGAATTTCGCATGCTAGGTTCCCATTCCGCAGCCCGGCATGCGATTTTTACAAAATTTGCACTCGCATCAGTTAAATCTCAGAAATTTCGACACGGCTCGCAACGTCTGGAAATAACTAATTAATTTTATACAGAAATGTTATTTCTACCTCTCAAGTTTGCCTCTTATTTTCAACCAATCGCAACCCAGTGACGTTGCTCCACTCACGCCTTTTACTATATGTGTCTCGGTCTTGCGCATATTATCTGTCTCTATCTACCCTGTTCTTATTGGTGCAAATTGATATTCTTTATTATCGATTATTTCAGTCCATGTGGACTGTGAAATAACCCACCTTTAGCATTTCCCGTAACTATTTGTTATCTGCCAAATTTACGCAGAATGAGACTTTTAAAAATACGCAGGTGTTCAAACATCATCATCATCATTTTGTTTTCGACCTTACTTAAGGTCGGTTTGACGCAGCTCTAACTTCTTTTCTATTCTGTGCTAATCTAAAAAGCTCTACATACCCTTCACAACCTAAATTTCTAATAATTTGACTAATATAGTTTGGTCTAGGTCTTCCTATATCCTTCTATCTTTTTCCTATCCAGCTGGCTCTACATAGATATTAGCAACCTGATGGTTGTTAAAGAACTCTAACATGTTTACATGATTACCATTTATAGGGAAATGAAATATAACCTGGTTATCCGCTTCAAAAGGAAAAGTGTTAAATTATATGTTATGGTAAGGCTTACAACGAATCGCTGTCTACATGCCAGACCGCTACCTAATTGTGAGTTATGTTATGGTGACGTTTATTAAATTATATGTTATGGTAAGGCTTAAGCAACAAATCGCTACCAACATGCCAGACCGCTACCTAATTGTGAGTTATGTCATGGTGACGTTTATTAAATTATATGTTATGGTAAGGCTTAAGCAACGAAACGCTACCAACATGCCAGACCGCTACCTAATTGTGAGTTATGTCATGATGACGTTTATTAAATTATCTGTTATGGTAAGGCTTAAGCAACGAAACGCTACCAACATGCCAGACCGATACCTAATTGTGAGTTATGTCATGATGACGTTTATTAAATTATCTGTTATGATAAGGCTTAAGCAACGAAACGCTACCAACATGCCAGACCGCTACCTAATTGTGAGTTATGTCAAGGTGACGTTTATTAAATTATATGTTATGGTAAGGCTTAAGCAACAAATCGCTACCAACATGCCAGACCGCTACCTAATTGTGAGCTATATCATGGTGACGTTTATTAAATTATATGTTATGGTAAGGCTTAAGCAACGAAACGCTACCAACATGCCAGACCGCTAACTAATTGTGAGTTATGTCCTGGTGACATTTAGTTAACTGATTTTATTTATTTTTTGTTTTGTTTTCGAACTTACTTAAAGTCGGTTTGACGCAGCTCTAAATTCTTTTCTATTCTGAGCTAGTCTAAAAAGGTCTACATAGCCTTCACAACCTAGATCTCTAATAATTTGACTAATATAGCTTTGTCTAGGCCTTCCTACTCTATTGTTATTTGGTAGTCTATAATCTAAGACTTTACTAAATAGTCCCTCATGTCTTAACTGGTGCCCTATCATTCTATCTCTCCTGACCTTCAATTGTTTCCACATACAGGATCCTCACCTATCCTTCTATAAACTTCCTCGTTTGTTACTCTATCTGTCCAACTAATCTTTAACATTCTCCTATAACACCAAGTTTCAAAAGCTTCTATCTTTTCTTATCTACTTCTTTAATTGTCCAAGTCTCACTACCGTATAGTAGAACGCTCCATACGTACGACTTTAAGAAACTTTTCTATTATCTAAACTAATACTATTTGCTATTAGTAAGTTTTCTTTTAAAAACATTTTTTAGCTTGAGCTATTCTAGCTACTATATCCCTTCTGCTACGTCCATCCTTTGTAATTATACTACCTAAATAGCAAAATTCATCTACCTCTTCTAATTCGGTATTACCTATTTTTAATTTTGGTTTAGAACTAGACTGTATCTCACTCGTACTATAGTTACTTTGTAGTATCTCATCTAAAATATTTAAAAACTCTTCTAACTCTTTTCTTGACTCCGCTAAAATGGCTATATCATCTGCAAAACGTATCATGTCTATTTTCTGTCCCTGTACACTAATACCTATCTCTTTCTCTCTCTAGCTAAGTTTAAAGCTTCCTCAATATAAACATTAAAAATCAAGGAGACAGTATACAACCCTGCCTAACACCATTTCTAATCTTAGCTTCCTTTTCTATTTCATCAAATCTAATTACTACGCTTTGGTTTTATATAGACTGTAAATAATTTTTCTATCCCTATGAGAAATTCCTATTTTTCGCAAAACCCTGAACATAACAATCCAATTAACCCTATCAAATGCTTTTCTAAATCTACAAATGCAAAATGAGTCTTTTATTTTTTGTAACCTTTTTCGATAATTACCCTAATCATTAGTATCGGTTCTCTAGTCCCTCTGTCTTTACGAAAACCATATTGGTCTTCGCCTAAATAATTCTCAGTCAAAGCTTCTACTCTATTTTTAATTATTATTGTTAGTATTTTGGAAGCATGAGAAGTTAGACTAACCGTTCTAAAATTCTCACACCTATCAGCTCCTGACTTTTTTGGGATTGGAATAATAATATTTTTTTCGAAATCTATTGGAACCTCACCTGTGTCATATATTACATTTACCAGTTCATATAATCTGTCTAAAGTTTTCTGACTTGCATATTTTATTAATTCTGCGGGAATATCGTCTATCCCTGGCGCTTTATTTAATTTAAGATTCCGAACAGCTCTATCAAATCCCTCTCTTAATATTGAGAACCCTATTTCTACATCCTCTTGTTGGTTGTACTCTAACTCATCCATATCATCTCCCTTATATAAATCTTCTAAATATCTTTTCCATCTATCTGCTACCTCAACTTTATTTATTAGAAGCTCATTATTCTCGTCTCTAATACCATTACATTTTTTCCTATCTTCCCCAAAAAACTTTTTAACTGCCCTGTAAGCCCTGTCTGTCTTACCTACTCTCAAATCATCTTGTATTCCCTTACAATTCTCCTCCATCCATTTATTTCTAGCTTTTCTACACTCATGTACTATCTTATTTCTAACTGTATTATATTTTGCTTACTTTCACTATCCACTTCTCTGAAAGGTTTAAGCTTTCTTCTATTCTCTATTAAATCTAATATCTCCTTTGTTACCCACGGTTTTCTCGCTTCTATTTTTTCTTACCTATAGTCTGTGTTGCTGTATCATGTACAGTCAGTTTTATTTCTTTCCATCTATTTTCTACATTTCCTCCTACAGCTATCTCTTTGCTCTTATTATCTAATACTTGTTTATATTCCTCTTTACCCTACTATCATTAAGCTTACCTAGATCCCATCCTCTCTTTAACCTTTCTCAATTTTTGAATTTTAGTTTACACTTCATTTTAACTAAGTTATGATCGCTATCTATGTCAGCCCCTGGATAACTACGACAGTTTTTAACTTGGTTTCTAAATCTTTGTTTAACTAAAATATAATCTATTTGGTATCTAGCCCTATCACCTGGGGCTTTCCAGGTATATCTTCTCCTAACATGTTGTTCGAATAGGGTGTTTACAGTTACTAATCTATGTTCCTGGCAAAACTCAACTAATCTTTCTCCTCTATCATTTCGTCTGCCATACCCAAATTTTCCTACCATTTTTCCCTCACTACCTTCTCCCACTGACGCATTAAAATCGCCCATAACTATTAAATTCTCATCTCCTTTTACTTTTCTCACTATACTATTTATATCCTCGTATACCTTTTCTACTTCCTCCTCCTCATACTGAGTTGTTGGCATGTAAACCTGTACTAAAACAGTGTCTGTGGGTTTTGTACTCAATCTAACCATAATTATTCTATCACTAAATTGTAAGTACTCTTTAACTTTATGCCCTAATCTTTTACCTAACACTATTCCTACCCCTGCCTGTCCATTAGTTGAAAAAGTTGTAATTATTCTATAATTATCTTTCCAAAAGTCATTACTATCTGGCCATCTCACCTCACTAATACCTAAAATGTCCAGTTCTTCCTTTCTCATTTCGACTAATAAATTCGTTAACTTATCTACTCTAAGTAATGACCTTACATTCCAAGTCCCTATCACTAAATCGAACTGTTGTTTTATATTCTTACGATGACGAGCCCCAAGTACCCCCTCCCGGAGATCCGAATGAAGGAGTATTTTACCTCCGGACAAGAATTTTACTTGTGAGCTCTCCATCATATTTAGTATATATATATATATATATATATATATATATATATATATATATATATATATATATATATATATATATATAAAATATGATCTGACAAATCAAGTAACGAACTGCTTTAAATATAAACTATAGGCTGTTTAATTAAAATATTGGGAACTATTTAGTTCGAAAGAAATGCTTCAAGTAAGGTGTATTTATTTCTATTCCTGACGTTTCGAACCTCTTTGGGTTCTTTTTCGAAGGCTAAAATGGTGACACAGTTAAAATAAAATTGCTTAATTGAAAACTTACATATAAATTTACACTATCATTCTAACTTCAACTAGCGAAATCTTCAATAATCCAAACTTTAAAAACATTTAAACTATAAAAAATCTTAAAACTAAATATTAATAATTAATGTGAACAAATTTTGATTGAAACTTATCGAAAAATAATACAAAATGTCAAATTTAGAATAAGGCATACGCCTTCTAAAGAATCAAATAACTTAATCTATAGGATTGTATATTTTTAACTATTAAATTTGTAAAGGGAAGTGTAAACCGCACTTAAGTTGTCTATATCACATTTTGAATTTATATTATTTTTAGTCCTGTTGATATGGTATGACTCTAAAAACAGTCTTTTTTTATAATCACGTTCAACTTCAATTATTTTAAAATCAATAAAATTGGGGTTGTGGCGAGTGGTTTGGACATGTGACGATAGGGCGCAAGACATCTTTCCAATTTTGGCGTCACTTTTATGTTGTGTTAATCTTCTACAAATGTACTGTTTAGTTTGCCCAAGGTATAAGCCCCCGCATGAACACTTCACTTGATAGATGACATTGCTTAACCATTGTTTGTCTGTTTTATCTTTGATTTGAGTGAATAAATTTCTTATTGTTTTGTTATAGGTATATGTAATTTTAGTATCATTCCGCTTTAAAATTCTTGCTAAAGATGGAGAGAGTTTCTGAATGTAAGGGATGGCTTTATGAGTGGTAGCATTTTAAAATAATTGAAGTTGAACGTGATTATAAAAAAAGACTGTTTTTAGAGTCATACCATATCAACAGGACTAAAAATAATATAAATTCAAAATGTGATATAGACAACTTAAGTGCGGTTTACACTTCCCTTTACAAATTTAATAGTTAAAAATATACAATCCTATAGATTAAGTTATTTGATTCTTTAGAAGGCGTATGCCTTATTCTAAATTTGACATTTTGTATTATTTTTCGATAAGTTTCAATCAAAATTTGTTCACATTAATTATTAATATTTAGTTTTAAGATTTTTTATAGTTTAAATGTTTTTAAAGTTTGGATTATTGAAGATTTCGCTAGTTGAAGTTAGAATGATAGTGTAAATTTATATGTAAGTTTTCAATTAAGCAATTTTATTTTAACTGTGTCACCATTTTAGCCTTCGAAAAAGAACCCAAAGAGGTTCGAAACGTCAGGAATAGAAATAAATACACCTTACTTGAAGCATTTCTTTCGAACTAAATAGTTCCCAATATTTTAATTAAACAGCCTATAGTTTATATATATATATATATATATATATATGTATATATATATATATTATAGTGGTTTTAAAAGATCAAAAATAAATATAAACGAAGCAATTTCAAAACACCCTGTATAAAGGAACAACCAGAAATTACGTGCGAAAGTTATATTAGTTAATTCATTTTTAAGTATCCGGTATTAACGAAATTTTACAAATAATGATAAATATTTAGTAGGTTTGCAAAGAAATTAAATGGTAGAAGCCAATGCCATTAATTTATTAATTAGAGTGAATTTAATTGAACGATTATTGATGTATAATATGCATAAAAGCGTTTAAAAACCCAATAATACCAAGGTGAGACGCGTTGCTAACAGACAAATATATCAGTAGGGTTGAAATACGTGGAAAATCCAACTTGTAGAAGTGTTATTTAAAACGTTACGATTGAACACCTGCGTATTTTCGAAATGTCAAGTTCTATTTAATTTGTAGATAACAAACAAATTATTCTAAGGATTGTCCAAACGGTCGGATGTTTTAGCATGAAATGCTAATGAGGGGTTCGTTAAATCATGTAGTAAGTCCACGTGTGGTAGACAGCGCACAAACAAGAATATTGATTTTCTACCACTCAAACCAGGTTAGAAAGAGACGTAGAAAACGCATAAGCATAAGACAATGGTATGATAGGAGAGATTTGAGAAACGTCAGGTGGTGTACGATTGGTTCGATATGTTAGTTTGACTTGATATAAACACGAGGATAGTGTAGCGTAATTTTCTTAAAATATTATAACGACGTACTGAAATTCGCGGACTTGAAAATCGGGGTGAGTGCAAAATTGTGGGAATGTGTTGTTGTGAGCAGGGGATTTCGGATAAATGTGTCCAGGAGAGGTTACATTGGAAGGATATAAATACTCTAGAGAGCTAGCACTCGCTCTCTTCTCTTTTAACTTCGTGCCTTATTATTTCGATCGTCCCAAAACAACGTATGAAGTTAACACAAGTTGTAAGTATTATTAAATTATTTAAATTATATTTAATGGTGGTAGCCTCTTGATTAGTACGCGGTTAGTGTGCCGAGATTATAATTTTAATTGAGGTATCACCTATAATTTTTAACCAACTCGTGTCGGGACATTAAGTAATGTAGATTGCGGTAAATATTTGTGAAAGACGTATAATTGAAATGGAATTTGGTTGCACCGTAAAGGCAGCGTTTGCAGTTCAACTTAGATGGAGTTCGTCTAGTAACAGCTAGAAACGGCCTGCAGACCTGATAGAAGAAATAACTACCATCATCTACAGAGCGGAGATCGTCTAGAAATTTCCAGGTAACGATTTGAAATTGTGATTGTTATAAACTGTAAATATTGGGTGGCGTATGAGAGTGTTTTTCAAGGTAGTGTGGATTATTTACGTATTGAACATAATACGTGTTAATAACTTTATTATGGTATTCAACTAGAAATTTGAAGGTGTTTATAAAGCTTTTAAACGTTCCATCAGAACGTGAAATTTTTGTGAAGAGTACATGTCTTTGTTTTTTTTTAGTGCAAAGTAGAAGGGCATATATTATGCTTAATTAGCTGGGTTATTATGAGCTCACCCTACCCCAGAGTTTACTTAGATTAAAAAAATTAATAAATAAATTATAAAGAAGGAATTTTAGAGAAGGTATTATTTAAGGCCCATTTACTCCAGGTACCTTTTATGTGTTTGATGTTTTTAACATAAAATACAGGACATTACAAACTAAAATTTACTGAAGTGTAACGTGAACAATGAAATATGGACAATATTGAATTTCTTTTGTAAATAGTAATAAATAAAATATTGTATGTTTGTTGTATTTTGTGGTTTTATTGGGAGTGTGCGTGAATGATAGAATATGAGAGTGGATATAGATATCCAACAGGAGGTCCAAATGAGCTAGCCGGAAGCAGTTGAAAAAGGCCATTCAACCGAGGAAGAGAGGAAAACGGGTAAGAAATATTTTTTTGGTATTATTTAATTTTGAACTTTGGAGAATTTGAAAATTTTATAAAATTTTCGAAAATATTTTGTTGGTGAATATTTTACCAGAGTTCCACGGCAATCTTATGACGGTCCAACGTTGGGGCTCGAATGTTTTTGAGAGAGTACTAAATTAGAACCGAGTTCCACGGCAAATTATGACGCCCAATTCGTGAGGCTCGATTCTTATAAAGGTTACACAGAATCTTATGGCGACCCAAAAGTAAGTGAGGCTCGAATTCCAAGTAGAATTTTAGCGATTTTATTCCAGGAAACTGGCGATCTGAGAGAGAGAGTTTCAGTTTTTTTTTGTATAAATTTAAGAGTATTTTAGTGTGTGTGAGAGTGATTTGAACGTATGCAGAGAAAGGAATGGTTAAGAAGCCAAGGAGTGGAAATTGGAAGTGACGATAGTGCTTTGTGTGATAAAAATTCGAAAATGGAGGAAGCTGGAGGTAGTAGGGATCAGTCGAAGACGGAATCGGGAGAAGCTGGAAATGAATTAATTTTGAGAATGCTAGAAAGGATGAATGAAGAATCTAACAGGACATTAAAGGAAATGAGATTAAGTAGGGAAGAATCTAATAAAAAGTTTGAGCAAATTAGTCTGAAAATCGATAATTCAACGAAAGAACTTTCAGAGTTTAAAAATAGCTTGACGGTAAAAATGGGGGAAGTTGGAAATAGGGTTGATAAAAATGAGCGTGATATTCGAGGCTTAAATATGGAAATAGGACAATTAAGGACTGATGTAAGGATTTTCTGTGAGAATGAGATTAATGCGAAAATGACTGAGGTAACGGACTCGTGTAAGGATCAGTTAGGTCGAGTAGAGAGAGAAGTGACCGGGATTAAACATAATGTAGCGACTTTAATGGGGGATGGTCCGAGGTTTGTAACAGGTAATGTTTCTTTAGAGCAGCAAATGAAATTTTATGGGGATAGTAGAGTAAACCCGCAAATATTTATTAATAATGTTAGAGGGCTAATAAATAATGTATACGACGAACAGGCAAAATTAAATATTGTAAAAGCTTTATTAAAAGACCATGCGGAAGCTTGGTATAATTTAATAGGACAGGAAATTGACACCTACACGGACTTTGAAGACAGATTTTTAAAGCACTATTGGAGTGACCACAGACAAGACCAGGTACGAGACGACTTAATCACGGGGAAATTTAAGGAAGAATTTTCAGGCAGTAGGGAGCAATATGCTATACGAAAGTATAGCATAGCAAAGCAACTGAACCCTCCACTGACGGACCGACAAATTATAAAATATTTATCGCGACACTTCGAGGTAGAGGTAAGACAGCACGTAGCGCTACAGAATATTGTAGACAGGGAGATGTTTTTGGAATACCTGCAGAGGTACGACGACGTAAGTAGTGGACGACCTCAGGAACATAGGGAAAGACAGATCAACACGGTTAGGTTCGACAATAGACGGGACAACTACGCTAGACAGGGAAATAGTTATGGATACCAGCGACAGAATTGGGAACAGCGACGGCCATACTTTATAAGTAACAGTTTAGGAAGGGGACCTGCACAGAGACCGGGACCTACCAGACAAAACAGTTCACCGGACATAAGGAGGACTGTTAATACAAACACGGAACGAGTGGGACCGCTTAGGACATACGCTGAGGTGACGGCTAGACCAGGACCGAGTAGGGAAAACAGACCTGGACAGGATTTTTAAAGACGGACAAACCACTAGACATCACTGTGTACAAGTATGAACATCCTAAGGAATTTTTGAAAATTGAAGAAGAAATTGAGCCAGAAATAGTAGAAAAATTTAGTTTGCCCATAATTGAAATTAAAATTTTTGAGAAAAATTTAGGAACTTTATTAGATTCAGGAGCTGAGGCGAGTTTGGTATCGGAGGAATTCGTCAATGAAATTAAAAATAAAGTGTGTGATAGGATAATTCCAATAAAAAGAAGTCACCTGGTTGCGCCGAATAAAAAACGATTTGCTGTTGTAAATAGCGTAGTTATTTTGAAAGTAGAGTTAGGTTCAGTAAGCTGTGAACAAGAATTTATCATTGTACCTGGGTTAAAGTTTAGAGGGATATTAGGGGTCGATTGCATGATGAAGTTAAGGGTTATAATAGATATGGAGAGGAAAATAGTTAGGATTGGGGATAGGATATTGTCCTGGAAGGCAAGTTATGATGTCACAGAAGATGACATGGGGTTATGTATAAATAGTATAGAGGGAAATGATGAAGAAGTGAGAGAGATCGACTCAGGGGAATATAGTGAGGAAAAGTTAGATGAGGTACAAGTAGTAGTGAAAGAAGAAGCTGAACAAGTAGAGGTAGAGTCAGGCGCAGAATTAATAGTGGATAAAGAGTCAGAGTTAAAAGGGTTAGAAGTAAAGACAGCAGTATATGACACACAAGTAGTGAATATGGGCATAAGTGAGTTAAGGGGCAAAGATAATTTTGGTAATATGGATTTGAATTTAAAAGATTTTTGTGAAGTGAAGATTGTACATGAAGGGTCTAGAAGAGATGAAAAATTTTGTATAGTAGGAAAGATAGAGATGTTGAAGTAGTATCGTTTGGTTTGTCCACAGAAAAGGAAATAATAATAAATGAGAAACAGACAAGTATAGGGAATGAAGAAGAAATATTTAAAAGTCAGGATAATAGGGATAAGTTTATTTTATGTGAAGTAACAGGGATGATAAGTATAGAAATAGAAGGAGGAGAAATAGGGATGAAGAGTATTAGGATAGTTAGAAGAAAGACTTGGAGGGTCAAGAAAAGAGTCAGATTTAAATAAGAAGATGAAGAGTGATGACAAAATGATAGAGATAGGTGAATTTTAGTATAAATGTAGAAGATAGAGATGGTGATAGGTGTATATAGAAAGTAGAGATAGGTGTATAATAGAGTAAAATTTAAAGAGATAGGGATAGAAATAGGTGTATATAGAAGATTAGAAGTAAGTAGTTATAGAAGATAAAACTAGATATAGGATAAATATAGGAGATAGTTAGATATATGTATAGAATTAGGTAGGTATAGTTAGGATAAGAATAGATAGTGATAATAGGTGAGGTGAAAAGTTATGGAGACTAAAGATAAAGGCAAGAGTACAAAATGATGTATGTAAAGAGTCAATAAAGGACTAAAGGGTGAAATGGAAAAAGAAAGACAATAAAATAAGAGGGTGAAGAGTTAATAATAGATACAAATAAGTAGTTAAAAGATAGTGATAGATGTGAATAGTTAATTATAAATAAAGATAGGTGTAGATAGATAGAAATAAGTAGAGATAGGGATAGTACTAGATAGAAATAGGTAGATAAGTAGTGATAGGTTGGATAAATAGGTATAGGTGAGTAGATAGGTGTATAGAAATAGCAGATAAAATTAAATTAGAATGTATGTATTTAAATTCAGAAAAACTGGGTAGTTTTTCTTAGAATTGAAATAGGGGGATTATATAGTGGTTTTAAAAGATAAAAATTAATATAAACGAAGCAATTTCAAAACACCCTGTGTAAAGGAACAACCAGAAATTACGTGCGAAAGTTATAGTTAATTCATTTTTAAGTATCCGGTATTAACGAAATTTTACAAATAATGATAAATATTTAGTAGGTTTGCAAAGAAATTAAATGGTAGAAGCCAATGCCATTAATTTATTAATTAGAGTGAATTTAATTGAACGATTATTGATGTATAATATGCATAAAAGCGTTTAAAAACCCAATAATACCAAGGTGAGACGCGTTGCTAACAGACAAATATATCAGTAGGGTTGAAATACGTGGAAAATCCAACTTGTAGAAGTGTTATTTAAAACGTTACGATTGAACACCTGTGTATTTTCTAAATGTCAAGTTCTATTTAATTTGTAGATAACAAACAAATTATTCTAAGGATTGTCCAAACGGTCGGATGTTTTAGCATGAAATGCTAATGAGGGGTTCGTTAAATCATGTAGTAAGTCCACGTGTGGTAGACAGCGCACAAACAAGAATATTGATTTTCTACCACTCAAACCAGGTTAGAAAGAGACGTAGAAAACGCATAAGAATGAGACAACGGTAGTATAGGAGGGATTTGAGAAACGTCAGGTGGTCTACGATTGGTTGATATGTTAGTTTGACTTGATATAAACACGAGGATAGTGTAGCGTAATTTTCTTAAAATATTATAACGACGTACTGAATCGGGGTGAGTGCAAAATTGTGGAAATGTGTTGTTGTGAGCAGGGGATTTCGGATAAATGTGTCCAGGAGAGGTCACATTGGAAAGATATAAATACTCTAGAGAGCTAGCACTCGCTCTCTTCTCTTTCAACTTCGTGCCTTATTATTTCGATCGTCCCAAAACAACGTATGAAAGTTAACACGAGTTGTAAGTATTATTAAATTATTTAAATTATATTTAATGGTGGTAGCCTCTTGATTAGTACGCGGTTAGTGTGCCGAGATTATAATTTTAATTGAGGTATCACCTATAATTTTTAACCAACTCGTGTCGGGACATTAAGTAATGTAGATTACGGTAAATATTTGTAAAAGACGTATAATTGAAATGGAATTTGGAATTTGGTTGCACCGTAAAGGCAGCGTTTGCAGTTCAACTTAGATGGAGTTCGTCTAGTAACAGCTAGAAACGGCCTGCAGACCTGATAGAAGAAATTACTACCATCATCTACAGAGCGGAGATCGTCTAGAAATTTCCAGGTAACGATTTGAAATTGTGATTCTTATAAACTGTAAATATTGGGTGACGTATGAGAGTGTTTTTCAAGGTAATGTGGATTATTTACGTATTGAACATAATACGTGTAAATAACTTTATTATGGTATTCAACTAGAAATTTGAAGGTGTTTATAAAGCTTTTAAACGTTCCATCAGAACGTGAAATTTTTGTGAAGAGTACATGGCTTTGTTTTTTTTAGTGCAAAGTAGAAGGGCATATATTATGCTTAATTAGCTGGGTTATTATGAGCTCACCCTACCCCAGAGTTTACTTAGATTAAAAAAATAAATAAATTTTTATTGTTTCAATTATGTTTCTGTTTTTATCATTAGTCTCGGAACCTAAAATTTCAGTATTATCAAAATCGAATTTGTGTAATTTTTCTATGGCATGTGCAGCCAAAGCGGTCCTTTTTTTATTACTGGTTTTTATTGTGTATTTATGTTCGTAAATACGTTTATGCAAATATTGTTTGGAATTTCCAATGTATACTCCGGGACATTTCGTGCAATTTATTTTATAAATTGTATGGGTTCTGTTTTTTGTTCTATTGGAGGTTTAAGTTTTGTAAAATTATTCCAAGATGAATTGTTGGGTTTGTGCACAACTTGTATGTTGTATGCTGTTAAACATCTTTTTAAACGTTCTGAAAGTCCCGGGGTATATTTAATTCCAATTTTGTTATCTAGTTGCTGGTGTTGTTTGGTTTCATCATTGTTATAAATGTTATGAATTTTAGCTCTAATTATTGGTTCCACAAACTTTTTTGGGTAACGATTTTCTCTTAGTACCCTTTTAACTATTTTTCTATTTTCCGGTCGATAATCATTATGTGATAGTATTACCGCCCTTTCAATAAGGTTATTAATGACGTTTTTCTTGTATTGTTGTGGAACGCAGGACAAGAAGTTCAAATATCTCCCGCTCCACATGTTTTTTCTATACCAATTTGTTCTTATTTTTCCTTCATTATCGTGTATGATAAGCATGTCTAAGAATGGAATAGACCTATTTACCTCCTGCTCATGTGTGAATTGTAATCGGGAATGAAACCCGTTAAACGCCTTAATTGTTTCATCAATTTTATTTTTGGGTAGACATATGATGCAATCATCAACAAACCTTTTGTAAAATGTTAGAATAAAATTTAATTGATTAATGGCATAGTTCTCGAGTTCCTCCATTACGAGGTTTGCTATTGTGGATGATATTGGTGAACCCATTGCTGTTCCAAAAATTTGGACATAGATATTGTTTTCAAATTTAAAGTAGGTAGCATCTAAATAAACTTTAACACCCTCTAAAAGCATTGGAATCACACCTGTTTTTCTCAGAATTAAACCAAAAATGCCAATATTTGAAGAAAATTTCAGACATCATTATTTAAGGAACCTAAACTTTTTCAACAGAAAATGTTTAAACATTTGCATCGCCCAATGTTACTGGAAAATAAATAAAATTAATTTTAAACTAACTGAAATTAAAAGAAAGTTAACCATTCAAACCCACACGGAGTTCCAAAAAAATTTTTTTGATTTTCAAAACAGAGCTTATAACCGCATCTTCACCAATATAAAACAAAAACATATTAAAAAAATTGAACATTTAATTAACAAAAGAAAGAACAATAACTATTATAAACATAATTGTAAAACAAACACAAAATGGCTTATAAACTTAACCAATGAAACCATTCCAACCGAAGTAGATTATTTTTTGGGATTAGGAAATAAATTCTCAACAAACAAGAAAAAAACAAATTACGACGAAGTTATTACAAGCGTAGAAATTGGAATTAAAACAAAAAGTGCCGAAGAAAAATTAGAAATTCGAAATAAAATTTGTAATATTTTAACGAATCATCGTATTAAAAACAACACTAGTTCCAAGAACTTTAACAAAGAGGATTATAATTACACACATAATCATTTCGAAAATACAGCCAAAGAATTTCTAAACGAAAATAAAGACATTTTCGTGTTACAAGCTGACAAATATAGCGCGACTGTCCTAATGAATAAGGAGGAATATTTAAGGAAAATGAATGAAATATTGAATGATCAAACTATATATCTAAAGAAAAAAATTGATCCGACCTTACAGCTACAAAGTACTATAAACTCAAAGGTTAACAAATGGTATAAAAATAATTTTATACCACAAATTATCAAAAATCAATTAATATGTCATAATGGACATGCTCCGTACATATACGGACTACCAAAGGTGCATAAACCAAATATTCCCCTTCGACCAATTGTAAGCACAAAAAACGCGCCCACATACAATTTGTCAAAATTTTTAATTGAGACCATTAAAAACATAGTAGGACAAACTCAATATTCTATTAAAGATAGTTGGGATTTCCAGAAATTTATAGTAAAACAAATAGTGCCTGCTAACCATATTATAATCTCACTAGATGTAAAGTCATTATTTACTAACATTCCGTCCGAGTTAGCTTTAAACATAATCCAAAATAAATGGCCCGAAATAACACCTTTTACAACACTGCCTATGAAAGAATTTTTAGAGGGTGTTAAAGTTTATTTAGATGCTACCTACTTTAAATTTGAAAACAATATCTATGTCCAAATTTTTGGAACAGCAATGGGTTCACCAATATCATCCACAATAGCAAACCTCGTAATGGAGGAACTTGATAACTATGCCATTAATCAATTAAATTTTATTCTAACATTTTACAAAAGGTTTGTTGATGATTGCATCATATGTCTACCCAAAAATAAAATTGATGAAACAATTAAGGCGTTTAACGGGTTTCATTCCCGATTACAATTCACACATGAGCAGGAGGTAAATAGGTCTATTCCATTCTTAGACATGCTTATCATACACGATAATGAAGGAAAAATAAGAACAAATTGGTATAGAAAAAACATGTGGAGCGAGAGATATTTGAACTTCTTGTCCTGCGTTCCACAACAATACAAGAAAAACGTCATTAATAACCTTATTGAAAGGGCGGTAATACTATCACATAATGATTATCGACCGGAAAATAGAAAAATAGTTAAAAGGGTACTAAGAGAAAATCGTTACCCAAACAAGTTTGTGGAACCAATAATTAGAGCTAAAATTCATAACATTTATAACAATGATGAAACCAAACAACACCAGCAACTAGATAACAAAATTGGAATTAAATATACCCCGGGACTTTCAGAACGTTGAAAATTCATCTTGGAATAATTTTACAAAACTTAACCCTCCAATAGAACAAAAAAACAGAACCCATACAATTTATAAAATAAATTGCACGAAATGTCCCGGAGTATACATTGGAAATTCCAAACAATATTTGCATAAACGTATTTACGAATATAAATACACAATAAAAACCGGTAATAAAAAGAGCACCGCTTTGGCTGCACATGCCATAGAAAAATTACACAAATTCGATTTTGATAATACTGAAATTTTAGGTTCCGAGACTAATGATAAAAAGAGAAACATAATTGAAACAATAAAAATTCAAAAAAATCCTAATGCTATAAATTATAAAATAGATCAAGACGATTTTGTTGATGTATACCATAATTTAATACATTGTTAATAAATTTGCCGTTGACCCTAATAAACTTATTCTCTAATACTACTTTACATTGCAAACACATATCTTGAAACATATTTTTCCTATCAATACATTTCAACAAATAGCATATGTATAACATTAGATTAAAACAATTAGTATATATTAAACCTTTATAAATGTGACTTCCTTGAAACAGAGACAAGTTTATTGTTACCAAAATATTTATACATTAAAAAAAATGTTTAAAAAGTGTCATGTTAAGGATTAATAATTTTATATATTGAGTTCTGGTATGTACACATTATTGTTATTGTAACTCATTTTAATTTATTTAATTTGTAGAAAATTTTATTTGAAAATGGTGTAAAACCGAAACGCGTAATAAATTGAATTATATAAATTGCAATCTTATTTAAACGTGAATGAAAGATTAGTTAGGAATTATTGAATGACCAATATCCATGAAGCGGTATGTTATAAATATATATATATATATATATATATATATATATATATATATTGCTGTATTGGACTGATCAGTATACACATGAAATATCTTTTTGGGATATAGTCCAATAATAGAAAAATAATTAATTGCGAAGTTTTAATCAATACTTAACGTTTCGGTAAAATTTATATCATTTTCAATAGCTAAAATGGAGAAAGAAAAACATGAGCAAAAATACATACATACATTCAACTTGTTATTAATTGGATTGATTTCTTTGTTGATATAAAAAGACTCGATGAGCAACCTAGTTTTATAATTGGGTTGTTCATCGAGTCTTTTTATATCAACAAAGAAATCAATCCTATTAATAACAAGATGGCTGTTGATGAAGTACTTAACGTTTACTCCGCTCTATATAATAATGATATTTTCAAACATCGTTAAAGGAGGTAATATTCATTGTATTGTAACTGTTGTCACTTTTTGGAACGTTCTCCTGTCAACTTCAAATAATTTTGTTAGATTCATTCTTTCCTTTCAGTTTTTAACCACCATTAGTGCAAGACATGCCCTTATGACACAACTTAATTTTATAAATTGACCCAAATCTATTATATAAATATTTTTAATTTTCTTACATAAATTTTAAATATTCAGAGAGATCATAGTAAGTAATTAACGTCTTGGTATGTATTTTTGCTCATGTTGCCTTTTTTCCATTTTAGCTTTTGAAAATGGTAAAAACGTTACCGAAACGTTAAGTATTGATTAAAACTTCTGAATTAATTATCCTAGGTTAGATAAGAATTTGTTACTAGCTACTAGTCAAGGAAAGTGAAGAGTTACTCTGTTACCGTTACTCCTGAATTTGATTCACTTAGTTTTCCAGGAAAAGATTTTGGTATGCCGCGCCTTGTGATCCAGTAGATGTCGACTATAACCAGTTGTTGGGCCGAAGTGGAACGTCCGGCCAAGCCGAAGAATTGGGTCTTGTTCTTTTTTGTTAAGTTTTTCCGGTTGCAAATCGCACAAACGGAGGTATCACGGTGTTGAAACTTACTCTACTCAAACTGGTGGAACATTTAGTTATTTAAATTGTTATTTGAATAAATATTTTTTCTATAAAGATTTGACAATTGTAGTAATGCGATTGAAATTAGCCCATAATGCATTTTTTTATAGTTATTTTTCTAGGTTAAATATTAATTGGAGCTAGTCGAGTGTACTAATCAATTGCGTAGATTTTTGTACAATACATCGCCGGGGATATATTTTGAATAAATGTTGTTTTCCATGCGATTTGGTTTTCCTTTTATAACATGTTGATTTCTTACGGGTTAGTAATTAAATTTTCTCTCTTGAAGTTTCCTTTTTCTTTCTGTGTGACCCACCCCACTTTACGACATTTTTAGCCAGCGGGTCGAGCTCGAGCCCACGGCCCTGAAACTTTAGGTAATTAATAAATTTTATGTTACGGTAATCCGTGCAGACAAAAAAGAAAGTAATAAAGTAAGCAAAGAAATTTAGCCTGCACCGAGTATCACAACAAAATCATGGGTAAATCATAGAATTAAAGCGTCGTAGAGTGGGGTTGGTCACACAGAAAAAAAAAGGAAACCTCAAGACAGAAAATTTATTTACAAACCCTTAAGAAATCGATATGTTATAAAAGGAAAACCAACTCTCCTAGAAAATAATATTTATCCAAAATAAATCCCGGAAGCTTTACAGTACAAAATTATTAATTAGTACACAACTACCTCAAATTAATCTTCAGCCTAGAACAAGAGTAATAAAAAAATACATTATAGGTTGATCTCAATCGCTTGCTTACTACAATTGTTAAATCCTTATAGAAAATGATATTCACTCAAAAAACAATTCAAATAACTAAATACTTACTTAGTGCAATTTTTAAATATTTTCCATCAAAATTAGGCATGTAAAAGCAAATATACTTACATACTGTCCACAAGTAATGAGGAAAAAAATAATCCGTTAATCAAAATGTATTTTGTAACAGCTATAAAAGAAATTATTAACAAAAAACGTTGCATTTATATAATTGTGTACTCTAAATCACATTCAATCTTGTTAAGAATAACGCTTTAATCTTTAAAAAAATGCGCTCGAACACGTTTAATTACCAAAAACCATTTTTTGTTAAAATTATTAAGATGCAAATCTTTTTGCATTTGGCAAAACCATACAGAAAGCGGTAACTTTAATTAGCTAAATTGACTCACATGTAATGTAAGTAATTATTTTAAGAGATAAATACAAAAAGCCATATTAACAATAACAAATTATTGCCTTTATTAATTCAAATATTAAATAAATAAGTTTGTGTACAAGAACGGCAATTAAAAGACCCATAAAATCGATTTTATAGTTTTCTGCATTACTATAAGATAGGATGCGACGCAATGATCAACACAGAACGTTAGACAAGGATAAACGGTACGTTTTACTGCATACACAAAGTGCGCAACTGGACGCTAATTGATCGTTCAATGCCGACATTAAATTCTTACATCAGTCGTGAATAATTCTCGAGAAAAAAATCTGGAACAGTATGGAAATTATGACGTAGTTAGATAATTTAATATAAAAGCCGGACATTTCATAAATTCGCGATTCATTTTAAGATGTCAAACACGTTACTTTAAGTATGCAGCATGCATACAGTATTTAATATTTAAGATGTAACTTTGAACAAAGAAGTATTTCTTAGAACATAATTTGCATAAATATGAAACATACCTATTTTTAAAACATTACGAGAATTGAACAATCTTCTACATAAATAGTCCTGATGCAAAAGAGTACGCTGTGTTAATTAATTAAAAAATAGAAAATGCATTTTGAAAATTAAGATTCTAAATGGAGATTTAAAATTATATGAACAAACTGGTAAACTGTAATTTTAACGACAATTTAAAAATGGAAATGGAAGGTATTTAATGTCGTTTACGTGTTGGATAAGCGCTATTTGATTTCGCAAGTATTGATTTAAGATTTCTTTGTTTGTCACTGATATTTGGGTATTTTGTCATTTAAGTTTAAAGCAGAATAAGTTTTTAATATAATTTTGTTTTGTAGAGCGGATATTTACCCGAAAATTTTGAGAGTTTGAAACACTTTGACCTTTAATAAATTATCTAGAGCATCATTGACCAATTATACTCTTCCTTCGGGGTAGTTAAAGACAGGTAAATTATCCACAAGAAAAAAGATTTAAGTTCTGTAAATTTTAACAAAGACTAGATAAGGAATATTTTAATAATTAAGTAAAGCGGTACTTGCTAGGAATAATTTTACGTTTGAAAATTATGCTCTATATATTATGTTCTATATTCTTTTGTACGAGAGAGAAAAATTTTTGAATGTATGGATGTTTTCTTGTGATTGCTATGTATTATTTCATTTTGTACATTTCATAGTAAAAATTTCCGTTGAGCTAGTGAGGCAAAAAAAAGCTAAAGAAAGGAAGATAAGATAAAAATTAGAAATTTGCCATTGTTGTACCGTGTCACAGCACTTTTTTAGCGCACTTCAAAGAGAGCCATAAACACAACTCTTTTAACGGACCTCTGAATATATATATATATATATATATATATATGATGTGTGTGTGTGTGTGTGTGTGTGTGTGTGTGTGTGTGTTGTGTGTGTGTGTGAGAGAGAGAGAGAAACAGAACGAGAGTGAGAGAGAGAGAGAGCGCGCGAGCGCGAGAGAGAGAGAGAGAGAGAGAGAGAGAGAGAGAGAGAGAGAGAGAGAGAGAGAGAGAGAGAGAGCGGATAGTACAGAAGTAATTGCACAATCTTTCATCAAATGGTGCTGGAATATTGTCAGTACCAGTTAAATTATTTGCCTTAATAGCCCTTAGCGATATCAATGTTTTCCATATTTAAATTTTTAGTGAAATATTGTCATTGGTATATGACGTTTGTTGAATAGTAAGTAATGTGGTGGTTACATAAACACTTCTGCGTGTTTATAGTTCTGTTTTAGCGCGATTGTTGATTTACAAATTTAATTCTGATATAAATTGTGATTCAATGCTATGTTGATTAAATGCTTGCATAGGATACCCGCAGATTTTTGAATTCTAACTAAACTAAGTTTAATTGATGTATTTTTTAAAACTAAACTTTCACAGTTTCAAAAAAAGTGGTTCCGCACTGTAGACAGGGTTGATTTAAAAGATACAAACGATAAGCAACGTAAATCCTTCCAAGTATGTAATATTCATTCTGCAGAGGATGTTAAATTTGTGATTTACAAGAATCAGTCCAATTTAAAACGTTTTGCTGTTCCAGTGTTAAACCTTACAGGTAAATTTATAACAATCAAAATTTAAAACATGTATCATTAGATTAATATGGTACGAATTTTTTTGCAATACCATAATTCAAGTTTGAAAATAAAATCTGTAACGATTAATACTTAAGCACATCAAGTGTGTCGTAGATGAATCATTACTTGTTATGCGATCGATGTAGGTAACTGTACTGCTGTATAATTATTTTAATATGATGTAGACGCTGTGATATGTTGCATAATCTGTACTATGTTTATATTTTGTGTATGGTGGAAAATGTACTTTTGTAGTGTATTTATGGATTTGTATAATAATTCCGTTTCACCTGTTTGTAACAATTTATTTTAAAGGTCCCATATAGAAAACAACATGCTCGTTGTTGTTTCTAATTTGGTTTACAAGACTAAGTTCAACATTTTGTATCCACAATCATGTAGAAAACAATTCAGCTGCTTTAAAACCTGGTTTGTAAAGTTATAAATAGCAATTTAATCTTCTAAAAGCTCGTGTAAACACCTTATTGTTCAAGAAATTTTAAGTTCCTTAATCGATTTTTGTTACAGCGCAAGATATGTTTTGAGGCTCTTGGAACGGCTTTTTAAGAAAAGCTTCTTCAAAAAACTTTTCTATCAATTTATTAGAAACAGTAATTACAATATTAATTTTTAATTACAAGTGCGTTATATGAAGTAACGTGTGAATATCGAAATAATTCTAAGTTGACTTTCACTATTTTAAATAAACTAAAATTTACGCTGAGTAGCTGAACTACCGACAATGTTAAAGTTGTGAAACTCTAGACTGACTGGCCATCTTGGACTCATGAGGGTATTTATGCTATCCCTGCCCCTCACATTGCTTATGGAAACTGCAGAATTCATGTCTGCTTATTTTTTTATGCAATACAATGTATTACTTCTTAGTAATCTTAATTCTAATAATTGCTGTCTTATAACCTACTGTGACCTGCACCCGCACTATCATGTTGCGTCTGGAATATAATGTCTGTTTCCGTTCTCATGTCTGGCTTGTGATCTTTCATTAACCTTTTGTAATATGTCCTTCAATTTATACATTGTAACAATCTAACTTAAGGTTTAATAATTCCATATAATTATACATATATATTGATTTGGGGAATATGTAACTCGCAAACCCCCAGTAAGGTTAACACCACAAAAATCATATAGTACCAACCACGCTAATGAGACAGCTAGACAATAGGCCGTAGGGGTGGAAGGCACTTGTTCGTTTGTGTAACCCCTAGCCAACCAACATTTTCGAAATCCTAGAGCGGATCCATCATGTACCACATTAGTCTGGGGCCGACGCCTTTGGTTATCTAACTGGGACCTGTTCATAACCAACCTAAGGTAGTCGCTAACAGCTAGTGGCCTAGGGCCTCTTAATTGTTTTTGCAATTCCCTTTACCACTACGGCTATGTCCTGAGCCGCCAAGTTCTAGCCTGTAAGAGAGAGAAAGTAATAATTGCTCCAAATTTTGTATACTTGGAATTTTCGGTAATAACCATTGTAAAATAATTTAAATTACAGTATGTACGTGATTATCAGATCTAATGTTCATTTAAGTCATTAGAGACAAAATGTCTAAATATATTTTTTATATCACTAACACCTATGAATTGATTTTATTTTTTAACAGATAAAAGTTATTTGTTGTACAATAGATACTTTCCGATTTTAACAGGTTTAATTTTCTAAAAGAGTAAATTAAATATCTTAAATGATCCACTCCAAGAGGGTTTCTGTATCTACCCTAAAATTGCATCCATTCAATACTTGCTAGATACAGTGATGTCCAACTTCACTTCATTTAGTTTTCCGTTTTACGAAGAATATTTCAACCCTGCCCTTTTCATGATCTCCTTTGGGATAATAGCCAAAATAGTCGCCGGCGCAATAAGTTTTTATAGTTTCAATTCACACTCGTAAAAATTTCCTCTTTAAATTCCAAATTATTGTTCTATGTTCTCCCTAGGGGATGAAGAATAAAAGTGCTACACTGGCACCGCATCGCGGGCCCGAGTTGGAGTTAAAAATTAATTTGTTACAGTGTAATTCCCAATGTACGACCCGAGAACATTGGCCATCTCCTTATCCATAATTTGCTACTTTGACCCACCAACGTGGGGCTAGAAAAAAATTTGCTACAATGTTTAATAAAAATTAGATCACAGAGAATCGCTTTTCTTTTCAATAGCTTGTGAGTTTTGCGATTTATCTTAATAATTATAGGCTTTTAATGGTATTATTGGTTGTATAAACTTATTAATTTTTAGTTAGATATTTTTAAATACTGAAGATGCAAATTTTAGTCTAGCTGAAGTTATTAACTAAAATTGATAAAATTCATGAAATAACAGTACACTCAGCAAATCAAATTTTAGTAGGGCACCTTTTGCGGTAGTATATGCTCCCAACACTGCTTAGTAATAGGTTTTGACGGAAGGCTAAGAGTCGGCCATCTATTGTAAGTAATCTGTGACGTAGGCTATAATTAAGGCTGGGTCGGCGTATCGGTATATCCATACGTATCGATACAACCCCCTTATCGACTCCCCCGATTCAGTGAAAAATAAATATCGATAATCGATATGTATTGATACGTATCGATATGTATCGATATGTATCGATATGTATCGATATGTATCGATACGTATCGATACGCATCGATACATATCGATACGCATCGATTCGTATCGATACGCATCGACATGTATCGATACGTATCGATATATATCATTATTCGACATATCGATATAGAATATAAATCGATATTCGATACGCAAAATCCCGTATCGCCCACCCCTATATATATATATATATATATATATATATATATATATATATATATATACACTTATGTCACGAATATTAAACTTGAAACAATCTTAGGTGAAAGCTCGAATTGTCAATAAATACAATATTTTAAAATGATCTTGTGATTTTATTTCCAAAGAAAGAGTAAATAAAATATCGATGCGTACTGTTGCGTACCGATACGTATATTTAATCTAAACGTTCCTATACGTATCGCTATATATATATATATATATATATATATACGTACCGCTACGTATGGATACGTATCGATACGAATCGATACGTATCGATGCGTATCGATATGTATCGATATGTATTGATATGTATCGATACGTATCGATACGCATCGATACGCATCGATACATATCGCTACGCATCGATTCGTATCGATACGCATCGACATGTATCGATACGTATCGATAAATATCATTATTCCACATATCGATATAGAATATAAATCGATATTCGATACGCAAAATCCCGTATCTCGCCCACCCCTATATATATATATATATATATATATATATATATATATATAACTTATGTCACGAATATTAAACTTGAAACAATCTTAGGTGAAAGCTCGAATTGTCAATAAATACAATATTTTAAAATGATCTTGTGATTTTATTCCCAAAGAAAGAGTAAATAAAATATCGATGCGTATCGATTCGTACTGTTGCGTACCGATACGTATATTTAATCTAAACGTTCCTATACGTATCGCTATATATATATATATATATATATATATATATATATATATACGTACCGCTACGTATGGATACGTATCGATACGAATCGATACGTATCGATACGCACCAATACGTATCGATACGAAACGATACGTATCGATACGCATCGATACATATCGATACGCATCGATACGTATCGATACGCATCGATATGTATCGATATTCGATATATCGATACATATCGATATAGAATATGTATCGATACGCAAAATCCCGTATCGCCCACCCCTAGCTATAATTCTACATTGCTTCATTGATGTGTTGCCTTTTCTTTACTAATAAAAGACAAAAATAAACTTTAACTAAAAACAGTGAAATTCTTATTACGTTACAAATACTAGGTTGTTTCCGTTGAATAAAACATTGTTTAACATTAAATTTAATTATTTTAAAATTGCTACATATATTAAGTACTGACAAAATGTTGCTATGGCTACGTTGGATACATGTTTAAGATATGTATTATTTCATATCGGTAGTCGGCAGTTTTGATATTGATAACAGTAATCGGTAATCTTTGCATCATTATATGCACATACCAGACACTTCAGAATGTCAAGGACGCTTTTAAATACAAATCATATCCAAGTTTGGAAGTCCAATAGTAATATAAATAGGTAAAGAAAAATATTTATGTAACTATAATTAATTTGAGCATTGTTAATTTGTATGGGGTTATAGATTCCTTTTTGTTATGACAACCCACAATAAAAATTAACATAAAGCTTAAAAGAGTTAAAGCGGAGAACGTTCGAAATCCATTTCCATTCATACCATGATCCAATCAAACCTACGTGGCCCAATGAAAATATATTTTGTACAACTGCTAGTGACTATATCAAAATGCACAAGCTGAACACAGAACAAACTAGAGAATTGCGAGAATTTCAAACACATTTTTTGTGCTATCTAAAAATCAGCACGCTCATTGACCATACAAATTTGGACATTTTTTTGCACTCGAAAATTGATGCACACAATTTCATTGGTTAAAGACATTGCTACGTACCTAGACGTAGCCGGAAGAAAAGTAAATACTTGGCTAACTACCAACCGCGGAGAGTGGGGGGATTCGCCTACATACCAAAAAACAAAAAAAAATAAAGCACATCGCCCACGATTATCTATTAACACATAAAGATAAATAAAGGATTCTGTACAAACAAGCAAAAAGAAAATAAATTAAGGGTTATTATTTCACAACAAACAATTATATCGTATGGACAATTTAGTACATTAGATATGAAGTGCGTATTTACACAAAATAAAATTAATCAGTAGTAAATCAATAAGTGAGAGCTTTTGTCAAGCGTTTTTAAAATTTCACCTAATACTTTTGTAAAATAACTAATTAGTAGGAAAGAATTAACGTCTTAGAGCTTTTGTCAGACATCTTTTAAGTCGTACATAGTACCGTTTGTAAAATAAACCAATCAGTATAAAAGAGTAAGCGTATGTCTGTCCAACATCTTTAACAAAGGTACCTCACACCTGTAGAGCGATAATATCGCTTAGCAGCAACGAACAATAATTCTACAATGTCACGTAACTACACCAAACGTTGATAAAGAATATGCCATTGACACACACACAAAAGAAAACGAGTTGCATACCTGTAGGTGTCCGGATACTTAGCTCGCAAGTCGTCGGGTGCGAGTCAGCACAGCAACGCCATAGTCGTCAAGATACATTTACCCTGCTGCCATAACTGAAGCAGCGGTCTACGGACAAAAGCAGTTGGTCTACAGACAAAAGCAGTTGGTCTACATAAAGAAAGAACCCATTTGGCCTCCCAATACACGCAAGACACCTCCTAGTTGTCGAACAGAAAAAAACAAACGTGCATTGCTTTTGAGATACGGTTACAAATACTGTAGAAAATATTTCGACGTATAAGCTGTAGAATCAAACTCAACAATGGTCCAACTAACACGAATTCGAACTGCAAACCCTCGCTTATCGAACGCGATTGAAACGAGAAAACCCGAGTTTTATCGGATAGTGCGCGACCATATTTCAACAAGTCTTTACATCGGAATAATAGAGAAAATCATTATACGCGGTTGTAATGAATACCAAGATAGCAGGTACCTAAAACAATATAAACTATTTAATTGTAGCATAAACTTGTCGTTTCGAAATAAATAAGTTCAAAATGAAAATTTGTAGCAAGCGTACTTATTGTAAATAGGATGTGGTTGAAGAATTTAAGAGATTGCCAAATACATAGCACAAGGCATAGACTATTTAATTTATCGAATAAATTTTCGTTTTAAAAGCAAAAGGGATTTGAGTTGAGGAATTTATTCTAGAACGTGTTTATTATTAATTATGTTGAAGGATTTAACAGTAGAAGCGAAATTTATTCGAGCGGGTATTGAATTAACAAGGGAGAAAAATAGGGTAATTAATTTAGGCTGAAAATTAACATAACAAATCCCCCTCCCCAAGCAAAATTAACAGGTCGGGGTAAGAAAACAAAAGTAATGGGACTGTGCAGGACCAAAAAAAACCAAAGAAAAAAACCCAAACACAAAAAAAATCGCTTAAAGGAAAAACCAAAGGAAAACACTCCAAAAGCAGGAAAAAAAAGAATTCTTATCCGGCTCGAAGGCCAATAATAGAAGAGAGAAAAAAGGAAGGACGGAAGGGTAGCAAACAATGAGGACTAAGGTGGAACGGCATTGGCACTGAAAAAGTCGTCGTAGGACGGATGTTTCTTGTAAAGAAACATGAAAGTCTTCGACCTCAAAAGAAGAAATGGAGCGAGGAAGAATACCAACAGTGCCACCCAAAACAGGACCCAAAGGTCAAGCCTCACGTAAACAAAGGGACAACAAGGGAGAACGAAAGGAAGAGAGGAGGAACGCTGGTAAAAGGAAATGGTGTACTACAAACTGTGGTAACCAAAAATCGTAACCGAAAAACCAAAGAAAAGAAATGCTTACTAGTCCTAAAGTCGACTAAGTCGTGGCTTCCGGAGAAAGAACATGGACTAGGAAGCACCTACCACAGGAGCGGATGAACGAAACACAATTAGTATAGAGACCGACAGCAAAGAAGACCAGCACCAGGAAAAAGAAGAGGAATGTGGAACGAAAAGAACGAGAAAAAAAGAAAAAACCAAACAGAATAACACCAACAGCAAGTACAAAACCCAAAAAAAAACCAAGAACCGTACAAAAGAAAATAAAACAGAATCCCAGTGTAGTTATGTATGACTAGGTGTGGGCGTGTGCGTGCTTGTGTGTGTGGGTGTATGTGTTAGACCGCTGTAGTCGCCTCTTACGACAGGCAGGCCGTACCATTGGCATATTCTATGCCCGGACCCACACGGGGTCAAGGAGTACAAGGAGAGAACGGAAGAAAGAAAAACCAAAAAGAAATCGGAAGAAAGGAGAACCAAGTAGAACTAATGTTTATAAAATGTGTGGGTGTATGTGTGTATAAAGTGTGTGTTGATGTAGTGTGGGGTATAAAGTGTGCGTGTGTGTATGTGTTGGACCTCTGTAGTCGCCTCTTACGACAGGCAGGTCATACCGTGGGACTATTCTATTCCCGGACCCACACAGGGACAAGGAGTACAAGGAGAAAACGGAGGAAAAAGAACCAAGAAGAGAACGGAAGAAAGAAGAACCAAGTAGAACTGTTTATTTATGAAGTGTGTGGGTGTATGTGTGTGTGTGTGTATGTAGTGTGTGGGTATAAATCGAACGTGTATAAAGTGTGTGTGTGTGTGTGTGTGTGTGTGTGTGTGTTGGACCGCTATAGTCGCTTCTTACGACAGTATTGGCTGTAGGAATATGAACCTTAGGAAAAGGATCAGAATCTGATAACACTTCAACCATATTACATAAAAGAAGAGAATCAGTTAGAAGTTCATCAACGCTACAAGAACAAACAGTATCAGGAAGAACTTCATCCCCATTAGATGAGAAAGCAGAATCAGGTTGACCTTCGTCAACATTAGATAACAGGACATCAGCTAGGATTTCACCAACCTTAGTTAAAAGAACAGAAGCAAGTAGCATTTTGTCAGCATGAGAAAATGAGTATGAGTAGGTAACGTTTTATCAACGTCCGATAAAGAACTAGAATCAAGTAAGACTTCACCACTGATAGACAACGGGGTAGGAACAGACAAAACTTCAGCCACAATAGGAACTGATTCCTTCACAGTAGTAGATAACGAAACATGATCAGTTAAAACTTTGACGATGACAGCAACAGCAGCTACGAGTTCACTAACTTCCACAGGACCTTCTCTATCCGTATTAGAAATTATCGTCACTTCAGATACCGGCACGACAGAAATTTCTTGAGTAGAACAATTTAAAAAACCAGGAACATGTAAAATTTTGACAGCAGCAGCAACAGACATTAAAGATACAGGTTTATGAACTTCAACAGGACCTTCGCGGACTGAATTAGAAGTTATCGTCGCTTCAGCTACAGCTGTTATTGTAGGTACGATAGAAATTTCTTGACAAGAATCATTTAAGAAAGCAGGAACATGTAAAATTTTGACAGCAACAGCAACAGACATTAACAATACAAATCCATGGACTTCAACGGGACTTTTACAGACTGAATTACAAGTTATCGTCACTATAGCGACATTTATGCTTGCAGACACGACAGGAATTTCGTGGGGAGAATCGTTTAAGAAAGCGGGAACAAACTCTTAAGTAGCTACCTGCAAGTCACTAATCCGAAGCATAGGTTGTAAGGCTGATGGAGGCGCAGTTTGGGGTGAGAGTGAATAAGTAGGGCGAGTAGAAGGAGGAGTAGAATAGAAAGTAGAACTAGAAACGGAAGAAAATTTTGTTCGAAGTCATATCTACCGAAGAAGGGTAGGTTTTGAGAGTAGTAGCAGGATGACTCGGATGAGGAACAGAAGAGAACGTAGAGTGAGGAGTAAAAGAAATTACGCATCTAGAGGTGAGGACAGAATTTGAAATATGATTCGAAGACCTATTAGTAGTAAGATGACAGTTTGGACAGTTGCGGCGAGAAACTCCCTTATATCCGCAACCATAACAATGGAGTACTTGAGGACGAGTACGACGTGTCGAAGCATAATCAGGTTTCTCACAATTATAGCAGATAACCTGACGAGTAGAAGGAGAACTAGGAAGAAGAACAGTAGAACGTACGGAAGAAGTATCGGATCTACTCGTAAGCGTAGGAAAAATCTTAACAACTCAATCATGTGAACCAAAAGTACTTTCCTCAATAGTAGCAAACTTATAAGTAAAATCCGGGGGTTCAAAATGTTTAATCAATAAATTAGACAACGACTTCCAGTCAGAAAACCTATGCCGGTAACCACGATACCAAAGTAACGCTTTAGCCACGAACAAATCCACCGCAGATTCAAATAACTGCAATTCTGACACATGGTGAGCACGTTGGAGTTTTTTGACTCGTTCCAAAAAATCATGTACGGTAAGAGTGTTTAGGTTACCAGAAAATTTCAAATTCCACTCCCACACAGGAAGACCTTGGTAGGAAGTCGAAAAGGAAGTCATTTTGAATACGAACAAGAAATAAATTGGTAGAAAGTAACTAAATAAAGTAACTCGTTTTAAAAGCAAAAGAGATTTTAGTTGAGGAATTTATTCGAGAGCGTGTTTATTATTAATTATGTTGAAGGATTTAACAGTAGAAACGGAATTTATTCGAGCGGATATTGAATTAACAAGGGAGAAAAATAGGGTAATTAATTTAGGCTGAAAATAAACGTAACAACATCATTAACGTTTTTCAACACAGGCAGCATAGGAAATAGAAGTGTATAAATACAATTACAAATTCTCGGAAAGACATTCGTAAATACCCCTCATAGCCTAAAGAATCAACTGGAAGTGCTCCCCATAGCCTGCTAAAACTTCAGTTAGTTGTGCTCTTTATAGTCTGCTGATTCTCCTCCGACACTGTCCTTCGCCTTACCTGGGGCGCGCCACTATAATTCATCGTAAATAGTCAATAAACTACGTATGGGCGGTAGGCTCCGTTTCATCCACCAGGCCAGCAGGAAGCAGGCACAGAACGCTCTCCGACGTGCGTTTCAATCAGCCCTACCGTACCCGAAGCTCCTGTCGCCTCCTCCACCATCGCCAAACCATCTGTGATTTATGCAAGGGCTGCGGCAAGAACGTATTCAAACCGCTCCCACGACAACTACGTCCCGAGAAGGCGTTTATTGTGATGACACCAAATGCGTCTGTCAACTCTACCTCAGGGACAGCACCCCCGTAGAGTTACACGGCGACGCACTCGACGAGGCCTAAGGCACCCCTACCACGACGTCTTCCGAAGGGTTCCGAAGATCACCGAAGACTTCCGAACTACTCCAAGCTGTACATACGTCCATACCATAATTCTTTACACTTGCACGTTGTCATAAAAGTAAAACACGAAGTCTTTCGAAGAGTTCCGAACACCGCCGAAGACGTCTGGACTTCTTAAAACTGTAAATATTTTCTCACTATCGTTATTCAAGTTCTTACTTGGCCTCACAAGTACTTTCCGAAGCCTTCCGAAGAGTTCCGAAAACTACCGAAGACTTCTGAACCCCTCTATGCTTATATATGTTCAATTATAGTTCTTATATTCATATCATAATTCTTTGCACCCTCATGTTGTCCCACCAGTAAATCACGAAGCCTTCCGAAGACGTCTGGACCTCTTAAAACTGTAAATATTTTCTAACTATCGTTATTTAAGTTTTTACTCGGTCTCACAAGCAAATTCCGAAGCCTTACGAAGAGCTCCGAAGATTATCGAAGAGTTTTACACCTCCTTAAACTATATATATATATATATATATATATATATATATATATATTCATTCGATAAGTGTTTAAGTTTTACTTAGATCCACGAGCAAACACGAAGCCTTCCGAAGATTACCTAAAACTTCCGAACTGCTTCAAACTGTACAAATCATTCATTTTTAACTATTTAACTTTCATTTGTATATATCTATGAACTTTATAGTTATTTTGCTTATACATATTAAAAAAATAATAGTGCCAAGCCTACATACTTTCAGATGCCGCCCACACAAACGATAACACTAGCTAAAGTAGCGAAAAATAACATTTTCACTATTTCCTGGAATAATATAGTTTAGTGATACCGTTAAAAATTGGGTGATGTAAGACATGATCCTCAAATAATACAATATTTATTCAACGATCGTTTTTATATTTGATATCAAAGCTTCTGAATTTTTAATGGGTAGACTTGACAATATTTCCAAGTTTCATTGACTATAACGGTTCCAAAATATACTTCAACCATTGTAACAATTTTTAAATGGAAAACTATTTTCTCAGAATTATTTGTTTTCAATCTTAAATCAGATTTCATATTCATCGTTAATTCTATTTCCAGATGAAAAATCAGAACCATTCATTTATTTCCTATTAATTTTATTACAAAGTTAAGTTCCATACTTAACTTTAATAATAGATTATATGCTTTTGGTGCATAGCGTTAGTCCATAATGTTGATGTTAAACTCGTCAAAACTTCGAAGTTATTGCTTAAAATAGCTGTTTAACATTAAATATTGTAAGTAAATATTTTATTATTCTCAAATATCTCAAGGTTTCCGAGTTATTTTATAAACACCGCTAGCGGTCTGTCCTAGTCTTGTTAAACATATGTCTGCTTTTCATAGTCCCGTGTAAATAGGATTTTCCGGAACAAATCGTTCTCATCTACCGCTCAGATTGTTTTATCGCTCCTATTCTGTGCTCCGAGATATTTACAGTTGAGTCGATGGTAAAATTTTGTTAAAGAATTCAGATAGTGAGTTAATCTGTGTTTATTTTTAGCTCAAAAATATAGGCAAACATAATATAGTTGATCCCTTCAAATATGTTTGTCTGAAGCATTATGAATCGTTACAAGAAATCGTAAGGAAATAGATGGCAGAGTCAATTACCTCCAAATACCAATTCATCGCTTCCAAACAAACGTTATAGCTCCACCAATGTGGAGTCCTGTAAAAGTGCAAATTACCTCCATCTGGGTAATTATCCACAGCTCGCAGTTTGTTACAAAATGGGGGGAATTATAGCGCGCGTATCTATAACAATGCCGCCTAACACTATAACAATGGCGCCCATTGTTATAGTTTTGGGCGGCATTGTTATAGTTACACGCATGGCATATTTCACCGCCATTTTAGAACATATACCGACCACGCTTTACAAGTGATGCAACCGCTTTTTAAGTCAAATTTGCAAGCACAATTTAAACAAAATCACGTGGTGGCATTTCGGAACTTCATCTCAGGGTTCAACGGTGATATATGGGTTGAGTTACGCCATGTTAATTACCAGATTTCCATCCGTCCTTCCTCTCCACTCGTAGGGAGTCGAAAGGAGATAAGGTACCAGGTACAATAAAAGGTAAAGGTACAAGGAACCTACATATCTATTTTTAAAGAGAAAAAACACACCACACAGATAGTTGTAGCTTCGTTGAAATCTCGTGGCTTAATGCCTGCTTTCGACACTCACGCACCTCCGCATTCACTCTGCGCAGACGCGACTGTCGGCAACGACGGAAGTTAACATTTTTAATTTAAAAAATACGCGGGAATTAATTTATAAATTATAACTAAATCTAAAAATGGTACATTGCCAATTTTGGCATGTAACAAGTTAAGGATGTGATTTATTCTGTTGCCAAATTCGTCCAGAAATTTAGAAAATCGGTTATATTAAACAATTTCCCTTAAGGCTTGAGGCACAGATACCAACCCGTTGATTCAACTAGATACAAAAGTACCGCGATTTCATTCCGCTGAATTTTTTATAAACGGAGACTGTAATCAAAATTTTAATTCTTTAGATTTGGATATTTTGTTGAAAGAAATGTTAACTTAAGTGGATTACTGTTTAAAGTTAGTAACAATTAGTTTGTTCTAATTTGAGCTTGCTTTTGTTTGTCCTTCTCATTTGTGGGAGGCCGGACTAAAGAAGTTTTTTAAATGATTTTTTGTGTGATGATTTACAACAACTTTGCCTAGTATAAAAATAGAAAAAAATTAACATTTCTGTTATACAAATTGAAATATAGCTAATTTATTTTATTGTAAAATCAGATTATTAAATATGTAAATAGTATACGAGATCTAACGCATCCTAATTAAGTTAATAAATTTGTAGTTTTTGTGACAAACAATATTAATATGTGTAAACTATTTAGTAATATATCTGAGTACTCTGAAACCAAACTCCTATGATATTATATGGTGATATTATTGAATATGAATTTCGTATTATGATATAAAATATTTATTTAACTAAAATGAAATAGATGTGTCATTACGTTATCAATTCTTTTTTGTATTGGTGATTTAAAAGTGATTTTTTTTGGTTCCTAAAGAGTACAGTTTAGAAACTCATCTAACTGATTGGGAAAAGTACGTTCGTTAGTACAACGTTTCAAATACAAAATTGTGTCTCTTCTGGTTATTAGTCTGCCAGGTGTTGTAGAAAAGTCCTATTTTATATACTGGGTGTTCCAAAAGTATGGAAACGGTAATATATTTCGCTTGAAACGCCTTTTCCAAAAAATGTCTCGAACAAAAGTTGTAGGATTTTTGACACTCGATTGAATGATGACCTTGAATTCGACTTTGACTTTGTTCTTCAAGGTTACTTGAAGGTCAACTATGTTTTTTCAAGCGGAAATCTCTACTATTTATTGCGGATTTGGAAAGAGCAGGAAATTTTACATTCCAATGTGGCATTGAACATGCCCTTGACCACGTCCTTCAACGCCACTCCAAAGTCAATGTTGTTTTTGCAACGGGAACACTGAATAACTTTGAAGCAATTAAATTTTTTGAAAAATAATAAGAATAAATGTGTTAGGATTTTTTCCTGGCTATTCAATGGTGAACTTAGATTTTATCTTGACCTTGTTCTTCAAGGTCATTTCAAGGTCAACGACGTTTTTTCAAATAGGAACTCCTACTTTTCATTAGTGATTTGAAAAGAGCAGGAAATTTTACATTCAAATATGACCTTGACCATGACTTTGACCATGTTCTTGACCATGCCTGGACCGTGACTTTGACCATGACCATGGCCTTGACCTTGGCGTTGCCCTTGGCCATGACCTTGACCTTGGCTTTTGGTCATGACCTTTACCATGACCTTCAACGTCATTCTAAGTCAAATTCGTCTTTGCAACAGGAAAACTGAATAATTAAATTTTTTGAAAAATCTTAACAGATGTTTTAGGATTTTCCCCTAGCTATTCAATGGTGACCTTGGATTTGACCTTGACATTGTCATTCGAAGTCATTTCAAGGTGAACTATATTTTATTAAATGGAACCCCTAAGCCTAAAGCAAAAATCCTGGCGAATTAAAGCAAGGAGATATCACAGCTATTTAAGTAAAAGCAAAAGATCCTGGCCAGTTGAGGTGGGGCAAAGGGTCCCGGCCAGTTAAGGCTTGGAGAAGAAATCCGGCCAGTTAAGGTAAGAATAGAGCCCGGTCAGTTAAAGCGGGGATAGAGCCCGGCCAGTTAAGGCAAAGATAGAGCCCGGCCAGTTAAGGCAAGGATAGAGCCCGGCCAGTTAAGGCAAGGAGATAACTGGGCCCGTTGCGGGACAGCTTACAACCTGTGTTCAAAATGGCCTCCATCAACATCCTGGCAGATTCCTAGACGGACGTCGAAATTTTCAATGGCACTTCTTATAATTTCAGGTGTAATATCAGTGTAAACATTCACTATTCTTTGTCACAGATCTTCCAGATCCCGTGGTTAGGTTACATAAACTTTATTCTTTATGTAGCTCCAGAGGAACAAGTCCAGTGGATTCAGATCAGGTGATCCGGCTGACCACTCAATCGTTCCTCTCCTACCTATCCAATGATTATTGAATTCTTCATTTGGATAGTCCCTTACAATTGTCCGACGATGTGCAGATGCGTCATCTTGCTGAAACCCAACCTCATCGTATTCTTCACCAGCTATCTCCTGTATCGCTGGTACTATTTCCGCCTGCAATAATTCAAAATACTTCGGACCATCTAAAGTCCCATCTATAAAAAAAGGTCCAACTATTCGGTTACTAAAAATATCTGAACAAACATTTAATTTTTGTGGGTACTGTGTGATGTTCGCGCAACCAATGAGGATTTTTATTGCTCCATAATCTGCAATTGTGACGATTCACTTCACTATTGGATTGAAAAGTTGATTTATCTGAAAAAACAATGAGCGATTGAAAATTGGGATTCTGAACAATTTTTTCCGTCATGTTCTCACAAAATTCCAATCGCCGATCTGAATCATCTTCATTTAATTCTTGATGAAGATTCAATTTGTAGGGGTGAAATTTAATGATCTTTAAATTCCTAAAAATCGAGGTCTGACTAATTTGAAGCTGTTAAGAGGCCTTTTTAATAGATAAATGCGGGTCTTCAATGGGCCACTTCCATTTGCCGCTCATCTGAGGTTTTAATTTTCGCCCTTCCCGATTCGGACGATTCTTCTTACTCCCAGTTTCTTCAAATCGCCTGATTGTATTTGAAACAGTGGACTTACTAATGCCTGTTAAGCCTACTCGAAATATTTCGTTATACATCACCATTACTTCGTCATACGGCCTACATCTCTCACCCCAACCGCTCATCATTAATAATGTAACTCTCTCTCTCGTTCTGTTAGAGTAGCCATGGCAAAAGAAAAGGAAAGAATAACAAGAAAGAACTTTGAAGAAACGGCAATAGCGGCAAAAAAATTAACTTACTAATTATCTTGAAAAGAAGGAATTAATAATTAACCTTATTAACTGTCGTGTTAGAGAAGTGAATTCAGCAAAAGTAATTGTTATTTAAAAGTCATAAAATGACAATTGAAAAACAGATACGGCACTGTTAGAGGGTCGAATTAAAATTACAATTGAAAACCAGAAACGGCACCAAAAGCAATAAACACCACTAACTATCCTGAGAAGGATTGTTAGAGAAGCGAATGCAGCGAAAGTAACTGTTTCAATTATCAAGAATAGAAATACTAAAAACAGCCAACACGCCAGATCAATATACTCAACTAAATATTAGAAGTGCACATACAGCGATATTAAAAGGACAGTAAACGGGAGTGGCCGAGATTTTCAAAAACTCAACCAATTGTGAACTTCTCTTTATGAAAAGTCAATCCGTACAATACGCGTTGAATCAGCGTGCATCAACGTTAATACTCCTTTTTACTAATAATAAGCTCCGCACATTATCATCATTACCATTAAACACAATTATTCAATACAACTAAACAGCATCTGATGTGTATAAGATATATAACAAGAACTCAATCGACTTACAGTTTTTGTTCTCTTCAAAGCTCCTTCTAGTGCAGTGCTCATCGCAGGTAAAAATCCAACTTAATAGTCGCATATAACCACCTAAGATAGGCAACTACGTTAACTACGAGTATATAAAATCTACGTGTTCGTACTCGTGTTCGGAAAACCTATTTTCACTAACAGTTTGAATACCGTCACGTTAATTTGATTCTCAAGCTCGTCCATTGCCGCGATGGTAGTCCGCGTGTCAATTCGAAGCTCTGTCGTCTGATGTCTAGTATTTAATAATGAATGAATTTTACTGTACACCAGTTTTTATAAGTTTTTCGTCTCTGGGTCATAGTATGCTATTTTTCGTTTTTACGAATTATACGTTTGAACTGTCCTAATTCCGAGGTCAATGTCGTTCTGTCCGTGGGATTTTTTACGTTTACGTTTTTACGTTTAGTATGAAAGCTGCGTCATTCGCTATTAATTTTATGACTGCTTTTATGAGTTTGTGGTTTATTTGGGGTGTATCTCCTGTAGTTGATGGTTCCTTAACTCCTGTGAATTTGTACAAATAATTGTAATAATCCGGTTATTTCGCGAGTGTCTATCGTTAATTTAATTTAATACGGAGGGAGTGTAAGGTCCTGATATTTATCATTGTTTGTATTTAATGTACAGGTGCTTTACTATTTATCCTAATTTAGTATCAAATTGGAACAGCAACGTCATTAAATGTAAACTACTAGAGCTTTTAAATTTTACAGAATACTTTCGTTCTAACTAGCACATTTAACTGACTGAAATCAATAAATTCATTTCTACACCCTAATGTTTGCTTATGTAACACACGAGCGTTACAAGTTATATTTAGAAGTAAGTCAAATTTATGTTTAGCAATGGAAATGTAAGTTGATTCGTCATGAAATATAAACAATAGAAAATTTGGTGAACACTTTAATTTTTTATCGACTTTGTTACTCGCATGAAAGGCATTCCACGATATATTTTGATGTTTTTCAAGTAATTTGTGAATATAACTTATTTAATAACGACATATTTACTTCAATTTTCTCGGTGCAGATTAGTGTTCCGGGTTGCCTATTGCCTACCACAAAATCAGACACAAAGGCTAGCTATCTGGTAAAAAAATACAGTGTGATTCCCATCATTTTTTGAATAAGTTGTAAAGAAAGACCTATCTCGACCTTGGTTTGAATTAATTAAAAGCTAGAAACGATATACTACTGCTATGAAAAGGTTCTTTCAAAGTGGTCAATATTATATTTTGGCGGCCCCGTGACGTAGTGGTATGTGTATGACTACTACGCCCCAAGGTCCCGGATTCGAATCCCGACACGGTCCGCTTGAAAAATGTTAGGCGAGCATTTTTCACAAAAATACACCCTCGTTCGGATGCGAGGTAAAATGGAGGTCCAGTGTGTGAGTGTTGTCACGCACGTTAAAGATCCGTAGCTTGCTTGGAACAGCAAGGGTTCGGCAAAATTCCAAATTTTCCAAGTAAAAAAACTCGCTTTCTGACCAATGTAATACCTTCGGGTGGAGCATTGGAAAATCACATGTAAGGTCAATATTATAGTAAGCACTTATAGTAAACGAGCATTTTCTCAAGGTTGCATGACACAATAATCCTTCTTTATTTGCACGTTGAAAAACCATGTGGCATAAGGTGAATGTCACCTCGATAATTCGATTTCAAGATACAGAAAAGCCTGATTTATGTATTTCCACTAGAGCATACATATTTCTAGAGCTTCCATAAGTTGCCAAACATTTAGTGTGATATTTGGCATCTTGAGCCATAGGATCTCCTCGCTCATGTTTGCTAGAATTTTATTATCTCCTATTTCTCTTGCACATTCTAGTATATTATGACATATACTTTCTGTTTAACATTTGTGAAGTGGATACCACCTTTAGAGCACAGAAGACATATGTTATTTATTATACTTAACTGTAGTTGCTACGATTTCGTCCCTCGTCGACCAGTTTTGACGTACTTAGAGGAACTTGGTTTAACTTCTAAGTTGTTTTCTACCGCTTTAATTACTTTTCAATACAATAGCAAATTTCGGTTTACTATATCTTAGGGCACATGCTTTGTACCATTTTACTTTATTCGCGATTATTGTTTCTATGCATCCACTGCCATATTATCTAAGGCACGTATACCATATTTGAAAGGCAAAACAAAAGATTTGGGAAATAATTAATTTTATAGGATTTTTTGGTATAATTAATTTAAGTATATTACACATGTTTGTGTAATCTTATTTTAGAAATTAGGAGATTTCGCATATTAAATATGGTCTTGGTGTTCCCCGATTTTGTTTTGGGGAAAATAGCATTTTTTATTATTGCGTAACTTTGTGGTAAAGGCGGTTCTCACGATTCGTAATAGCCATATGTCGCTTTTCCGACTATCAAGACGACGAACGGAGAAGAGTCTTGGTTGACGAGTTGTTGAAAGCGCGTCATGGTGGAATTCCTGTCTTGATTACATTATCGGTAACTGCTTGTGTAAGAGTGTTGCATTATAAACTATTCAGTGGAGTGTTTACCTGTCGATTTCCTTCCTATCACTCTATCGTATATTTTATCTGTGTTCCAGCATATGTTTTAGAAAAAGCCAATTTGCTCTATTTTAGACATACGACCTGGAAAAGGCAATCCGCATCCAGGATGCGGCAACCTAGAGTAAGTGAGCATTAATTAATTTACGTTGTAAATTTGAAACGTAAATTATTTTATTTCGTTTGTAAATTCTGCGAAACTTAGTACTCCCTCTACATAGGCCGCGATTAATGACCGCACTGTACTTTTGTTTACTGCTTATAATAAACGGTACTCACCATTCTAAATTATTGCATATTATCAAGCTATGCCAAGCTATGCCATATGTCCACAATGGAGCCCGCTGGTTTTTCCTAAAACATACACTGAAACACAGATAAAATATACGATAGAGGGATAGGAAAAAATCAATAGGTAAACACTATACTACATGGTTTATAATACACTACTCCCACACAAGTAGTTAATGATAAGGTAGTCAAGACAGGAATTCCACCATGGCGCGCTTCCGATAACTTGTCAACCACAACTATTTTTCGTACATCGACCTGATTGGTCGAGAAAGCGGTATATGTCTATTACGAACTGTAAGAACCGTCTTTACCACAAAGTTACACAATAATAGAAAAAAGTTATTTTCACCGAGACAAAACAGGGAAACACGAATACCAAATTTAATATGCGTAATCTAATTTCTAAAACAAAATTACACACACCCGTGTAATATACCTAATTAATTAAACAAAAAAATCCTATAAAATTAATTATTTTCCTAATCTTTTGTTTTGCCTTCCAAATTTGGTACACGTGCTTTAGTTAATGACAGTAGATGCATAGAGGCAATAATCGCAAATAAAATAAAGTGGCACAAAGCATGTGTCCTGAGATATAGTAAACCAAAATTTGCTATTTTATTGAAATGGATGCTTGTTACGTTCCGTTCCGTCCTTGTGATTAAATAATTTGGCGCATATTTAATTTAAAATTGCATGTTTCTACGGTTGTGTTGCATGTTTATTAGCAAGTCCGACTCCCTTTCAGTTTAAACGAATATTAGTCTAACATTCTACAGGTAAATATTTTCGTTTGATATAATTAATTCTCATATTCCCTACGGTACCCACGGTCTTGTCCGAAGTTATTAAGCGTCTGCGACTTACCTCTAAATTTAAACAATTGCTTATTCATTCAACACCATACAGGTTGTATTAGTGCATGCACTTATCATCGATACCAGGGAACGGAATAAAT
Organism: Platerodrilus igneus; assembly: GCA_036346225.1. Taxonomy (NCBI): domain Eukaryota; kingdom Metazoa; phylum Arthropoda; class Insecta; order Coleoptera; family Lycidae; genus Platerodrilus; species Platerodrilus igneus. The sequence goes on along the minus strand of JARFIW010000892.1, from coordinate 1,616,036 downwards.
AGCCACCTAATCATCCGACTGCTTCATCTAGGCGCGCAAGAGTCTTGTTTACCGCCGCACAAAAATAGCCTCAGAGTATGAAATTTAATGCTTACAGCTAACACTTAATTTCAACTATCAAAACTAAATAGAAAATTAACTTTTTTACATTGCATAAAAATACACACGAAATGTTCAAACACCTTTAAGGTATTCTTTTAACTCGAAACAAATTAAACACATTGGCTTACTAGCAATGGTAAAAACAAAATGTGTTACAGCAATAAAATTTTACGTTAATAAATTAGCCAGTGATGTAAATTAACGATACATTTCTTAATCTTACCCTATCAAATACAAGACTAAAACGCAGGTTAGATTCTTTACGTTTACACTATAGTTCCTACTTTTAATCATTAATACCAAAGGTTCAGACATTTGATTAGATAAAATAACTCTCAAAGAGAAATATACATAAATAATTTAGATTGCATCAACAATTAGATAAGGTATCATCTCAAAGATAATTTCAAACAGGAAGATGAATACATACTTTATGGTTTGGAGCACCAATTAGATAAGATGAAATCTCAAAGATGTTTTCAGAAAGAAAGATAAATAATTAGCCATTTATGGTTTAAAATACTAATTAGGTAAGATAAAATCTCTAGATACTTTCAAAGAGAACGATAACAGATAACAATTTATATGGTTCAGAGGCCCTACTCTTGGCTAGCTACACTGTCCCTCTTATATATAGATATCATAATGAAAGGCTTTATAGGGAGTAGAGTAATTTCGTAAGATCATAAAAAGGAAATTTTTCTCATGTCTTCCAGAAGGAAAGGTTCCGTGAAGCGGCACCTGTTAATGAGAACGGCCTGAGGAACCAGATAGGAATGTTAAAGCAGACTGCACTTCTGCGTTGATAACCCCTTTACATTTGACTTTCCAATGTCCCACTACATTGACCAGGAAGCAATTTTCTTTTATCGGGAAATTTTGAATTTTACCGTACTCTTGCTATTCCAAGCAAGGAAGGGATCTTTAACGTGCGTGACAACACTCACACACGGGACTTTCATTATACCTCTCATCTGAACAAGGACGTACTTTTGTATATAAAAAAAACTCGCCTAACATTTTTCAAACGGTTCGTGTCAGAAATCTAACCCAGGACCTTGGGATCAACAATTATATACATACCTGTCTGATCCACGAAGTAGCCACGTTGATAAGCTCCTACATTTGATTTTCCGATGTTCCACTCGAATATACTACATTGGCAAGAAAGCGAGCTTTTTTACTTGAAAATTTTGAATTTTGCCGATTAACGATGAAAGTCGGCAAAAGCAACAGCCTCTCACCACTACGTTCAAGATAAAACAAAAACAAATAAACATACGTTCCTGTGGTAAAGAAACACAGTTGATAATGAAAATTGTAAAAAGAAATGATTGAAATATTTGCGAAGGAAAACACATCGAATGGAAATTTCTCATAGTCGCAACTATGGAAATTGAATTTTTACTACAGAGGCAAGTACTATATGTATTTCAAGAGTAAAGTATCAAACCGACATCAGCTAGTATAAATCTTAAAGATTGGTCGAGTCGTTCAAGCGAAAGAAATGTCAACCGCGCCAAAAATGCGGTGAGTTGTATGATAATAAGAATAATGGGAAAATAAAGATGGAAATTTAAGATAATGAAATTATTTAAGTGGAGTGACAAATAATTATTATTTAACTATGGACGTGAGAGCTCCGGAATTTTGAGATGAATAAGATATCTAGGAAATGAAAAAGTTTGAAATAATTCAGAGCATAACGCTAAGTTATATTTATACACGACTAGATAATATTGAAAGATAGAAAATTATTTTAGATAGCTATAGAGAAGACAAAATATATTTAGATATAGGTAGAAACAGAGATAGTACCAGTGATTACTGATCGTTAGGAATAAAAGAACGTTCACAGGGCCGTAACTACCGTAGTTATTATTGCGGAAGTAATAACTATCGCTAACTTTTACTCTATAGTAGTACTTGTCCCGATAAAGCCTCATCGTTAACTTCAAACTGAAGTCTAGTCTTAGTCAACTACCACCCAAAATTCAGAAACAAGTGTAGCTATTTTCAGAGTTATTGGTTACTGTTCGGTTTTTGTTAATTAGTCAGAAAAAAATATGCCTTTTTGTAAAAGGAATCGTGTTTCCTCAACATCCAAGAAATTAGCATTTGTATTTGTGACACAAATTAAATTGTAAAGTTTTAAAAAAAAACGTTACATAAAAGTGTAATAAACTAGGTTGTATCACTCATTTAGAGGAGTTTTGTTAAGACTTGTGGAGTTGGCGATTGCGTTATTTGTTACTAAAGAGCGTTGCACCGCGATCGAGTTCGAATGTTCACTGTCTGCTGTCTAATAATGATCTCCTTTCTTTTACTATCCGTTTTTATAAGTCTTTAGTCCCAGAGTCATTGCATGCTATTTTTCGTTTTCACGGATTATGCGTCTAAACTATCCTAATTTTGAGGTCAATGTCATTCTGTCAGTGTGAACTGTCATTTTGTACCCACGTTTTTACATTCAACGCCTAAACTGCATCTTTCGTCGTCTGCAAGGCATGGGTTTTATTGCTGTATTTTATGAATATATGATTATGTGGATGTATCTCCCATAGTTGACGCTCTTGACGTGTGAATTTGTACAAATAACCTTAATATGCTGGTTGTTTCCCCAGTGTCTACATGTAATTTTTTGAATTTAATACGAAGGAGTGTAAAGTCCCAATATTTATTACTGTTTGTATTTAATGTACTGAATAGTTTACTGTTTTAATTCTTTTATCCTAATCTAATATTGCATTGCAATAGCAACATTATTAAATGTAAACTAGCAAAGCTTCTGAATTTTACAGGCTGCTTTCCTGATAAAAGCTTATTTAATTTAACTGAAATTAATAAATCCATTTCTACTACTCAGCGTTGGCTTTAAGTAACGCGCTAGCATTGCATACCTTTGGTTAATGCATTTATGTATCTTAATTCCATGAGAATTTGTTTGATTTTATCGGTTAAGCTGGCGTTTTTTTACATTAATTTAACGTTAGATATTCGTAGTGGCTTTACTATGAATATTTAAATTTCAAGATTTCCGTTTTTCCTAGTGGAAATGAACTATTTATTTTATTAGATAATTCGTAAGGTTCTATTTAATTAGTATCTAGACATGTTTACATTCGGATTGTGTGTAAATACATCTTTTAAAGTTTAAAAAAGGCTTACAAAATACTATAATTTAAAATTTATTGCCTGTTTTGTTGTCCATTATTTGTTCACATTCAGAATTTATCTTTCATTTACAAATGGTCATAGATATCAGTTCGACAGCTGATCAAGTATATGCATTTGAAGTCGTTTTTGTGAGATAAACAGCCAGAAGCGTTTCGTTTCTCCAGAGTAGTCAGTTCCCTAATAGATTCATTCTAATATGAAACGTTGAAGATTGATTTATTTAGCCATATTATATATCTTGCTATTTTATGGGTACACGCTTGTTCCATTTTCAAAATTGGGTATTCATATTCGCAAAAATTTGTTTTTCGTGCTCGAACATTAATTCCAAAAATCTTCCACCTCTGGATGTTGTTTTACAATTCAACAAGATTAAATTTTGATTAACAGGTGCAGCGAATATCTAGTTTTGATTTTTCGCTTTTTCCTAATTTCAACCCTCAAAGAATAAAGATGATGTTGGGTTACAGGATTTGCTGACACTTTGATATATTCTGTTAATGTAGTTATCCAACGGGAGTGCTTGGATTTAGTTAGGAGACCCAACAATGCCGTTCCATTTAATTAATTTTGATATTCGACATTTTGCTGAAATTTGATGTCTTGCAACGTAAAGTTTTATTTGAAAGTTATAAGTTTCCTGCTACCCTATGATATTAGACCACAACTATGTTAGCCAAACAAGATGAAGAAGGTATAAGTTGAAAACTACATCCAAACTTGTGTATTTTGCTACATTAAAATCTATTAAGTTAATTACGTTATCTTGAAACCACGTGTTTGTAAAAATTATATATTTGAGTTGCTAGTTTCAGTGTTTGTAACCCACCTTCATGCATTTGGGTCAATAGGGAACGAATGAAATCAGTAACAGAATGCCCGAGTTACGTGTAACAAAGGAAGAGAAAGGATAAAAACGAATGCCACGCTAACACAGTCGGAAAATGGGTGATATAAAGAACGAAACAACATGACACACAACTCAATTTGCTCTTTGTAGAACATCAGTACCTGAAATTGTACTTAAACACAAAAAACATGTAATATATAACTCTAATAAATAACTTCTATACAAACAATGTTGTAAAGACAAATATTTCGAAATAACTTTTTCACAACACATATTCTAAGTCATTTTCTACATTAGTCTTTAATAAACAATTCTTAAACATATGATAATTATTCATTAATATCTTCTTAATTAAACTTTCCTTATAATTGCTATGTACACCAACTATTTTTAGAAGTCATCTCATTTAATATCATATCTCTTAAAAAAACGTGTTAAATGTAACTGAATTTAGCATGTTTATTTCATCTTATGTATTGACAAATCTTGTGTGTAGGTTTGCCAAAAACTCTCAAAACAGATTTAAATTAAAATGACATGCAAAAAAATCTTATGAAACTTAAATCTTCATCTAAATATCATTCCTTTATTAATAACTCAATCATAAATAAATTATTTTAATTTTTACCATTAAATATGTTTTCGTTATTGATGTTAATTCGCCAGCGTTGACTCTTTCAAAACATAATAACTACCATATCAATCAGCATCTTTGGCCTTAAATTCTGGTAGGAGTATAACGGTAATCCACTTAGGTAAGTATGCCGATTACAACATAACTTATAATCGCGCGTCTGTGCAGATAAGCTCAGAGTCCTTACAGTTTGTACATCATGGAACATAAGCTCTCGAACATTTTCAAACGTACTACTAATTCTAAGTGAGATGCACATTGATTCATTTCTGTGTTGCTGATCATTAGTGAATCGGTCACAAATAACTAATTTAGGGCTCGTAGAATTTAGTTCCCTTGCGAAATCTTCATCAATGAAGGTGCCAGATGACCTTTTGTCAATAAACACGCCAATTTCTTTTGTAATATCGCCATTTCTCAGCAGAATCAACATATATCTAAACTGTGCACAATTTAACCGATCACTATAGATATTGTGCGCACAATTTGCAATCAATTGTGCCTTTGAATCTTCATCAACTTTCTGATTGAGATCCAACAGAATTTTCTCATAATGCATGAAAGTATGGTGCCCTCCTCGATACCCAATCAACTTGACAGCGTGGACGTGTCCTGCATCTACATGGGCGCTTGCTATAGTGCTTCTTAAGACAACTCTTACAATCACCATTGCCTTTGATTAGATTTCATTGGTTGTTCATTTTCAGAAATGTTGAGCACTCAGCCAGTAGTTTACATATGTCTCCACTGCCAAGACATTTTACTTCATTTGGCGACCCACTGCCATCTGTCCTACGGAAGGTTAATGCGAGCATTTTTATTCAAACGTCTTCCATATATTCTTGACTGTTAGGTTAGATACAATTATTGTTGGGTTGACAAGGTATATCTTATCCATTAGTTGGTTCAACCAATTTACAAAGGTAGTTAAATCATATGCAGTACCTTCAATATAGTCTGCCCATTTGAATTTGATAGTGCGGAAGTTAGTGCAGTAGTTCTTGCAAAATCATTTGATTATTTAATGATCTGCCATAGATGCAGCATTCATTACGGCCTACCGATTTTGTATGGAAGCGATAAATAGAAGTAAAGTTTCAGGTCTATCCTTGCGAGGTGCAGGATCTTGGCAAATTTTTCCAAATATGCTCTTAACAATTGACCCGGTTGTGCAAACACGCGTTGCAATATAGAAATTACACGTGGAACACTTTTGGATGAATACATTAAATATTCGGCGCATTCTCTGGCAGCACCTTCAATGCACTTCTCTAGTCTTGCTAGGTTTTCTTGATTATTAAAGGTGCATACATTCGAAGTATGTTTATATGCTGTCAGGAAGGCTGGCCAATCCTTCAGGTCTTCCGATAAAGACATGTAGCTTTCTGGCGATCGACTGTCTAGCTGACCATTGGTGCATGCTTAAGGAGTAACTAACTGCATGTGCATCTACCCTTATATGATCCGACTTAGCAAATTACTTTGACGATTTATCAAATTTAGATATAAATTTATTAACATTAAGTAAAAGTAAGTCCTTTTCAGAAGGCGCTTTGTTTGATTTTTCTTTCTCCAGCTGCAAAGTTCGTCCAGAAGAGTTTGCTCTTGCAATAACAATTCTTTAAGTTGCCTGTTTATATCTAGTTTTTAAGCACTAAAGAGCTTTCACCACTATGTTTAGAAGAGCCAGTTTTCTTGAAAGCAATATATACTCTAAATTCGTTTTTTCAATCTATGATGAGCCTGACTCGTTCTCTCTCAACCTCATATTCATTTTCTTTAAAATGCAAATTCTACAGTACCATCCAACAGATTGAGCTTCTTTGTTTGTGAAACCTACACATTTTAGGTAACATCAAACTTCACGATCTTTACTGTCACATTGTATCATTTGCTGGTTATTTAGTGCCTCACATAATAGGCAACGTTTATCTGGCCTTTTGGATGTAGATTGTAATTGACGATTTATAGAAATATTCAAATTATTCCATATTTTCGGTATATTAAATTAATTAATTATATGGGTAATAAATAGTTGGCCGCAAACAAAAGTTAACACAAAATGAAAATTGTTTGTATAACAAATGTCAACAAGCTTCAATCATAATTATTGCACATGCAATAAATTGTATTGTTAGTAACAAAATTTGAAAATTATGAAAATACAATATGCTAGTTGCATATATCGAGTCCTTATGTCATTGTATGATTCGTTAGGTCTTGTCATCCTTTTCACTACTTACTTTAAGGTATTATTGCAAACTGTGTGGCATTCAAAAGCATTGTGGAACGAACCTGTAACACCAGAGCATTAAAAAATATGGACTACCTGGTTAAATTTTTTAAAAAAAGCTGAATCATTAAAAATTCCTGGGTGCTACCTGAACTCAATGCCAAATTCGGAATGTGTCAATTTGCAGTTTCATATATTTATAGATGTCAGTGAAGACTGCAGTGCTGCTGTTGCATACTTACATATGAAAAAGGGCAGCTCAATTGAATGTTCAATTAGAATGGCTAAGAGTAGAATGTCATCACTTAAAGTGAATTCAGTAACAAAGTTAGAGACCGTTGCTGCATTCCTGGGTGTCAAACGTAAAACTACAATAATGAAAGAATAAGACATTCAACTGTCCAATGTGATACTCTGGACAGACTTTAGTACAGTTTTGTTCCGGTTATAGTCTGATGCCAAAAATATAAAAGGGCAATTTGTACAATTTCGTGTAGCAAAAATTCAAGATTCAACGGTGATGTCCATTTGGAGATATGTACCCAGTAAACATAATATCCCCAATGATGAACAAAATGGTGCCAAACGCTAAAACTACACTCCCTACATTTGATTTTCCAATGCTTCACCCGAAGGTACTACATTGGACAGGAAGCAAGTTTTTTTTATCTGGAAATTTTGAATTTTGCCGTTGCAAGCAAGGTAGGGATCTTTAACGTGCGTGACAACACTCACACACGGGACCTCCATTTTACCTCTCATCCGAACGAGGGCGTATTTTGTGTTGAGATTTGATCCTGGGACCTTGGGCATAATAAAACTACACTCCACTAATCATTGGTTTAGAGGGTTTTCCTTTTTTAGATCGTGACGAAAGTTAATGGCCTGAAGTTAATATACTAAGTAAACAGCACATGAAGCTGCTCGTGGTTGCAGCATAACAAATAATAGAAAAATCGCTTCTAAACTTTGCGTATTTTTCGGAATGGTCTTGCCTGATACTTTCAGTAACTAACTTTTGTCGCTATCTAAAAAAAACTGCAATCTAAGGTAAAAACCCAGGCTACGATGAATACTGAGTATTAAAATCACACTTACCGCCGAAGAGCTAGCGAAGACTGAAAATTTCATTTTTAAACAAGTTCAATCAGAGAAATTCTCTTATGAGATAATAAATTAAAATCAAATGAAAATGATCCTTTTCCAACAGTTAATAAAGATAGCAAAATTTATCAATTATCATCAATGGTGAATGACGGATTACTAAGAATACATGGTAGGATGGTAACATTTTTAGAACTGTCACTGTACATTCAGGTGGGAAACGTTATATCTTGTGAAGGTGGTTGTGACTCCAATAATTCTTCTTACTGAACATCATGTCACTAAGTTGGTAAAATACTATCACCTAAAGTTTAAACATGTGTTCTCTGAAGCAGTGTTTAATGAAATTCTGCAACAGTATTACATATCAAAACTTCAACAACTGATAAAGAAAGTAAAAACCAATGCTCTAAGTGCAAACAATTGAAAACTAAACCAGTTCCTCCAGACATGGAAGATCTCCCAAAAGGACGACTAGCACCATACACGCTACCGTTTAATTACACTGGAATCGATTGCCTATGCCCAATAGATGTAACTGTTGGTCGTAGATATGAAAAGCAATAAATTGTTTTGTTTACATGTTTAACAGTTAGAGTCATTTACCTTGAGGTGCTGCACAAACTGGACCACGATTCATTTATATTAGCATTCAGGTGTTTTACATCTATAAGAGAACAACCTAAAGAAGAGTTTTCAGACAACGGCTCTAATTTTGTAAAGGCAGAGCTAGTCTTAAGAGAAGTTCTGACAATATTATACATGAACTTGGAAATTCAGGAACCAAGTGGCAGTTCAATCCACCAGAATCTCTTCACATGAGCAGTGCTTAGTAAAGGTTTGTCGTCGGTCAATGTTGCATTTTATGCAAACCTGCCTACTAGAACTGAATCGCTCAATGTTAAAATCATATTTAGCCAAAATAAGAGATATCTTAAATTCACATCCACCTAACATACATTCCTGTAGGAAGCAAGTGTGAAGAAATATTGACACCTAACCGCTTCCTAGTTCAGGTGGAATAAATCCGGTCGCCCTATTCAGCGACGATGCCAAAACTTTTACGTTTCAACTGGATGATGATGCAGTTGTACACCAGAAAATTCTGGAAGAAGTGGATTATGGAATACCTGTTGGAATTAACAAGCCATTACAAATGGTTCTGCTCCTGCACAACCTTTAAGAGTAGACAATTTTGTAATTATTTTTGACACTGATCGTTATAAATATTATTTCCAAAAAGGTGTAATTGTTGATGTAAATTTAGGGAAAAATGGTAAGTAAGAAGTGCAATAGTAAGACCCTCTACATGTATGTTGATGAGGTTTGCAGTGAAACTCGCTCAAGTTGATATCCTTTCGGAGTGAACAGAATGCAAACATACAGTTCTGAACACTAGGACGGGAATATTAAATATTGCAGTAAAATATTTAAAGAATCAAAAGAGTGGGGTGTGTCAGTGGAGACAGGTGACATAAAATAAATTATATAAAGACTTTTTTGGTAAAAGAATATTATGTTTGAGTACAATCACTCTCATAATACCAATTAATAGTTCCTTCTTCTTTTTTGGGTTGTACCCTTATTTTATAATTGGTTAAAAAGAGTAATAAATTTGGATTAGCTGTAAATCAGATTCTTGTGTCTTTTTGAATTGAATATTTCTATACAGAGAAATAGGATGATAGGACATGTTTTAAGGTATGAGGGAATAGTGCGGCGTATATTAGAAGAAGAGAAAGGAAAAAAGAGGGGTAAAAGACCGAGATTACTCTATTACACACAGATAGTGGAAAATGTAGGCTATGGGAATTTCAGGGACATGTGTAGGTTAGCTCAAAATAGGAAACAATGGAAGTATGTGTCCAACCAGTACTAGGACTGAGAACCTAATGATGATGATGAATTAAATTTGTATTAGGCTGAATAGAGAAGTACGTAACAACAAGATAAGCAAAACGTTTAAACCAACCACTTAGAATTATTTAGACTTTTGGAAGTGAACCAAAGAAGTTTTAAGTGTTTACTGCCACACTGATAATCTGCACATAATAAATATCCAAAAAAAAATTTACGCAAGTGACATTATTAGTATGCGATTGGTCAAATTGGCCAATAACACTAAACCTAAACTCCTTTCAAATGCTTCAAATTTGGCCTTAAACCCATAAGCTCTATTTTTAAATTAACCTTCAAATTGACCTATTTCCATCTTTTTCTTATTTTTGTGAGAAGTCTGTAAAGCTCCACTGTCTCGAATTAAATTGATTATAATTAATGACATTTAAGCTAAGTAACAGAACAAATACATCATTACAAAGTACAATCTTTATATTAATAAATTATTTTTGTTTCAGCGGAGATTTGCAGCTAATAATGAACTTGAGAAATTATTTAATAGATACACGGAAAGACTGAATCGGGCTTACTTTTCCTTATATTTGTTGTTACAGGCATTTTTTGGAATATCTCATTTTATTTTAGTTTTGGTAATTAATGCGGTAAGCTTTTTACTATATTTAAAATAGCCATATTAATTTTGTAATATATTTTAGTCAAGCAACACTCTACAAGTCGTATCTCTGGATCTTGTTTTCTACAGCTTAACAGGGCTGATGTCACTGATAATAGTATATTTAAATGAAGGTTCTGCAAAAAATCATGCTAGTATTTTAAAATATTCTACAATATCAATTTTTTCGTTTATTTTTGTAAGTGATCTAGGCATTCCAATTTATTATAATGTATCATCAATATCAGCGCATTTAAGACCAACCTATACTACTCAAGCTATTTTAGCTTGCTATGTTTTCGCTAATATAAGTAACAACTTATATGCTTTTCTCTTTGGCCTTTTTGTAACTACATGTCATATGCTGGTACTTGGTCTTATCACATATCAGAATAATGAATTTATTTGGCAACGAGTAAGTACGTATAAAATTTACTGTAGACTATAGCTATTTTTTACAGTTAGGCTCCGATTTAACGTATTTATTGTGTATAAATGGAATAGGAATTTGCTTTCGCATTGCAAATGAATTGGTAACTCGAAGAGCATTTTTAGATCACAGGGGATGTGTCGAATCTACATTGAAATTAAAATTTGAAAAAGAACAAGAGGTATGTATGTTTTATTTGAGATTTTTAATATTGTTTTATACAACAGTAGGGCAATTTCAAAAGTATTCGTAGAAGAAAATGTCATTCTAAATGCTAATAAAACATAGTGGACAATGATTTGTACTTGAAGACGAGTAATATTAATATTTTTGCTGTTGATATAGTTTTGTACACAAGCTAATGTCCTAAAACCCCAAACAAACTATGTACTATTTCAGTTGAGCAGGTAATGAAAATATGACTGAATATTCGCAAAACTAAGAATGTTAATAATAAATTTACAGTAACTAGTCAAGGTAATAATGAGCAATTATATCATCACATTCTTCCATCCACCCATAGTCTTTCCAATATCGGGCAAACTGTCTTACCCTAACATTCTTCTAGGTAACGACAATGACCCATAGGAGTCTATGTCACTAGCTAGCATTGGTACAATTTCTGGGGGCCACAACTATTTCATCTACTCCTTCCACATCAGTACTGCCGCTGCCAACTTGGTAATCAAAAATCTCCACCACTCCATCAGAGTCTAACTTATTAATTTATCTACAGGAGATAGATGCCACATCAATACAGTGGTTTTCTTCCCATCAAAAAGCTGGACACAGAGCATACTAAGCATTACCGTGAAGTAGCGTAACTTCATCAACCAGTGGTGTATATTTGGATTGTAGGTTAAATCTTTGCATATAAATAGGTCCAGCGGTAAGTAACTAAGTAGCATTGAGAAACTGATTCCAGAATGCTGATGATAATTGAACATACATTTGTAAAAGGTCGCATTAGTGGCAGTGCCAAGCAAAGATCATACGCTGTGCAGTGCATCTAGTAGGACAGACTGTCAGTGACTATTTTCAAAATTCACCGATTTTAGTGCTAGTTCAGTTGTCTTCCGTAAGATATCATTATACTTCTCATACTTATCCATTTCCACTAGGGTTATAACCCGCAGTTCTGCTTGTTGCAATCCGTACACCATTTAGGAAATCGTTTAGTTCTTTAAACATAATCGCAGCACCTCTGTCAAGTGGATAAAAGTAGCAGTCCCACTCATGCAGAAAATCTGTTTTAGACAAGACCGACAATTGCAATCGACATGCTTGTACAAGGAAGAGTAAAAGGGAATGTGAAGTATTCATCCACAATCACAAGAAGATATAGATTTTGATTAATAGATGGAATAGGTCCTTAAAAATCAATGCTTAATTTTGCAAATGTAGCAGTAGCTTTGATAAGACCCCCTTGGTGTTTACTAAATCTAGGTTTGGTAGTAGCATAAACATTATAAGAAGCAGTAATCTTCTAAAGAAATCTTATTATGCATCCAATGATGTAGGACCTACATCATTGGATACAAAATAAATTTTAAAGTTTCTTCAAATTCTTTAAACTGCGTAAATCTTGCAGAAAATTCCTGAATTAGGGATTGAATTACCTACCATTGAAAATTCTTTTGTTATTGACTCTTTATTTGGCTTTTCGTGACATTCACTTTCAGAAAAAAAAATTTTTTATTCGGAAAATATTTATATGAATTTGAAAGAAATCACGATTAAAAATCTGTAATTTGACTTCAAACGCTTTGATTAAGATAAACATTATAATGACTGTTTTATTAACACCTTATAGTTTTGTATTTAATTCATGAGAGATAAATCAGTGAAAAAATATAACTTTGCTAGCCATTCTACATCCAATAATTGATTGTATTGGTCAATAATGGTCTCATTATTTAGAAATAATCTTATTTTCTCCAAACAATCTACAAACTTTTGCAAAACATTTCCGCGGCTTAACCAGCGTACATTATTGTATAAAAGTAAGCTATTGTACGACGAGTTTACTTCGTTTAATAATTTTTGAAATTTTCTTTTATTTAATGCTCGTGCTGATATAAGATTGATTAATTTTATTACAAAACTCAAAATATCATCAAACATTTTTAAACCTGTTTTGGCACATAACGCTTGTTGGTGAATAATACAATGAAAATCAAGAATTGTGTGTCAAATATGTGTTGTAAATAAATTTATAAATTCATTTTCCCGTCCAGTTAAGCTGCGGACACTGTCAGTTGTAACTGACACAATTTTAGGACATATTTCTCTTTTTTCCAATGCATCTATAACTGCATTACAAATGTCTAATCCTTTTGTTGTTGTTGTTAATGTTGATAAACATATTAACTCTTCTTTAATATTGTTTTGAACAAAATAACGTACAAAAATTGCTACGCGAGCAGAGCCTGTTACGTCGGTAGACTCGTCAAGGCAAATGGATATAAAATCGCAAGACTTTATATGAATTTTTGGTTGAAAATTTACATTTTCCGCCATATCCAAAATTCTCTCTTTCACTGTATTCCTAGCTATCGGCATGTCTTTAATTCTTTGGATAATTTTTTCTTTGTTTTTGAAATCATCGAATAAGTATGATGCCCATTGCAGCCAAGCATCCTTTAAAAATTCGCCTTCATTAAGAGGTTTCGCATAATGAGCAATAGTTTTTGAAACTTGATAACTAGCAGCAGTGGTGTTTGATTGAGTTCCAATATATTTCATTAAAGAAGTAGTTTGAGCATTTTTATTTTTTGAGGCACGTAATATATACTCCTTTTGCTCTTCTACACTCCGATCGAGAAGAAATTTATGGTTGGTTTCATAATGCCGTTTTACTGAAGATGTTCTACAGACTACAGTTTTAGAACATAAAATACAAATTTCTTTACTGTCCTTTTCAATCATACCGTAGCTATCGGTCCACCAAGCTTGAAATTCTCTGCTACTACATGTTTCGGATAATTTCGATTTTTTCATTGAACTAGCCAAATAAGGAATTCTAAAAAATATATATTTTAATAATATTGTTATAAAATAAATAATTTATTCTGCATTCGTTTGCAAGAACATATTTCGTCACATATTAAAGTACTAAAAATATTACCAACACAAGAAAATAATAAATAATATATTAATTCAAGATAATTTTAATAATTATTTCTATATTTTACACTGATTTAATGATAAAATAATTTCTCATAATATTAAAATATTTTATTGTTCAAAAATAAGCAATAGTATATTATTCAACATATGGTAATGTAGTCAATAACTCACACAGATGAAGTTTGCGGCATGAGCCGAAGGCGAGTGCTGTAATTCATCAAGTGAGTTATTGCCATTACCGTATGTTGAATACTATACTTTATCTACGACTATAAGCACAGTAACAAATTTTAATAAACACAAGTAATCAAGATTATTTTAAAAAATTATAGTACACATTTGTATGACATTAGGTAAATGTCAATGAGCATGGCTACTTTGATACTTTTGGTAGGTAATTAAATAGAAATATAAGCTGGAAGCGTGAGTTATCATAACTCACGCTCATAACTCATGGTTTTTAATTATGAATACTATTACTTGTTCAAAAGTATATGAATAATGGTATTATAACTAAATAGGAGTAGATAAAATAAATTATAAGTTTAGTAACTTTTAATACCTTAAGGTTGTTACAGGTTAAAACTTCAGTCGTGGCGCAATATGTTCTTGCAAACGAATGCAGAATATAAAATAAGAAATAATATGTAAAAATATTTACCTAAAAATAACACTATATCTATTTACAGTAAACGGTTATTATTTTTTAACAAGTCACTGAAGTTTTAAGACGACGGTTTACTAAAAATGACTAATGCAGTCTGTCGTCTGATTTGAGCGCTGCGTCGGCAACAACATACAATAACATTAGTAGGCAAAACTGGATACGCAAAAATTTTTATCTAATGCGCATCTTTATATACTTCGAGAGAATTCACACGATATTTTAATAATAAAATGTATAATTTGACGGTTCTAATGAACATACTAAGATAGGTTATTCAGTACTACAAATTTATAAATATAAATTAAATTAAGTGTAGAGATTAATAATTTTTAATTCATTTCTATCAAAAAAGATAACTTATAGGAAATAATAATTTTGTTTTTGTGCGTGTCCTCAAAATTTTCAAACGTGCCACTTGTGGCATGCATGCCATTGGTTTGCCATCCTTGATGTCACTCCGGGTCACTCCAAGATGACATAGTAACTTATGAAATTTGTTCAATTCAATTGGATTTATTATGGTCCAGCACTTCCTAAATATAACATCCATGGCCTAGTTATGTTATTTATCCCAGTATCTAAATAATATTGTAATATAATAAGATAACTCTAATCACCATCACATTATTTTTTCTTTCCTCACTTTTCCATGGCGGACATTATCAAACATAATAGATACGGATTGTTGATCTGTTATCAACTTAAAATTATTACATATAAGATAGTGTTTAAATTTGCGAAGAGCTGCACTATCGCTTGAGCTTTTTTTTTCAACAGCCGAGCATTTCTGTTCAGAACCATTTCAAGTTTTTGAAAATAATGCCATAGAACATCCAGATTGTAACAATGTGGCAACCACAACATTTTCAAAAGCATCAGTTTCAATAGTATACTTGATATTGTTGTCTATACAATTGACAACATATTTTCTATTTCCTGTTTTAATTTTTCAAACACTTCCTATGCTTTTTCAGACAAAAGAAATTTCGTGCAAACAAGATAAGCTATTTTTACAGAAAAATGTTGAATGCCCTGCCCCCCGCCATTTAAATTTGAAGTATTACTAATATTCCACTTATATAAACTTTGCTCTTAATTACACGTCCACTATCTCCACCATCTGTGGCTAGCAAAGTTAACGCAGATGTGTTTCTGTTAAACATACCAATATTGGTTTCTCTCCATTGATTAACCGTTCTATCTCGACAATATGTGTAAATAAGCATCGTGTATTTAAACATAAAATTGTTGACATAATCACTGTTGTATTTATATATTTAGAAGGTAATTGCTTAAAGTAGTTTATCTTATGCTTTTGTAGTTCCATAATCCTTTAAAAAGATATACAATTATAGCCCCAAACTGTATCCTGCACCCTTAACTCTATATTTAAACTATTTTTTGCTTCCACACAGTTGATATACTTAAACTGATTTTCTTGACAACTTGCTTCATCGTGAGGTTGCATACCCTGTGCACACACTACACTCCCTATGCATTTTTTGGTAATATGCCCAAACTTACAACACATCTTTTTATTACCACACACTTTAGTATCGGGACTCGACTAGAGCAGTTGTGGTTTGGTTGGAGTGCTGTTTATTGAGTGTTTTTCGATGTAGTGATCTAAATTCCCCCACCTCTCTTTAACTCTTATTCTTTTAGGGCATTACTACAATGCGGAGATCCATGTGACAAAGTTCGATGAGAACCTTGGACCAGCGCTCCCTGGAAACTCGACGAAAAGTAAATAAAAACCTGTTATAACTTTGGCATAGAAACTTGCATGCCTAAATCATAATATTTATTATGTAAGGGTTGTTTACCAAGTAGTAATTAACGCCTGAACAAAAATTGTAATAATTTTCGCCTGTAGATTAAAACGTAGTATATCTGGTTAGATAATTTGAATATCTCCCAAATTCTTGTTTTGTATAAATTTGTGTTAGATCCGGCTTTTTGGAGCCATTCTAGCAATACTTTATTATGTGCAATAAATTAATTTCTGTATCCAAATGTAAAGGTGTAAAATATACTATGAGAAACGCACAATTTTTAACAAATTTGTATTTAATGCAGAATAATGGCAATGTGAAGCAAACCAAAATTGATATTTAAAGTGTTTAAACTACTCTACTTTAATAAACCAATGTATAAAATAAAATAATCATTCAAATAAGTAGGTCACTGCAAGAACAACAACAAAAAATATCCCGTAGACACGGTAAATAATATAATTAGGCAAACCAATATAAACTTTGACCATGCAAATAAAATAACTAAGTTGTATTCCAGGGATTTACTTTTCATAACCTCAATTGTAATAAATAAAGCAACAATGTGAATAATAAGGTGAAATGCAAGCTTTTAATGTTGTAGTTAGGATAAATAAGTATTATAGATAACTGAAATCTGCTCAATATGAGGTTTAGTTATGTCAGCACAAAAAGCAAACAAAAATAACTTAATTCACTTAAAGTGGAATTTGCAATTTAGGAAGAACAAAGGATAGTTTTCCATGAGACTGATTTAATATGGTTAGGTAGATCCATTTTTATCTTGAGGATTTATAAACCAATTAGGAAATGAATAAGGATTGTAAAACATGATGTGAGACTATTGCTGGAGGTGATTCATGTTATTGTTATTCTGAGAAAAGTTTCCAGACTCGCAAAGTGCAATCATGTTAGTACTTCAAAGGTCTCTGTGTCACTAATTTCCCATCGTGTGATATTTGCTCCATCTGTAATACCATCTAGAAGTGAATTCCACAACCGCAGACGATTATGGTCGTGTACAAAAACAGCTCTGCCCGCACAAACAACTCTGTCACCACTTATATGACCGAACAGTGAAACTGCAAATCAGTCCTATTTGTTATAGCTGGAAATTTCTCAATTTTCAAAACTATGTTTATCACACACTCTGTTTGAATCTCTATGCTTGTCATTCGCATTTAGCAAATTCCTACGACAAGGTATATTACACCACCTTTCACAAACCTGTAAATGTCAATAGTAGAATAAAACAATAATACCTAATAGTAAATAAAATATCGGTTTTAAAAAAATAGAGAATACCTGAATCGCAAACCAACTTCTAGTTATGCAAAGTTACAACGCTGCTGAAGATTAGCGGCATAGCGGGTCTAAAATTAAGACATCTATTATACATTAATCATTAGCTTCTTCTATAATAATTACTAGCTTTAAAAAGATGCTGATTTTAAGAGTATTTCTGAAACCAATAAATGCATTGGAAAATATACTATATAAATATTTCTAATGATAGTTTATTGCAAGACAGAATGTCTAGAAAATGATAAGGCAGATATAAAAATTATTAAAATATAAAAAAGTGCAAAGTTGCTAATTGAACTGATTTGTATAGTTAAATTGCACGTGTGTGCAGTTAAACATGATACAGTACAAAAGAATTAGAGTGGAATATCAAAGAGTACATACCCCAATATTATGCTTCTGGTTAATCACTTTATACTATATAGCACAAGTGATGTTGGAGAATGTCCCCTAGGACGTGAACATAGACTCTTTACCATTGTCATCAACTCAGAGATACAAACACGAGTCTGTTGCTAAAAATGGTATCTAATTTTTTCTGCTCTTTCATGAGGTCCACAAAACATGCATTTATGGCCGTGTTCAACGACACACACAATAGCATGTTACTTAGCCGCCATTTATGTTTGTTGGCAACGGAGCATAGTTTTAGACTTTTTTTCATCATTATTTCTGTTTATGATTTCTGTCCAATAGGCTGAACAAGTTATGATTTTTGTGTACGTAACTCTAAGGTATTTTCAAATTTAATAAACAGAGAAAATACCAATGACAGCTTGTTGCGTGGTGAGTAGTGACAGCAAAATTTTGTCATGACCATTAGCAATTGCTATTTCTCTTAAATTACTGACAAAACCAGTGCCTAAATCACTCCACTGATTGATTTTTGTAAGACACTATTCTTAAAGGGACGAGTAGTAATTGTTTTCTTATTAATCTAATATGCATTACGATCTAGATACCATATTTTGTATGCTAGTGAAGTGACTGGTGAAGTGGTCTCTTATTAATATTTTTAATGACGTCCAGATTTGATAAGCACACCTTCAAAATTACAATTTTATAACAAATATTAGAGAATGTTTTATCTAAGTATGCAGTATACGTGTAACAAATAACAATAAATTCTTTGATAAGAAGCTAACAAACATATATGCATCAACGGTTTATACAGCTTTGCTGCTTGTGTGTTATTTGTTGCAAATTATCAGGATAAGATAGTGGTTGCTAAAATTATTTTTATTCTTATATTGTTTTATTAAGTCGGCACTTGGCTGGCAATGCATATTTACTAATATGATTCAAATAAATTTATGACAGCAATATTTTACTCGTTAATATGAACTCTTATATTACCTTAGTTTTTGATCAGATAGCAATAGGTGACACTTATGATAAAATCTAGTTTCATAAGACTTACAACCTTCAAACACTTCTAATCATCCGTAAACTTAAAACGTCACTTGCTATAATAAAAAAAGTTACTGCAGCATTAACTGAATTATTTCAAGTTAATTTAAATTTTTCTGTAGCGCAAGATCATAATTTTGTTATTTTGTTACTGCCTTAAATTCTAGCTTTGAAATGCCATTTCAGAAACACTAAACCCATTTGCATATTTGTTAAATGTTTAGAAAATGAAAAAATTGCAAGTAAAATTAAGAGCATGTGCTTAATTACCACATTTAACCATCACGAAATACTGAGAGATGTTGGACATGTTTCATTGATTATGATTTCTACAGGAAGTGTTGTTTAGAATATACACTTTTGTTTTAGTCATACAATAGACAATTTATTTGAAAACATGATTAAATCCTACATGAATGGGAGTTGACTGACTAATATTGTTTACTTTTCTATGAGAATGATAATAGTGTTATTGTTATATATTTTTCTACAAATTTACTTGATAGTACCAGATAATGTCGCACTCATAACCTACACAATTAAAAATCGCATTATTGCACTAGAGCGGCTTTGCTCACATTCTAAATTTAATTGTAAATTATGCTATTAAAGTAGTAAACCTTACAATTAAAAGGCTTAAAGCTATTGTTACACACTTTTGAAAAAGTTTTCAACAAATAAGCTTAATAAGTTGCAAACACAGTGGTGTATCAATTTAGAAGAATTAGCAATTAATGAGTAAATTCTTCTTAATAACTTTGGACTTCTTCTTAAGACATTTGAAAAGAAAAAATCCATAATGGGATAAGTTATACAAGGTGTATCAGAATATAGTACCGTAAATTGGGGAATATATAGATATTGACGAGGTATCAAGAAAAGTTAGATAACAGTTTCCTGTAAACCCACCCGTTTCCAATATATAGGGTGATGAAGTGATATTGAAAAATACATGTTTTTTAAAATATTTTCACTTAGGGTAGATACTTAAACTTTAAAATAGGTACACGTTAATTGTTTACTAATACGAATTATTACACTTCATTTCGACAAAGTAGGATAATCCATTGACATAGAATAAGGGGGTTATCAAACAATTTTGACCTATACCTTTTGCACACCCTGTATTTCACAAAAATTAAAACTCATAATTATTGCACACACAATTTGCCACAAAAAATGTACTCTTGGTTAATTTCTGTAAAGCTTTCCATTTTTCGAGATATTTTAAATTAAGTCATCTCAACTTATGAATGAAAACAGCGTATTATTAATTTTTTCAAAAATGCAAAGGATTATTTTATTAATTCGAAACTAGTATCTGATTTAAATCAAATACAGTAAGTTGACAAACATGTACATATTTGGTAAAACTAGTGTTTCATTCATATTAGTTTTACTATTAAAATACAAATAATTACAAACTGTTGCTGAATCTAGTAGACTTCTCTTACTCGGTGTAGTTGTCAAAAGTTATACTCGTTCAATATGTAACTACAGTTTGCTTATTTCTTATTATTTTGTTAATAATATAATCACACACAAAAATGATAACATACATATTTTCTGAATATGTTGACCGCAGCATTTAGTACTAGGAGAATGCCAAGGCAATTCTGAAAAGACTGTAAAAAGATATGCAGAGAAATATCCAGAACATATTGTTCCCAATAGAAAAACTTTTGTGGCAGTAGATAGACGGATAAGGGAAATGGAACTGTTTTACCTGCTGCTCAACATCGTGGAAGTGAAAGATTAAAACACACATTGTGAAATGAAAAAACTGTTTTAAATTTAGACGATCAGAACCCAGGAATAAGTTCCAGAAGACTTTCACTACAAACGGGAGTTTCTCAGGTAACATGTTGGAGAATTATAAAGATCGATAGCTGTATCCCTATCACCTGCAACAAGTTCAGAACCTTATAGAAACCGACTACCAACCTAGAGTTGAGTTCTGCAACTGGCTGCTAAAACAAATTAGAAGAGATAATGAATTTGTTAACCAATATTCATTTTACTGAAGAAGCAACTTTATCAGAAATGGCATATTTAACATGCATAATGAGCATGTTTTCAACATAAATTTAAAATAAATGTTTGGGCTGGAATAATACACAATCAGCTGATAGACCATTCATTTTAGAAGAAAATTTAACTGGAGATCGATATACAGCTTTTTTAAGAGAACATTTCATAGGTTTATTTGAAAATGTTCCTTGTTATCGAAGACAACATGTGGTTCATGCATGACAGGCAATCAGCTCATTTTGCATTAACTGCAAGGGAGTGGTTAAATAACAATTTTCCTGACAGGTGCATTGGACGTGAAGTAAATGCTCCAGTTAATTGGCCACCTTGATCCCCTGAGTTAAATCCTATGGACTATGGAATTTGGGGTATTTTAAAGCAAAACGTTTATTTTGAACCTATTAATACTGTTTGTCCATTTCAAATGGACCTGTACCTTGCCGAAGTTCTAGATCACTAGAACAAGTGAAATGGTTTGCGTGTTCTAATGAACTAAAGAGCCAAACTACAGGTCCAACCAAAGTAGTAGGCAGCGACTCTTTCAGTATTTAGAGTGGCAGAGACCATAGGGGTCGGTATGTCAGTCTAGGACACACTACCGCGATGTAGAAGTCGATGGAAAACCACCACATTACGTCCCAAGTACACGGCATACTTAAATTGCAATAAAAACGATGGCATTCTCTGGGGTGAAAGATTCCGAAGTTAAAATCGTCCCCCATTCGGATCTCCGTGAGGAGACTACTTTGGAGGATGAGATCGGAAAGTTCAGAATAAGAGTCGGGAACATTTTGCGAGTCAGAGCGTGGAATGTTATAAAGCAAGTAGGTAAGCTAGAGAAACTGAAAATTGAAATGAATAGGTTAGCACTAGACCTAGTACGGATCAATGAAGTGCAGTGGCCAGAAACGGGGGATTTTTGAAGTGGAAACTTCAGGGTAATTCATACAGGAGTAGAGGAAGGAAATTCGTGTGTGGGGATAGTTATGCGAAAAACTATAGAATAACGTGTAGAAAACTACTTACAAAAGATCAAAAAAGTACTCATTGCTAGATTAGAATCTAAACTGGTAAACACAGTAATAATACAAGTATACATGCCCATATCTAGCTGCATTGACGAAGAGGTAGAAGCAATTTACAATGATATCGAAGACATATTAAGATGCGTAAAAGGACATGCAAATTTAATAATTACGGGGGATTTTAATACAGTGGTTGGTTTAGACACGAGAAATGACAGGGGAAATAGGCTGGTAGAATTTTGCAACAAGAACAATTTAACCATCACAAACACATTATTTCAACATCATGCTAGAAGAAGATATACGTGGAAGATGCCAGGAGATATAGGAAGATATGAAATAGATTACATTCTTGTTAGACAACGATTTAGGAATCAAGTAAAAGACTGTAGAAGCTACAGAGAAGCAGCTGTAGACACTGACCACAACATCATAATTATGAAGACCACACTTAAATTTAACAATTTGTAAAAAAAGAAACGGGAAAAAGGCACTTTGACTTTGAGAAACTAAAAGATAAAGATATTCAAGAAAGATTTGAAAAAAGTCAAATGAATTGCTGAAAGATATCGAGAAAATCTCTGATACTACGGAAGTAGAAATAGAATGGAATAACATTAAATTCAGCTTAAACATGGCGGCCAGAGATATTTTGAGGTATACACAAAAAGAAAATAAGAAATCATAGATTATAAATGATACCCTGAATTTAATAGAAGAAAGACAAAAATACAAAAATAAATCAGACGAAATAGGAAAACAGAGATACAAAGCCATAAAATAGGAAATTATTTGCAAATGCAGGAAAGCCAAAGAACAATGGATTGATGAAAAGTGCAAAGAGGTACAAACTAAGATGGAAATAGGAAAGACAGACGAAGCATACAAACTAATTAGAATCAATTTTAGGGATATAAAACCGTATAGCAAAAATATAAAGGATGCGGGAGGAAACGTCATTATAGAAAATGTAGAGAAACTGGGGAGATGGCAAGAATATATAGGGAATTTATATGCAGGAGAGGAACTAACAGCAATAGAACAGGAATAAGACATTGAAAATGATGACTTGGGATATCTATCCTATACTTAGAAATAAGTTTGAATTAGCACTAAAGGGTCTGAAACATGGTAATGTGCTGGATACAGATAAGGTGTAAGCAAAAACTCTCAAAGCCACTGGACAAGCAGTCTGTTCCAACTTGTAAGCTATACGTATGAGACAGGCGAGATACCCAAAGATTTCAAATGTAACTACATAGTAACTATACCAAAAAGAAAGGCACGGAGAGATGTGAAAATTTTAAAACGATAAGTTTGACAGCACACGTGTCAAAAATATTAACTAGAATAGTACAAAGACGATTGGAAAAACGAGCTGAAGAAATACTAGGAGAAGATCAATTTGGGTTTAGGCGAAACAGAGGAACACAGGAGACTATTTTAAATCAGAGTGATAATGGAGAAAACAATAGAAAAAGGAGATAGCATGTATATAGATAGGCTTTGTAGATCTGGAAAAAGCATTCGACAATGTAAAATGGAAAAAAATGTTCGAAATACTCACAAAGATTGGAATGAGTTATAGGGATAGAGGAATAGTACATAGCTTATACAAAGAGCAAACAGCAGTAATAGAATTAGAGCAGGAACGTAGACAAGTAAACATTAGGAAAGGGAAGAGACAGGGATGTGCCCTTTCCCCATTAATTTTTAACTTGTACATTGAAGAGGCAATGAATACTGTCAAATACAGGAAAACATTTGGAATTACTATGCAGGGACAAAAAATTAATATGCTTAGATTTGCAGATGACATACCAGTATTAGCAGCTAGCAAAGAAGTGTTAGCATATGCTCGTAATGAAATGGAAATGGTTCTAACAGAGAGATACGGTATGAAAGTTAACAAAAATAAAACTAAAGTACTAGTATGCAAAGGAGGAGAAAATAAAACAAAAATGAGAATAGGTAACAGAACTTACAAGAGGTTAAGGATTTCTGCTACCTAGGAAGCCAAATAACGCAAGATGGGAAAAGTACAAAAGATATAAAACAAAGATTAGCACAAGGTCGCTACATTTAACAAGAAAAAGCAACTACTGTGTTCAAATACAACAAACATAGAAACAAGAAAAAGATTGCTTAATTCATATGTGTGGAGCACAGCACTGTATGGCCGTGAAGCCTGAACAGTAGGATAAGAAAAAAGTTGAAGCCTTTGAAATGTGGTGCTTCAGACGTATGATGAAGATATCATGGACAGATAAAGTTAAAAACAAAGAGGTACTAAAATAGTAGGGGACAGAAAGAAATATGTGGAAAACGGTAAAGAATAGGAGAGATAGGATGATAGACCACATACTACGGCATGAGGAAATAGTGCGGAATATATTAGAAGCAGAGATAGGAAAAAGAGAAGTAGAGGTAGACCTAGGTTAGACTACTGCACACAGATAGTGAAAGATGTAGGCTGTAGGAATTTCAGGGAAATGTGTACCCTAGCTCAGAATAGAAATCAATGACACACATCCAACCAGTCCCAAGATGGATAAACTACAGACGAAAAAATAACTGTACTTAAACATGATGATTATTACAAGCAACTACAAGTATTGGTGGGGCAATATTCTCGAATAATGTTAATTGTGTGAAAGGATTTACTGGAAACTATTAATTCGGCAAATGTCTAAGTGTTGGAGGATCTTGGTAGCCACAGGCTGCTTAACTCCCTTCACATACCTCGGAATCTCAGTGAAATAGGGCATATAATTAGAAAACAATAGAAGGGGAACCGAGCTGTATATAGGCTAATGACAAAAAATAAGCGCAGATAAATCTGATGATTATTATAAATAACTACAGGTGTTGATTGTAAAATATCTGCAACCAATGTTGACTGTGAGAAAAGATATATTGGAAAAAATATTAAATCGGCAAATGTTCAAGTGCTGGGGGAACTTGGCAGCCACAGCCACAAGCTGCTTCACAACTACTGAATGTCAGAGAAATAGGGTATATAATTGTAAAACAATAGAAGGGAACCAAACTGCATCTAACAAGAAAGAACAGAGCCTATGATGAAAGGCAACAAACATATAAACAAGAAGAAAATTGTTAAAAGCTTATGTGTGGAGCACAGCACAGTATGCCTATGAAATATGGGCAGTAGGAAAAGCAGACAGAAAAACGGTAGCAGCCTTTTGGATGTTGTGCTTTAGATGTATGCGGATGATAGCATGGACGGACAAAATTAATAACAAATAGGTTGTAGAAATAGTAGGGCAATAAAGATATCTGTGGAAAACAAAAAATAAAACTAGGAGAAATAGAAGTGCAGAAAACGTTCTAAGGTATTTTTGGGGAATAGTATGGGGTATATTACAAGCAGAGATAGGAAAAAGGAGGTAGATGTAGACCTAGATCAGATAGTGAGAGATGCAGACTGTGCAAATTTCAGGGAAATGTGTAGGTTAGTTCAGAATAGGAAACAATGAAGATACGCGTCTAACCAGTTCCAGGACTGAAGACCTAATGATGATGAATACTGTTCATGAGTTAAGAGAGAGGATGGAAAATGCTTTTAGGGACTTGGCCAATTCTAGGTTTATTCTATAAAAAACTACCCATCAGATTAAGAAACGAGCCCGAAAATGTATTCAAGTTGGAGGACGTCACTTAGAACATTTACTTAAATGAGCAATATGAACTAAGTTTTATTTTGTAGTTTGTAGCGGCTCAGTAAGTAAATTTTGGCTTGTAGAGTCAAATATTTTTCAATTTTCAAACACTGACAAGTTTATTAAAGACGTTTTTTTTACTAAGTGTATTTCATTTAAATCAGATACTAGTTTCAAATTCATAAAATAATTCTTTGCATTTTTGAAAGAATTAATAATCCGTTGTTTTTATGCATGAGTTGAGTATGACTTAATTTAAAATATCTTGAAAATGGAAAGCTCCACAGAGATTAACCAAGAGTACCTTTTTTTGTGGCAAATTGTGTGAGAAATAATTATGAGTTTTAATTTTTATGAAATACGGGGTGTGCAAAAAGTATAGGCCAAAATTGTTTGATAATTCCCCTTATTCTACGTCAATGGATTATACTATTTTGTCGAAATGAAGTGTAATAATTTGTGTGAGTAAACAACTAACATGTACCTATTTTTAAGCTAAAGTCTCTACTCTAAATGAAAATATTTTTCAATATCACTTCATCACTCTGTGTAATGGAAACATGTGGGTTTACAGGAAACTGTTATCTAACTTTTCTTGATAACGCATCAAGATCTATATATTCCCCAATTTACGGTACTTTATTCTGAAACACCCTGTATATCACAATTTCTTGTTATTGTGATTATCAATTGGTTATTAGATATTTATAATAGACTACGCAAAAACCTTAGAACTGTTATTAGCACGACTTTAAAATATGTTACATTTAACGAAAGTCTCTGTTAAGTCTCTTTTAATATTTTTAATATCTATTACTATGCGCTGCATGCATGTCCAGTTACCTAAGCAACATATATTTGTGTATGTTAGAGTTTTATCGGAATGTCATACGGAATTGTCAACTTTAGTAAATATTATTCATATTTAATACAAAAAGGCGATTTACTGAGCTATTATAAGTTATTTCCGACATTTGATAACTTGAGAAGAGTTTACAAATTAACATATGGTCCTTTAAGCCGAATGTATCACAGCAATTAATCGAAAGGTGTAGCTCATTAGTAAGAAATACAGCATAATTTATAGTGCATGCAGCTATCAGTATGTGGATTCAAATACAAATAAGTCAAACGAATCAAGGTAATGCTTCACAAGAAGCAAGTAATGACCACAATCTGCCAAGGTTACTCTATCAACAATAAATAAACCTGCTGATCAGATTTTATTATCGACAGCATAAGTTAATGTTCAGAATTCTAAACAAGAATTCACAAACGTTCGTTTGTATATTACTAGATTCCGTATCACATTCAAATTTTGTATCAAAACATGTCAGTAAAATATTGAATTTAAGGGTCATTCCCACTAAGTTAGTAGTGTCAGGCGTAAACCAAGGTACAACTCAATCAAGTACGAAACGGAAATAATTTTGCACTCCAAGATAAATAATTTCAAGACAAAAATAAAGTGTTTTGTATCACCTGAGATAACCAGTGCACTTTCTAACGTAACAATTGATATTACCAAATTCGAAATTCCTGCTAACATAAAACTTACTGACCCAACATTTAATGTAGCGGGTAAAATAGATATTCTGGTTGGTGTTACATTATTCTCTGACCTCATTTGTATATATCAAATTGAAAACGCAAACGGCACTATTTTACAAATAAAAACCAAGTTTGAATGACTGGTAGCAGGTTCATTACAAGAACCTATACAAACTAAAGTTTCACCTTTTTTAACTTTAACGAAATTAAATAAAAGTCTCCAAACATTCTGAAAAATCGATAAGTTTCACATTAAGGATAGGTTCTTAACCGCCGATGAGCAACACATACAGACTTTTTTCAAACAAACCACCCAATAGGCCAGAGATGGAAAATTTATTGTGAAACTTCCAACAAGGGATAACTTACATGAGCTAGGTAATTCCCGAGAAATAGCAAAAAGAAACGATTCCTGATGATAGAGATACGTTTTCAAGCTAATCATCCCTTAAAACAGCATTACATGCAATGCATAAGGGATTACTTAAATCAAAATCATATGTCATTGATTAACCTAAACTCAGAGCTTTTGTTTTACTTACCTCATTACACGGTAAGAAAAAATTCAAGTTCTACTGCCACAGTACGAGTGGTATTTGATGGTTCAGTTAAACCGCAAGCGGGACAGTGTATAAATGCCTAACCATATGCAGGGCCTACATTACAAGATGATTTGTTTTCCATAACTATACTATTTAGAACATACACGTATGTGCTTACAGGAGACATAGCTCAAATTTATAGGCAAATTTGGATTCATCCTGATGAATGGAAATTTGAAAAAAAAATTGGTGGGAAGATCTTGGTGTTCCGCTCGTAACTTTTCAATTAAATACGGTAACATTCGGAATGACCTCAGCACCATTGTAACCTTCGGTTTAGTTTACGAGTACATTTCACTCATCGTACATATTTTCATATTTAAAATTCCATATTTTAATACAATAATGTTACAATCTAAATTCCTAAAAACCCAAGTTCGAGTTTCAACACGTTCTTATCCTATTCTTGGTAAAGGCAGGTGGCCGGAGTTCTAAGAAATCATGCCACAACCGCATGTCGTTCGAATATTTTGGCTATTAGCTATCTTTCTTAGTTACAGTGTTAAAGGATTGGCGTCACTTACCTACGATCGCGAGGAACGGGGTGCAGAGGTTCATCCCTATAGTTTTTAAGTCAGTTGGTCTTAGCTATGTAGAGGGTTAACACGTGGATAGTTTGGCAGGCCGCAAGACGCGAGGGTGCAACAATCACGTGCAAGTAATTCATCGGGTCATGTCGAAGTCGATTATCGGTTCTTCGAATGAAGTAGCTCCTTATTTCTGTATTTGGAGGATTTTCAAAGCACGTGGATTAAAGTATTGGTCATACCACGACGTTCTATTTACGATCAAGATACGGATTATTTATTTGCATTCACAAACGGTAGTGATAGTGAAAGGACCTTGTTAAGAGTAAATCCTCACCTAACGAACTTGTATAGTAGTTATACGGTAGGATAAGTAATCATCGTTACATAAATTAATGATAAGTTATTAGAAATACATTGATTGAGTGAGGTTAGTGCGAATATCTGTTTCGCTTGTTTTCTACAATTATTACCCTAAGAGGCCGCGAGGTAAATGTCGCTTCTATTATAAAGTTACCGGTTCAGTGTTGTCAAAGTTCATTTACGTATATGTATTTTCTATACGTACAGCAATTGTTTCTCACTCCCGATACAATCAGGAACGTTTCATAATTCCGTGGGATTCTTCGAGTTTCACTTCTCTAATAAACCGTTTGATGATGGTGCCGACCTGGAGTCCAGTCCAACATGCAACGCAGGCTTGCCAAGTATGCTAAATTCCTGCGAAAGTAAACATCAGTATTGTAAGTCATTGTTATCCTCTATGAGCTTTTACTGTTTACATTTTTGCTTACATCTTTGTATATTTTATGACTGATCAAAGTAATTATTCTAATTTACGTATCTAGTAAGTCACTTTAAACGTAGTGGTAGGAGGATCCTTAGGGCAAGTTATAAAACGACTCTGAGTAAATACATATTGTTGGTTATATCTGATTTGCCGTAATTAATATAGAACATTATTATTGTAGTGGTCTATAATTTCAAGGTGCAATTAATACTAGGTAATTGTCACGATACAAGGTATTATTTTAAGATACCTAGACAACTTGAGTTAATTAAAATTAAAAGTTTAAGAATCACCGATTCAGAAAAGTTTGTATAACCTAAATAGAAGTGCTAACATTAGCTGATAATTATACATTATTTTCGGAAACCAGGGGACACATATCAGCTTGGTTAGTGAGTTTATATAAAATTGTCCTAGTATTTAGTCATACGGGTTCTTGCCCGCAAGGTGCAAAGTTTCGCTAATTTGGTTGTACCCCTATCCAGGCAAGGAATCCGCGTCCTTTTAAGACGAAACCTAATTAAAAATAAGGGTGGTGCCCACAACCTTAATTTACGACAATACCGTCCCAGTATTCCCCCGATCCGACCCCACCCCATCGCGACTGTAGCTAGTGTCAATCCCCCCCGCCGCCTTCCATCGTTCTGTAAATTTGGCACGTAACACCATGTCTAACAATCAGGTGTCTATTCGAAATTGTGGAATTGAATAAGAATGATTACCACCAAGGAATCAGAAATAATCAAGAAAAATTTTTATGTAGACGACGTGTTATTTGGTTCAAATTCTGTTAATGAATTAAAAGAGATTAAGAATAATCTTTCTGCTATCCTAAGCGAATACGAGCTTATTCTTAGGAAGTGGAGGAGTATCTCCCCCAACTTTTGGAAAAGGGTGAAAATCTTACGGTTGCACCAATAAGTAAAATTCTAGGGATCTTATGGAATCCAACGATTAATAGCTTGTGTTACTCAATGACATAGGGAATGGATGACCACAGCTAGTGTTACAAAACATAATATTCTGTCAGTCACTGCACAATTATTTGATCCTATTGGCCTCGTAGCGCCCATCATTGTTGTTGCTAAGTTAATTATTCAAGAACTCCTGGCATCTAAATTTAAGGTGGGATGAGACTGTTCCACATAATATTCATACAGAATGGGTATTTTTTTTCAGAAAAGAATTACCATTGATAAATCAACTCACTATACCCAGGTGAATAATTCTACAAACAGCATTATATAAAATTCATGGATTTGTCGATGCCTTTGAACGGGCAAATGGTGCTTGCATTTATGTAAAATCACGCGATATTAATAATCAACATATTATCAGGTTGGAGTTGCAAAATTTAGGGTAGCTCATTTAAAGGTTGTATCGTTGCCCAGATTAGAGCTTCTAGCAGCTGTGTTATTAGCGCAGTTATTAGATAAGATGAAAAACATTCTGAATTTGCAATACATCAAAGAATATTGTTGGAGCGATTCTAAAATTGTTTTGAATTGGATTCACTCTAGTCCTAGTAAATGGACTACGTTTGTTGCAAATAAGGTAGCTTTAATACAGGAGCTTTTGAATATCAGTGACCGGTACCACGTCAGTTCCTTGGAAAATCAACCAAATGTTTTATCACACGGCATAACACCCAACAAATTAATCGATTGCCACATTTGGTGGAATGGTCCACATTGGTGGACAACCATGGATAATTGTAGTACTGAAAATTATAGCATGGTGGAAACCATGCCAGAACGAAGGAAGGTGATAAATACATTTGTGTGCACAATTCAAAGTACAAATCTTCTCTTCGAAAGATATTCATTACTAAATACACTTAGACGAATAACAGCATTATGTTTACAGTTTAAATTCAACTGTAAAAATCCTAAACTTAAGAAAATAGGTTTTATGAAAATCAACGAACTAAATGAAGCACTACACCGTTTGATCAAGGTTGCTCAAGTTTAGTCATTTTCTAGGGAGTATGAGGATTTGAAAAATACAAATCTCTTAATTGAAGAAGTAACCTCTTAAGTTAAATCCTTTTATGGACGAAAAAATTTAATTAGAGTAGGAGGCCGCTTACGGAATTCAATGTTCAAATTTGATAAACGGCATCTTATTCTGTTGCCAAAAAATCATATTTTAAC
This sequence comes from Platerodrilus igneus, assembly GCA_036346225.1. Classification (NCBI taxonomy): domain Eukaryota; kingdom Metazoa; phylum Arthropoda; class Insecta; order Coleoptera; family Lycidae; genus Platerodrilus; species Platerodrilus igneus. The sequence continues at coordinate 1,584,349 of JARFIW010000892.1, read as the reverse complement.
AAAATTGATTTTTGAAAATCAGCATGTGTTATCATTACACGCAGGTGCAAATATATTATTAAGTACAGTGAGAAAAAATTATTGGCCTATTTCTAGCAAGTGTACTGCTAAATACACAGTTAAACATTGTATAAAATGTTGCAGATATAATCGTGTAACAGAAACTCCCATAATTGTCGAATTACATAAATTGCGAGTAACTGCAATGCTTCCCTTTCATACAGTAGCTATAGACTATGCGGGTCCATAGTTAATAAAGGATAAATGTGGTAGAGGTAGCAAAATAACAAAATGCTATATAGGTGTTTTTATTTGCTTCTCAGTAAAAGCAGTACGTATTGAACCAATTACTTCGCTAACCACAGATGCATTTTTTACAGCGTTTAGACGATTTATTTCTAGGGGCGAAGTAAACCATTGCATGTGTTTAGCAACAATGGTATAACTTTTCAAAGCACAAAATCTGAAACATGTACACATTTAATGATGACATTACCAAAAGTATTGTTGATCAGGGCATCAGTTGGCATTTCATTTCCCCAAATGCTCCTCATTTTGGCGGTCTCTGGGAGTCTGGTGTAAAAAGTATGAAACATCATCTTACCAGAGTAATGTCGAAGGCAAGTTGAAGATTTATACACAATCTTGACACAGATTGAATCCATGTTAAATTCGCGACCTATAACTCCTCTTTCTACGGATCCCCATGATCTTCAAGCATTAACACCAGCTCATTTCTTAATTGGACGTACACTTACAGCCATCGCTGATCCAGACGTAATCGATATTCAGTTGAATCGATTAAAAAGATTTCAACACTTTCAACAAATCAGTCGGCACATTTGGAAATGGTCTGTAGAGTACATTTCTCGACTTCAACAGCGTTACAAATGGAAGCAATCCGCATAAAAGTTTGCATAGGTAAAGAGCTTCAAGTCATCAGCAAAGAGTAAACACTGAGCAGATGTGAACACAGAAACAACATCATTTATAAAGAATAAAAATAATATTTGGCCAAGCTGTGATTTCTGAGGCACTCCTGAAATCACAGTTATTAATTTTGATTTGATGCCCCAGATATGTATGTATTGTGATCCGTCATATAAATAGGATGAAATCCATATCAGATAATTCTTGCATTCCGAAGGCATACAACTTTTTCCACTAACAAATTATGGCAAACAGTTTAATTGCCTACAGACCCTTGCGAAACTATTGCAATGAATCGATTATTTTTAGTTTACATATTGTCCTCCTAATAAATAATTTTGTGTTATAAATTTTACTCAACACCCTAAAACTGGTGTAATTTGTATAAAATAAATCTCAATAAGTTCTACAGATCAGAAATCAAAATCTATTATAGCAAAGTAAATAAAGTCACAGGTTCAATGCGCATCTACCAGTTTTGTAACATGCCACAGGTTGTTGTTCTGTTGAACACTGCCGGCTGAATGGAAAATCCACCACTTGTAGTCCAAATACCAGCCCGTAAACATGATTTGTTAAGTGCTCTGGCAGCAAGTCTACAGATCGCTATTTCCATGGTCCATCTAAGTAATTAACTGACACCAATTAACCAAAGGTGCGTATAATTTCTATACGTAAAATTTAATAAAATATTATTTTCTTGTAGTGCAACTACGTTTAATTATAGATTTAACTAAAACAAAATTTAATACAGCTATGAAAAGCTTTTGTAATCGTAACATATGATGTCACTTTGAAAAGCGGCAACACGTTTTTAACCAAGATGTATTTAACTACCGTTGCAGTACTTTGACCTCGAGAAATTGAAGCAGGGACACGTTTGGATGTCATAAGCGACTATGCAAGTTGGAGGCTCGGTCTAGGTTATGTTCAAGTAATCAACTTGCTACGTCATGGAAAAGCCATAATTGCTTCGCCTGTTATGTACGGTGAGTCGTTACAAAAACATTTCCCTTGAAATTCGAACTTGTAATATTAAATGAACTGTACTTAATATTATTGATCTAAAAATTTTGTAGTATATTAACTGATGGAAGATCGTGTATAATGTTATTTAAAATTGTTTAAAATTCATGTATAAAATAAAATTGATTTTTGAAAATTTTCATATTAGAGAGTGATTATTAAAAATGCACTGAAATTTTAGTAATTGTAATATATAATGACCTTGTGGTCTTAACTGTAAGTCGCAGGGCCTCAGATCTGATCACCTTCGATAACCAAATATGTTTTTTATTATGAAGTATGAATTCAACATTAAATTACTACAAACGGTTTAAAGAGAAATAACTTTCATTTGATTTTGTGTAAATAAATTCTTCTGTAGAAATAGATGCTTTGAGTCGACTTAAAATTTATTCATTCAGGTTTATGACCATATAAATTAACAATAGAGACAAATTTCAAACTATGCAGTTATGGTCGTAAAGACCGACTCAGAGATTATAAAAACTGGTTAGAGATATCAATTAATTGACTATAAGAACTATTTGCTTGGCTATCACCTGCAGTGTTAAAGGTAATAGTATCTATTTATAATTAAATTAATTAGAAAACCAAGATAAAGTAACTTCAACTGTAAATTCTTTAAGATACGTTATACACTATAAAGCTTCTACTTTTGCGCTGTAGTGTTGTCTTGTAAATTAATTTAAGCAAGTAGTGGCGCCGTATAATGTCCGTAGAATAGGAACCCCCTTGATAGTCTCTACAATTAACCAAAGGAGATAGTGTCCCAAGCTAATCCGGAAGATTCCAAAGTTCATTTAACCACGGAAAACAACAAGAAGAAGTTTAAAAGTGGATAATATTAGTGAATGTCGATATTTTAAATTTATTTTTTAAACAGAATTATAGAATTAATACTCACATAAAATAAGATAGCCACTATTGTAACAAGTTTTGAAAAGCAATAAAGATTTCTTTAAAATACAAAGTAATAATCATTAAATCGAACAGGCGACTGGACAATGTCCCGGCTGAAATTGTGCGAACAACATGAAAACATACTATGAGTTTAATACCCATCCAGATTTTATTGGTATACGCAAATAGTATCGTGGGAGACAGCTGTAAAATAAATATCCATAATGTTAAGTTGGTTTAAGCACGTGATGATCATTTGGATAAATGACGGGCAACAAAGAGGAATACGAATCAGAGTAGCATAAAATCATGTCGAAAACAAATGAACAGGGGGTCAAATAGCAAGCGTTTGTTAAACAACAAGTAGGTTACACAAGGTCGATGTAAGGCAAGCGTATGTAAGCGTTGTTCGATCACAATCCGTTAGTGGAAATTTATTAGTGTCAGCCTAAAGTTTGAGAATATGGTTTCAACGTAAATATATAAGGGTGATAAAAGTAAGTGTTTGTCCGAGAAATAACTTGGGGTTTTATTAAAAGGGAGATGAAGTGAACTAAAGAGAAAGTGGTATATCAAACGTAAAGTGCTGAAATTTATGGGTTTTCTCCTAGAGGACTTTATATGTAAAATCAAGAAAGTGTGAGATGAATATAACTGCTTGTCTATAATATATTTGCATATTCTTTTACTATGTGGGTATAATATCATTGCGGTATTAACCAAATATTATTGATTGTCTATTATATATTTGCATATTATTTGATTGTGTTTGTGTAGTAGGAATATGGCGTTTATTATGTTTAGCAGTTGCGTGTACAGTATTACGTTAACCCCAGGTGTAATTTATTATGCTCTGAATGTGGTCACAAATATTATCGTCAAACGGTTACAGATTTACAAGCAAAAAAAAATCAATTACAAAATAAGCAAGCGGCTTGCCTTGATTAATAGCTGTAGCCAAGGGTATGTTTCTGTGCTCGTTGCTTCCAGCCGAACATCACTGCTGAGTTCTTTATGTAGATCAAGTTGCATGTGGTCCGTTTCTTATATTTTGCCCAAATTCTTGCAGGGAAATTTTAAACCTACACAGTAATGGAACATGCGATAATAAGATAATTAACAGAAATGTATGAGGAAACTTGGTATTCTATCCACATGATACTACAGTAAAAATGGTAAGTTTAATGATTCATTTTTACCAAGTAGGATCCAACGTTTGCACGAACACGAAACAATGAATTGATATTATTATGATAGAATTCTACTTGTTAAAATTTTATTTCCTTAACCAATAAAATCTGCACCTGATTATAAAATGTTTGTGTGGCGCTTTTTAACCCACATTACCATTTTCGTGTATAGTAATTAAGGATTCTAAAAATGCATCCGAAATTTGTTTACTAGTGAAGTATGGGTTGACAGGATAAATACCTTTCCCAATACTAATGCTCTTGGTAATTTACAAAGCTTTAGAAAGCAACTGCAACATATGTTTTCTGCAATTACAAGTCTATTACACATACACATTTATCCAAAACAGTTTCTGAGATATAACCCTCATATTTAATGTTATCGCTGTGTTACTTAAAGTAACATACTTTAAGATGTTTTATTATGCTGAATAAACCACCAAATTTTAATTTTTATCTTTACTTTCAGGAACAACTTATGTTAAGCATAATACCTGAGCATATAATAAAAGAAGTGAGAAGAGATATTATAAATAAAATTGAATATGTTGAAAAAATGTTTAAATTACCTACATCAGACCCAACAGAGTAAGTTGAAAGTACAATCATAAATTTGAAACTAGTAATAATATCGGTAACATTTCAGAATTCCTTATATTCGGAAGTACGATAATGTCACAGTTTTATATGCCGATATAGTAAACTACACGGCAATGACAAGTAAACTGCCTGTAAAACTACTTGTGGAAACACTTAATGATCTTTTTAGTGGGTTTGATGATGCTTCTGAGGTATGTGATTAATACCTGATATTACTAACACTGAACATGATATTTTGTTAGGAACTCAATGTTCTTCGAATTAAATTTTTGGGAGATTGCTATTACTCTGTTGCTGGACTACCACCAAATCCTGCCCCAAATCACGCTGAAGCTTGTATAGATCTGGGTTTAAGAATGATTTCTATAATACGCATAGTTAGGTATTTAGATTGGACAATAATTGGTTGCTGTATTTAAATTTATTTCAAAATTGAACCAACTAAAATATACATTTGGTAATAATTAAAAAGAAACTTATTAAAAAAGATTGTAGGTGGTTTAGCCTGCTTTTTTAGATAATGTTCAATTGAACTCAGTTAATATAAATACAAAGGAGCTAAAATATTTGTTTGCAGTAACTATAGTGACAAGTGTTTGAACAAAAATGGACTGTCCTTAATTTGGTTTGTTAAAACATAGCACTTTCCATAATCTGAAGCCACTATAATTAAATGATTTTTCATAAAAACTTTTTTTTTTATCAAAAATTTATGACGATTAAAGATTGTCTGATTTGAAAACATGATGGTTAACTAATTTTGTATTTATGTAAATAAGTGAATTGTTAAAGAAAAATTTTAAACAGACATAAATTTCAGATGATAAAAAACACGTTGATTTGGTAGAACCAAATAAAGAAGGGATTGTTTGAAAGTGTTTATTTTGATTATAAACACTCAAATTTGTGGAATTCGCTTTATTCTTCCATATAGCACCGATTGAGTTTGATACATTTTTAGCATCATTGTGGTAATTCAGATTTGTAAATCAATTGATCACAGTCCTGGATATTTACAGTGGTAATTACTTCTTTATTATTTGGCAAATTATTATTTTAAATCAAATTTTGAATTTAGAAAAAATTACTTACAGCTAAACCTGACGAATAAGTTGTGCAAAGTAGTAGTCCAAAACATGTTTACTTTATCTATGACTAGCATTGCTATATGTACCGATGTATTAATTGTCATATGTGTTTTTTTTTCATCGGAATGGTGCAGTAATATGTTTGCATAATATTCACTTGTGACGCACACAATCTAAATAAGGTTATTTACATAAGTGAGTGGCCGAACAGTGTTTTCTTTTATGTTAATTTACCTATTGTGAATCAGTATTTGTATGGTTTTAAGTGTGAAATAGAGGGTACAATCTCATTCACTCTTACAACCAAACATAAATAGTTGGCCAGTTTGCAATTATTCATCAGTGAAAAATCCTTGGATCAATTTCTTGCCATTACTTTTTTGTAAATTAAACCATCACTGCATCAATCTGACTCGCATGCCCAACTGTGGGCGTATAATGTTTTTTATATATGCTTAGTTAATACACTAATTCTTTTTGATATGTTATTAATTTTTACCTTGCCATCCTTCAAAACAGTTTGTTTTCTTTCAGCATTTCTTTTATTGTCACTTTAAAAAATCATCTACCACATACCTATTCAATTCCACTCTCAATCCAGCAAACTAATACCAACAGTTGTATATGAAGAAGAAAAATTTCTTTATTAACAGAATTCATATTTACATATTGTTTTTAAAAATTTTTATCGCCATCCCAACTTTATTGCTAATGCTGTGTCTATTCCCAAATGTTAAACTCACATTCAATAACATATGCACATGAAAATTTGCTGCAAGATATTATTTCTTTAGCTGAACATATTTTTCAGTCTGTTACTACTAGAATTTGTCACCCGAATCCATTGCAATCAAAATTAATTTTAACCACAAATTTAAAAGGGTTTGCTTGTACTTGAAGATATTCAGTAGTCCATTATACAGTAAGCTATAAGGATTTGCAACCCTAGTATACTAGGATTTTATATAATATTCTAGTCCTACTAAAGCAGTTTATAAAAAAATAATTAAAAAATTAACTATATAGAATTGGTAATTTTTTGCATTGCAATGAATTTTAACACAAAATATATTAATGATACTCTAACAGATTTGTCTTTAAAATGGTATCGTGAAGCTTTTGATAATTTTACTTAGGTGATCTTAAGTGGCTAGATTTAAAAGTTATAAAAATTTGAATTCTTAAAAGAACATGGACAAAATTAAATTATGAAGAACAGCATAAAATAATATTATTTTCCTATTACCAACATATAAAGAATATGTTTGTTTTATTGACTATTGCTAGAAAAGTAAGCCATTTTTCTAACTAGTAAGGTAAATTTTTTCTTACTATTCTGAAAATAACACACGATTTATTAATCCTCGTATAGAATGTACAATTGCCACGTATTAGTTTCTACAGGTTTCAAAGCTCCAATGTGTAACATTCCTTTATAATCATATTTTATTTTAATTGTTTCTATATTATTAAATCCCACAAATAGGGTTAGGTTATTTCCTTTAAGAAATTTAATTTTTAGGTTACATGCATCATTGATAAAAGAAAGGATTAATTTTGTTGCTCATACTCAGAGATTGTAAAGTTCATTGTGGTGGTTTTAAATTTTAGAAATGATATCAACAATGTAACTTTGTATTCGAAATTATTAGTTTTATGATTCATTTGTTTTGAATAGTAATTTATCACGCTGATGCCTATGACATTATCTAGACATTAAAGAAAGGTCACATGAAAAATGGTGCTTAAAAGAAACAAAAGGTCGCTTTCTCTGGTTCAAACTAACCCCTTCATAAGTTAATTTTACGTATATTTAGATAGAGATAAATAACGAAAGTAATTTTAATTTGCAGTCTTAATTCATCTGTCTGAATTCTGCCGAAGGTATCCCGAATTGTTTTATGAAGGAAAGGCCAATTTTTTATAGAGCACTTTGCAATTAACATCCAAAGAAACAACATGTAGCTTGAGTAGGTTAGTTAACCTTGATGAATTGGTATCAAACTGACTGCAAGTAGCCATTAAAGTTCAAATAATACCCTACCAGGTTGTTACTTTTAATTTTAGGAACACCTTTGTTCTGTTAAATTGACAACTTCATGTTGGACATGTTGAGAACAACTAGTTTTGAAGTCGCTGGAGATAAAGACTTTTAGTGGTATCTGAGTTATCGACAGGCAAAAATCACTCTTCAGGTATTTATGAAAACCTCTGAAACTATATGCTACAGTAATTGTAAATGAATGAACATTTTAAATTAATGCATGAATTGATAAACGTGCCCACAGTATGTTCTTATGGTTAAGTTAAGAATTTAGATAGAAATTTTATGATATATTTGGTTGTTTCCTTTTGTTTGATAATATTCATATGTACTAAATGAAAACATAATTGTATAGTAGTCTTATATTGGTGTTTTTCACAACTTATATAAAGATAACAGTACCAATTTTGTCATAATAAATTATTTTGCAATTAAATAGAGGCGTGATTAAAATTCGTCATTTAAGATTTGATTTTAGAAACCTTCCTATCAGCTAGCAGTTTTCACATAGATGTATTAGTGTCCTTATTATAAAGTTTATTTTAAGTTGGTTTTTAGCATTAGTGTACTCCATTAGTTCTCATGTGAATTTTTAGTCAGAATCACTTTCCTGATCTCAGGTTTTGGCATCCTCTTATTCTTTCTGGGGGTTTTCCTCTATACTACGAGATTAAGTGGCATCCAAGATACTTTCAGATTGAAACATATTTCACACACAATAGCGTTCTGCGACCCTTTTCAAACACTTATATCAACCATCCCTTTGAGTTAGTCGGTAACCATTCTTGTTAGTACAGTAAGGTTTTTGGTACTTTCTGGAAACAGAATTTTTAGTAGAGGAGTTTTTCTGTAGATTTTCTGGGGCCAAAACTGTATGTAACAAATGGTTGAATGGTCATTTTTCTTTAATATAGTTGTTATTTAAACTAGATTGTCCTTCTTCATAGAAACACGCGGACAATTGTTGAGAAACTCGTTTGCAATTGACTCTGCAATGTAGTACTTGGTAATGGTGGAACTTTTCCATGCACCATGACTTTTCAATTGCAATAAATCGCCTCCACTTTTAACAACAAAAGTCACTCAAGTGCAATGCAGGCAGTGTATATTTGATGTTCTGGCAGGTTTAAAAATTCAACTACTCTTTTGGGTTACTGGCTGCGTAATGCACTTCTTATTTCAGTAAGTTAAGAAAACCCAATTAGTTTCCACATGCCTGGGTTTTAAATTTAAATAAGCCTAAATTCAGGCGTTTAAGAATGCGAATAAACTGGTATGAGTTTTTGTATTATCCAGTGTTATATAGAGTAATAAGTCGTTGTCTTGGATATTATATACTGTTAGATTGATTAAATCATCTTCTCTACATGCACCAGAAACACCGAAAATTAGTGCAACTTATAATATAAAGAGGAATCGATGTAATTCACAAGTTATGTTATTATTACCTTAGCGAATAACCACTCCTTATCTGCCACATCGGTAAGGAATTTCGTGACTTGCCCACCAGTGAGTACAAGAGATTTTTCTGTTTGTAGCCATGTTTTTCAATTTCAGGTATGCTATAATTTTTGGATACCTAGAAAACATAATAATAATAATACGAGGTACGTGTTATTTTATATGCATACTTTCCTAAAACGGCCTTCGTTTTATCACTGGACACTTTTCTGCAATATATGCGGACACCGTTTCTTCACCGATTCCTTCAACTTTCTGTTTCACATGCCAATTTTTGAATGTCTTATATTCCTTTTCGTATATACCTGAGGACTTTTGCAGGATCTAACTCATAGTACTGGCAATTGCTGCATCTGCAATTTCTTTCGGTACATTCATATCTATAAACACAACCAGGACTAGTACTTTATTTATAATAAACTTGGCATTTGTCGATTTGTTTTTCTTCACCGCAGACTATATTGACACATCAATATTACTTATTTATAACAAAATTTATGTTTGTCGACTTCTTTTTATTCACAGTCAACTACTATCAACACATCTAAATTTTAGATCAAACATAATAATTTAATTAATTTTTTTTTTATTGATATGATGGTAACAGGAAAATATTTGTACATTATACATTGAGTAAAACAAAGTTTTTCCTTATTTGCAAATATATTTTTGCTCTTAGGAAAAGCTCTTGTTTCCTGATTTATAATGTAAATAATCATTATTACTTTAGTTTTATAAATTTATTTTTAGGGAGAAACGTGAACTTACCATAGATATGCGAATTGGTGTTCATTCTGGTAAAATTCTAAGTGGCTTATTGGGTTCTACAAAATGGCAGTTTGATATTTGGTCAACAGATGCACACATTGCCAATAAAATGGAAACAGCTGGTGAGGCAGGGTATGAATCTTCAAAAGTAACATAATAATGCAATGGTACATTTTAGTCATGTTCATATAACACAACAAACATATGATCTTATCAAAAAAACGTACAATATTGTACCGACTCAAAGAGGCTCAACAAATAGTAATTTAATACCTTTTAACTTGACAACATATTTAATTTCGCCAGAAACTCCAGTAAGAATTCAATGCTAATAATTAATAAATAGCTCAAAACTTTTAGCCAAAGGAAACCAGTCAGCCAATAGCAAAATCACCACGAAAAAGTATTTTGAAGAAAATGACTTCTATAGAAGAAATAGACAGCACTAGGAAAAATGATAGTATTAGGTTCGATATCGAAACAGGCGAAACTCACAATGGGTCAAGTTTACCTAGCATATTGGATACTACAATAAGTAACAACAATGGATACAATAATGTACGTTATGAACGTAGAGAATCTCTTAGAACTGTAATGACCCCGATTGAAAGCATAATCAGTAGAAGACCTAGTGTTAACCCAACTCCTGATAAACGTGTTAGTAAACGGCGTGTTACTCCTTGTGATATTAAACGTCGCACTGCTTTTATGGATAATAATATAAAACAGTATCTTGTACGTTTACGAAATACTAATGAAAAACTTGAGGAAGCCATTGATGAATTACCGCTTACTAAATACGAGTAAGTTATTTTGTTTAAACTATTAACACAGTAAATTATATCATGAAATAAAGGACATTAAAATGTTATTAATGAATATGGTTCTTAATTATTGCATGTGCTGTAACACTTCGCCCTCCTCCCCTGACCTATGTAGCAGTCAAAGAAACAAGGAACAAGTTACCTAATACATGTATAATCGAATGCCAACTCTATATCACTTTTTATGGTTCAAAATTGCAATACAAGGGTCCACTTACCTATTCCATAAGGTTTTCACTATTTCTGGCCCAATAGTCTTCACTCTACTTTCCTCAAACGCCTCGGCTACTCTACAGCGGAGAGTACATGGACATGTCCCTGGGTAGTTAGGCCTAGAATTCTGAAACCGATACTGGTGAGTTAACTTACCTAAAAGTTTACAAAGTATTTGTACCTAAATGTATTTCAACAAACCCCTTTTTATTGGAATATATATCTCAACATTCGTATCAAGTAATGAATTTAATAACCTTTAATATGGTGATATAATTATTTACATTTACTATATCGACATACTTGAATGCAATAAAAGCAATATCTCTTACTTAACTAAAGTTACTTTAAGTCGAGTGGTTATATATTGTACTAAGCACTGCAAATTTTACAGTTAAAACAAATTGGCTCCAACTTAAACATAGCCAATAGCTCTTGATATTCTATACAAAATTTATAATAATGATTGGTAACGTTAGTAATAATGTCCAAAAATTCCAACCTTAATCTAGCAACTTAACATATTCATGTAAAAGCATAGGTATAACTATATAAAAGTTCATACTTGCAACTCCACGTGTATGCATGCATATACACGTCCGTTCTCTCGAACCATTTATTCAAAAATTCACTCAATACCTGTTTCAGGTATGCAATACCCACTGTTGCTCCACTCTCTACAATACCTCCAAGGTAACTTATTCTCACCAGGGTTGATAATGCTTAACACGGGTGTTGATAAATTTTGTGCTCGAAACTCTTGATATCTCTCTACTCCTGTGCCAACTTGGTTTGGAATTGAGCTTCCAAAATCCGAACTTCCACACTCAATCAATAATGAACCATATAGGTGTGTTTAAGTATCATTTTTTTGCAGTTAATAAACCTGCACTTTCTACCGTTAACCGTCTTACAGCTAAACCATTTCGTTTTTGATTACACTTAAATTTATTACGATTTACTTTTCCTTTACGCGCCGGACTTATGTGTTCTTTATCCACTACTTAAATTCACTATTCTTCCCGTAATAAGCATACTTACTTCTTATATTTGTTCACTAAACATTATTATAATTTACAGGGGCATATAACCAATACTGCTACGCGATCTTGCAGTGTAACCCGTACTAGCTCCGGGCTAGTTATTGTCACATTTACGGGCCTTCTTTCATCTCTTTTTGTCTTTGTGTGGCTTGGTGAGTCTTTGTGTGTCTGAATTTTTCCACTTCCCATATTTATATATCTTTGATCACGTGACTGTTCTAGCCAATCAAAAATCTTACATATTTCACAATCGTACATCATCCCTACATGTGCTTTTAGGTTAATGGTTTAAATCGACTTTCATTATTGCCATTGCTAATTGAAACTACCCTATATTTAAATTTAAGTTATTCTGCAATATTCTACAATACTTCCTGTTAATATTTTTATAAATATCACGAAAAATTACATATTATTACGCACTTCCAGTTTAGAATTCTCTAGAACAAACTAGCATTTCCTTTGGCGCCTTAATTTAAAATCTTCTAAATTTCATGAGATGTTAGATATCAGTTGATAGGTTATGTTCATTTAAAGTGTCAATTGTCACTCAAAGTCGAATTAGGATTGGGTAACTATATTAATTCTGGTCAGTGATGGGTTACATTTTAGATAGAATTATCGGTGATTGGCAGAAAATATCATTTGAAATTTAAATTAATTTAAAAATGTTTTTGGGTGTTACAGTGCATGTAGCTTCAAATCATATTTTTAATCATAATAATAATCGCTCTTCTGATACATATGATATAGGTACATATATATTAAGTGTGGTTAAATCTATATAAAATCGTACACTTTTTTTAAAATCAAAAACATAGTATATGGATGTTTTTCTCATCCTCTTAGCTTGCTACTTGAAATTAATAGATTAAGGTTTTATTTATTTTTAAATTAAACTGTTATTTGTACAATAAAAAATCAAATGGGTTAATTAAAATTAATAATATGAAGCAACCTATAATAAGTTGGAGGTTAACATATTACATTCTAAAACCTCCACCATACATATAGGAAAAATTGACAGATGCTACCAGCGTCAAGCACCTTGAGGCAGCTATTGATGTCCCCAGTCAATTAAACAATAGAAATTATGTTTTATTAGAATTCGTTAAACAATTGGATTTAAAAAATTTTTGCAATAACATTATACTCAACTCTCCTTAAGATAATTGTTAATAGGCAAGTTCATGCTTGGTAGAGAGAGAGAAAGAGAGAAGGAAACTATTGAGCGCCTAAGGGGCGAAGTAATTATTTCTTCTTCTGTTAATTTTATAATAAGCCATTACACTAATATAAACACAAGTGAATAATCAACAAATTTTTGGTCGATTCCTGTTTGTTGGATATCAATTCATATAAACAGCAGAGCACAAATTAACTCTGCAATAGCTTCTCATTTGTGTTCCCTGACAATCTACTGACATTGAGATCTTTTTGATAAAATAGTACTACAATTATTGTACAGTTTATAAATTTAAAATTATGTTTAATACTATTGACAATTTACGATATACTTTCTTTTTAATTAAAAAAGTACCTTTTTTTGATATAAAAAATTGTTACTAAAAATACTATTCTGTTGTTTTTGATCATTCGTCCTTTGTTTATCAAATACCCAAAGGGTTGACAAGAAATCGTCTGCTTATCAAAACAAGATAAAAAACTCAAATACAACGAATACAACCGAATTGTTTCCAATTTTCAAATATCCTTTTACGGTTACAAGATGTCAATTCACTGCAGCGATCAACTATCACTACTAGTAAAAGTCAAAAAGTTTTTGACATTGAAATGAAAACACCTTCAGAAAGCAAAATATATGAAGGACCGAAAACCCAAAAATGTGGAAAAATTGAGTATTATTATTGATATGATATTCTCTACTTTACAAGCTTCAGGTTCATAGCCAGAAGTTTGATTCAATCATTAAATTAGATTATTAGAAGAAAACGGTTTGATTATTATCAAAATTGTTTTGATTCTTCTTTCCCAAACGATATAAGATAGTGCAAGTTTTCTTCTGCATATTTTACATAATAAATCCCACCAGATACATCATAAAACCATTGATTCTTTGTCAGAAATTTATTAAAGTCAAAAATCAGATGGTGGATTTTCATTGTAGATAGAAAAACAAAACTTAGCATTTACGCGAACTAGCAATAGATTATTTGATAAAAACAATGCAAATTTCTTTACAATTTTAGATAAATTTGGCCCAATTATGTAAGAACAATGAAAACTGATTCATGTGAACTCATAAAAGATATGATCCCATACCTGAATGAAAAAATACAAAAAGAATGTATTTATTTAATTGCAAAGAGTGAAAATCGAAATTTTAAATAAAACTAAAATGGCAAAATATTTTTCAATACTATTGGAATATATTTCCAATATTAATCACCAGAAGAAGCAAATTTCTGTCTGCATGGAATATTTAAACGTTGAAAAAACAAATTCAGTATCAACAACCATTTTTTAAACATTATGTCCAATAAGTGACAACAGTGACGGTTTATATAGTATCAAGATTCTTATGTCATAAAATCTGTAAAAATCGATAAACTTCTAGTTGAGCTGATTCATAAGCTGACGCAATTATTTCACAATTTGGCTTTAAGTGCTACATTATGTTATCCAAATTGGCTGTCATGCTCGATTTATTACGTCGTAAATATCTCACTATAGTTCCTCAATTGTTGTAGTTTAAAGAATTGGTGTTAAATTAGCTGGTTATTGCGGTTTATCTGCTTTATGTGCCGTTAAAACCTCTTATCGCACTTTATAGCCTCTTATTTGGAATGTCCATTCATGTTTTTCGTTCTAATTACTTGTCATGATTGTGGTTTAACTTGATTTATTGGATGTCTTCCCCACCGAATGAATGAATTTAGAAATTCGAAAAGCCTAGAAAATTGAAGTATTTTTCAATCAAAAATATACGCTTTTTCGTTTAGCCTTAAAAATGCTTTTAATCTTGTCACGAAATGGAGTTGAAAATGAACTGAACGGTTTTTAAATAATGTTTTAAGAAAAACCTCGTTTTAAATGGTGTTTAGTACTTTTTAATAGAGAATTTTATAAATACGGGTTTTCAACTTGCATGATATGCTTTATTCTTTTTAGAGCATATATATATATATATATATATATATATATATATATATAGACGTAATAAGGGGGTCACGAGAGGTTATTGAAACCCAAAGCCTACAAATAAAACGCACCAAATATAAAAGAAACCGAAAAAACAATAAAAAATTCCGAAGATTCATTGTTCCACCCTGTATTGTACACACATAGCCACTAATGTGCAAGACGAAAACACAATTCCGTGCTTGTAAATAATCACTCTAAGATAAATACAAAGCCATTCGTTTGTTATAAAAATGCAGTTTCAGTGCATAAAATAAATAATATTCTGTATAAAAACGTCTGTAAAAGCAAAATACACTTCCCGTATATTTAAAACCCCCCAATCTTAAACGATAATACACCCGTGTGTACAAAAGTTAAGCCGTATATGTAAAAATAAGTACTCTTGAGATACCTTAAAACACATTACATGCGAATACCAATCGATCATTTTCAAGCGTATTATAAATACAAAGCCATTCATTTTCATTTATTAATGATTATAAGAATATATTTCCGGTGCATAAAATATGCGCTTCATTCGCTATAAATAGCATAAAATAGTGTCAGCTTTACGCATTTTACATAAAACAAAACAACAATCAATCTTGATAACGCTTTGATCTTTATAAAATAATTTTACGTATTAGAAACACGTTTTAGTTTACCGTGAAAGCAAATATTTTATTTTTACAATTACAAAGATGCAAGTCTTTTGCATATGCAAAATTCGTTGGGAAAGCAATTAAAGCTTTAATTAATCAATATAAATTGACTCCCGTGCGTGTATAACATAAATTTATTTTTAAATAAAGTGTTTCTCTCGAATTTTCAAGAAAATACGTCAATTAATAGGAAATGCCGTATAAACAAATTAAATAAACAAAGTTTATTCTAAGAAGAGCGCGAACATTAAAAATGTAATACAAAATGTCGTAAAATCTATAACAACTATTTATTATCTTTTGCATTACTACAGGATAGATGCGACGCCAAATTAACTTCGTTGTGTTAAACAAGGACGTATATATATATATATATATATATATATATATATGTAATAGCTATGATAATAGGGTTATTTAAGGTCATATAACGTCACAGTGGAGGAATAATTCATGTAAATATAAAAACCACGAAAACCAAATATTTAAATCATAAAATGTACATAATTCATTCATTATGCAAAAAGGAAATACAAATCACCCTGTATAAAATTAATAACAAGCTACAAGTAATTAAAGAAAGTTCATTCCGTAATAAATTCACCACATTCATTAAAATAGATAATTGCGTAAGCAATAGAATCATCTTTAAAACATTCGTAAGCTTAAAAACCAAATTGCAAATTTAACAGATTTGCAGAAAAATAACCGTGAAATGAAATCCCTTTCAATCTAAACGCATTTGGGTAAGCAAGTCAATAATCGCATGTAATTTATACCAGTTTGCATAGGCAAACATTTAAAACAAGCATATTAGAAGCAAAGGAGTACGTGCAAATTCGAATATATATAAAATGCCAAACTTGGTAAAACAAGTATATGTAAATAAAGATATTAGAGGCGACGGGCTACGTGCAGTTCAAAGCGTACATGATATGCCATTTATTAACTAATCCCATTACAAAGTTTCGATGTACATGCAAATTCGAATATATATATAGAATGCAATATTTAATAAAACCAAATAGGTTGCAGATATAACACATAATTGAAACGCCTTTCCACTGACAAACAACCGATAGCGAGCTGTCAACCAATGAGAACGTGGGCAACATCGGGAATAAATATGTTTATAAAACTAAACCGGAGCAGATAAACGAGATTCGTTCATTCCATATTCGACGCGCCAACTGTAATAGTTGAAAGAAGATTATGACGTAAATTTAGTGAACGTTAAATTGAAAGTAACATAAATCAATAATTTCAAGTGAAACAGTAAAGTGCGTTAAAATAAGTGTGTATAAAATTCTGCTGTTGAGACAAACGTAAGTCTAGAATTAACTAATAAGTAAAATCTTTGCAATTTATTAATTTAAGGGCTCCAAATAATATTCCAAGTAATAATACAGATCCCAACATTAATGATGTTCTAAGTAATATATTCAAAATCACGACGTTAATATTCTAAGTTACTGGTATAAAAGACCAAACTACTGGATTAAAACTCTAAGATTAATACTGAATATGGTCCAACGTGGATGGACATTACATTTGCAACGCCCTGTATATATAACCTATTGTTCATCTTTGTAATATTACTCTGTAACAAATAACAAGAAAAAAATAAAATATTTCTGTTTAATTGTCTTTAATTGTCTTCGTTTTTATATTTAAAACCCATGTCGAAATTATGTCATATTCGCTTCAAATAACATGTTCTAGTAAGAACAATTCAAACATTTGTTCAAATAATTTGCTGCATTATTAAATTAAACACAACTAACAGCTGTAAAACATATATCAATAAAAGAAAAGTAAGGTTTCTGTAATTTAAAAGTATGACAACAATGAATATTACAAGTGACTATGTTAAATTTGTCTCAATGACATTGCTAACTAGCTCATTTTCTCAAAATACTCGTTACTTATTGAATTGGTGTAAAAACCTTAAAATTATTTAAAATAATAAAGTTAAGCTTGACATTTTACAAGAATGATTTAAAGTCTGTAATATATATGGAAAATTTATTTAAAATAGCTGCACTTCTGCTTGGAACAGTTAATTATTCTATCTGGATAAAAGCAGGAGTGTACAATGCATGCCTACCCAAAATTATTTTTGAGCATATGAAACCAAGGAACCATTTATTATTCCACACAGAATATATTTTTACAAAGAAGTTGCTAAACAGCAAGATTTCAAAATTTTACAGCCAATGGTTACTATCCAAAATATGTGACCAGAAATGTAGAACATTCCTTTGTATATCTTATTTGTATTTTTTAATAACACATAAACGTAGTTTTTATAAAACGTACTTAATTATCTTTCATAATTTAGTTCTGAGAAAAATTTGCAAAAACCTAAGGAATTTTTACACCTTTTTTTTAGGATTTATGCAAGTACTTCTAGCAATAGGATCCACCTTTTATTTTGTAAAGCTTTATAATACTTTGTTTATCTATGTATATATAGGTTTAATCAAGCCATCGAGCATCTATGGTTTTACAAATTCCTCCCTACAAACTGTTAATGATCGTTTGCATTTATTGGAGTATTTAATTGTTGTAACCACTGAGCGTTGTACTATAAATTATAACCTATTACAAATACTGATTCATAATTGGTCTATTGGACCCTACAGAATTATAGGTACATAAACATTTTCTTAAAATTTGATACACTAGAAAGTCCTTAGGTGTATTGTAATTGCATAAGAAATAAAACAATCTTTTTAATTTATAATAAAACTTAATACTGTGTATTCTTTTCATTTCAGGCAGTGGTTCAAGGGAACTGATATTAATCCATTTTTCCTTGTATTCAAAGACAAAAGACTAGAAAAGGATTATTTACTATTAAGAGATCCGCTGTTTAAGTACTACTTGATAATTTATGTTGTCCTGTTCGTTGCAAAAATATTCATACAAAATTTAACACTGTTGGCGTAAGTATATAAACGTTCTGATAAGTGTATAAAAGCTTTTTGTTTGTAAATAGAATGTGTACAGCGAAAATATTCTAAGGAAAACCTATATATCTATCACCTTTTTCCAACGTTGCTAACAATTTTAAGTAGTGATCTCTAAACCACATTCAACGTATGATGATCTACATAACGTCAATGGACCAAAGTTTCATAAGAATTAGTAAATGAATTAGGAAATTATTAAATCTCTCACAATAAGTAATCCAAATATATTACTGAATTAAATGATGTAAGGAAGGAAGCATTAGACGTAGTTAAAATTATCTGTGTGTAGTGTTATGCACAATTTAGAAACACATATCAATAGGCACTGCTTACGTGAGTGTTCTGCAGTATAGTAATAGGTATTTAATTAACAAATGATTGATGATCAATCTATCAACAACAACAAATACTACAAACTGGTTAGATCATGTTGTACATTGTACATTGGTAATAACATAAATAATTAAGATTAAAAAGAATATTGTAAATAATCACACTCACAAGAATGTCCTACTTGTGCATTGGTTTATATTATAATGTTCTGCGTTCCCTGGCATCACACTTTATGGTGACTGACAATGCCAACATTATACCCTACAACATTTTTGTATATCACACCATATTCTGCATGAGAAAGTATTCAAATGTTTCAGCTCCAACCAAATTTCCTGTTTGGTGTTAGGATTAACGCTTTCTTGGAAAGAGAGTTGCATGTTGTGTTCATAAAATAACCTGAAATGTGCAGGTGCTTGCACGAATGGCACAAATTAAATATATTTTAGTGCTTATACTCTTGTAAAATTAAGACGAAATATTCTGCCCATAAAAGTAACCAAAGCTATTTATTTATTCAATTAAATGTACCATTAGCAAAAGTGCAGGGGGCTGTGTATTATACATTAATAATTTCTAAATTAAAATTTTATTTAATTTTAATGAAATTCATTTGTACTTTGCGTACTGCAGTTGGTTTTTTACTGAATTTAAATAACGTGTGCGGTTGAACTCAAATAAACATACAAATATTTGTTTGTCCTTATTAACAACAAACTATGAACGACCCTGCTAATTTCCTTTGCTTTTCAAACAGACTGAAAATCAAACAGGAAACTTATAAAGTCCTACTGGAAATTCTTAGCCGATGAAAAATATCCTTCTGCCTCTAGTCTGTGCCAGTCAGTGCCTCAGCACATTCTCTTCCAAAATTTGATGTCATTAAAATCCAATCTCATCCATTTAATACAAATTTCTCCATAGACATACAAAATAAATGAATTTAATGAATTTACATAACCGGACATCATTATTTAATAAGAAATTAAATAATTAAAGGTAGTTTATGATTCCATTTAGCATTTTACATAATTTGAACTGAAATATTTCGGTTTAGTACTCGTATTTGAATGATTTTAGCAATTATTGTTCTTTGAAAATCGATTACTTAGTGTGGTAATAATATCTTATTAAACCTTCTATGTTACAACTCTAAATTGCTTAATTATGACTTAATACATATAATACTTAAATTAATTGTCTTGTCATCATCTACAGGTCTTCAGTCCTGGAACTGGTTAGACCCATACCCTCATTGTTTCCTTGTCTGAACTAACCTACACATTTCCCTAAAACTTGCACAGTCTGCATCTATCACTATCTGCATGCGAAAGTCTGATCTCGGTAAACCTCTACCTCTCCTTTCCTATCTCTAATTGTAATATATCCTGTACTATTCCCCAAAAATGCCTTAGAACGTATCTTACCCTTATATTTCTCCTATTTTTTTTTGTTTTCCACAGATATCTTTATGCCTCTACTATTTTTATAACCTATTTGTTAATAACTTTGTCTGTCCATGCTATCATCCTTATACATCTGAAGTACAACATTCCAGATGGCTTCTATCTCTTTCTGTCTGCTCTTCCTACTGCCCCTATTTCATAGACGTACTGTATTGTGCTCCACACATATGCTTTGAACAATTTTCTTCTTGTTTCTATATTTGTCGTCTTTGAACATAGCCACTGTTCTTTCTTGCTAGATGCAGTGTGGTCGCCTTCTATTGTTTTACAATTATATGCCCTATTTCCCCAATATTCAGTGGTATGTAAAGGGGAGGCGGTTCCGTGGCATAGTTGGTATTTGTGTGACTACTACACCCAAGGTCCCAGGTTCGAATCCCAACACGACCTGCTTGAAAAATGTTAGGCGAGCATTTTTCACAACAATACGCCCTCGTTCGGATGAGAATTAAAATGGAGGTTATGTGTGTGAGTGTTGTGACTCATCTGAACGAGGGTGTATTTTTGTGAAAAATGCTCGCCTAACATTTTTCAAGCAGACCGTGTCGGGATTCAAACCCAGGACCTTGGGCATAGTAGTCACACACATACCACTACGCCACAGAGCCGCCTACAGCCTATATACCGCTCGGTTCCCCTACTACTATTTTCTAACTATATGCCCTAGTTCACCAAGATTCAGTGGTGTGTGAAGGGGGTTAAGCAGCCTGTGGCTGCCAAGAATCCCCCATCACTTAGACATTTGCCACATTAATAGTTTTCCAGTAAATCCTTTTGCACAATTAATATTAGTTAAGAATATTGCAAGACCAATGCCTGCAGTTGTTTATAATAATCATCACGTTTAAGTACACTTATTTTTTTAATCATTAGTTTTTCATCTTGGGACTGGTTAGATGCATACTTTCATTGATTTCTATTCTGAGCTAGCCTACATATTTCCCTGAAATTCCCACATCCTATATCTTATACTATCTGTGTGCAGTAGTCTATCCTAGATCTACCTCTACCTCTCTTTTTTCCTGCTTCTAATATATTCCGCATTATTCCCTTGTGTCTTAGTATGTGGCCTATCATTTTAACTCTGCTATTTTTTACTGTTTTCCACATATTTCTTTCTTCCCCTATCATTTCTAGTACCTCTATGTTCTTAACTTTGTCTGTCCATGATATCTTCATCATATGTCTGCAGCACCACATTTCAAAGGCTTACCTTTTTCTTGTTCACTTCTCCTACTGTCCAGGCTTCACAGCCGAACAGAGCTGTGCTCCGCACATATGTTTTAAGCAATCTATTCCTTGTTTCTATGTTTGTTGTCTTTGAACACAGTAGTTGCTTTTTCCTATTAAATGTAGCACGACCTTGTGCTAATTTTTGTTTTATATCGTTTGTGCTTTTCCCATCTTGTGTTATTTAGCTTCCTAGGTAGCAGAAATCCTTAACCTCTTGTAGGTTCTCGTTACCTATTTGTATTCTTGTTTTCGATTTATTTTCTTCTCCTTTGCATACTAGAACTTTAGGTTTAGTTTTGTTAATTTTCATACCGTATCTCTCTGTTAGAACCGCTTCCATTTCATTAAGAGCAGCTTCTAACTCTTCCTTGCTAGACGCTACTACCACTATATCATCTGCAAATCTACGAATGTCAATCTTTTGTTCCTGCATAGTAATTCCAAATGTCTTCCTGCATTTGACAGTACTCATTGCCTCTTCAATGTACAAGTTAAAAATTAATGGAGATAAGGCTTATCCCTGCCTCGCCCCTTTCCTAATATTTACTTCTCTATGTTCCTGCTCTAATTCCATTAATGCTGTTTGCTCTTTGTATAAGCTATGAATTATCCATCCGTCTATCCCTAAAACTCATTCCAATCTTTTTGAGTATTTCGAACATTTTTTTGCATTTTATATAGTCGAATGCTTTTTTCAGATCTACAAACCCTATATACACGCTTTCCTCCTTTTCTATTGTTTTCTCCATTATCACCCTCAGAGCTAAAATAACCTGCCGTGTTTCTCTGTTTCGCCTAAACCCAAATTGATCTTCACCTAGTATTTCTTCACCTCGTTTTTCCATTCTTGTTTGTACACTTCTAGTTAATATTTTTAACACGTGTGCTCTCAAACTTATTGTTCGAAAATTTTCACATCTATGTACGCCTCTCTTTTTTGGTATAGTTACTATGATGTTACGTTTGAAATCTTTGGGTATCTCGCCTGTCTCATACATATATCTTACAAGTTGGAAGAGACATTCTGTTACTACTTGTCGAGCGGCTTTTAGAGCTTCTACTTGCACCTTATCTGTACCCAGTGCCTTATTATTTTTCAGAATCTTTAATGCTAATTCAAACTCCTCTCTATGTATAGAGTAGTGTACAAGTGTATAAGAATATAGTAGTAGTGTAGTAATTGCAGTGTACGGACGTGCATTTCTGTTGCTCTTCATTACCAATTAGAGTATATAAATACTATAATGCCTATCATGATCAATTGTGTTATTTGCGATAAAAGTGCACATAAAGATAGCAACCTTAACTGTGATAAATGTCGGTTACCCGTGTATACCACCTGTTCGGGATTATCTCATGCTGAAGTCCAACAATTATTAACTGCAGTGATAAACGACGACCTGTATATCATTGCAATAATTGTGTGGCCGAGAAGGATACCATTAAACATTTAAATAAAGTTATTAACACTCTTACTAAGGCAATCGATAATCTTAAACAGAGCACTATGCTTGACTCACTATCGCCCGTTTTTGTTAAATCTTTATTAAGTGAACTTGAAGATCGTAACTATAGGTCAAAAAATGTCATTCTATTTAACCTAGAGGAACATCAATCAACAGATCGGAATGCTTGTGTCATGGCTGATAAAACAAATATTACTAAGATTTTGTCGCAAGTTCCAGATGTTGATATGTCTACTATTAAAGTTGTTAGAATTGGTGCAATCGTTACAGGAAAAATCGTCCACTTAAAATTCTATTTAATTCAAAAAAATTCCACGTTCAGGATCGTTGCTGACTTAACGCCTACCCAACGGAAATTTTTATCCAATCTACGGAAAACATTAAATAACAGAATCAAGAATGGTAAGGTAAACCTAACCATACAATACATAAAGAACGTTCCTACGATTGTTACAAAAAACTAAGTAGTTGTCAACAAAAGCTCTCCATTACCAACTGCAATAATAAGTATAATTTAGACCATCCAAACTTAACAAATCTTTCTTATCGAAGCATAAACTAAATGCCTTACACTGTTATTATCAGAACGTTCGTGGTCTGAGAACTAAAGTAAGTCATTTCTATACTTCAATATGTGCCAGCCAATATGATGTAATTGGTATTACGGAAACAGCACTGCTCGATTCTATAAACAAATGTGAACTGTTTCCAGATACACCGTTTTTAGATGTGACAGACAATATACAACTATCGGCTTAAAGTGGGGAGGCGGAGTACTACTTGCTGTTAAAATAAAATCTTCTGTTCTGCTCTTGATCTATCAGACATTATCAAAAAGATAACCAACATTTATATTACTGGCTGTAAATGTTTAATTGGTAGCAATTTCCTGTATATTTTTGTAATTTATATACCACCTGCCACTCAATATCTGGCGGTTGAAACATTTTTGGAACTATTTGAGGAAAGGTTTTGTTTGAGTAGTGCAAAGGTTTTAATTGTTGGAAATTTTGATTGCACCAACTATATTTGTGCTGATACTAGTGATGCCTTTTATAATTTGCTTAAAAGCTTTTTTGATTTGTGTGGATATTCTCAATTTAATGGAATTACTAACAATAACTGTAGGCTACTTGACCTGGTGGTAAGTGACCTTAACTGTACTGTTGAACGTGATGAATTACCATGGCTTAGTGAAGACGGCCACCATCCCTCATAACATATATTCCTTTACTACAATCATTTTTATATTAACCATTTTAAAACCAATAAGGTGACTATAAGCTATAATTACAAGAAAGCTGACTACTTAGGCCTATACAATCATCTTTGTGCCATTTATTGGACTAATCCCTACCTACTGAATGATATAAACAAGGCATGCACTTACTTCTATGAGGTTCTACGTGATATTGTCGGTCGTTTTGTACCAAGGTATGGAAACACACGAAAAAGGAAATATCCTGTGTGGTTCACACCGGAAATAATCACCACTGTTAAACTAGAGAGTAAGTATTTAAACTTATGCAATAAGTATAACCGTGCAAAACAACCGTCAACATTTTAAGGCACTTCGCTCTACTTCCAAAGCCACAAGCTCATAAGCCTACACTGTTTATTTAAAAAAACATCCAAGATTCACTTGGTATTGATCCTAAACAAATCTGGAAATATGTTCGTTCCAAACAAGGTGCTACCCGTATACCTGGATCACTTACTAATAATAATATCGAGTATAAAACTCCAGAAAATATAATGAATGCCTTCAAGGAATATCTTAGCAGTGTATATGTTAAAACTGACTCGTCAGATGCTCAACATGTGAATATTCCTACTGTTCGCAATTCACAAATGACTATCAATTCCTTACCGTTAGAAGAAGTTATGAGGTCCATTGAAAGGCTTAAAAATAAATCTACTTCTGGGCCAAATCAAATCCCATCGCTTCTTATACGCAACTGTAAAATGGTGTTTGCGGAGCCCCTGTTGTACCTGTTTAATTTATCACTTAGTAGTTGTACTTTTCCCGAGGAATGGAAAATAGGCAAAATCTGTCCTATCCTTAAGGGTGGTAATGCAACTACATCAAATTACAGACCAATTAGCGTCCTATGTAATTTTGCCAAATTGTTCGAGATTATTTTGCATCAGCGTATTTATTCATTAGTAAAAAACTGTATTTCTGTCGCTCAGCATGAATTCATGGAGAGCAGATCTATATTAACAAATCTTACATGCTTAATACAGGATGTGTCCGAAGTTCTAGATGATCGAGGTCAAGTAGACGTTATCTACACGAATTTTGCCAAAGCGTTCGACCGAATTCTCAACAAATTATTATACTAAAACTTCAGAGATTCGCTTTATCTATGAATTTAATTCAATTTTTACCTCTTACTTGCATAACCGAAAGCAGTACATTTCCTACAACGGATATAACTCAGATTACTTTGTTGCAGATTCCTTAGTATAAGATATTTTCCAGAGATCTTTCAGCAATTCATTTGACTTTTTCTCAAATCTTTTGTGGATATCTTTATCTTTTAGTTTTTCAAAGTCAAAGTGTCTTTTTCTGTTTCTTTTTTTCAAATTTTTTAATTTAAGGGTGGCCTTCATAATTACTATGTTGTGGTCAGTGTCTATATCTGCTTCTCGGTAGCTTCTACAGTCTTATGTTTGATTCCTAAACCGTTGTCTAACAAGAATGTAATCTATTAGATATTTTCCTATATCTCCTGGCATCTTCCACGTGTATCATCTTCTAGCATGGTGTTGAAGTAATGTGTTTGTGATGGTTAAATTGTTCTTGTCGCATAATTCTACCAGTCTATTTTCCCTGTCATTTATCGTGCCTAAACCAAATAAGCCTACTACCGTTTTTTCCTTGCCCTGACCTACAACGCATTAAAATCCCCGTAATTATTTAATTTTCATGTCCTTTTACGTATTTTAGTATGTCTTCACTAATTTTCTGTTGTGTACCTAGCTTGTCTTTATGCCTTGCTACGTTGTCCTTTAAGAGGTTGTTCCAGAATGAACAAAGATTATTCTTTAGTTGTTATAGAAGCTGAATTGTCTGCATCAGATTTCAACTTGGTTAACATTGTAATCTAAACTTAACACAGCTGAGATACTACCCACACATTACTAACTCTTAAATATTACCTTAATAATGTACTTAACTCAATATACCTTTTTTATGTTTGGTCTAACTTGTTTCATGAATTTTTTTAGTTTGTTAGTTGCGTTTCATGCTGGATCATTGCTCACATTTTTTGTTGTAGTTTCCAGATCACGTAATTACTGCAATCAAAATCGCCAAAACTGTAATTAAAATATAGTCACTATTGTTAAATGATTGTGATTTTTTCCTCCCATCGATTGTTTCCCCAACCTGCAGCTTTTGCAATGATTTGTTCCTTCTTTATTCCTTCTTTATTTGCATATTGTCCATTTTCAAAATAATTAAATTTTGTATTGTGCATATAACACCTATTCTAAAATTTACTTAATTCTATTATTTGCGGGCATTGGTAGGATCGATAATTAAAATTAAAAGCATTATGGGTCAGTAATTTCCTTTTCATCCTGAAGTACACGTATAGATTGCCGCTACCTTCTACTGTGACAAGTACAACACCCTAATTCAGGCAATATGCAAAATCAGTCATTTAACAAATTGCCTATTTTAATATTAGTTTATTGTACGTTGAGCTTACATTGTATATTCAAAGGAGGTATTACTAACTCGTAAAAGTGTAATTATACACAATATTGTAGTTCAATATACTTAATAGATTTTGAAGTAATCTCTACCATACAGATCAATCAAGGTGCATTTGTGGGATATTTAATATACTGTGTAGGAATTCATTAGAAAATTTAAAAGGAATATTGTTTAGAACGGAAATATAGAAGTAATGGAATTGGATTTAATATATACAAAATAAGATTTATAGTACTATCAGATGTAATCCCAAATTTTTGTTGGAATAAATGCAATAACGTTTTAACATGAGCATCTGTAGTAAACAAGTGCGCAAGGCACTTACCAGCCTAAAGAATATGATAGCTTTTGGAAATGTTTTGGCAAAGATTTGCTTGACATGGCATAGCACTGTTCAAACTAGAAATAGGTTATTGTCTGCATTAGCAACTATAATGGCACTATGTAATTCAATTAAATAAAATTACATAGAATTACTATTAAGGGAAACTTAGGAAGAATTATAGATGGTTTCTTTCTGCAACTTTTTCTGAAACTATAAGCATAATTTCTCATATTTTACATAGGCAGAAAATATCTTCAAGTCATATATCGAGAGCAAGAAAACCTCCAAGTATAAAAACAAAGTATTTATTTGATGTATGCATCAGAAAGGGTACTGCTTGATTAAATAAAAATTTCACCATTCCTTCTTCGACTTTAACAACCCTAAATCACCCTGCCCACCATAGCAATTGCCAGGATAGTTTAGATCTGCTTTTGAAGGTATCAATAACTCATGGCTAATTAGAAACACCTAATCATCCTTCTGCATAGGAATTGAATGAAATTGTAAAATGGACAACTAAATGCAGAACATGAATGGATTTATAAAAACGTGTGATAAATATAAAAGTAGAATAATTTATCGTAAATAATCAGGGACTACTAGAATATCCGATTGGCACATGTTGAATCTAGTATTGTTCTGTGTTCATCAACGTTGTACCTAAGATGATGGCAAAAACTAGTATTAAGCCAAAGCAATGAAAATGCACTATATCACACTGTAAATGGAATGATTATTTATTTGAAGTGGAACCAAACGCACGGTTTGGTTTTTGTGTTAGTACATATTTAGCAGGACACGTGTTTTAACGCACATAATTCACAAGTTAAACAAATTTCAGTAATTTTGAAAGATATGTAATAAGGATGGATCCTTTCGTTTGCCTTAGATAACAAATTTACAATACTTTACTAATAAATTGGTAGTGGATAGTGATATGTCTAGTATAACAATAATCTATCATAAATTAAAAAGCATGGAGGTTTGTAATTCAAATGACGTTTCAAAAAGTCTACATGATAGAAATTTTTCCTAATGCAGTTGTATAACAAGTTATTGGGCATGATTGTAGAATAAGACAAGTACAATCTATTATTCATTGTTACACTTAACTACGTCTTATGCTGCTTGTCTTTGCACCAACAGCAAATTAACACTTTTTTGCACTTTATACAAAATATACTTTTATGTTATTAAAATCACAATTGCAATTTGTGAATACTATAAGAATTAAAAATTACTTTCCATAATTAAGTTAATTATTAAAGCATGACATAGGCATCCATTCAGTATACTTCGCAATTCATTGAATACATCCATAAATTGATTTAGTTAAAATATTTTTTTAACAAAATATAGTATTTATTATATTTGAGTGAGAATTAGAAGAAAATTTGTTTCTATACAACCTCTCTATTGCAATTAAGATAGCAAATATTAATTACAAAATTTAAATTAAAACATATTTGCAGGTGGGATTGGGAGTCGTGGGTTCGCTATACTGCATTAGTGGTTGTAGTATGTATACTAATACCACTAACGTGGATTCAACCATTGTGGAGTAAATACTTTGCCAACAAATATGAGGATGATAATGATAAACCAAAGAGTTATATAATGTCAATACTGTATCGTATATCTTCAACTATTACATCAAATGTTTTTGTAAGGACTGGCATATACCTGGTGCTGTGTGGTTTCTTCATAGCTTCAGTTTTGGATGAACTTGTAAGTACATTTTTTTTAACTATTGAGCTTATTGCAAAAGAATATTTAATATTTATATAATTGAAGTTTATTACATAATTTAAATAT
This sequence comes from Platerodrilus igneus, assembly GCA_036346225.1. Lineage (NCBI taxonomy): Eukaryota > Metazoa > Arthropoda > Insecta > Coleoptera > Lycidae > Platerodrilus > Platerodrilus igneus. The sequence goes on along the minus strand of JARFIW010000892.1, from coordinate 1,555,113 downwards.
TTATGTTTCAACGATTAAATGAAGATGGTAATAACCAGATCTGGCGTGTACTTATGAAGTACAGGTACCTTTGTGCAAACTATACATCCCTCTCGCAGTAAAGTCAAAAAGTATTTTGTGAAAATTATTATTTTGGATTATATGTACATACAAACACATACGTTTATAAATACAATAGCATTGTCTCATCAGTTTATAAAATTACAGGATTTATACTATTTTTGCTTTTAATGTTACGATATTCTAGGTTAATTTATTCAAGTCATAAACTATGTATAACATTCTTTGCAGAAAATTTTAGACATAAATCTGTTGACCATTCATATGGCCCATAGATGATGGCAAATTATTATTGACAATTTCTAAGCTTTAGAACCTCCTTCTGCCTAAAATTACTGATACTGGAAACGCTAGCTACATTATTAAAATTATTAAACAGTTCAGAATAAATTATACAAGTTGGTGTTCTTCAGAAGAATTCTTGCCATCGTATCATGATCATTAAAATTGTTCTCATTATCTACTTTCAAATTTAATACTTACAATATTTTAAGATTTCTTCTAATATTTTAGCTTCTTGACATTATGGAAAATTTGATTACTTCAATATTTCAGTGTAAAATACTGAACATTATAATAACATAGCATAAAAAGTGTATTTGATAATTATTTTTCTACTCCCATTTAATATTACATTCATTATTGATACAGTTTTTATAAGTAATAGTGATAGTTATCGAAAGATGTTGCTTAAGCATTCCACTTTCGAACGAATCACATAATTATCATTATTCAACAGTTCTACAAGTAAAGAATTAACCATTATCCCTTACCAGAAGTTCTGTGCAATAATGACATGATGCATCATAGGGCATTAGTTTGGTCATATTTATAATATTACAGATTCTGATAGTGAACTAGAGTTACTTTCTACACTGCCTGATGTTACAGGAGAGGCACAAATTTATTCTTTGTCGTTATTATCCGAAAAATCAAAGAAAAAATATAAACAAATCTATAAGGGATTTATGGATTGGCGAATAAAAAAAAACACAACCTTCTTCTCGGAAAACGTTTTAAAAGCATATTTTGGAGAACTTTCTGATAAATACAAATCGTTTTCATTGTGAAATATGTACTCGTTGTTAAGAAGCACCCTCGCAATAAATAATAATATTTGTATAGAAACATATTTTGAAACTGAAAACATGTTTGAAACAAACATAAGAAGGTTATCTAGCACCAAATTAATAAATAATAAATTTATTTAACAAATAAGGTATAATGATATCACACAATGTGTACAGTATTTTAAAAACTATGTTTAAGATTCCCCGTATCATAGTAATAATGGGAGCTTGCCGATCGAACAAATTGCATAATACGAAAATTCAAGATGTCCGAGATCTCCGATCAGCTCTATTGATAAAATTTCCAAATACAAAAATGTAAATAAGACGTTACTTCACAATAACAAAACAATTTTATAATACTTGCAAGAAATATATTAATCTAGAACTAGACTGCTGTTAAATAAATTACTAAAATGATAAAAATCAAAGCCCAAAAAACTTTAGCAGGTTTTAGGTCAGCTGGTTATTGATGGATACTATTATTTATAATCTAAGCTTTCGGTTCTATTTTCAAACCTTTAACCAAAATATAAATTGAGGGTGTAGATAATTGATGTCATTTAAATAAATAGAATTTGAGTATAAATAAATAAAATAAAAATTTTAGAATTAAAATTGTACACTATAACCATTTTGTATTAATGTTGATTCGAAATGATTTTTAATTATTTCTTTTATGAAAGAAACAATTAAAAAGGACCATCAAAGGTAACATACTTTTCTTAGGTGCCCTCGTGTATTGCTTTGAATGTGTATACTATCATAACTTGGACTAGATAAATTATATTTTAACATTATTTTATATGGATCACTTGCCGCTATATGTACTTCTTTGGTCTTGTTCCAAGTAACTTTCTCTCTTTTAAGATTTTTAACCTAGTTATGTCCATTTAAATGTAATTTAAAGTAAAAAAAACTATTCAAGAGTCATTTCTACTATATTATACGATTTTCCATCCTGCTTGACAAACTAGATAATGTAATGTGGAGATTAGCAATTTATTTCTTAATGACTTTTCAGTTAAGCCATGCACACTGTAGCTCTTATTTGGTGTTTGACCTCTTTTCATAAATCAATGTCTAATACTAATGTTGATCTGTTTTGTCCTACACAATTATCTGACAAAAATCTAAAATCTGTAGTCCCCTTTTGGTGTTGCGATAATGTAGAATGTAAAAGACAGTTCGAAACTTCATTCGAACCACATTTTCGTTCCACTTCGTGCCACGTATGGCAAATGGCTTACTTTTAAGCTAAAGACAGAAAAATTGAATACTGACATTTGACGTTTGTGACACGAAATACTAAATTGTCTATTAGGTACATTCAGAACTTTCTGAAAATCAAAAGTAATGGTCATAATATTGCTTTCAATGATTTTGCAGCGTGTTTATCTTATAATTTTAAATCTCAAGCTACTTTTTGGTTACATAAATTCTGGGTATGTGTTTGTTTTTTCAGGAAAATGATGCAAATTTTGAAATATATGACACTGATCACATAAACCCTTTTTAAATTTAAAATTCTCATTTACAATATCACGATATTACCTCTCTGTATTAGCAGTGAACGTAGATATTTCTGAATCAAACTGCTCCAAATATAATTCGAATAAACGACGAAACTTGAGTTCTCCATCGAAATAGATCTTGTTGGGATTACTTTGCATGTAATATGATTCCATAGGTGTTGGAGTTTCCTAAATTATTTCGTATTCGTAAAATCTTCTTTATTTTCAATAAGATTAATTACGTTCAAAAATGCTCTATTATTATTTCATTAGAGCATATCAATATTCAATTCCATTAAATAGCCTGTCCTACAGGCAGGAAGATAACCTTGAGCACGTACAGCACTCACCTGCCTTCGTTCTGATAAGCAAAATACGGAGTTCGTTACTAGCCTTCCCAAGTTATAGACGTATTCGCGCGGGCTGTAATTATCTTTATGCTAAACCGCTGTTCTATAAATTATTTCTAGTGTGCAAAATTGTAATGAATTCCTTTTCTATCGTAATAGTTATTGATTAACTTAAATACGAGGCGATCATTATATAGTAATTTCTATTCTCTCAACACAGGTGCGTGTTTCTTCCGGATGTATGTAAATTTCTTACAATCGTCCAAACGTTATTGATCTTTCCGGTTATAATCGTAATTAATAACCATTTTTCTTAATCTGGTATCACAACAAGTTATCTCGTACTTGTGTGGTATTAATGCAATGACCCTTTCCATTGACGTATCATACAAAATACGTTAGTGAACTTGATACAATGGCATATGTACTTAAATTCATAATACTGTGATAAAAGTAGTACGTTTATACAAGTTCGAATAATTCAGAAATTTAATATACTGTAAATTGTGCTTTTCGCTGTATTTCTAATTCTTATTGACGTTATAATATATGATCCTCTTACTACACGGTGTACGATTAATTGTTTAATTTACTCACTCCATAAAGTTCACCAGATTGTCGTTGTGAGTTGTTATATTGCAATAGTGTTCATTTTCTACTATTCGGTCCATCGTATCTTCGCATTTCTTCCACTAGTGTCTACCCCTCGACGATTACAATTCACTGCTCCGGGAGGTGGAACTTCAGGGGTGCCTACTTCGCTCCACCTTCCCTGAGTTACCCGATCAATAGGTTTTATTGATTTTACATTTCCACAAACACCGTATTATATCATCAGCTATGGTTTTAGGGTGTGTTTATATCTCCCTCATCATTCTGGTACGACTATACCAGTTTGATTATTTTTCTTGCTTAAAGCGGTATACACAAACTGTTCACTTTCTAAAAAAGTACCAAGAAATATTTTTTGCACACATTCATAATTTCAGACTTTGTATCATTTTTGTTAACAGGCAGTTTATATTGAAGTGTAAAATTATATTTTGACGTTGTATCGATAAGTGTGTGCCATTTTTTTGGGTCTTTATTAACCTGGCAACTTACTTCCAATGTTTACTGCAATCGTCTAAACCCCAAAGACAGTCAACATTGTTTTCCATTGCCATTCACTGACAACATTTCTGATGTCATGTAGAGCCACATATAGACTTTGTATTTTTTGCAGGCTTTATCGGCCTAAGGTGCTTCAGTATTCAAGTCCAAGGTTTCTCAATTTTTTTGTGTTCAACATGTATACGTCTAATGTTACCCATGTCTTTCTTTTGTTCGCCTTCCTCTTGCAGGAAATTCTAGCCAATGACGAAATTGAGTTTAAAAGGAGAATTTGCTTGTGGTGTTCATAAAGCACTAGACAACAGAGAGAAATGAATACTAAATTCAGGCGATATATTAGGGGTAGATTTTACAAACCTATGGTAACAGTACTTATACCAATCATTATCCAAATTATGTATAGAGCCATCCGGAGATGGGAGAGGCGCACAACTGTTCTTATACTCTTGCGACTGATATCATGAAAAAAAAATCAAGTGTTACTATAACTTTTTTTCAGTTATACATAATAATATACTGAGTGTTTAACCACATTAAAAATGTCACTCCAAGCTAATATCGTATAGATTAGTATGTACTCATAAACACAACTAGATTGTATCTGTTCATAAAAAAGAATCTGAGATAAATATAACAAGTAATTTTTAATCGTATGATATAAATACCAAAAATGTCAGTGTATATTGTTAAAATGGCAATTGTTAATAATACATGAGATTTCGAATATTCATGCAAATACAGGTACCCCAACAGCACCAGCTTATGCTAACGTTATCACCAAATCCTTACAACAGTCTATAATTATCAAACCAAATGATAACAAGCAAAAATAGTCGGACAAAATCGATCTTGTTGCTGGTATTGATCCAGTTGGTGCAAACAACAGAATTAATGCTCTTAAACATATTCAGAATGGCGATCTTATAGTGGACTGTAAGGACTTAAGGAATACTGACAAACTTGTTAAAACAGCAAGTGATAAACTTTCAGGCAGAGATAATGTGCATTTACTGAAGAAACTGCTTCCTCGAGTTAGAATTGTGGGTTTATCTGAGAATTATGACCCGAAGGTATTGTTGAATTATATTTTAAATCAAAATAAAGATATCTTTCTGTATTCAAAGGAATATAAGGCATGGAAAATGAAGCCTATCAAGCAAAAATCAATAGATATCAAGAGACAGTGCTGCTTGATAATTTTACCTACAGCAGATTCCTGAAATTAGAATATCTCATTGTGGGTAAGGGTAAGGTATTTGATATGATTGCTATTACGCGGTGTTTCAGATATAGTGGGTCTAACCATATGTCACAGACCTGTAATCGGGATCTTACCTGTCCTCACTGTGTACAGAGTCATTTATTAAAACAATGCGTCACACCTGATACTGATTTATTGTGTATAAATTGTGAACAAGCAAGAGACAGGTCGAATCATCCCATGGATGTGAAGCATACAGCATATGTCATAGTGCTGGTACAGTATATAAAGATGACATTGCAAAGTTTAAAGCTGACCCTTTGTGAAGCAATAGCAATTACAGCCCTGCAGTGATACTTCCATTATGGATAATATAACAATTCCTATCTACTACCAAAATGTTCGCGGCTTGAATTCCAAATTATTTGATTTTTTATGCAGTAATGGTGTCAAATTATGCTATCATTGCCATAACAGAAATATGGTTACATAACTGTTGCCGCCTTACAGAATTTATATGGGGAACTGAGAGGGGTTGTAATGGACTGTAATATAAGGGTGTAGAGGGTTGTCATATAGTGACGGCACAGAGAGAAATGGTTAATACAGTTTGAGAATCGCCAAATAGGCCAATTTCTCATAGAGGTTAAGGAAGCTGATTACAAATAAAAGAATGAGTTAATTTGGCAAGTAAAAGAGCACTACAAAGTTCTAAACGTGGATTAGTAAGGATTTTCAAAGGAGCAACTTTGGCCCTTGCTTGTAATAAGTGGCAAGATTCTAACTCGTCTGACAACGCGTGCAGATACATACAAGCCCTATAACCCTTTTCGCTAGCATTGAAGACCCAATTAACTGATAACTAAAACCACTTTGAGATAATCTACGAGGTATTTTTAGTTGCGATAGGCTACAAAATTGCCCGCAAAATTGTTCCCACTTGGTGTACCATTCGGAATCTGGAGTATCATCCCAGTTTAGACATTGAAGTCAAAGTTGTTGTATAAAATGTCTAACGAGAAAAACTACCAGGGTCAACCAACCAATTGGTTCAAATATCCGTGCCATATAAGAAAGAACTGTGCGTTTTGTGCAAGTGCCTTCAACGGAATTACGCGGTAAGTAAATATATCCAAGGAGGGGTTCCAAACCAATCCTAAAATTTTGATGCCGCTAACATCATCAGAAAATGTTAAAGAGGCTTCTAGCTCAGTTTCTGGAAAATCTTGTAATATATCTAATTTATTACTGCACCATTTACATAGTGAAAATTGTCCCATAGCAAGAAGATTTATGAGCTCCTGTTGAAGTTTCTCAGCGGATTCTAACGATTCTCCACCTGAAATCACATCATCCATATAGGGGTGATGCATAAGAGCCCATGCTGTCGGCGGATATGAACTGTCTTCGTCAGAAACTAATTGTTGAAGTACCCGCCGAGCACAAAATGCAGAAGGAGGGAGACCATACGTCAGAGTTTTAAGTTCATACTCTTGGACACTTTCCAGAGTAGAGGGACGCCAGACTATGTGTTGATATTTGCAATCAAAGGATTGAATTAGAATTTGACAGTACATCATACGAATGTCCACACAAATAGCTACTACATGGGACCGAAAAGAACAAATTGTTTCCGGAAGACCCCGTTATAGTTTATAGCTTGGGACCCGCACATAACCTTTCATTTAGGGATATTCCTGTAGAATCAGGAGCAGAGCCATTGAATACTACCCGCAGCTTGGTAGTACCGTTTGTGAGTTTATACACAACATGATGGGGTAACATATAACCTGAATCAACAGTCTTAAATACACAAGGCAGGTTGATTTATAAAATGGCGGATATTAGTTAATAAGATGAAATGATTATTTAGAATTAACTTACTTTATGCAATTATCTAGATTTTTATATTTAATAGTTGGGTTTATCCATGCGTTTAAGAGTCGTTTTGTGTCTTTATCTGACTAGTGCCAAAAGACTTAAAAGAAATGTTTGACAAAAATGCCAAACCTAATTGGGTGTTAGGTTGATATAATAGTTATGAATGCAATTAAAATTTGTGTATCTTTCCAACCGAATTACTGGTCTTAATGGCTCAATTAATGGCAATATTATCAAGGCTTTAAAAACATTCTAAAAATTTTAAATTTATATCAAAAGAGTTAACAGTGTCAACAAAAATACTATGAAAGTGTAAAATTAATTGATGCATTAGTTATTAAAAATTACTTTTCATTAATTATTATTAAATTTAGATCGAGTGTAAACAAATTCACCAATCAAAACATGACAATGTTGTTAATTATGCTGCGCTTAGGATACTTATGGTTCGAAATCAGCAACAAAATGATTTACCAGAGGAATGTGTTATCCCATGGGTACAATTTTTTTTTTGTTTTAATTTGTTAATTATATTTTACATTTTAGCACATGAGTCATACTCTTTGTTTAGCGGTTATTATGTGTTTTTCATTCGTACATATTCACATATGGTTGAAATTATTGATTGCTGCTGGTACTACAGTGTTTTATTCAATATACGTCTGGAATTTTACTCATTATCGTTATTACAAGGTAAGTTAAAATCAAATAGCATTTGAATGTTTCTTTCTAGCACATACCACAAACTTTCAATTCTCTGACAAGTATCGCATTTAAGCTTACACGACATTTAACTAATGACAAACAATAACCGAACATATAATTGTTCTTTACTCAAGTTGTTCTGCAAAATTTATTTATGTAAACATTTTGCCTTTTTTATTTTAAGCAAATAATAAAATTTGAGAACCCGCTACTGCTTAAACTATTGCTAACAAAATATGCTATTATTTTGCAGTACTTAAGTACTGTTACCAAAATGTATGAGTATGATTGAGGAAAATATTGATATCCATGACTTTATTTATAAATCAAATATAAATACAGTTAAATAACATATTGGTGAGCTACTAATTATTAATATGTTGGTATTCATCAATATGTACTAATAAAGATCAGTGTCCAACTATTGATGTATTTATTGCTAATTATTGCACACTATGGATGTATTAACATCTGTCATTATTTATTAGCAGATCAATATATTAAAAAAACCAACACAATATTTATTGAATATCTATTTTCTTATGCGAAAGATTTTAAATTTGTTTACATAATAAAGCAGTACCTTTCGTGGCTAAAAAATATAACAAATGGGTACTTTGGAAAAATTGCTAAATTTTTTGTAAAGTTAGCACATACAAATGTATCTGATGTATCTGATAGCATTATTTTCGATTGTGGCAACACCAGGTTGGTTTGAGAAAAAGGACAGATTTGTTAACAAGGATATTTACATAACAACATATCAATATCAAATTATAATAACACAGAGGGCCCTTTCTGACTAAAATAAAAATCCTTACTATTGCTGATAACCGTTGTCGAGTGAATAGTGAGTTATAGATTCGGTAGAGAACGAAAAATTATAGTTTCACATAAATATTTTCTTCTTCATCTTGTTAAATTTTTCACACTACTGCGATAATAGAATAATGACACAAGACACTTTTATAGAAATACTTACTACATAGAACTTATACAATTATAACAATTTTTAACATAGTGTACTCTATAAATGATAAATAGCAGGTTTGAAACAATGGTGTTTAATAGAAACTCACTGTTTTCAATTAATATATAAAAATAATTGTAATTAAAAACGATTAAGAGCCCTGATTACACATAACTGAATGAAATAAATAACAGGTTTGTAGTGTTGCAATAATTATACCGATCAACAAAGACAAAACAAACATAACTTACATTGCAGGTTATTTATACAAGAAATTGCTATCAAGAACAATTTGTAATAAATAATATAAAAGATAAAAATAAAATTAACAAACTAAGACTGTATGAAACTATGGGCCATTACGAATCAGAATGATGTGTAAATAAGATCACATTTAAAATGGAATAGTAACACATGATGTTTGTTACCTATGTTATTATATAATTAATAACTACCTTGTGTAAAAAATACCCACCTTTCATGATAATTATCAAGTATTTTTAATCGTTCTTGGGAATTTAGGTCTATACAAACACATGTTACATCAATTTCATATCTAGCAAAATTAATATAATTTGTTTTTTCCTCCATACGTTTCAACCCTATACATCGAGTCTTTATCAATGGTTAGCGATAAAGAATGCACCACCAAATGTTTTAATTGAAGTTATTGAACAAAATTATGCTTATTGAGTCATTGTTTTTAGTAAGGCTGAATCACGATTAACGGACTGTAATTTTATTTTATTTACAAATTGGCTTAATGGTTTAAACACTAATAAATTCCCTAATAATGTAAACATTTATTAACTTATTTCCTGGAACTTAATTGTTGATTTCAACTATAAGTACATATACAAAATTCACTAGCAATACAAGCAGACTACATGTTTACTGTATCAAGGTTAGAATACAACAACCCCAAAAACGCATTTTCCCTCTATTTTTCTGTGGTTAATACAGTGACGTATCTATTCGAAAAATGAGTGGGAGAACCAATGCTAAATTGAATATGTCTTAAACTATTTCTAAACATACCCCCCGCCTTGAAATGCCAGGGTTTCAAAAAAGAATACATGTATACAATATTAAACATATTAAAGGAAAACGTTTAAGATTAAAAACAATAAAATAATGTCACGAAATACACATTGCAAAGTCACTTAATGTCTTTTTTGGTGGGAAGGGGACAAATCTTTGTGAATGCCCTTTTGATTACTCCAATGACGGTACGAATAGATGCTACACGGGAAATTCCATCCTTTCCAGGATGTAATTCTACAATTCGACCTAATCGCCAGCATAATGGAGGTAGATTATCATCCTTGATAAGGACCATCTGATTCTTGTCTAACAAAGATTGATTTTTAAGCCATTTCAAGCAGACCTGCAGTTTACCAATGTAGTCATTGCTCCATCGAGCACAAAAATGGCTAAATCATCCAAGAATGGATTTAGACGTAAAATTTGACCACAAGTTTTACTAACTTGGTTTTTTCTAAGTAGTGCGAGTTCTTCCTTGAAAGAATCATATTGGGACAACTTAACAAGCTGGATTGTAGACTGTTTAATTTCATGTGTTGTAAGTGGTCCTATCACTTGCTCATGTTTTGAGGCACGACAATTTTGAATAAATCGTAAACAGTATGCATGTAACATGAAGGAATACTTTGAATATTTATAAAAGGATATTGTTTCTGTGGAAACAGCTAAACAATATGACGTATTTTTTAATTCTGGTAGCTCATTTGCGATAGAGATAATTTCCGGCCAGTTAGACTGAGGTTCGGCAAGCCAGGTTGGTCCATGCCACCACAAGAAAGAGTTAGCTAAATGGTCGGGTAAAATACTTCTAGACAGTAAATCAGCAGGGTTACATTTTGTAGGTACATGCGTCCAAGTATCATTTTTTGTTAGTTCTTGGATTTCAACTGTTCTATTACAAACAATGGGTTTTAAAAGGGTAGGGTAGGTTTTTAGCCAACCTAAAACAATTGTTGAATCGGTCCAATAGAAACGTTGACAATTAGGTAAGTTGAAGGCATTTGATGATTGGTTCATGGCCTTGGCGAGCATGTGCGCACCACATAAATCTAGACGAGGAATCGTCATAGGTTTTAACGGAGCTACCTTCTTACAATTTAAAAAGTTCATAATTACAAATCCGCAAGCGCGGAATAAGCGACGCCACGGGCAGGTGGTAGCTCCAAGCTTTACACAGGCTTTAGCGCGGCCATCTGACAATGACGTCACCAATAACAAATTAAATACGCCATTGACGGAAAATATGCCAATTTTCATACAATAGTTTATAACAGCGAAATACTCACATGAATATGTCCCTGAGTTAAAGTTGGCTTCTGTTGACGTCCATCAGGGCTACTGATGGCCCCTTTTAAGGCAATTAACGGAGGGTACGCCTAACGTCCATCCAAATGGCTTCGACTGGATCTCAGGGCTCCACTCCGGAGTGTTTAAAGATGGTGCTCCGGCGTGGAATGCGGTTCGGCCAACGGCTACAAATTACCTCCTATCTATGTAGGGAATGAACAAGGAAACCAGGTATAGGGCGACAAACAGATAAGCAGGCAAGGATCTACATAAATACAAGATAAGGCACGATACGATACCTGAACCAAACCACTCTTCACGAAGGTTAGAGGCAAAAAGCCACGTTACAAAGTCCACGGAAACACTCCTCCCACTTTTCTCCGCCACTCGCGTCGCGCGATCTGGCGCAAACGCCCTCTGACGTGACGGAAATATACGCCAAGTCTTTTGAATTTGTGGCGCGAAACTTCCGCACATCAAAATTAAACTAAAAAATGTTTAAGTGCCAATTTGGCACGTAACAACCTTTGCCTTAGCAAAGAGCAAATTTACAGATGTGTGACCATATTGATTTTTAGAACGAAGATATATGCAAGCACCATAAGCTTGCGATGATGCATTGCAAAATCCATACATTTGTATTTCTATATAATTTTCAATAAGTGCATGTCTGGGAATTCTTAAACTGTTTAGAGCAAACAAATTTTTTCGAAATAGATTCCATCTGTCCTTTAGATTTCCCGGGACTTCATTGTCCCAAGACAATTTCTCCAGCCAAAGTTGTTGAAGAATCATTTTTGACACAATAGTACAAGGGCTAACTTATTTCCTGGAACTAAATTGTTGATTTCAACTATAAGTACATATACAAAATTCACTAGCAATACAAGCAGACTACATGTTTACTGTATCAAGGTTAGAATACAACAACCCCAAAAACGCGTTTTCCATCTATTTTTCTGTGGTTAATACAGTGATGTATCTATTCAAAAAACGAGTGGGAGAACCAATGCTAAATTGAATATATCTTAAACTATTTATCCAGACCACTAGGTGGAAAAACAGACACCTAGAACACTCGTACGACAAATGATACAGACAAGACAGCAGAAACCACTAGGTTAATGCTGACTACTAGACGTGCCCTGAGAGGGCAGGATCAACCAGGATAAACTATTTCTAAACAAAGGCGTTGGATTTCTTGGTTAGTAGGCTACTCTCAGGAAAAAAGCAATGCTAATTTGACAAAAACTCTTTTTGAGTTGCCACACTACATAATAGTTCTATTTTAAAATTACCTCTATCATGTGTAGATAATTATTTCAAACATTACACCATTTTGTCAATAATTAAACTTAAAAATAACTATAATGATGGAACGTTTCCTTATCTAAGCCAGCGAAATGAATACTTTTTGTATGATATATTTATATAAATTAATATCAAGTTAAGTACTTGACTCAAGCATCTCTATATATTCTCCTACGTAGAACAATAGAAATGTTATATTCACCATGATTTACAGACTAGTTCTCGAATGGTGTTTCCTTATTAACTTGCTATCTTGTAACCACAATGTTATTTGAGGGTTGAACTAGTACACAAGATTTTAATTGATAATTAACAGCTATCCTTTTCTGATAATTAGTGGACCCTGATGTATACTATAGACACATACTAGATTATTTCGAATCTTCCAACAATATTTGTTTAATTCTAGAATCCTTCCAAAACTTTAACTACACGTGCCAATACATGTTTTCTATTCTATGAACGTCCACTTCTATAACAATTAATTCTTATTACTTACACAGAGAGAAACAACGACTGTTAATTTTCGGAATGGAATTGAAATAAAATGCCCTAAATAAGCACACTGCCAAACCTGTATCTTTCTCTCGTCTTTACGAATTATGTAATGGATATACTAGTTTGATTTAGGTGCAGTATAACTTTTATGTATCAACAGTAAATAATTTGTAAAATTTGTTATATCAATTACATACACATCATTATAATGCAGTTGAAACAGACAAAGAGCAGACACTAATTAACCAAGTACAATCACAATGACAAAATTGCTCAAGTGGAATTATAAATATAGTATTAATTTTCCACATGTAATAAATCTAAAGATGAATGAAAACATAACCTTGAAGAATTATTAACAAAAGAATTTGAAATAATTGCTTTACTAAAATCCTATTGTTACGTTATAATTAAACTTCAATAATATTAAGTTGTTGTGAGCTAATGTGAGATCGAAATAGATAAAACAACCTTGTTTTGAACATTTCATCATCATTTTGTTTTCGACCTTCCTTAAGGTCGGTTTGACGCAGCTCTAACTTCTTTTCTATTCTGTGCTAATCTAAAAAGCTCTACATACCCTTCACAACCTAAATTTCTAATAATTTGACTAATATAGTTTGGTCTAGGTCTTCGTAAATCCTTCTATCTTTTTTCCTATCCAGCTGGCTCTACATAGATATTAGCAACCTGATGGTTGTTAAAGAACTCTAACATGTTTACATGATTACCATTTATAAGGAAATGAAATATAACCTGGTTATCCACTTCAAAAAGGAAAAGTGTTAAATTATATGTTATGGTAAGGCTTAAGCAACGAATCGCTGCCAACATGCCAGACCGTTACCTAATTGTGAGTTATGTCATGGTGACGTTTATTAAATTATATGTTATGGTAAGGCTTAAGCAACGAAACGCTACCAACATGCCAGACCGCTACCTAATTGTGAGTTATGTCATGGTGACGTTTATTAAATTATATGTTATGGTAAGGCTTAAGCAACGAAACGCTACCAACATGCCAGACCGCTACCTAATTGTGAGTTATGTCATGGTGACGTTTATTAATTAAATGTTATGGTAAGGCTTAAGCAACGAAACGCTACCAACATACCAGACCGCTAACTAATTGTGAGTTATGTCCTGGTGAACATTGAACATTTAGTTTTTAAATACTAGAGTATCTTAATTCTCTAGTTTTTGTTTAAGTAATTGATTGTAGAAGCAGCAGATTTCTCAAATTGCTATCATTTGTTCAATAAATCACATTAATATAGCCAATTCATACCGACAGCCATTCACTTAAATAAACCTCACCACTGAAAATCAAACTATTACAGGATAGTGAAACGTTCAACTATATGATGGAACCACAAATTGCACATATAATGGGCTTGGTGTATCTGACTATTACATTACATATGGTGGATAGACAAACAGAATACTTAAACAGATTAGATCACCAATGGACAGCAAAATTGATGTCCGAACAAGTTGAAGTAAATACAATGCACAAAATTACCACAATGCTTTTAAAAAACATTCTTCCTATTCACGTTGGTAAGTATTTAATAACATAACTAGTAGTACACAGTATTGGTATATTGTTTTAGCTGAACTATATCTAGATGTTAACAGACCAACTAGGGACGAACTTTATACAGAGGAGTATAGAAACGTATGTGTGATTTTTGCTTCAGTTGTTGACTTCTACATGGATTCCTCTAACGAAGAGCTATTTTTAGGTTTTATAAACCAAATCATCAAAGAATTTGATCTTGTATGTTTTATTATGCAACATTGTGTTTTATAAAGATATATTTTTGCAGTTGCTACTAAAACAACGTCAGCAATCTATAGAAAAAATCAAAGTAACAAATATGACATATATGGCAGCATGTGGTTTAGATCCTGGTAGGAAAGATTCATATGGAACTTCAGAAGCTTCTGGAGAGCATGTAGCTGTTACCATGGTTAAATTCGCAGTTGATATGATTGCTGCTTTGGATAAAATAAATAGAGAAGGTGTTCAGGAATGTAAACTTCGAATAGGTGGGTATTTTATGGATATGTACACATAAGTAAAGATAACAGTTTTTATTATTTTGCAAATGTGTTAACTTTTTTCATTGCAATGGACAATCTTTATCCTGCGTTACTAGATTTTGTCCGTATTAGCATAAGAACAAAATCTGTACAGAAGATGATCTTGTTTAAAGCAAGCATTAGTCTATAACTGGATAGAATCCATAAATTAATACAGGACCTCTAGCGATTAGTAGCAAAGAAAATAATTTTCTAACTTGACTTTCTTCAGTATACAAGTTTACTAAAGAAAAAATATACACACACACACACGCACGCACACACTCTCACACACTCACGTTCATACACATGCATGTATGCGCAAGTACACACGTATATATATATATATATATATATATATATATATATAATAATAATAATACCGAATTCTTGAACGTAAATAAATAGCTAAAACAAAGGTTGGTGAACTCTTGGGATACAATCGATCAAAAATGACTAAACTACTATGTCAGATCGTAGTTTTATTTAACGTTTCGGCAACAAATTTCGTGCCTTCTTCAAAGACTAAAAAACGTAATGAGGTTAGTCACAAGTTATAAAAAAGTACAAACAAAGTTACTTACATAACTACTAAGAGATAAATAGGTGGAAATTTCTACTAAAATCAGCAAACATAATATTCAATTAGCATTAAAACATAATGAAACACACAACCCTATACCCAAAAGGGGTTATAGAAAACGAACAAGAATAATTACTGCAATAATTACATGGAGCAACTACAATACTAACTTCAATCACTTAGTTCAACGTTAATCTGCTAAGAATAATTGAGAAATTGACCAAAAACTTGATGAACGTATATCAAACCGGTACATACTTAAATATTTAGTGATAACAACCAAATGCTGGATAATACACAACTTCAAAACTACATTACAATTAAGATAAACAATACAATTTAATGTATAAGCCTCGTAACACGATGAAATTATATATGTTTATGATATCTATACAGCCCTGAATAAACTGCACTCAAATTCTTCACATCTAACTTATTATTTAATGGGTCCCGTTGTTAGAAAATATAAAAGGATTCTAGGAACAATCTCCAGTGGTAATTTTCTTCGAAATCCAAAATTTTAGTTCCATCTAAATCCGCTATATGTTTGGTGAAGATAAAGCGCAAAAGATTTCCCGATCCTAGTATCACTCTTTTGCTGTATTACACGGTTTTTGACCCACTGCTTCGTATGACCCATGTAACTTTGTCCACAACTGCAATGTACTTGGTAAATAACATTGCTACACAACGATTTCTCCATCCTATCCTTTAATTTTGTAAATAACCTACCAATCGTATTGTCATACGTACACGCTATAAAAATATTGGGTTGTTTAAGTATTCTAGCGAATCCAGAAGTTCACTGCTGAATATAGGGAAGTTTCTTAAATTTAACAGTATCCGAAACAACCCAAGAAAGGTTTTGCAAAAAATCTTATGCTGTATTACACGGTTTTTGACCCACTGCTTCGTATGACTCATGTAACTTTGTCCACAACTGCAATGTACTTGGTAAATAACATAGCTACACAACGATTTCTCCATCCTATCCTTTAATTTTGTAAATAACCTACCAATCGTATTGTCATACGTACACGCTATAAAAATATTGGGTTGTTTAAGTATTCTAGCGATTCCAGAAGTTCACTGCTGAATATAGGGAAGTTTCTTAAATTTAACAGTATCCGAAACAACCCAAGAAAGGTGCTGCAAAAAATTTGAAAAAAGAACTAATTTTACCAGACCTATGTGAAATGATTCAACAACATACACTCCAATTGCTTAAAATTCTTATTACGAAATTCCGGTTGACACATGTTAAGAATACATTGTTTTAGACAAATGATTGTATTTAACTTATGAGAGAATGGATGATAGGAAAAAAATTTACATACCAACCCGAATCGGTAGGTTTTTTATAAATGTCAAACTTCTATTGGTTAGTCAAGGACCTGAGAACCAATGTGTCCAGAAAGGGAATATTAAAGTCCACTTCTTTTTCACATATAATGGAATTAAAGCTATTAAAGATGTATAACGCATACTGTACTAAATGAACAGGGGCACAACATAGAATGTCATCGACGTACTTAACCATAAATGGAACATCAAAAACGAGAGAATTAAAGACAGTCTACAAGTCAATCCATCACTATCTGAGCAATAACCGGGGACATAGGCGACCCCATGGGAGTACCAAAAACCTGAAAATAAAACCCAGAATCAAACGTAAAGACCAATTTTATATTAGCAATGAAGGAATGCAAATCAAAGTTACAATGAGGAAGGATACAATCCCATTTCATTGTAATAATCTCCACAACTAAACCAATAGGAATATTGGTAAACAAGGAGCAAACGTCCAAAGAAATGAGAATATGGTCCTCTGGCAACTGAAAATGCTTGTACCTATTCACAAAAGAAAAAGAATCCTTGACATTACAACCTTCCAAGGAGAACGCCTTACTCAGGATACGAGATAAAAAAGATGCCACATTATACGTAGGCGTATTAGTACACGAAATGATAGGTCGTAAAGGAATTTCCTTACGTTATTTAATACAGAAACAAATACGGCATTCCTTCGAGAAGTGTTCCCAAAGCTATAAAATCATCAATGACTACACCCGATTCATGGAAAGCGATAACACCGAGAATACTATAAATCCAAGATAACAAGTTCAATAACTCTAATTATATTACAGAAGGAGAGCGATAGCAATTATTATTTTCGTTCACTAATAAAAAAAGGAGTAATTTTCACCATGGCAATAAGTTTTATACTGACAGCTCATTAGAGAAAACAGAACGCGAAATTGTGGGTAATTGATGTAATGGGTAATCGATGACGACAGTTGGAAAATTTACAAATCTAAATTGTGTACACAACTGTACATCAACCTATCTTTCAATTACGTTTGGCATTTTTGTCAATCATATCTGATATTGTCAAGTTTTTGACTTATATCAGTTAAAGACAGGAAGCAACGCTCAAAATTACGGCTATAAGCCACGTATTAAATATATAAATATTTTAGGTAGTTATTTACGCAAGGTAAGTTGATAAATACTAACGTATTACAGTTAGTAAGTTATTATTTCATCTTATTAACTGTAATACGTTAGTGTTTATCAACTTACCTTGTGTAAATAACTACCTTATATTTTCCTCTTTCAATTACTAGCTCGATTTGAAAAAGATTTCCTTTACAATTAATTTTCCACATGGGAAATTTGGAAATGTTAGGAAACACAGTAGCGAGTCTTCTGAAGCTTATCTCAAGATTATTTTAAATTTCCAACAAAATATCTTTGTCGTATTCCTCTGTAACATCTGGGCGTCTACCAGTTTCAGTATTTTTAGAAAATACTGAGCCCATTTCTTTCAATTTTTGGTTAGTGCTGTAAATGTTGCGTGGCTGGGATGCCTTCCGTTAGCATATTTTTCAGCGTATCTTTGTTCTGTTGAATGAGCATTACAATGCACTTCGCCATAGACTAAATGAATATCTGTGTATTCTTTACTAGTAAAATTAACAACTTTTATAAAAATTACTTATTTTACCTTTCCAACACAACAATAGTAATAATAATTGTTTGGATCTAAATATTTTGATACTTACAAATATCTGATTGTTGGCCGGTCAAAGCCAACTTGATATGTCTAGTAATTAAATGAGATAATATAATATATATATATAAGCAAAATAAATATTGGGGATACAGTCAGATTGGGCATGGATTTAATATAAACTTCTTATAACCAATATTACTAATTTTATATATATATATATATATATATATATATATATATATATAAATACTTACTGCTGATTAAATGAGGACCATACATGAAGAACTTGCATACTAAGTGAGTACCGCGACCAAGCGAGGACCAATATACGGACCTCACAAGTGAAAGTTCTAAAATTTTGTCATGAGAGGGGGAAAGCGGTTTTAAAGCCAATAGAAAAATTTCAGCAGGGCCTCACTTTATTTTCAGATTGGTTAGTGTATAAATTATAGTTCAGGCTTTTGCCGGTAGCGGCGCTCTTATAAGAGTATATCTCTTGCTTCTATATACATATGATTTCATCTGACTGACTAAGTGAACCCCATACACTTGGCAACAGCGCAGCATAGCTGTTTTGCATATTATCCGCTTTCCAACCAAAGTTTGGTTTTGTATTTTACATTATTGTATGATATAGCAAAAGTGAGAATGGAGTATTAATTTTATTTTCAGTATTCAAATTTCATTTCATGAAAAACTACATTTAAGCCAAATTAAGATTTAACAAGGTAGATATTACAGAAGTTGTGGTTATAAGTAAACAGTTTAAACATGGCTTTACTTGTCAAAATCCGTATTGTTATTTGTTGGTGTTTATCGATTAACTGCAGTCGTATACTATATAGAAGTGGTGTATTGTCAACATAGACGTAACATTTCAAAGTATAAAAATAACAAATAGTTTAAATATTAACTAATAAACAGGTTTAGACTATTTTTAAGTAGTAATTGCAAGAATATGTAGAAGTGTAGGACCGTGACAAAGATTCAAGCTATATGGTTAAACTGTGATAACACATAATTTTGCCTAGCAATGACTTGAGTGATTATTAATTTCGAAAATCCCGAGACCAGGAGGTCGAGGGATTTTTTCTAAAATTATTATACAAAAAAGCATTTGCTAAAGGCAAAATTATATTGGAGTACACAGTTTGACCGATTATTAGATGCAGGGGTGGTATATGTTAAGAGTATTTTGAGTGTGAATAAATAAAATTAGTAGGCGTGCGTCATACATTTATTAGTCAAAAAGAAAAATAAAAGCAAGGTGACTGAGTTTAACTGGTTAAATGCACTAGTGCATGTTAATCGTTTATCTACCAGTCATGTGATTGATGTACATTTTACGTTTCTGATTGATTATATTTTGTATAAGTGAAATCATTACATATATTGTCTAAAGAATGATTGTAAAATGAGAGCCTCAGTGGATGTCTAGTGGAGTTTATTCAAGTAATATAATTCTGGTTTGAACTATGCCCGCATCGATGATCACTAAGGTTAGTGATAGAAAATTCGAGACCGAGACTAGGGCGCTCTCGATCTCGACATATAACCCAAAGGCACGTCTCTGTCACTGATTAATATTTAGTTTTGTCTAAAAACGAGCTTTAAAGTGCAGCTACTGCCTTTTGGCTTAGTATAAATAATGTACAGAAGCAGTAATTGAAAATAAAATATTTTTAATTTATGAAAAACAATTGCAGAATTCTGATTTAATCATATATTAAAGTATGTTTCATTTATCACAAAGTACAAAATGATTCATCTTTTACGTAAAACTTATCACGTTAATATCTGTCTTCACCCACTTCCACTTTTTGCAGTTACTGCTTTCTGGTTTAATAGGGCAGTATAGTACCATTTTATTTTGAAACGAAGTAAAATGAAATTTATTTTTGCAAATGATATTATAGAGCGAGTTAAGTTATTAGTCTCTAACTTTATTGATTTCAGGTGTAAGTTGAATTTCTGTCGGTATTAATAATTTTTCGGTGGAATTGTTGTCGACACTATGGGTGTGTGTTGTAATGTGTCGTAAAATTGCGAAAAATCTATTCGGTTGCATTTAAAATACAATAAATATTTTGTTAAGCACTTGTCGCTGTCATCTCTACTAGAGTAAAATTTTGACAGTGAAAGTTAGGCTGTTATATAATCTTATGCTTTTGTTTTAATGAAGAATTTTGAAATACTCTAGTTAAAAAATGTACCAAATTTACATTTCAGACATATTTAATGACAATAGTGAAACGAGTAAGCAAAATGTTTAAGAAATATTCCCAAAATGTATCATGTTATGCAATAAAAACTATTGCTAAATAAGTCTCTATTGAATATTTTCTTAAAGTATACTATGCACTTTTTAACTCTTAGTTAAGGTTTGGTTGCATTTTGAGATGCTGCTTCACTTGAAAATACTTCTCCACTGTTTAAACCACATAAACGTGGAGTTAGTATTATGGTTCGGGTTCCTTATATTGCACACTGCAGACCACTGTTTAAACAATTACAAATACTTACTTTTTATGCTTTATACATTTATGAAACATTTTATTCTTCAAAAGCAGACATAAATATACTATTTCATGGTGTTTCCATTTACAAAACACGTCAGTCTGATGATATATACAAAGTAACTCCGATTTCTGCCCTAATAGAAAAATCTTTCATATATATGGCTCCAACTCAATAATAAGGTACCATCAAATATAAAATCCCAAAAGACAGTTCAAAATTTAAACAGATGTTACTAGCCTTGTTAAGTGAAAACTGTTGCTACTGCGTGAATGAGTTTTTACAAGATAGATTATAATAAATAGAATGTTGTATACATAAATTATTGTATTAATTTATTCACTTGCATATGCACCCTATCATAGTAGATTTTTATTTTGTAAAATGTAAGTGTTTTACGACCATCATCTCATGGGTTCAAATAAACTATTATATTCTATGTGCAAGGTTTACTAGATAAGTAGATGAGTTGATCTTATATATCCATCTATCGGTGTACTTGATCCTAAAAGTAAATGTGTCATTGTATTTATAGTTACGATACGTAAGCACCGGGGTTATTTGAATGCATCTTTCGAGGAAGGCGAAAGGGAGTTTATTTTCAGTATGAAATTAAAGTACCTATTTAGCTCATAGCCTAAAGACTGAACTGAATTTTTAATTCGAGCTTGAAAAGATTAATCGAAATATATGTGGTGGCCTAATCAAATCTTGACACCACACAGTGGCAACCCATTTATTAAAGGCTGGGTAATACTGCAAATAAAAAATCACATTTCACAATGCTTGTTTTGAAAAAGATGAAATTATTAGAGGAGTCAAGAAATTTTTTCCGATACATTAGCCAAGAGGTGCTCATGTTTTGGTAAAAAAAAGCAATTTCCCTAATCAGACTATAATAATTTTGAATGTGTTAAATGTTATGTAATATATAGGTACAGTAAGATCTAAATTACAAAAAAGTCCGATAGAGAATTAATAATAAGCAAAACAAAGGTTTTGTAAAAACTCTATTATTTAATCTTATTATATGTATTAAAAACAAAAATCTTAATTTTTTGCCAATCTTTTATTTTGAATACATCCCTATACTTGTTTCTTAAATCCTCACATTCTCCTTTTCTAGGCGGCATCTTATGTTTAATGTTCTGAAAGTAATCAGTGTCAATTTCTTTTGAACTTCGGTCCATGGTTCTAGTAATCGTTTCTTTTTCTTTGTAGGCGAATAACTCTGTAATAAAAATATATTAGCAACCTAAGTAAAACCACATTTTATGTAGTATGACACAATTCAAAGGTCAAAAATAACAACAAAGAAAAGTTCCAAGCTCTCACTTGAGTGAAATTGAATAGATTAGTGAACTGCCTTAATCATGAAAGTGACAGATAAAGTATCAAATATAGAATTGGCCGTGTACACATAAGAGAATTAGAAACACTTTGAAAAGAATATGGTCAAAGTGTATTAAATTAAAAACAGAGCGCTTTCAACTATAAACTAGTAATCTTCAGTGTTGTTTCTTGTAGGAAAGAAATCTACCATGAACAATATTAAAATAGATAAATTAAAACAACACTGAAGATGACTAGTTTATAGTCGAAAGTGCTCTGTTTTTAATTTAATACACATTGACCATATTCTTTTCAAACTGTTTCTAGGTATAGTATCGACCACGTTTCGGACAGAAACAAAACTTGAAAAGATATATAAAGCAGCCTTCATCTGGAAAACAAATGTTACATTAACATATAACTAGATGAAGACACTTGTGAAGACAACACAAACATAAATTTTATCATTAGTAAAATTGTAATTCATAAATTTTTCTAATGATTAAACCTATATTTTAAAGTGTTGTCTTGCCTAGTATCTTGGCCACTTTAAATAATGTTTAAAGTTAAGTTGCCAGCTGAAGCATACATATTTTATCTTTAGATAATTGAATTTAATACAAACAAAACATTTCTAAATGTAATCTATAATCATCACTTGCTAAAGATTTTTTAAGTAAAAATTAAACATAATTTCTTTTCTTGCACTTGGAGTTTTAAAACATCAAGCACTCAAAAAATACGCTATTTCACATGCAGTAAATTCTCTAAATAAATTAATTAATTTAGACGTTACTTACCATTAAGAGCAAGTTCCAAGATATATTTTCCTCTGTTCAGCATAATAAGTGATTCAGTTAAAACACTTATGACACGGAAAGAAGATTAAATTCTTAAATAAATTACCTCACTAGAGGCAAATAGCACAAGCACTTTCACAAATAATCCACCCACTACGCAATATAGCATGACATGAACTACAATGCACGTACATAACCTTTCAATAATAAACAATGCGAGTTTGATGCCTACTTTAAAAGAATATAGCTAAACACAAAATCCTGGCAACGCTGTTCGGTCCTCGCATTATTAGTTGTATATATAATTGGTACTGCATGGTGCTTGCAATGGTATGTAAAATATGCATTGGCTTACTTTATGCGTTATATAGTATTTCCTCACTTTGTCGTCATATACAGCAAACATTAATTATTAAAATTAAGTTACTGAAAATGGTTTGCTGAGAGTATATTCGAATTTTTAGAATTAAATGGCAGGAAAGCTTCTTAAATATAGTAAATTGGCATTAATATCTTGCTGTCCTCACAAATATAGGAATATGTATGGACCTCACTTATTGCGCCAGTGGTAAATATATATATATATATATATATATATATATATATATATATATAGTGTCTGATTTTTCATTACACAGCTAATATCTTTGTTAATATTAGAGATACAAAAAATGTCAAAGGAAAAAGTTTCTTAGTTGAATTCTGTCTTAAAACATAACATTTTAGGGGTTACTTCGCAGCTAAGAGAATTTTATTTTTTAGTTCGTCCATTGTATTTGACAAGGTCTTATAAATTTTATTTTTGAGAAAACCCCAAAACAAAAAAATCTAACATTGAAAGATCAGGTGATCTCTCGAGGCCATAAATAAGGTCCTTTATTCCCAATCTATTTATTTTCGAAGTTTTTGTTTAAGAAGTTTGTTACAGCTTGAGCGTTATGCGGAGGAGCTCTGTCATGTTGGAACTACATTTGTCTACGAAGATCTAACGGTGTATTGCCCAAATAATCTTGTAGAATAGTTTGAATAAATAATAGATACAGTTCCTGTGTTAGTGTGCTATCATAAAAATACGGTACTAATAAATGATCCCCTATTATACCTATCCACATATTTGTACAAAACCGAACTTGATGCCGCACTTCGTGTAATCTGGGGACATCATCCAAACATGAGTATTGTGTTTATTAAAAACATCATGTCTATGAAAATTGGACTGAGCTGTCCATAAGATAAACGGTAAATACTGTCTAAATGCATGTAGTAACCACTGCACAATGGTAAGCGTTTTTGGAAATCTAGACACCGCAGATGTTGCGCTACTAGCACCTTAAACGGCTTCATGTTATGTTTTTTAAGTATGATATGTTCTGAAATAAGCCAAAGTATTTAATTCATCAGGTTCTTCAAATTCCATATTTCCATGATTGCCGTTTTTTTTTGTTTTTAAAACTGCCATATTGTATCAATGAATTATGCAGATCGAGAAATGTTCGATAATGTGGCTCTCTTTCATTTGGATATTGACAACGATTATAAATTTGCAGCTTTCCTTGTACTCGGGATTGTTCAACTGGAATCTGATTATTTTTGGAGGATCTATTAGATAATAGTAAGCAGTGGTGCATTAGAAACGCTGGTCAAATTCAACTTAGAAAACTCATTTTCTTAGTATTATTGATATAATCAAAGTGATAAAACATTTGTGTACACGCAATAATTATTATTTATTAAATTTGTTTCTTCATTGCTAATGTGAATTACTTAATAATGTTCACATTTTCAAAGCCAACTTGAAGAAACAATTTTTCAATATTACTGATTTATTGATTAAGTGAATAAAAAAGTGAAAGTATTACTGTATTCCGAATTTCATAAACTTTTCAATTTTAAAATAAAACACAGGGTGTTCCATTTAAAATTTTCCTCAAAAACAGTAGACCATGGAAAAGTATTATGTTTCCTAATTTTAAGACAGAATTCAAGTAAGAAACTTTTTCCTTTGATATTTTTTGTATCTCTAATATTAACAAAGACATTAGCTGTGTAATGAAAAATCAGACACCCTGTATATATAATAAATATTAATATATATATTATATCATAAATATCTTTACCGATATAAGGTGTAGATTTGCTAAGGTAATAGTAATTCAATCTTTCAATGCTAGATCTTTAATAATTATGTGACTTTTTACAGGTATATGCCATGGTGAAGTTATGGCAGGTGTAGTGGGTTCCAAGAAGCCTCTTTATGATATATGGGGAGATACAGTCAATTTAGCATCTCGAATGGATTCTAATGGAGTTCCTGGCAAAATACAAATTACGAAAAATACCGCACAAGTATTAGAAAATTATGGCATAAAGTGTGAATTTAGAGACTTTATTTATGTAAAAGGCAAAGAACATAGAGTTCCTACTTACTTTGTTGCATTAAATCAAGATGACAAATTGGTTTATCTGTAACCATTCTATTGTTGAATTTATTTATTTATAATAATTATGTATTAGTAATGTGCTACTCATATTTTATACTAAAACAAATTACCTAATTTAATAGGTTCATGTCATTGCATTTTTATTTAATCACAGTGGTTTGTACTTTATCAAAATTATTGTCATATCTTATTCTAGACGAACTCTACTCCTTGATTGATTTATTCAAATTTTCCTCTTGGCGCATTGTACCAATCCGGTGATCTTATTATAAACTTTCTGAATTCACTACAATACCAACACAACCTAAAACTTTGAACTTCTCATAATCAGTCCCCTAACCAAGTTTATTATAAAAGAGACACATATTTAGTAATTTTTACTAATTTAACTTTATTTATTTTAATGACATTACATTTGATTTTCCAATGCTCCACCCGAAGGTACTACATTGGCCAGGAAGCGAGTTTTTTTTACCTGGAAAATTTGGAATTTTGCCGAACCCTTGCTGTTCCAAGCAAGGTAGGGATCTTTAACGTGCGTGACAACACTCACACACGGGACCTCCATTTTACCTCTCATCCGAACGAGGGTGTATTTTTGTGAAAAATGCTCGCCTAACATTTTTCAAGCGGACCGTGTCGGGATTCGAACCCGGGACCTTGTGCGTAGTAGTCACACACATACCACTACGCCACGGAGCCGCCTTTATTTTAATGACAACGATTGTCACCAATTATACAATTAAATACAGAAATAACAATTTCTAAACAGCGATGATACTATTTACAACCACAAACAAGAGACGTTCGTTTGGGTAAATTAATCGGTCGCGTTGAATCCATCATTGACAACGATGTATTAACGCAGAGAAAAAGGATGTAATTAGGGGTAAAATCTCTAATGTCATTTTGAACTATTCTAATAACCCCAGAAATAACCAACATTTCAATATATACCATGAACATTTCTACAAGGTTAAAAAAATATTTAGCTGACCACCCTGAAATTGTTGTCACTAAGGCTGATAAAGGTGCAGTGACTGTGATTATGAATAAGCACCACTATATGGAAAAGTCTCTGGATCTTTTATCAGATACTACTACCTATAAACCGTTGCTTAGAGATCCTACATTCACTACTCAAAAAAAGGTGAACGAGCACATCAAGTTATTACATAAAAAGGGGATGTTGGACGATTCTGAAAAGAATCGACTGTGCATTAACAACTAGACTCCTGGTAAATACTATGGATTACCTAAAATACATAAACCAGTCCTCTCCCTACGACCTATCATATCTACGGTGAATACACCTGCGTATGGTATTGCTTCTTTCTTGA
This sequence comes from Platerodrilus igneus, assembly GCA_036346225.1. Classification (NCBI taxonomy): domain Eukaryota; kingdom Metazoa; phylum Arthropoda; class Insecta; order Coleoptera; family Lycidae; genus Platerodrilus; species Platerodrilus igneus. The sequence goes on along the minus strand of JARFIW010000892.1, from coordinate 1,527,995 downwards.
CGAATATCCTCCAACAGGATTTCCCACTTGGTGGATACAATGTTAAAGATAGCTTTACATTTGTGCAACAATTCAAGGATTTTCACCTACCAGAAGATCACATTCTCATTTCACTGGATGTAACTTCTCTCTTTACTAATATTCCTTTATCTATGGATATTAACATCATTAAGGAAAACTGGAATAAAATCAAGCCCTTTTGTAATATGTCTGAAGATATGTTTTTGACAACTGTCAATTTGGTCTTTAACAATACATACTTTGTTTTCCAAGAGAAGTTTTACTTACAATTATTTGGAACTCCAATGGGGTCACATCTATCACCCATAATCGCTCAAATGATTATGGACAATTTACTGTCGAGTGTTCTACCTAGATTACCGTATGAGATGTCTTTCTTGGTAAAGTACGTGGACGATATCATTTGTTCATTGTCAGCCCAATATGTTGACCAAACTTTAACAACGTTTAATGATTTTAATGATCACCTTCAGTTCACTTTTGAAATTAAAGTGGATGGTAAATTACCTTTTTTGGATGTTTTAGTCATCAGAGATAATTCTGATCATCTATTATTTGATTGGTATATTAAACCAACAAACTCTGGCAGATATCTAAATTTCCACTCTAACCATTCCTTTCAACATAAGGTGAACACTGTGAAGGCCCTACGATATCGAATTGAGCATATATCAGACCCACAGTTCATGGAAAAAAATAAGAAATTATTGATTGACACTTTAGTTAACAACGGTTACCCAAAGGGAATGTTGCATAGATTGATTTATGGCAACTTCTTAAAAGTAAATGTTACAGAAGTTGATATTACGTACAAGAAGCTTCCTTGTTTACAGAAGTTATCTCCACTTTTAGTACGATTACTTAAACAACCAAAGATTGCTATCGTTTACGAATACAATTATTCCATCCAGAATTTGTTTACCAAATTGAAGGATCGTATTCCGAAACTGTTAAACAGTAACGTTGTTTACAAGATCACATGCAGTTGTAACAATAGTTACATTGGTCAGACCAGCCAGTGGCTAAAGAGTCGCTTAACCCAGAACAGGAGTGATTGCAAAAAAAACTCCACTAAATGTGCATTGTCTGCTCATGTTTCTGCAACCAGTCATACACCACTGTTCGACGACGCCATCATTTTGGAGAACGAAACCAATTACAAGACTAGGCTTTTCATTGAGTCTTTTTACATTAATAGTGAAAATAATCCTATCAATAATAAGATGGATGTTGATAGAGTGCATAACGTCTATTCTGCTTTATATAGTAATGATGTTTTTAAACAACGTTAAATATTATCCTTCATGTTATGTAATCAATGCCATTTTCGGAACGTCCCCTGTCACTCCTATAAAATTTGTCATTCTCAATTTTGTCTTTATGTTTTAACCGTCATCGTGGCATGACGTGCCCCTCGGGCAATTTTTAAATTTTTGACCCACATTTATTATGTGAATCGTTCAACAATTGGTTTTCAATTTCCTTTAATATAATTGATCAAAGTAAGTAGTTAGCGATAGGTTATGTATTTCTTGCTAATTTCGAATTTTCTGTTTCCATTTTAGCCTTTGAAAAAGGTGCGAAAAATGTACCGTAACGTTAGGTGTTGATTAAAGATTAAATTTGTATTCTGTTGTTTGATTTGGACTACATCCCATGAAAATATTTACATGTATATTATACTATAAGTCTGATCTGTCCATTAATTATTAATGTATATATATATATATATATATATATATATATATATATATATATATACACATATTGCAATTAATAAGATGAAATAATAACTTAGACTTTTATGCAAAGCCCAAATGATCATTTCAAATCGAGCTAGTAATTGAAAGAAGGAAAATATAAGGTCTTGGACAGGATTTGAACCTGCATCTCAGTTTTGCCGGAACTGTGCGTTTACCAATTACGCCACCGAGACCAATGACCATAATTGGGAAATTTACAAATCTAAATCGTGTACAGAACTATATATAAACCTAACTTTCAATTACATTTAGCATTTTTGTCAATCATATCTGACATTGTCAAGTTTTTGACTTATGTTATTATTATTATTATAAGGTCTTGGACAGGTTGAACCTGTATCCGGCAAAACCAGGATACAGGTTCAAGTCCTGTCCAAGACCTTATATTTTCCAACTTTTAATTACTAGCTCGATTTGAAATGATCATTTGGGCTTTGCATAAAAGTCTACGTTATTATTTCATCTTATTCACTATATATATATATATATATATATATATATATATATATATATATATATATTATTATTACACCCTACTGCCTGTAATTAATTTACTACACTCATACTACTGTGTCCCTCCGCTATTGCTACCTGCTATTTGTTATTTTTAAATTAATTATCTCAGGGTTCTATACTCAACTATTTACATTCGATTTCGCCCTGCGTGGGTTCGATACAGAGCGAAATCTACTCGCTGTCCCCAACAAGAATACTTACATGCCCTCTCGTATGTACAGGCCTTTACTACACCTGAATCTGCAAGTCCGGTATTCGCCGTGCAGTTTGTGACATTACCGCAATACTCAAAACTAAAATGGTGGAAGATTTGCTTACCCTATTTATTTATTCAATGATGCAATTTATCAAAAGAAGAATAAGCTTTTACTTTAAATGGAATTTGGTACCTGATATTTGTTCCAACTGATTGGTGGCCTCCTCGCCATGATGTTAAATGCTCATGGAATGCCAATTGATGTAAGTAATCTATGGAATAAATATTGTGCTTTAGTCTCATGAAATGTTTTAGAATTGAATTACTACTATAACGAAATGTATATAAATAAATGGTGGATACTCCTTTTTATACGATCCTGTCCCTGGAATACGTTTCACGGTGTTGTGAAAGCTTTCTTTGCTTGGGGTTGACTGCACGTCCTACTGCCGGCTTGTTTATATGTGTGGGTCCTCCTTCGTGGTTACTAGTGCTGCATCGAAATACCTGGATGCTCCTATAATGACTATGGTTCCGCTTTGTCGTTATCTTTCTAAATTAATTCTGAGGTACTGCATTTCTCCTTTTTTTTATAAACTGTAGTATGCTCTTTGGTCTTTCAAATACTTGCATCTTATTCACTTTTATAATTTTAGGACGCCTTTTAAATTAAAAATACAGAGCTTGATAGAACGACCTCTTATTTATTTTATTATTATCATCAATCAATACATCAACAAACTTATCACCTAGGTACTTAAATCCATTTTTTCAAGCACTCTTAAATATGAAATTACATGTTTTGGTTATTCTCTCCACACACTACTTCAAAACTACCTTAATTCGGTATTTTACACTCAAATATCATTGCCATCATTTATAGAAAAACACCAAAGTTGTTTGCATTTGTAAATCCTAGCATTGAAAACATGCTTGATATCTGTCATCATGATAAACATAATTTAAACTTCATTTCCTATATAATGATTCTAAAACTACTTATAAAAATACTATAACTAACAAATATATACAGACATTTTACAGATGTTTTCGACCCCTAATTTTAATTTAGCTATTTAATTTGTCATTGCACGATCATCTCAACTTTATCAATTCAACTACTGTCATCATCGATGTTCTGCTTGGATGTTTACCATCGTTGGACACTGTACCTGTACTTATTTTAGGGCTTAATAAACCTTGTAATTGCATCATTGAATACAATCCTTCTTAGCTTTAAGTATGCGTGTAGTTAATGTGAATAAATGTTCCTTATAAGATTTGTTTTTATTTCTGTGTGTGGACATGAGCCTCCTGGTGATAACTCACCTGTTATTAAAACTTTTGGTCACTAGATGCGTTACAATATATATATATATATATATATATATATATATATATATATATATATTACTGTGGTCACAATAGGTATTAGCAAGCTCAAATTTGTAGTTATTGCAAGGTAAAAGGTGTATAAATGGGTCACGCAAAGTTTGAGACATTTTTGAGCAAAATCGGATAGCATTTGACCAATTATCATTAAATATTAGGGTAGTTGTATAAAGTGGTAAAAATTTCACTGTAAATATTAATTAGTTTGGAATTTGAGGCGCATAATTGTGTAAATACAAGTGAAACGTAATTTCATAAAGCTTTGTTAAAAGTTGTTATAAAATAGTGTATGAATTCTGTAAATATAAAAGCTTTCTGGTTAGTGGCATAAAAATCAATAATAGACGAGGATTTTGTTAGTATAGCATATTCAAGTGGCAGTTGTTATTCGAGTTTATGCACGTGTTATAATATTTCTAGTAAGGTTAACGTCGTAAACAGATAACATTCTATAGAGCTTGTCAACAAGTAAAATTGTGGGAAATAGATAATGAGGGGCAAAACACAGGTATACACTGCACGTACGAAAATAAATCAATAAAGTCTAAAGAGAAAGACTATAGTTTACATGATGTAATAAAGGAAGGAGAATAGCATATGTTGAGTGAAACGTTGACTTTGAAAACGTCTGCTAGACAAGAACGTTAGAAGCTAATGAGAGGAACAAAGACGTGTTATGTTTTCAGAATATATAGAGTAGTAAGGAATAAGACAGCTGGGGATATTTTACAAACAGAGTACGACTATTAGAGAAAGTAAACAGAAGTAAGACAGACGATGCTATTGTTGGGTTACATATAATATAACTTGTGAATAGCGGGGAGAACAAGAATCAGAGATAACATGAGACGAGAGATTTTAAATGCAAGTGAGAATGAAATAAGAGATATGCGCCTAGACAGGAGGCGCATTTAAGAGGCTATAGCATAACGATCAGTGCTAGGGATTTCGTGGAAGGCAGCGGTGGTTGAGAATTTTTAATGAGGGTTTCTGGGTATAGAACTTGTTTTGGAGTGAAAATTCTGGGATTTCGTGGATGGATAATAAATTTTACCGAGAATGTTTTCAAGGATAATTGGGGGTTTGTGGAATTGTTCGACCGTTGTGTTGTTTGTGCTGTGTTACCAAGAAAAGGTGTTATAGGGGTATTGAAAATTGATGCAGAGGTGGCTTTTGGAGCTTATATAAACGAGGGGGAGGTAGTGGATCGCTCTCTTCTTTTCTACCTTCGATCGCCAACCAAGCTACTTATTAAAGTAATTGAGTGAAGTTTTGATCTTATAAAAAGTTTAATTAGCACAAGTGGGTGCTTAAATAATTTGGCAATGCAGTAAAGAATCGAAATTAAATATCAAGTAAGTACAATTTTAGTACTTGTTGTTGGAGGCGGTGTGTGTACTCTGAGTGCCGATCGAGTGTATGGATGGACCAGTAGCAGGTGTACAGGAGCATGGTAGTACCATACATTTGTGTGGAGGAATCTCATAAGAAGCGGTTTGTTCCTGATGGTGAGAGGCCACCTGAAGATAATATTTAAACGTGCAGTCGAGAGAGAGGATCACGTGGGAGATGGTGTCCATGTAGAGAACCAGTTTTTGAACATGCGGTCGAGAGGGTGGATCACATTGAAGATGGTGTCCATGTAGAGAGCTGGTGACACAAAAATCCAGGTAACTCTACTTTATAAAACTGTTGTTTTGTTTTTTTGTGATTTTGTGGGTGGCAATTTGGTGATTTTTGTGTATTTATTATATTGTAAGGACATTTTAATGGATGATTTACTTAGAAAAGACTAAATGAAAAATTATTTATGTAATGCTTTGATGGTATCACACGAAGGTAAAACTTTAACTTTTTGTAAAAGGTAAAAGGGTTTTTGGTAATTTCAGTGCCCTAGTCAGCATTTAGATAAAGGAAGGTTTACTATGAGCTCGTATTTGACCCTTGGTGTAAAGTAAAATTTGGAAATAAGCCCCGCTACATTTAGTTCATGATTAATGTAATTAAATTTCAAAATTATTTTCTTTCAAATGAGATTTATTTTCACAATGGATAAAATGTGTTAGAGATTGAAATACATGAGGAATGTAAATTGAAATTATAAGTCACAAATTGGATATACTAATAAATAGTGATGTACTTTTGGCAATCTACGTTATTTTTAGTAGGGTAGGATTTTCAGGCAACGAGTGAGCAGCCGTGGCAAATATCTCTGAGGAAACTGGAGGTTTTGGCGTCTGAATTGGAAAGTCTCTTCAGGTTGTTGGATGGTATGAATTGCAAGTCTAGGTGGTAGGGCTTTAATTTCAGGTAGGTGGAAAATGTTGTAACAACATAAAAAATTTAGGGAGTTACAGCAGGTAAGATACATAACCCTTTGGCACCCAAGTCGTGAGGCAAGGATTAATGAGCCGTTCCCAAGGAAGCTACAGAGAATTTTGAAAAAATGTGTGACTTGCCAATGCTTTAGAGCTCAGGCTATTGAAACGGAGACACCTGGTTTACCTGAAGACCGTGTGAAATGTGTTTCAGTCTTTCAAGTGACTGAAGTGGATTTAGCTGGTCCGTTATATCTGAAGGGTGGAGAGAAAGTCTATGTTGTTTTATTCACGTGCGCCGTTTATAGAGCGGTACATTTAGAGTTGATAACGTCATTGTCAAGTGAAACATTTATGCAATTTTTAAGAAGGTTTATTGCACGAAGACACAGAGTGTCTATATTGTACGGCTGATAATGGTACCGATTTTAAGGGCACTTTAAGTTTATTGAAACTATTGGATCATAATGAGATTGAGGAAAGATGTAGCTTTCAAAAAATAAAATGGAAATTTATTCCACCCGCATCTCCATGGTGGGGAGGATGGTGGAAGCGACTAATTCATGTAGTTAAGGAGTTGTTGCGCAAGCCTTTAGGGCGAGCAAGTCTAAATTATCAGGAAATGTGTACTATATTGTGCGATTGTGAAGCGACTGTTAATTCAAAACCCTTTATGTGTCAATATGAACAAGCAGATGAGCCAAGGGCCATAACACCGATGATGTTCATTCAAGACATTAGGAGTTGGGAAACGGATGATTTAGATAAGATTGAAATATCGCTGGTCAAGAGAGTAGGTATTTACAGATTCTTAGAGAAAATTTGAGGAAAAGGTTTAAAACAGAATATTTAGGTGATATGGTCTATTACATGCCAAACTGGTCATGTATCATGTTTTAGGTTTAGAGATACATTTGTAGGTTAATTGCGGTGTATTTTTGAAATGATACACTAACTTTCGTCGTCGCTGACAGTCGAGTCTGCACAGATGGAATGCGGATGTGTGCAAGCCGAGGAAGCGACATTAAGCAACGAGACATGGACTAAGGAACAAGTATCTAAGTGCATGGTAGTTTTTAAGAAAAAGGTATGTAGTTTCCCTTTACTTCCCCCCCTATCGTTCCGCTACCTCATTTCCTTTCAAACCTCTACGAGATGCAATAGAAATTCAGTGACGGATAACAATTTGATGTTCAACACGGCATAATCACAACAACCCTTAACCACGTGGTGGACCTTGAGAAGAAGTTCCGAGATACACTTCACGTAAGTAATTTGGATTTTACCTAAATTGTGCATGCAAATTGACTTAGACAGCGATTGCATCATCCAGTAAAACGTGGTCTGTATTTGTTATAACAATGATTAGAGCCACGTCTAAAGTGTAAAAATAGCACGTAAATTGTAGGTGGGAAATGTAACAGGTCAGCTATAGAAACAAAAAATTAGTTAACGATAATGTAAAAGTAGGGGAGATTGTATTGATTGGATAAGAACAAACTAAACGGATTAATTAACCGTTGGGAAAAATAGTTAATGTATACCCAGGGAAAGACGACATAACAAGAGTAAAATAAAATAAAATTAAATAAAAACCCTTTACCACAAAAAATATTTAAATTACTAGATACGTATTTCGACCACTATGTGGTCATCATCAGTAGAAAAAAAAAAAATTAGCTGATGAAGTCTTCTGTGAAGTTGCGTTCTTCGTAGGTAAATCGTTTCCACAGATGAATCAAAACTAAGAGATGAAGAATACAGTTCTTCATCACTAGTGGAACATTTACTCTCTGAATCTAACAACTAAAAAAATAAGGTTAAATGAACATTCAGTTTTATACTTTTAAAGCAACTTACACTTAATAACATTCTGTTTGTTAGTCTACTCTTACGTGAGTTAGGTTTAGATAAAGCCATTTTTTTTCGTTTCTATTTAATTGTTTACTTGTCAAGTGTCAAACTGAATAATAACAGAGCTAATCTTGAAAAAGGTGATCCTTTGACAACTGAGTGTAAGCGTTATTCTCATTTCAGGTCACGAAATGATATACTCATCTCACATGTAAAAGAAACATGGCCGATATTACCAATGATAGATCTAAATCTAGTTTGCAATAAATATTTAACATAGGTACTTATTTATTAATAAAAACATACATATAAGTAAAACTCTAATCATAGTCCTCTGGAACTTTTTGATAACCGAGCATAATATTTAAATCTGCCGGTTTCCTAAATCCATGTTCAAGCATAATAACGTTTCTTTGATTGTGTATATAATACGTGCAATCCTTCCAAGGTACAATACTATTTTTCTCTATTTTAACTACTTTATTTATATTGCAAGTTAAAATTTTTTTAGTAAAAGGTACAGAACCATAAAACACAAACTTGTATATTTCTTTTGGAAGATAGCTATAAATACGAATGGGCACCATAAATAACATGAGTTGCAAAATCGTACTCACTGCAAGAAATGCACTGAAAAGTATAACTCGCTCATTTTCAGTGAATGGTCGAATGCTGTCATCGGCTACTTCAGAAATTTGTATTTCATTTTCTACAATGCTATGATAGATGAGAAAAATACCCAATGTGACAGTTGTTACTGTAGAAATAATTTGTGCCAAGAATACATACTTTGCCATAGATGTTTTGTAAATTAATGTATAATAATCTGGTATTTGATCTACACGTTTAAGTCTTGCAGCACTGGGAGTGCTACCCATTTTATAGATAATGGACATAAAACTTCTTTTCTGAATATTTCCACAGAAAAAACTTTTGTTTAAGGTAGAAGGACATCGTGATACTTTTGAAAACGTAACTGAAAACCTACTTCTATGCAATACTTTACATAATCCATTAAATATATACACAGCCATCACAGTAATTGAGGTTAGGTACACAAAATCAAAAATAACGTTTTATAGACTAAATCCCGATAATACCATAGTCGGATTCGTTACATAACTAGATGCTGTTGTCACCGCATGTATAAAGGTGGCAAATTGGATATCCAATTATATTCAGGATCGGTTAGGTTTATACCTGACAAGAACATTGAATATCTTTGTAGCATTTTGGATTAGTTTATAAAGGTTATTGCTGAAAGATTATAGCTAACAAATCGTAGCATTTGTCGCATGGCAGTTATAAATGATGTACTTTTAATGTTATTAATTGTAAGAAATAAATTTTAGAGAACGCATACAAGATTAATTAAGTGTAAACGTAGACCCGATTTGAGTATGAACGCCAATTTTTATAAAGAAATCGAACCGCGTCGGTTTCCAAAATAAAAATCAGAACGGAAACTGAAGTAGAAAATAATCTCAAATCACGGATAAAAAGAAACGGACTATTTAATAAACTCATTTTCTTACTATGTGAGAAGCATGTTGACTATTGTAATTTATACTGTACATACGCAAATAAAACATGAGTGGGTTTGTTATTAATAAAGAAAGCGTGGAATCTATGTGAAAGGAATTATTTAAGCCGATTTAATATCATTCAATACTACACTTTCGACTTAGTCATAGACTGAGAAGCGATTGCAAACTGAAAGGGATCTTGGAGATAATGACAAGTAAAGACCTACCTGCTTATCTAATAAAGATAGTGTAGAACTACCTTAAGTATAGCCTTCTAATAGTGGACAAAGTAAATTTAAAAAAAAGGCTCACCTACGGTGTTCCACGGGACTCTGTGATGGGACCGCTGCTATGGAACATGATGTATGATGAAATTTTAAACATCAAAATGCCAGACAACGTAGTAACAAGAGGATATGCCGTTGATTTGGCGGTGGTTGCCAACAACAAAGACGCAATCTTTCAAAAAAGCTATTGATGCCCTATATCGGATATTTACCTGGCTAGAGAAAATTGAGCTGACATTGGCTGCTAACAAAGCGGATGCGGTCTTCTTAGAATGGAGGAAGAAAGTTACTAGAGTTGAGCTGGAGATAGGAAATACCATGATTATGACGCAAGAGGGCCTAAGATATTTGGGGGGTGCATGTGGAAAGAAGAACCCCTACATTTGATTTTCTAGTGCTGCATCCGATGGTACTACAATGGCCAGAAGGCGAGTTTTTTTACATGGAAAATTTTAAATTTTGTTCCAAACAAAGTAGAGATCTTTAACGTGCGTGACAGCACTCACACACAAGACCTCCATTTTAACACTTTGTGTGAATTTTTCTCAAACATTTTGCGGGTAACGTTATCTTTTAGTTTCTCACGGTCAAAGAGTTTTCCTCCGTTTCTTTTTTTTAATTTTTAAACTAAGCGATCCAGTCCACAGCCTAGCTTGGGTACCTCTAGTCTCGTTACTTCATTTAACATCATCCGAGCCTTAAGATTTAGCAAAGCCTCCCATAGATGTCCATAACTAGGTCTCTGCTAGGAAAAATTTTTGGTGACCATATAGTAAACATAACGATTTTTATCCTGAAGAACCAAAGCTTTTCCTACTGTTCGCTGCTGTTGTACTAATTCATCCACACATCCAAACTTTTTCTTCAAAACAACAGCTATTCCCTTTGACATTTCCAAATCTTGAGCTACGCAATGTGCAAGGGAATACTCTTCTGGTGCTCTAAACAGATCTTGCTGTTTTTCAACCACAACGCCAAATCTCTCCTTAGCGGAACCACCATACGCCGCCGTAAAGCTCTCAAAATCTGCATTTGTCTCATGATTAATAACTTGTCGAACACCATTCTCATTATTCGAGCCTTCCTGGTTGTTGCCAGCGTAGGATGTTAAACGGTCAAAGTGTACCACTTTCGGTTTACCACTGGGAGATCTTCTGATCCGGTGCACTACATCATTAATTCTTTTTAACACTTCGTACGGGCCTTCCCATTGTCTTTGTAGTTTTGGCGACAATCCATGTTTTCTTTGTGGATTGTACAACCTCACTAAATTTCTAGGTTGGTAGCCACCCTCTTGTGCTCTCGTATCATATTGTGATTTCATTCGATCGCTTACTGCCTGGATATTCTTTCGGACGTTTTCGTGAATGCTATTTGATCTTTCACGAAGCTTACTAACGTAATCTTCACCTACGATCTCTTCTCCAGGTTTAAATCCAAACTGAAGATCACATGGTAGCCGCAATTCACGTCCTAACATCACGCAAGCGGGAGAGTATCCTGTGCTATCATGTACCGAAGATCGGTACGCCAGTAGGAACAAATGTAAATATTGATCCCAGTCTTGTTGATGTTCAGAGACAACTTTGGCTATGTACTTTCCTAACGTCCTGTTCGTTCTTTCAACCATTCCATCCGATTGGGGATAAAGTGGCGTGGTTCTAGTCTTCCTGATCCCAAGATGCTTGTAGACGTTTTGAAACAACGTTGATTCGAAGTTCCGACCTTGATCGGAGTGTAATTCCAACGGAACTCCAGATCGACAAAACAACTTCCTCACTAGTACATCTGCAACCGTCTCGGCTTCTTGGTTAGGTATAGCATATGCCTGCGGCCATTTGGTAAAATAATCCATTGCAACCAAAATGTATTTATTTCCTTTCTCTGATTCAAGAAACGGACCAGCTATATCAATGGCTACCCTATCAAAAGGATTCCCCACGTTATACTATCTCATCCGTTTTGTGACCGGGCCATTTGCGGAGGCAGTATGCCTTCAGGCTCCTACTTGAAATACTAATTTCTTCTCAAGCTGGTCGTTGTCCTCTACTTTTCCACTCAATAATACGTCCCAATTCGGCATCATTCTCCTGGTTTTCTCGTATTCTTTCGGGTTGCCAAGTATCATCGGTCACCGTCATTCTACGGATGACACTTATCTTCTCTTCCATCTTGGAGCAATGATTGCAGTCTACCGGACAAGGTCTCCTTGATAGAGCGTCTGCAATCCGATGGCTAGTTCCTACACGATGTTCTGTATCAAAGTCATATTCCTGCAGCCGCTCTATCCACCTTGCAACTTGCCCTTCAGGATTTCGAAACTGCAGTAACCATTTTAGTGCAGCAGTGTTGTTCTCAACAGGAATTTACGGCCGTATAAGTACTTATAAAAGTGCTCTACGGATTTGACGACGGCCAACAGCTCCCTTCTTGTCACACAATAGTTCCTTTCTGGGCGCAACAAGACCTTAATGAAATACCCAATAACTTTTTCTTGTCCGTCCTGCACTTGAGAAAGAACGCTTCCTATAGCTGTGTTACTGGCATCGGTATCCAACATAAATTTCCCCTCCATCCGTGGATAATTCAAAATTGGTGCTGTAACTAGTAGCCGTTTCAGTTGTTCAAATGCACTGTGGCAGTCGTCATTCCAATCATATTCTTGTCCATCTTGGGTTAATTTCGTTAACGGTTTGGCAATGTTCGCAAACCCAAGTATAAAACGTCGGTAATATGTGCACAATCCTAGAAAACTTCGTAGTTGGTGTATATCTGCTGGTATAGGCCACTCTTGTACCGTTTTTATTTTGTCAGGGTCAGCTCTTATACCGGTCTCCGAAACGACATGTCCTAGGTATTTCGCCTCTTTACCAAATAGGTGACACTTCTCGGGGCTCAATGTAAGGTTTGCCCCCCGTAATCTTTGGAGTATCTCCTCTAGGTGCTTAAGGTGTTCTTCAAAAGACCGGCCTAACACTATTACGTCGTCTAGGTACACAAGACATGTTTTCCAGGACAGTCCACGCAGTATCGACTCCATCAATCGTTCAAAAGTAGCAGGGGCATTGCATAATTCAAATAGCATGACCTTGAACTGCCATAATCCAGTTCCAATTGTAAAGGCAGTCTTTTCTTTATCGTTTTGTTCCAAGCCTACCTGCCAGTATCCGCTTTTCAAGTCCAAGGTCGAAAACCAATTAGATCCGGATAGAGTATCCAAGGTGTCATCAATTCTGGGCAAAGGATAACTGTATTTCTTTGTCACATTGTTACACCGCCGGTAGTCTACACAAAACTTTGTCGACCCGTCCTTTTTCTTGACAAGCACCACCGGGGTTGCCCATGGACTATTCGAAGGTTCAATCACTCCCTGTTCTTCCATATCGGTGATAATTTGCTCGGCTTCCCTACGTTTTGCCAAAGGAAGCCGCCTGGAGTGTTATCTTATCGGTTGCGCATCTCCAGTATTGATCTTATGTTGCACAACATTCGTCCTTCCCTTCTCACTATCATCCAGTGCAAACACACCTCGATATCGTCCGACCAGTTCTTTAACCTTGCCCAGTTGGTCGCCGTTTAATCCATGAGACGAAGGTATTAACATATCCAGCAATTTCTATGAACAGCCGTTGGCTGGTTTATCTTTTGTGTCGTCCACACAACGTTTAATATGGCATACTGGAATGCAACTTCCCACAATCATGTCATTCTTCAGGGTCACCGTATGGGAATTAATGTTTAGAACCCTTACTGGTATCATACTTCGAAACTTTACCAGCGTTTTTCCAATCAGTAATCCCTCCTGACCCATTCCCAATTCAGTTGCTTCCATCATGCATACTTGTCCTTCCCGGAGCGTACCATCCGGGCGTCCCATTACTATCATTTCCGCCTTCTCGGGTATTTTCATATCACAAATCATTCGAACTTGCATCGTCTGGTTACTCGCCCCTTGAAATGGAATCTCATCATTATCAATCCGTAGCACATTTTATTTCATGTTCACATGAAACCCATATTCTCTCATGAAATCCATTCCCAAGATCACTTCTTCTGTGATTTCAGCTACCAACACCCGATGATTAATTAGTTTGTCTCCAATTCCCAACGTTACGGCAGTCTCTCCGTGAGTATAAATTTTCTCACCACTTGCCGTTTGAAGACATACCGATACAGGTAGCACTTTCCCACGACCAACCAAATCTGGTCTCACAATAGTCCTTGTCACTCCTGTATCTACGAGTAAGCGGACAACCCTACCATTAATTCTACCATCGATATAAATGCTGTCCAGACACCCCATCGACGATGCAGAACGGATGATAATCTCCGGGGGACTACGTTGTGCTGTCGACGTTCGCCCCCTTACGTCGACTTGCACTAGTTTTTCTGCTGCTCAATCGGTTGTTGTTTTTTTTGTTGAGTACAGCGTCTCAGTATATGACCAACTTCACCGCAGTTCCAGCATCGCACACCCCATCTCCGCGGTCGTTGTCTTTCCAGGCGTCGCCGTGGATCAATGTAGTAAGCGCAAGACTACGGATCCCAAGGTCCCGGGTTCAAATCCCGACACGGCTGACAGCTTGAAAAATGGCAGGTGAGCATTTTTCACAAATATTACGCCCTCGTTCGGATAAGAGGTTAAATGGAGGTCCCGTGTGTGAGTGTTGTCACGCACGTTAAAGATCCCTACCTTGTCTGCAACGGCAAGGATTCGGCAAAAATTCTAAATTTCCAGGCAACAAAAAACTCGCCTCCTGGCCAATGTAGTACCTTCGGGTGGAGCATTGGAAATGTAAATGAACGGTCGTTGTCTTTCCAGCCTTTCCGCCTTTTGCTTTTCAAACACACGGTTGATTATTTCTATGCTGTTCTGCGATTGTTCAGGTTCTTCTATGGCAGACCGAACTTTGTGACTCATCCTGTGTGATGTCTGCTTAACTGCTTCAAATTCAAGCGCATGAGCCATTGCGTCGTCTAACATTTTTGGCCATGCTAATCTTAGCGCTTGCTGTATTTCGATGGCTTTAATGCCATCCACAAATGTTTGAACAGCCAATTGATCGAGGAAACTATCTGGTGCCGTTGGGTATGCCAATCTAACTAATTTGGCGATGTCATCTTTGAATTCTTGCAGACTTTCATTTGTTCTTTGCAAGCAGTTCTTAACTTGTACATGGTAAACCCCTTGAAGGTGAGCGTCTCCATATCTCATTTCAAGTTTCGATGTTAAGAGGCCGTAATCATTCTGCTGGTGATCGGGAATCGTTTGTAAGATGTTAAGAGCTTCCCCCCGTAGGACCACTATTAGAGAGATAGCCTTTTTTTTTGCACCAACCGTTGGCTATTGCAGCAGCTTCAAATTGTTTCAAATATGTGGGCCAAGGTGTTTTACCATCGAGTGTGGGTGGTTTCACTTTAAATTTAGACGGTATTGACTCGCTTCTTTCCATGCTTCTTATTTCTGAAATGTTCTGATTTACAACTTGGTTTGCTAATTCAAGTGGCCGCGTTGTTAGTGAAATCACTTGTTCTTGCAGCCTCATCACATCTTCCATTTTTACCAATTTACTGTCCAACTTTTGCTCAACTGTTTTTATCTGTTCAGTGAAATCTTCTTTCAATGCAATGGAACTTTCCATTAATCTTCGTTCTAACGTGGCTGTATTTTCACTTAACTTTTCCTCTATTTTCTCAGCATTTTCACTAAGTGTCATTTCCATGCCGTATTTAAATTCTTTAAGGGTCGATTCCAGTTCAACTGACTTCACTAAGTTTTCGTTTAGTGTCACTTCCAGTTTAGCCGACCTCTCCTCCATTTTCTCAGCATTTTCACTAAGTGTCAATTCTAGTTTAGCCGACCTTTCCTCCATACCGGATTTAAAATCCTTGAGGAAATTCATTAAAGTGTCTGCCTCCATTTTACTTTGATTTCTTGTCACTGGCATATACAAACTACTTAAATGGAGCTTTCCATTAATCTTTGTAACGTGGCTGTCGTTTCATTCAACTTTTCTTCCAATTTCGCAGGATTTTCACTTAACTTTTCCTCAATTTTCTCAGCATTTTCACTAAGTGTCACTTCCATACCGTATTTAGCCTCTTTAAAAGTCGATTGCAGTTCAACCGACCTCACTAAGTTTTCACGAGTGTCACTTCCAGTTTAGCCGATATCTACTCCATTTTCTCAGTATTTTCACTAAGTGTCACTTCTAGTTTAGCCGACCTCTCTTCCATACCAGATTTAAAACCCTTTAGGGAATTCATTAAAGTTTCTGCGTCCATTTTACTTTGACTTCTTGTTACAGGCATTTACAAACTACCTAAACGTCTTTAAACTTGTGTGTTTTTCCTTTTAAATTAATCACTATATACCCCACACACGCCTGACACCAGTGTAGCGGGCTACTACTACCGCGTTTCACTAATTTAAAACAAGTAATAACAAGAGTCTTTATTACTCACTGTTCACAAGTCTAATTAACAGTATATGCCTTATTTATAGATGTTTTCAGTCCAATTGGCAATGAAGCACTATCACACTAATAAATTTACAAGCACTAATATCTTCTTAAACTAACTTTTTAACCATAGGTCCATTAACGATACTAACACAACTATTTATTTCTTACACTTTTGTCTATTTATGTATTCTACAAGCTGCACATAATTAGACACATAATATAACATTTATGTATACTCTTGGACTTCCAAAAGCTCAACTATTTAACTTTACACGATATAATTTATATTCGACATTCTGATATACACTAAACTCACATTAATAAGCGATCTTATTTATACACTGAATTTAAAGGGATGATTCATCCTCCAGTAATTGCTTGAAGATTCTCGGTCCATGGAGAAAGTACAGTGCTTGTGGCGCTTGTGCGTTTGACGGGTTGCCTAATTGTAGCTTGCAGCAATACGTTTCAAAGCTTCAGATAGCCACTCGTTTTGCTTCGTACTTCAAATTCCTATCACGTGTCATTCTAAAGTTTACTAAAATCATAGCTCCAAATAAAATGTAAATATACTTAAACTTGGTAAAATTTTATTAATTGTACCACCAGAAAAAAATGGAAAACCGTCAGATTACCTTCTAGAGATGACAGGAAGAACATCCATCGTTATAAGTGTTTAGGATATACTAATTTATCGAATGCACAATAAAAATAACTTATTTTACAATAGTTAGTTGAAAAAAATAGTGAACTCTAACTTTTTGTTAAAAGTTGAATATATATGCATACTTTATAAAATTGATAAGGAATAGGAATTCCTTTATATTATATTGTTAAAGAAGTGGGTTGCAGTATTCCGAAAGTGCACACATAAAAGTTCACTATATTTCTTAAAAACGAATTCTAATGTTGTCGATCTTTACTGAGTGATCGGATTGTTTACTTTATACTAATTGTTAAAACATATATTACAGGAATTTAAAGCAACTTTACGTATCATACTCTACGCGCCATGGATTACATTAGGCGATTTTTCGCGACATACATGAATTGTTCGAGTATGGTTTGTTGAAATATTCCCCCACTATTTAAAAAATATTTACTTGTGAGGCACCGCGAAAACGTATTGTAGTTTCCTAACCTCGCTTTGAATAATTACCCGGTAAAAGTCAAGTGTTTAACATACACAAGCATAACCTGGTACAGATCAGGGTATGTTTGTTTATCTGATAGAATGGTGCTGTACAATTTCCCCTCCAGTAAATTTTGTGGCCAAAACGCAAGTTTAAGACATACACACATAATTAAGTATGTCAGTTTATGTCGCGAAAAATGGCCTATTGGTTATCCTGGCCATATTTATAATGTTAATTTATACATCGATTTATTTCTTTGATTGGGGTATCTAATGTAGACACTTTCTATAGTTTTATACGTGAAAGTGAGGTTATTGTGTTAATCGTGTCTATCTACTTACTAATCTATGATCGTGTCGAGTCTTAAATTTATTGCTTAAAGTTAATAAATTGGTTCACTGAATTCCCCTTATTACACCACATTTGTGTTCTTAATACTGCAAAATGTCTTATGATATTGCTTATACATCATGCTCCATAAATCAAGTGGTTGGAGCAGCACACTGGGGAAAAAACAATCTGATTTGTTTTGCTAGTGTTAATGCTGTAAGAATATATGATCCTACATACGGCAGTGGAGGAAAAATTACATGTACATTGTATGCTCATTTGAGTCATGTTAATTCAGTTAGGTGGTTAACTGGCAAGCCCCATGAAACGGAACTGATTTCTGCATCTACTGATGGGAGGGTAATCGTTTGGAGTAAAATTGAGTCAGTTTTTGTTCCATCTGTTATAGCTGAATGTAATTCAAATGTAATTGTTGCAGATGGTTGTTACAAAAGTTCGGACACAGAACATTGCATTTTTATTGTATCTACTTCTAATAATTGTATTCATATCTATGAAAGACGTCATGTCAAAGGTAAAATTATTGTTCTGCAAAATATTAATCTTGGTAAACATATTGCATTGACATTAAAATTTTCCCATTTACCGATGACAGATTCTATGCTTTTTGGTTTAGGAACAGATACCGGTAATTTTTTATTATATGTGGAGAATGAAAGTGGTGTATTTCTCAAGCAAACAGAACTAAATGCACATACAGATTGGGTACGTGGTTTAGATTTTATGGCTATAGATTCTGATTTATTACTTACAACAGCTTCACAAGATACTGAACTTAAAATTTGGATTATTAAACCACATGAAAAGGTTGAACCGGAAATTAATCATACATATGAAGACATGCTAAAAAAAAGTATACGATTTACAGTTAATGATATGGAGTTTACAGTTATTATGAACATGGTACTTCTTGGGCATGACTCGTGGATCTACTCGGTAAATTTTAATAAACATTTAGAGCTGATTTCAACATCTGTAGATAAAACCATCATAGTATGGCACAAGCCTGGCGAACTTGATGTATGGGTAGAAAAGCATCGTTTTGGTGAAATTGGTTCTAGTACTATGGGATATATGGGAGGTATGTTTGGCCCAAATGGAGATATTTTTGCACATGGATTTTTTGGGTCTTTTCATTTATGGAAATTTTCCGTTGAAACACAAGAATGGACGCCGGCCATTACAGTTGGAGGTCATGCAAAAGAAGTTGTAGACCTTGCATGGGAGCCATATGGGCAGTTTATATATTCCGTATCCCATGATCAAACAACTCGAATTCATGCTCCATGGACAGTGAATGGTCAACATACTACTTGGCACGAGATTGCTAGACCTCAAATTCATGGCTATGAAATGACCTGTTTGGCATTATTGTCTCGATACAAATATGCAGCAGGTGCTGATGAGAAAGTAATAAGAACATTTAATGCTCCTCGAAATTTTATAGACAATTTCAAACGGATATGTAAGATACCAAATGAAGGAGAACATGAATTGAGCGAAGTGGATCACACTATTCCACAAGGAGCAGCTCTTCCTTCTTTAGGACTCTCAAATAAAGCGATTTATGATAAAAAGTGTAATGGTCATATATCGCTCTCAAGTAGTTACGGTCAAGAGCCTGACACGGAAACAAACTTTACTCCTTCAATATTAAACGAACCTCCGACTGAAGAAGATCTGCTGCAAAATACTCTTTGGCCAGAAACTCGCAAACTATATGGCCATGCATATGAATTATTTACTATGGCTTCTACTTTTGATGGAGCTTTATTGGCTTCCGCATGTAAAGCAACTTCCAAGGAACATGCGTGTATTTTATTATGGGACACTTCTACTTGGGTTCAGATTGATAAACTGGAATCACACAGCTTAACTGTGTGCCAGTTAGCCTTTTCACCCGATTCGAAACACTTGTTATCAGTATCAAGGGATCGACATTGGACTTTATTTTCCAAAGATACCAATTCTGGAAAATATAATATATCCGCAACTACCAGTGGACGTTCAGGAATTCATACCAGAATTATATGGTGTTGCGCTTGGTTGCCAGATTCACTGTATTTTGCTACTGGGTCTAGAGACGGAAAAGTTGTGGTTTGGAAAGAAAATCCCAGTTCCACTGAATTTGCAGATCGTTATTGTTCAGCAGGCTCGTTTTTAAATTTGAAGGGAGAATCTGTAACAGCGTTGGCCATTGCTCCAAGTTATATTCGTAATTTGGTTTTGTTTGCAGTTGGATTGGAGTCTGGAATTATTCATTTATACCTGTGGAGTGACAAAACTGAAGGCAAAGAATGGCAGCTTTTGTTTACTATCAATCAAGCGGATGCCCACCATAAAACTGTAAAACGAATGGCTTTTCGGAATAAAATTGGTAAAGCTGGTTGTGACAATGACAGTAGTGATATTTTTCAGTTAGCAAGTTGTGGTTCTGATAATGCTGTTAAAGTATTTGATATAAAGCTGTGACGTAAAAGTGCTATTAAAACCTGTCTGTGATTTTTGTTTATAAAATAATAAAAAAATATTATTTTGTTATTATACATAACTTGAACCTTATCAAATTTAGATGGTCTAAGATATAAAGGTATTTTAATTCTCTATTATAGTTGTGACTTAATTGCAGTGTCATGCAATGATCATTCAGATGATTGAAACATTGAATAATGTATTTGAGAGTATACTAACTCCTGTCGCAAGCTATTTTCAGTTGTAATAGGTAAACAGAGCATGATCTATGACTTGTACAACAACGTGCAAGTCTGTCGTTATGGAACTAAGCAGGATGGACAGTACTTTGGCTGCGCTTGCATTGCTTTATGAATTATCTATCGTAATCTACAATATAAATTTTACGTTTCAAAGAAAGTTATTTATTTATTTAATGTAGTACATTCATGTTGTCCTAGTTCAGTATATGCATGTTGCAAATACACAATGGAATTTTACATTCAATAAATAACTGATTCATAGAGTATTTGATGGCATTCTCTGAGGTAAAAAATTCCTGAGTTTAAATAGTTCCCCAATTCGGATCTCTGGGAGGGGACTACTTCGGAGGATGCGATCGGAAAGTTAAAAATAAGAGTCAGGAACATTCTGCGAGTCGGAGCGTGGAATGTTAGAAGTATGAAGCAAGTAGGTAAGCTAGAGAACCTAAAAATCGAATGAATAGGTTATCACTAGACATAGTAGGGATCAGCAAAGTTCGGTGGCCATAGGCGGGGGATTTTTGGAGTGGAGACTTCAGGGTAATTCATACAGGAGCAGAGGAAGGAAATTTGGGTGTGGGGATAGTTATGCGGAAAAAGATAGGATACTGTGTAGAAAATTACTTACAAAAGAATGAAAGAGTACTCATGGTTAGATTAGAATCTAAACCGGTAAACACAGTAATAATGCAAGTATACATGCCCACCTCTAGCTACAGTGACGAAGTGGTAGAAGCCATCTACAAAGATATCGAACACATATTAAGATACGTAAAAGGACATGATAATAATAATTACGGGGGATTTTAATGCAGAGGTAGGTGAGGGTAGGGAAGGAGCGGTAGTAGGTTTATTTGGTTTAGGCACGAGAAACGACAGGGGAAATAGGCTGGTAGAATTTTGTGACAAGAACAATTTAATCATCACAAACACATTATTTCAACATCATGCTAGAAGACGATATACGTGGAAGATGCCAGGAGATATAGGAAGATATCAAACAGATTACATTCTTGTTAGACAACGGTTTAGGAATCAAGTAAAAGACTGTAGAAGCTACCCAGAGGCAGCTATAGATACTGACCACAACATCGTAATTATGAAGGCCGCACTTGCATTTAAAAATCTGAAAAAAAGGAACGGAAAAAGACACTTGGACTTAGAGAAACTAAAAGATAAAGATATTCAAGTAAGATTCGAAAAAAAGTCAAATGAATTGCTGAATGATATCGGGAAAATATCTGAAACTAAGGAAGTAGAAACAGAATGGAATAACATTAAATCCAGCCTAGACATGGCGGCCAGAGATATTTTGGGGTATACACAAAAAGAAAATAAGAAACCATGGATAACAAAGGATATCGTGAATTTAATAGAAGAAAGACGAAAATACAAAAATAAATCAGACGCAACAGGAAAACAGAGATACAAAGCCATAAAATGAGAAATTATTCGAAAATGCAGGAAAGCTAAAGAACAATGGATTGATGAAAAATGCAAAAAAGTACAAACTAAGATGGAAATAGGAAGACAGACGAAGCATACAAATTAATTAGAATGAATTTTAGGGATATAAAACCGTATAGCAAAAATATAAGGGACGCACAAGGAAACGTCATTATAGAAAACGTAGAGAAAGTGAGTAGATGGCAAGAATATATAAGGAATTTATATGCAGGAGAGGAACTAACTGCATTAGAACAGGAATCAGACATTGAAAATGATGACTTGGGATATCCTATACTTCGAGACGAGTTTGAATTAGCATTAAAGAGTCTGAAAAATGGTAAGGCGCCGGGTACAGATAAGGTGCAAGCAGAAACTCTAAAAGCCGCTGGACAAGCAGTAACAGAACGTCTCTTCCAACTTGTAAGCTATATGTATGAGACAGGTGAGATACCTAAAGATTTCAAACGTAGCATCATAGTAACTATACCAAAAAAGAAAGGCACGGATAGATGTGAAAATTTTCGAACAATAAGTTTGACAGCACACGTGTCAAAGATATTAACTAGAATTGTGCAAAGACGAATGGAAAAACGAGCTGAAGAAATACTAGGAGAAGAGCAATTTGGGTTTAGGCGAAACAGGGGAACACGGGAGGCTATTTTAGCTCTGAGAGCGATAATGGAGAAAACAATAGAAAAAGGGGAAAGCATGTATATAGGGTTTGTAGATCTGGAAAAAGCATTCGACAATGTAAATTGGAAAAAAATGTTTGAAATACTCAAAAAGATTGGAATGAGTTATAGGGATAGACGAATAGTACATAGCTTATACAAAGAGCAAACAGCAGTAATAAAATTAGAGCAGGAACGTAGAGAAGTAAACATTAGGAAAGGGGTGAGACAGGGATGTGCCCTATCCACATTGATTTTTAACTTGTACAAAGAAGAGGCAATGAATACTGTCAAATGCAGGAAGACATTTGGAATTACTATGCAGGGACAAAAAATGGATATGGTTAGATTTGCAGATGATATAGCGGTATTAGCGTCTAGCAAGGAAGAGTTAGAAGCTGCTCTTAATGAAATGGAAACTGTTCTAACAGAGAGATACAGTATGAAAATTAACAAAACTAAAACTAAAGTTCTAGTTTGCAAAGGTGGGGAAAATAAATCAAAAACAAGAATACAAGTATTTAACACAAACTTACAAGAGGTTCAGGATTTCTGCTACCTAGGAAGCCAAATAACGCAAGATGGGAAAAGCACAAAAGATATAAAACAAAGATTAGCACAAGGTCGTGCTACATTTAACAAGAAAAAGCAACTACTGTGCTCAAAGACCACAAACATAGAAACAAGGAAAAGATTGCTTAAAACATATGTGTGGAGCACAGCACTGTACGGCTGTGAAGCCTGGACAGTAGGAGAAGCGGACAAGAAAAAGGTAGAAGCCTTTGAAATGTGGTGTTACAGGCGTATGATGAAGATATCATGGACAGACAAAGTTAAGAACGAAGGGTACTAAAAATGGTAGGGGAAGAAAGAACTAAGTGGAAAACGGTAAAAAATAGGAGAGATAGGATGATAGGCCACATACTACGGCATGAGGGAATAGTTCGGAATATATTAGAAGCAGAGATAGGAAAAAAGAGAAGAAGAGGCAGACCTAGATTAGACTACTGCACACAGATAGTAAAAGATGTAGGCTGTAGAGGTTTCAGGGAGATGTGTAGGCTAGCCCAGAATAGAAATCAATGGAGGTACGCATCCAACCAATCTCAAGATGGATAAACTAATGACGAAAAGATAACTGTGCTTAAACATGATGATTATTATAAGTAACTACAAGAATTGGTTGGGCAATATTCTCGAATAATGTTAAGTGTGTGAAAGGATTTACTGGAAAACCATTATTTCGGCAAATGTCTAAGTGTTGGGGGATCTTGGTAGCCACAGGTTGCTTAACCTCCTTCACTGAATCTCGGTAAAATAGGGTATAAAATTAGAAAACAATAGAAAGGGAACGAGCTGAATACACATACTCTCTGAAAAGAAGAAAAAGAAGAAAACCACCAAAAACGCCAAATCAAAGAAGCTGCTTATATAACCCTACATAAAAATAACTGAGTTGCAAACGAATCCATGACTTTCAGTAAACAATGGATTCCATTACTAAAAGAAATAACAAATGAAGATCAAATGCCCACAATATCTAGGTAGCATTGCAAGTTTTTCCTGGGTTTTCCTTGCAATATTAACATGAAATACAGCCTACATACATGATTACTATTTATACATAAAATAACTAATTATATAAAAATAAGCATTTTAACAATCCTTGTAAAACAGCATTGGTATCTGACAAGTATAAATCCACAATAAGGTTACCTCAAAACCATATACAATCTCCGTTGAACAGTATTGGTATCTGACAAGTGTAAACCCGCCATAGGGTCGCCTCAGATCCATATACAATTTTCATAGAACAACATTGGTATCTGACAAGTGTAAACCCGCCATAGAGTCGCCTCAGAACCTTGTTAAAATCTACCAAAGAGGTAACTTAAATCATAATGAATTTTCCCCCTCAAAATAAATATAAAAAAACGACTACTTAAGCCTTTCAATAATGCAATGCACACTTCTTTAATAACCATCCTCTCAATTATATAAATAGAAACATGTTAAAAAATGTTTTCCAATTCCAAGTTATTGAATTTATATAAAATTCACCAATAAAAATTAATCAGCTGATTTCACGTTAAGCGTATTGACTACTGTTACAACTTCATACAGTTGGAGGTCAGCGATTGACAGTATAGATGGCCTTATCGTATATTGTTGTTGTGCTACACATATGGCGGAACGATAAATCCTTTTCGCTTCACCAACAAGACACTCTCGTATCGTTTCATCGACTCAACACCTAATGACTATAACTGCGAGTGCATATGTGGTGCTGCCCGACCAAGTTGCGTCGACCGGTAAACAACACCTATCTTCGCGGGAGTAAATTGGTGAACAACATTGCAAGGTAAGCAAAGCATTAATTACGGTTTGACCTATGTTACTGTTTTTCGCGCCTTACCTCCAATTACATACAATTACAGTCCATTTGCTAAGCTTTACGCTTTGGGAAACGTTCTGGAGCTGTCCCGATTTTATACACTCCAACGTGTACCACACAAAAAGTGGCCCTTCTGAGCCTCATATCACAAAAGTGGTCCTACTGAACAAATAAGTTTTGAATTATAGTCAAAATTAATATAATTCATTAGCGGGATCATTAAAATTTAAATTATTACATTAATTCATTTTCAAAACTATTTTCTAAAAGTGGGTTTGAATATTAAAATGCATGATTTTTATTAAAGATTTCAAACTTCAATTACTATCAACAAAACGAGTACTTTGTATTTAGCATCACAGGTGTTCAAAAACTTGTTCCAATTTATTTAAAGTTTGTAGTTCATTACCATCTTGTTACTACGCTTATCAATCAGCTGTGTAGATAACAAAATAAGTCAAAGGACTTTAACGAAACTGTTTGTTTACATTTTTGTTTGTAAATATTACGTACCTAATGCACTTTATTTCTTAGAGTTCTGAATTCACTTATATTAGTTTAAGCCTGTACCAACATTAATCTTCTCCACGAGTACTGTGTTTACCTTTAAGGCTTTGCAACTGCGTTACATTTTCCATTAGTTATTTGTGTTTTCAATTTGTTACGAGTATACCTGGTACAATATGGAACCAGAACGTGAAGTTATTGTTGAATTTAAACGATTAACAAATCGCAAAGAAAGGTACTGGCGACGTTTGCAAGATTGTTACGATTTAATTTCTACGTTACCAACTAATCTTGATCAATTTAAAGCTCGTGTTAGTCAGCTGGATGACGTAAGAACAAAATTTTTAGATATCTTAGATGAATTATCGTCACGCTCTGACGTTTATAAAACCTTATTTACGGATACCATTAATCTAGAATCTACGTTCAATACTATGTACTATGATATTTTAGCTAATGCGGCACGCTATGTCGCTCGCGACACAACGTCCAATGTAAATACTATTGATATTTCTGGAAATACCAGATCTAATGTTCATTTACCAGAAATAAAAATAGATATATTTCGAGGTGACCCCGAGAAATTCGGTGCGTTTAAATTTCTATATGACAACATTATTCACAACAATAACGCACTTAATGATTGCGAAAAATTCACATATTTGCTTTCTTATTTGGATGCGACAGCATTAAAGCTAGCACAATCTGTTCGATTTGCTCCAGAAAATTATATGGTTGTTTATAATCTCTTAGTTCAACGCTACACTAATAAACGACTAATTGCTAATCATTATTTATCCAAAATATTTTCACTAACTCAACTAAAGACGGATTCCCCAAAAGTTCTTAGTGATTTATGTGAAACCCTGCAAGCCAACGTCACAGCTCTTATCGACATGCAGCTACCTGAGTTGGCCGATTACATATTTTTATTTTTTTCCCTCGGTTTATTAGACCCGAAGTCGAGACAAGAATTCGAAAAGGAACATTTAAATCAAACATTTCCGAAATTTAACGATTTTATAAAATATTTACGCAACAAATGTTCTATCTTAGCACTGGTGAGCGGTAACAATAATACACCACCATCAAAAAATGTGTCTAGTCCACCACAAAGGGCTAACCCTCAACCATATTATACAAATTCTGTAAACAATAAGCGTGTAACAATGTCCGCACAAGAAGTTACTTCACGACGATTTAATGCAAAGCAGGCCGTTTCTAAGCCCTGTCCTGCCTGCGACGATCAGTTCCACAAATTTTACAGATGTCCAAAATTATTAGCTTTATCAACTCTAGAAAGGCAATACATGGTAAAGCAATATCAAAGATGTTTTGCGTGTTTATCACCACATCCTCTTTCGACTTGTAAGTCAAAATATCAGTGCAAACGGTGCGGTAGTAAAATGCACCATACGCTACTGTGTATCGAGGCACCAATTTCATGCAGTATTCCGCCACAAAGCGCGGTAGGATACTCTACAGGTGCCGCTAATTCGGCTGAACATTTTCCTGCTCCAGTCTCTCTTGTTCATTCCTGTGCAAATGAACAGGGAACCGTTGCGCTTTTAGCCACGGCGCAGGTACGAATTTTAGCCTGTGACCGTAGTTGGCATCGCTGTCGCTTGGTTTTAGATCAAGGGTCGCATTCTAATTTTATCACATTATCTTTAGTTAACAAGTTAGGTCTTAAACGCAAGAAATGTCCTTTTGAAATACGTGGAGTAGGCCAATCTCCGCTAGAAAAGGTTCATGGAATTGCTACCTGTAACGTTACATCAATATATGATCAAAACGTTTCTTTAAATTTACAGGCTGTTGTTTTATCTCGTATTACCGCAGATCTTCCGATAGCAAATTTATCTAAGCATTTAATAGACAAATTTTCGTCCCTACAATTGGCGGATCCTGAACGATCCAACGAATCGTTGCGTATAACAGGCAAGCCATCGGCGCTTCTTACCTCGTTTGGTTGGGTTATTATGGGTGATGTACCACCTTTAAGTCAACCGTATTCAGGTGTTGCGTTGTATACTAGCATCTCGGAAGAACCGTCCCTTAGTGACACCATTCGTACCTTCTGGGAAGCTGAAGAAATACCATTTACGCCGCCAATGTCGCCTGAACACGTGACTTGTGAAAATTATTTCAAGTCCACTACTATACGAAACGAGTTAGGCCAGTATGTGGTTCGACTACTGTTCATAGAAAACACCACCCGAACATTAGGTTCAACACGAGAATTAGCTACCAATCGCTTTCTAAAACTAGAAGCTCGATTTGCACGCGATAAAAACTTTTATAAATTATATTTAGAAAATATTGCTAATTATATATTGCAGGGACAACTCACTCCCGCTGTGAAACAGTTTTTATATATCATGACTCACCACGGCGTGGTTAAAAATAAGCCCTCTAGTACTCAAGTTCGAGTCATGTTTAGTCCTGCCGATAGGGATATTAATGGTACAAGTCTCAATGATATTCTTTTACCGGGCCCCAAATTACAATCTGATATTGGTCTTGTAATAACAAGATTTCGAATACCTCAAGTCGCACGCACTTGCGATATTCGACAAATGTTTAGATCTATAGTCGTTCACCCAGAAGATAGAAAATTTTTACATATTTTTTGGAGGTTTCACCCTTGTGAACCTTTAACGGAATATGAACATACCCGCGTTATTTTTGGCGCTACTTGTAGCCCTTTCCTTGCCCTTCGTGTTCTACAGCAGTTGGTAGAAGACGAGGGTCACTCACCCGGGCTTCCGAGCCCTTAGATCATCAACTTTCATTGATGATATTTTGACTGGGTCCGATTCTGTAGAAGAAACTCTCCTTCTAAAAAATGAATTGATCAATTTACTAAAACTAGGTAACTTCGACTTAGGAAAATGGGGAAGTTCACACACTTCAGTTATTGATAAGTCGGAGGCGGACGTTCTAAATCTACCAAACTCTAATCCTACTTTGACAACACGTGATGTTCTGGGTCTCTATTGGGATATGAGTTCCGATACATTTAGATGTAAAGTTCCAAATATTGCAGACATCCCTACTAAGCGAGGAATTTTGTCACGCATAGCACGCATATTCGATATTAATTATTTAAGTCCATTTACGGTTCTTCTCAAATGCCTTATGCAACGCCTATGGATACAAAAGGTGGATTGGGATGAACAATTGCCCGCAGAAATTCTTCAAGAATGGCAGCAAATTCAAATTGAACTGCCACTTCTCGAATACATAACAATACCACGATCTATTTGGAAAATCGGCAATAGTCAAGCCCGTTTAATCGGATTCTCCGACGCCAGTTCCGTAGCGATGGCCTCTGTTGTGTATGTGCGATTAGAAGTTGATGAAAAAATATATGTACATTTGATAGCTTCCAAAACCCGTGTAGCCCCTTTGAAAACGTGGACCATTCCTCGTCTTGAATTAGGAGCGGCATGTCTTTTGGCAAAACTAATGAAACATACAGCATTAGCATTTGACACCATCAATTTACTAGATCCAATATGCTTTAGTGACTCTACAAACACGTGGATTTGTACGCCACCTTATCAGTTAAAATTATTTTTTGCGAACCGAGTGGTGCAAATTCATGAAAATCAACCCACAGCCATATGGAGATACGTTCCCAGTTCTGCGAATGCTTCCGATCCTGCAAGCCGAGGATTGAGGCCATCCGAACTACTAAATTGTACACTCTGGTGGCAGGGTCCTGATTTTTTATACCGCGATTATTGTGATTGACCAAGTGATAAATACACACACAATATTGCAGACGGGTTTAAAGCCGTACAATACGCACTCGTCTCTACTGTTGATGTGAAACAATACTTGGTAGTACTACAAAGGTCCTCGAACTTGCTAAAAGTTCAACGAATTTTTGCATACGTTAAAAGGTTCACGTTTAACTGCCTTGCACACAAACGTAATCTTGTAAGGACTACTGGTCCGTTAAATGCCTCTGAGTATCGTAGCGCTCTCACATTTGCCATTAGAATTACTCAGTACGAGCACATCTACGACGATATCGTCTTACTAGAAAAAGGGCAACCTAGTACAAAAATGTACCGTCCGTTGTCACCTTTTCTCTCTCCCACGGGATTAGTCATGGTGGGGGGCCGTTTGCGCCATTCCAGCCTTTCTATAACTAGCAAACATCCCTACCTTATCCCAAAAAACAGCAGGTTAGCTGTATTAATATGTGATTACTATCACATATATTCAGGTCATGGGGGTCCGCGGCTAACTCAATCATTAGTTACCCGTACATTTTGGATTCCTTGTATCCGTCAATTAATTCGAAGTAGAATATTTCGCTGCCTGACTTGCTATCGCTTCCAAGGGGAGCCTATTCAGCCTCCTATGGCAGATCTTCCGCTTTATCGCCTCGAACCCGGAAGATGCTTTACGCATACCGGTTTGGATTTTGCCGGTCCTTTTACAATCAAGCTATCCTCGTTGCGATCGACAAAATTTCAAAAGGCATATATTGCCCTCTTTATTTGTATGGTGTCACGTGCCATTCATATGGAGGTTGTCACAGCTTTAACAACGGAAGCCTGTCTTGCTGCATTAGATAGATTTATAGCCAGACGCGGGTTACCCACGAACATATACTCCGATCAGGGCCGCAATTTTCGTGGGGCGGCTAGAGAAATGTTAGAAATATATAAACATTTTGATCAAGCTAATCCCGTCATTGCGTACTACTTATCCTCTAGGGGTATAGATTGGTGTTTCAATCCTCCCTATGCACCCCATTTTGGAGGGCTTTGGGAAGCCGGCGTCAAGAGTGCTAAATTTCACTTGAAACGAATAGTGGGTAGAACGACACTTTCTCTGGAGGAATTTAGCACAGTTGTGACCCGCATAGAAGGAATCTTAAATTCCCGTCCATTTTGCGCACTTACAACGTCACCTGACGAAGGCACGGATGCCTTGACTCTGGGCCATTTTCTAACTGGTGGACCTTTAATTACGCGGTGTGAAGTGGACCTACAAAAAGTTCCTGCGAATCGGCTTAGTCGTTGGCAAATGTCCCAACAACTTGTACAAAGCTTTTGGAAGTGCTGGTCCATAGGG
Source organism: Platerodrilus igneus (assembly GCA_036346225.1). Taxonomy (NCBI): domain Eukaryota; kingdom Metazoa; phylum Arthropoda; class Insecta; order Coleoptera; family Lycidae; genus Platerodrilus; species Platerodrilus igneus. The sequence goes on along the minus strand of JARFIW010000892.1, from coordinate 1,497,338 downwards.
TACTTGCACAGCTTACAGCAAAGGCCTAAGTGGAACACCCTTCCAAAACCATAGAAGAAGGGATCTAGTACTTTTTACTCCCGATTCACCCCGGCGTATTGGCCTTTGGCGAGAGTGGCGAAGCTTTACCGGGTAAAGATGGTGTAACAAGAGTTGTAAAGCTAAAACACCCACAGGCGAAGCGGTCCGCCCAATTAACAAGGTGGTACCACTTCCTCCACCATAAGTAATTCAGCATTCTAACATGCAATTTTATTTTTTCTTCTTTCTCTACAAATTATGTTTTATTTTATATTTTAATGCAGGAAGCAAAATGCAGAGTACTCGATTAATTTATACATACTTAAACATTTTTTTTAAATTTCTATTTTCATTTTTTCTCCCATTCATTTCACGGTATACAACAAAATTTACCATTTTGGGTGGGGGGTATGTTACAACTTCATACAGTTGGAGGTCAGCGATTGACAGTATAGATGGCCTTATCGTATATTGTTGTTGTGCTACACATATGGCGGAGCGATAAATCCTTTTCGCTTCACCAACAAGACACTCTCGAATCGTTTCACCGACTCAACACCTAATGACTATAACCGCGAGTGCATATGTGGTGCTGCCCGACCAAGTTGCGTCGACCGGTAAACAACACCTATCTTCGCGGGAGTAAATTGGTGAACAACATTGCAAGGTAAGCAAAGCATTAATTACGGTTTGACCTATGTTACTGTTTTTCGCGCCTTACCTCCAATTACATACAATTACAGTCCATTTGCTAAGCTTTACGCTTTGGGAAACGTTCTGGAGCTGTCCCGATTTTATACACTCCAACGTGTACCACACAACTACCTAAAGAAAGCCGATCCCAGGTCGCAACACAAATTGAAGGCAATCATTCTGTTAAACTTTAAAAATTTTTGCTTAGTATACTCAAACCAAATATTTCAAACATCAATAAATCAAAGTCACCTTCAATTTATGTCATAAATGTCAAGCTTGAAGTTTTTATTATTATTTTGACAACAATCCTAGGTCATGGATCGAAACGTAAATAAAGTTGATTTTAAAAACTATGAGTGGTTTAATTCCCAAAGAAGATTAACCTGAATACACATGCTGTGTGAGAATTTCAGGGAACTATGTAGGCTAGCTCAGAATATAAATAAGTGCAGGTACGTGTCCAACCAGTTTTGAGACGGAAAACCTAATGGCGAAAAAATAAGCGCAGATAAATCTGATGATTAGTATAAACAACTAGTTGTTGGTTGCGAAATACCTGCAACTAATGTTGACTGTGCGAAAAGATAAATTGGAAAATATATTAAATCGCCAAAAGGTTAAGTGTTGGGGGAACTTGGCAGCCACAGGCTGCTTACCTCCCTTCACAACCATTGAAGGTCGGAGAAATAGGGCATATAACTGTAAAACAATAGAAAGTGATCGAACTGCATCTAACAAGAAAGAACATCGCCTATGAGGAAAGACAACAAACATAGAATAAGAAGAAAATTGTTGAAAGCATATGTGTGGAGCATAGCACAGTATGCCTATGAAATACGGGAAGTCTGAAACGCAGACAGAAAAACGGTAGCAGCCTTTTGAAATGCTGTGCTTCAGATGTATGAGGACGATAGCATGGACAGACAAAGATAATAACAAATAAGTTACAGAAATAGTAGGGGAACAAGGATATCTGGGGAAAAAGAGAAATAGTAGGGCGGAATACGTTCTAAGGCATTTTTGGGGAATAGTATGTGATATATTACAAGCAGAGATAGGAAAAAAGAGGTAGATGTAGACCTAGATCAGACAGTTATAGATGCAAACTGTGCATATTTCAGGAAAATCTGTAGGTTAGTTCAGAATAGGGAACAATGATGGTACGCGTCTAACCAGTTCTAGGACTGAAGACCTAATGATGATGAGTTTCACATGGCATCGTGATTGCTAATAACAGCTGACAAAGTTTCCACTTTCTGGGTAGACTAAACGTCTTGTCCATCGAATGTTTGTAATTACAGATATTTAGGTTCCATCAACGAAAAATACTGGCATCCAGATCTTTCATATGATGTAGATAATATTGTTCTATTTATAGCAGCTTTATATAGAACGTTGAGAGAAATTTATAAAGAAAAGCAACGATATTTAATGTAAAACATAAAACCAAAGACATGATCATATATATGTAAAAGTATTGATGTAGGTAAAGACAGAAGTATTGGACTTGAAGTTGCACTTGAACTTGGAATTGAACCCTGCAAAATCAATTGTGTTTCCAAATTATAATACACATGGTTCGACAAAACATTCTACTATCGCACGCAGATAGTGATAGATACAGACTGTCCAAATTTCAGGGAAATATGTGGGTTAGTTCAGTATTGGAAACAATGAGGATACGCGTCTAACTAGTTCCAGGACTGAAAACCTAATGATGATGATGTACAGTTTAGAGTATAACAAATTCACAACCATGGAGTGCAAAAATCATAACTTAGATTTAAAAAAGAATCAAAATTCGCAATGTAATTATTTCATATTGGAACAGACAGTACTATTTTTATAAATTGAAAACTATGGAACCGCAATGCAATTTAAACGACGATAGATTTTTTGTGTATGCTGTCTGTTAGTTGAAATTCGACATCTGTCCAGTATTCAAAACACTTGGTGGATAGCCATCTGAAGATTTCCATCTTCCGTTGAATATTAGGAATTATGAACCCTCATAACTTGATGTGTGTGTCCAAAACTTCTTGTTTGTAGAATTTTCATCAAATATTGGTAAGTGGGTTTTAATTATGCTGTACCACATGTTGCTTTTATTCCACATCTGGCAAACAGTCGTTTGACACTTAAAGTTTGTTTTGTCGTTTGAACCTTGAAGTCTAAAATTTAGAGTTCAAAGTTTAACACATGTAAAATAGAAATATCAAGAAAAGTTTAAATCCACCTATTATAAGTATTTCCAACAACAACAATCACAGTATTCCTTTTCGGGGTAATCAAATCTAGCACCCCTTTCTGAAAGGATATGCATGGTATAACTCTAAACTACTCTACTACATTACTTTTACTTCCAGCACCATTCACAATTTTTCTCCACATCTCTAGGTCCCTACATACCTCCATTGCCTCTGTAATATTCATACATTGCTTTTGGCATGCTCCTTTATTCCTCACACTTCTCACCTGTCGTTCTTTCAGAACCTCCTACATCCAACCATCTTCTACGTAGTCTGCCCTTGCAGTTGTACCAGTCATATTGCTTGCATATATACGTTTGGTAAATCTATTCTCGTTCATTCTATCCACATGTTCAAACCATTTATTCACGGCTTATCCTAGGAATTGCACTAAAATAAACTATGGTTTTATCTAAGTATTGTTGCATAATTATCTAATTGTAATACGTTATATTGCTGTGGTTTGCTATAAAGACTACCGATTATATGTATTATATTATATTCGCATGACTATTCAACAACATTAGATAAAACTCCGTCATTGTTTTTAACATTAGAACTAATATGGTACATTATTGAACACAGATCTGAACTAAAGCGCTTGCCCATTTGGCTGTTCAGCAGGGACAAACATATGTGCACCTTTGTGTCATGTATAAAATAGACGATATTTCTGCGACAACCAAGTAGCTTGGAGTAGGATTTAGCGTACTCTATAGTATGACTATCTAAATAGTCGCAGCATGCCACCGCAACCGGGTTAACTTACCCTAAATTGCAGACCATTGTTCAATTACTTTTAATAGTAATTGTTATATATAGTTCTATTGTCATCCACAGCATTAGCAGGCACTTAGAAGAGAACTAAAGATGCGAAGGTGATTCAACTGAAACGTCAATAGTTAGGATGGAGAGTATTTTTAAGAAGTTGAAAACAAGCATATAAGGAGATGCTTCGAAAAATGACGTTACCGAACTCATTTTTATTATGCAACTTTGTTCACAATAAATGTTTTGGATTTTATATTCCGGGTGTCCTATTTCTTGCACGTTGTATGCGTAATTTGGTTATTTGCAACATTAGAGAAAAGATTAAATATGGAAAGTAGTGCAGTTTTTAATGCTAAGTTCAGCCATGAAAAGATAATTTACATACTGGGTGCAATAAAAGTTTTATACGGAAATATCAAAATTTTTAATTTTTGTTTTGTCTTGAAGTTCATTTATTCTGCCGTGTTAACTCGAACGGGCGTATCTGCAAATTTCGTCAAAACACAGTTATTGCTCCAAAACAACACATTGTTAGGTAGTTAAACTACCTGTTAAATACAGACGCCGTAAATGTAATCAAACTAGAGATTTCTCTACTAAGATTTTAACCGTAAGTGAAAACAGGCCCTCTTTGTTAAGTGTGTTAGCAGTAACTACAAACATTAGCGCGCAAAGCCGTATTTACAGAGAATTTTGCATATACTGCTTTTCCAACATTTCTATCAAAATTCATTATTTTAACCTTAAATACCACCATCCTTTTGCTATTATTGTAAGTGGCGAAAATGTCAGTTATCTTTAAACGTACCTAGCCATTAAACCTTTCTCTGTGTTTTCTGAGTTCTATTGACTTCAATTTGCAGGTGCCTTTAGAATAAACTAGCACTATATTTTTATTTTTATATACTAATTATTGTAGTTCTCTTGGCCTTAATGGTTTTAATAAATATGGCTGCGTTTTCTTAAATAATATGTTGATATTTTGATTCTGCATTAGTTTTAATTGTAAAACTGTTGCACATACAGACCCATTTGGGTCTAGGTGCAAATTTATAAATCAATGTTACACTTATACTGTAGATTGGTTGTAATTATGTTTTAATTGAACACTGTATCTATACGAAATAAATTTGAATTTGAATTTTGATTAAAAATAATACAAATAAAGGTGGTAAGTACATTTTGCATATATGATTCTTTGGTAACAAATACTTGTGTAATATTTAAACTATGGTATTATTTTTCAGATGCGTGAGTTCGCATGGGAAGTATTTAATAAATCTTGCTTTACAAGAAATTTCTTTTAATGATGCCCCAGAGCTCTCGAAAAATAATGTATCTGAAATCGAATCTGACACCTTCGATGACAGGGATAAAATTATGTTCCTTCATCAGACTCAAGTTCTAGTACAGATTCGTTCCAAATGGAATATATTGAACTGACGCAAAAGAGGCCAAAAATTAATATTATTAGTGACATTGTTTTAGTAAATCCATCCAGTGCATCAAACAAAAATAGTCATTCAAGTCAAAATGAGGTTGATGTTGAACATTTTATATCGCATAAAGGTTTGTTTGGGTATGATTTTCTTTTTTCTGTTGTTACCACACTAGTATCAGATGTCATAGATATCTCTGAAAGAAAACATTTACTAAAAAGGGGGAATTATTGAAAAGGAAAAAATTTGACGAAACCTTGCAAGTTCGAGAAGTAGCCAAAAAGGTTAAACTTGCTGAAAAACACAAACTCTTAGAAAATAATAATTGTGCATGCAAAAAAAAATGTATTAAGAAGATTTCCTTAACTGAATGTAATTACATCAATACCCAGTTTTGGAATATGTCAAAACAAGAACGAAAAACGTTTGTGTGGCACTCTGCTTCAAGAATTGCAAAAAAAAACGTGAAACTATTATCATGGGAGGATGTAAGTCCAGGTGTAAATTTACATATTTGTACACTTTCAAAAATTCAGATGGCATTAAAAAAACGTATGTAAAACTTTTTTTTATAGACGGTGGGTTTCATCCAAAAAATTTCTTAAAACCATACTGCAACGATCAAATTTACAACTTAAAGCCAAACATGACAGACGAGGTGGTAGCACTAGGAAATTTGATTGTGATTTCATAATTAAACATGTCAAATCCTTCAATCCTACAACGTCCCACTACAGACGATCTCATGCCCCAAATCGTTTGTACTTGCTAAGCGATATAACAACAAAAATGATGTACGATTGTTTTATAGAACAGTATGTTATTAGTTGTTTTTACAGTTTATACTGACAAATAGTTAGCGACTTAAATATTTCTTTCGCAAAGCTTGAAAATGAAGAATGCTATACTTGCGAGAAGTACGAAATTCATAAAAAAGAAAGCTCCCATGATTTAAACGATGATTGCATTGAATGTAAAACCTTCAATGATCATAAGTTACAATATACGGAAGCCAGAATAAAATATCAAACAGATATTGACATCATCAAATTTTTAGGTCTATACTGCTGATCTGTAGAAGGTAATTATGATTCTTTTAATAGGGTCGAAATATAATTTGTTAATTTTTTAAAGGTAATAATGATTCCCCGTTGCAACCAATTCAAAGAAGTAAATTTTACCTCACGACTGATAGCTTTTAACGAAAGCTTTGTGCAATGTGGGCAATAATAATCGTTTTCCTCCAATTGCTGTATTGTGCACGAAGCTATCTCGGGGCGAAAGAAAGAAGACATTGTCAACACCATGTATGAATTTTTGAAAAAAATCCGAGATGCTAAGAATATTACTATCTGGCTGGACAACTGCTCCAGTCAGAATAAGAACTGGTGTTTATACTCATTTTTTGTATATATCGTGAATTGTATCGAGGCAAATGTAGATAATGTAACATTACGATATTTTGAGCCTGGCCACACTTTTATGACCACGGATTTATTCCATCATACAGTGGAAAGGTCTTTCAATCGGAAAGGCAAAGTTTATGATTTTGTAGATGCAGTTAAAAAGTCATCACATAACACCGAAGTAATAGAACTATCTGTAAATGATTTTGTTGAATGGGAAGACAAAACTTTTCTATATAAACTAAAGAGAATTAATCCAAGACCATATCTTTCTAACATGCTAGAACTTTGATTTATGCGTGATGTGAGAACACTCTCATACAAGATACGCTTTGATGGACGTTACGTTTATGTCCAGTATAAATTGTTTACAATAAGTTTCTACTCAAATCCCTTTTGGCGTTAAATAAAAATGAAAATTTATTCAGTAAATTAAAATAACCCTTTCCATTGTAAAAAATGATTTGGTTTATTTGATATTTTATTGCTAGGTTTATGTTGTAAGTATTGATTGTTTGTACATATTCTGTTTAATTATAAGTTTTTCTTTTGGGTATGTTTAGTTGCGAGTGTGAGTAATTTTTCTTTTTCTTTCAGGCCTCCTATTTAATTTTGTTGTATATAATACCCCGCCCACTCACCGATTGAGCCCGGTCATACTGTATCTTTCTTTTTTGTCTTTTTTTGTAGGCTACATCAATGCACGTAGCATAAATTATTGACGCCCTGATGTGGGCCTGCGATATCGTTTTATTTAACGGTTACTCCGCTTTTTTTTTATTAATTTCTGCTTCGAGTTTGTTTTAGTTAATTTTAGCTCCGATTTTTTTATGTATCATTGTTAGTGTCTAAGTTCCTACATGACCCGCATTTTCTCAGCCTGATATTACTTATGTTTCGTCCCTTACGTTCAATATTATTGGTTGGCTTATTTCAGATTATTGGTCTTGTGTTTTCGCCAATAATCGTAGTCCATTGAAAACTCTGGCGCCAAAGATTTTTCTTTTTCTTCCTTCCCTCTTTGTATATGTTGTTCTCCCCATCAAGTCTAGAGTTGGTTTTTTTTCTTTTTCTCTGATTTTTCTATTCTACCGGTCGTCCTTTTGGCGTTGTGGGTCCGGGAATAGAATAGTCCCACGGTACGACCTGCCTGTTGTAAGAGGCGACTACAGCGGTCCAACACATACACATACACACTTCATACACACACACACTTCATACACACATACACACGCTCCATATACGCACACACTTAATACATCCACACATTTCTGTTTGATTCTCCTTTCTTTTGTTCTTTTCTTGTTTTTTCTCTTTCATCCATGTGGGTCCGGGAATAGAATAGTCCCGTGGTACAACCTGTCTGTCGTAAAAGGCGACTACAGCGGTCAAACAAACACGCACACTTTCTACATGCATAACACACACACGCATGCACCCACACCTACTCATACATAACTACACTGGGATTGTTTTATTTTCTTTTGTACGATTTTAGTAATTTTTTGGGTTTTGTACATGGTGTTGGTGTTATTATTTTTGTTTTTTTCTTTTTTCTCTCGTTCCTTCGTTTCACTGTCCTTTCCCTATCCTTTTGCTGGTCTTCCTTGCTGTCGGTCTTTAGTCCGATTGTGTTTCGTCCATCCGCTCATGTGGTGTGCTTCGTAGGCTCTTCTCGTTTTCTTTGAAAATTGAGACATTGTCGACTCTTCGGCCCTACTAGCAATTCTATTCTTTGGTTCTTCTGTTACGATTTTTGGTTACCACAGTTCGTAGTACACCGTGTCCTTTTACCAGCATTCCTCCTCTCTTCCTCTCGTTCTCCCTTGTTGTCCCTTTTGTTTGCTTGAGGCTTGACCTTTGGGTCCTCTTCTGGCTGGCAATGTTGGGTTTTCTTTCTCGTCCCGTTTCTTCTTTTAAGGTTGATAACCTTTCCTGTTTCTTTGCAAGAACCATCCGTCCTCCGACGACTTTTTCAGTGTTCATGCCGTTCCATCTTGATCCTCGTTACTTACGTATTACCCGTCGTCCTTCCTTCCTTTTTCTCTCTTCTTCTTCTTTCTCCCTTTCTATCTTGGTTCTTCGAGCTGGACGAGAGTTATTTTTATTTTGGGATATTTCTTTTTTCTTTGCTTCTTCGGTTTTTTTTTTTTTTTGGTGGGTCATTGTTTTCGTAACGAGTTTCCTTTTAGTTTTATTTGTAAGCGAATTTTCTTTTTGTTTGGTTGAGTTTCTTTCTTTTTTTTTGTTTTTGTGTAGTTTGGTACTGCCCGTTGCTTTACTTTGGCTTTCCTATCCTGACCTGTTAATTTTGCTGGGGGGATTTGTTACGTTTATGTCCAGCATAAATTGTTTACAATAAGTTTCTACTCAATCCCTTTTGGCGTTAAATAAAAACGAAAATTTATTCGGTAAATTAAAATAACCCTTTCCATTGTAAAAAATGATTTGGTTTATTTGATATTTTATTGCTAGGTTTAGGTTGTAAGTATTGATTTTTTGTACATATTCTGTTTAATTATAGGTTTTTCTTTTGGGTATGTTTAGTTGCGAGTGAGTAATTTTTTTTATTTCAGGCCTCCTATTTAATTTTGTTGTATATAATATCCTACCCACTCTCCGATTGAGCCCGGTCATACTGTTTTTTTTTGTTTTTTGTAGGCTACGTCAATGCACGTAGCACCGCCATTAATTTTTTAAAAGCTAAGTGCTACAAAATGGGTACTTTAAAACCTGCCATGAAACAGCAACCAAGAGGAATAACTGAAATAAGAAAAAAAACAATTGTTACTAAATTGGGCCAAATAATTCCTTTTAGTAGATTGCAGTTCTGGGAAAATTTACCAGTAAATGATGGAATCAATTGATGATGGTGAAGATCAGCCCAGTTAGAGAATAGTTTTAAGCAAACAAGTTTAATTTTAGTTTAGGAAAAACCTTTATCCTTAAGTTTGAATTATTCTCTAACATTTTGTTAATAAATGAAGTTATAGCATAATTTGTTTACAGTCCTATTATTATGTTGCCAGTTACGCATGTTATGATTTTAATGTTTGTTTGTTAAACCTAAAAGCTGTAAGAGTCAAAAGTCTGGTTTAATCTACCAAACTCACCTAGGCAATTGGAAACAACATTATAAGTAGGTCTATATTCAATTTCAATATCCAACATTTCTCGTTTTATGCAAAACGGTGACGGCACAGATAAAAACAGACAAAGTCATTTTTCTCTAAATCAACTTTTTAGCAGATACGCCCATTCGAATTAACACGGCAGTAGTGTGATAGATAGAGTGAAAAATTGTTTATGTTCTTTAAACTATTTCAAAAGGAGAATAAGATGATCTGATTTGTTTCTCAATGGCTTGGATCATCTTCGAGTAACTAAGAATAACTAATAAATAACTAACAATATTTTTACATATCTACGATCATGTCTTTGGTTTTATGTTTTACATTAAATATCGTTGCTTTTCTTTATAAATTTTTCTCAACATTCTATATAAAGCTGCTATAAATGCAATAATATTACCTACATCATATGAAAGATCTAGATGCCAGTATTTTTCGTTGATGGAACCTAAATATCTGTAATTACAAATATTCGGCTGACAAGACATTTAGTCTACTCAGAAATTCAATACTTTGTCAGCTGTTATTAGCAATCAAGATGCCATGTGAAACCCAAGGAAACTAAAATATGTGACTTTCTATTAAATAGTTATTTATTCCAAGTATGAGTTTTAGGGTACCTTTAGTGCTATGGAGATTTGGCGATTTGGATATTTGGGGAATTAGATATTTTCGCTTTTAATCATCTAGGGTATTTTCTGCTTCGGGTATTTGGAGAAGTTTGACAGATGATATTTGTTATTGTTTTGGGTTACTGGATGTTAAGTTTTCAATGTTTGTTACTAAGCTATGAGTATCTAAAGAAATAACAGAATTCCTATTCATTTCCAATATGTTTAATAGGCAAAACGCAAACTATATAACGTCGAACGAAAATGTAAGGTTAAGGTTGTAACAAAACAAACAAATCACGTGCTTTTCTGAACAAACGCGCATGCTCCGATCTCAAAATAGCCAGAAAAGTTGAACTTGAACCAACTTTTGGGAGATTGGAGATTCGGTGATTTTGACGTTTCTCGGCGGTGTCACGTGATCAGTTTAACCAATAGGATCATTCTCCAAATATCCAAATCGCCAAATCTCCATAGCACTAAAGGTACCCTTAGTGTATTTTCTTTTAGTGAAAAGGTAGTACATAAATGTCATAAATATTATAACCTAACTTTTTACATGTATCTAGATTATCTATGCGAGTACTCATACCAGTGGTTTTTGCCTGCTGCTTATCTTGCACTTTAATAAAATGTGCTCTTAAATATTTGTTTACTGCTTATAATCTAACTGTGTGGACATACGGAATTTCATGAAATTTTTTATGGTTAAAAAATTAACAAGCAAATAATTTAAAATTGAAACAGAACTATTTTATTGTCTTTACAAAAAACTTTCAGTAATTGTTTATAAAAACATTGTATTAAGACTTTGTGATTTCCTGTTTAACACATAATAAAAATAATTGTTCATATACTAAAAACCAAAATTTCAATGTACAAGTTTAGTATTTTTTTTGCACCAACTTGCGTTTGATTTCTAATTCTTTTATAGCAAGGAGGGAGGAAATGCAAGTAATCATATCAAGAGCCCTAAGAGCTTTTTCTGTGAATAACTTTCTCCCCCTGAGATGTCTTTTGCAAAATCGTCAGTAATTAAACGCCGATGCTAGCTCTGCCGGAGTACATTTATCTTATATTCCGCAGTACATCTACCCTTTATATGTCATTGGAAAAGGGGATGGTGCAACTTGAAGCAAGCGTGTTTTATTTATACTCGTAGAAACTATTCTAATTCTTACTATATTGTATGTATAATATGTATTGATAGTTTCTAAACATAGAGAAGACAAAGTGAGTAATAAAAGTTTTACCCACTTTGTTATGCCTTATTTTGTAAAGCTTCAATTTAAGTTTAGTGATGTTTTTAGAACTCTGCATAGGGAAATTTCCAGCAGATATTTGTCGTAAATCCAACGCCTGCAAAAACCACACCAAGTGGTGGTTCACACGAATATTGAGGTTATTTTGTTTATCTTTATAGTCTGGGATTATGCTAAGATGACAATTCTCACTGTTGGAATGGCATTGTTCTCATCCAAGTCCCTTCAAAGTATCGTCGAACCTACTACCTATTGAGTTTCATCTGAGCTACACCAGAGCACTAATTGTCATCGTAACTTTAAGGAATGCATTATATAATTAAATATCAAAAGTTTACCGTGACACGGAATATCCCAAAAATCAATGCTTATTGGAAACATATTAGGAAAATTACTTAATTTAACAACAAAGCAATCAATAAATGTATAAACGAGCCTTACAAATAGTTCTGTTCACCGCTGGCGTACTTATAGTTACTGTGCATTGATGTGATTTTTATTTAAAATGAATGTATAGTCGAGTAGCCTTACGTTTAGTTACTGTCAAGAAAGTATTTTGGTTGTTAGAAGCTGTCAATCAGTGGAAAAGATACTTGTAAATTTTAGCGTTTAATAAAGGATTTAACTGAAATATAAATCAACGCTCAAAGTCCTTGTACTAATCCACGGTTTTCTAACATTCTAAAATTTACAACTTTGCTAAAAACTTACACCCTTTAAATCTGAAAGCATCTAATGGACAACGTTAAAGAGCAGGTAAATGCGACCGGCAACCACAATAATTGTACTTATGAAGGTTGTCGGAAGCGGGATAGTGCGGATAATATGGTCGTATGTGATAAATGTCTGCAATGGTACCATTTTCAAGGCGCAGAAGTGAACAGCTCTATTGAGAATCGGGACTGGATATGTTAAAAGTGTCTAGCAGAACAAAAATCACATGAACAGCGTTCAGGACTGGATGGTAAAACATCCCGAGCACCATCTATTGCCCAGCTAGAGCTTAGCCGCTTAGAAGAATTAAAACAGATTCAAGAAAATTTTGTAAACAAGAAATACGAGCTGTTAAAAGCTGTTTCGGGCTCCGGTAGTGTATCAAAGGCGCATTCCAGCTCGGTCCCGTCGAGCGAACGTAGAGTCCGAATAACGCAATGGGTTGAGGACACTAGTCATGGACTTGAATTTGAAGAAGGCAGCTCAAACAGTATCAAAAGTGCTCTCACGAGCGTCCCGCCTAATCTTAAAAACTTAAAACGTCGCGACGTTCATTCTTTAAAAGGGCAAAAACAAGAGGTGCTGTCACATTAACAAGGTGTTCTCACCCCCGACAACCTTGTCGCACGACAAATATTACCTAAAGAACTACCAATTTTCGATGGTGTTAGAAGAGAGCTTTGGCCAGTTTTTATAAGTAATTACCGCCAATCAACGATGCGCTGCAATTTTTCTCAAGAAGAAAATCTAAAGCGATCGAAACTCTTGAGATGATATATGGTCAACCAGAAGCCATCCTTATGGAGTTACAAAGAAAAATAAAGTCAATCCCTCCAACCAAAGAGGACCAGCTTGACCATTTAGTTCATTATGCCATCGAAGTCCAGAATTCATGCGCAATGGTAGAAGCAACTGATTTAGGTGGATATCTACAGAATCCCCTTCTTTTACAGGAGTTGGCCGAAAAATTGCCCTCGTATCACAAATTAAATTGGTTCCTTGAGTTTGAAACAAAACAAGCTTAAAAACCTTTAGTGGATGGTAATGAATTTGGCTAAAGGGGCTTGTAAAGCAACATCTACTACAAGGGGAAATGTAAAAGTTAATTTTCAAGGTTACCATCATTCATTATCAAACATAACAGCCGCTAAAAAAGGAAAGGCGTCGCAGTCATTGAAATCTAACAACACTCTTTGTTATTTCTGTGGGTCGTCGGTCCATAAACTCGAAAGTTGTGAAAAGTTTCTTAGCCTTTCTCCAAACGACCGCAAAGAATACGTTGACACTAATAAGTTATGTTGTAAGTGTCTAAAAAAGCACAATCCAAAATACTGTTGGTCTAAAAAACAGTGTGGCGTTGATAACTGCATTCTTAGGCACCACTCATGTCTTCACCTATCAGCTATAAACAAACAAGAAAACAAGGTAGGTAACCAACAAAATATGCATACTGGTCCCCAAGAAAAGTCCTTTGAAAGATCATTTAATAACGTCGCTGTGCATTCAGACTATTCAACCACACAACTTATTTTGTTTAGAATTTTACCTGTAATACTGTGCAATAATGGTATACGGGTCGAAACCTATGCGTTTTTAGACGAAGGTTCAAGTTCAACCCTCTTAGAAGAAAGCGTCGTGAGAAAACTAGAGCTACAGGGTCCTACCAGAGAATTATGTCTACGGTGGACTGGTGACGTAACTAGAACGGAAGAGTCTTTGCAAACTGTCTCCTTTGAAATTTGTGGTAAAACCACAGATTCCAGGGGGTATTTTATTACTGAAGCCAGAACTGTCCGTGATCTAGATTTGCCACTACAGTCATGGTCAAACGCTACATGCGGGTGTTTCCCTCATCTAGAGGGCTTGCCAATAACCGAATATGAGTCTGCAAAACCTACGGTCTTGATCGGTCTTGATAACTATAAGTTATATATTCCACTCGATAAGAGGGAAGGTAAATGGTTTGAACCAATGGCAACTAAAACACGCCTTGGATGGTCAATTTTTGGGCCACAAAGACGACCAAGACAGGCAGCAGTTTCTAACGTGCATGTTATTTGTGAATGTCGCGAAGAAAACCTGCATGAACTGGTTAAGCAGTATTTCTCACTCGAAAACACAGGTGTTCAGCTTGATTCTAAATTGGAGTCTAAAGAAAACCAAAGATCACGATCTATTTTGGAATCTACCACCAACAAGGTTGATGGTCATAATGAAACTGGGTTGCTTTGGAAGTTTGACAAATTTAAACTACCCGATAGCTATCACATGGCTTTGCGAAGATTGCTGCACCTTGAAAGGAAAATGGAGAAAGATCCGATCCTGGCTGAAAATATATGCACTCAAATAAATGAACATATTCGCAAAGGGTATGTGCGTAAGTTAGACACTAACGAGATCAATACTAATCTTCCGATCTGGTACTTGCCAATTTTTGCTATTAAAAATCACAAGCCAAAAAAATTTCGTCTAGTATGGGATGCGGCTGCCACCGTAAACGGTGTATCATTAAATTCAATGCTTCTATCTGGACCTGATCTACTATCATCACTACCGGCAATCCTGTACCGATTCAGGCAACACAAAATAGCAATATGTGGAGATATATCTGAAATGTTTCACCAATTTCGCATAATTGAGCCCGACCAACATGTGCAGAGGTTTTTATGGAGGAACGGGAGGATGACTGTCAAACCAGAGGTATACCTTATGAAAGTGATGACATTTGGGGCAACTTGTGCGCCGAGTTCGGCGCAATTCGTAAAAAATAAGAATGCAGAAACATTTGCTTCCATTTATCCTCGAGCGGTGTACGCCATTCAACAAAATCACTATGTTGATGATTGGCTTGACAGTACTGACACCGAGGACGAGATGATTGAGCTTGCACGAACAGTGATACATATACATGCATCAGGAGAATTTCACATTAGAAATTGGCTTTCAAATTCTGACTGTGTACTTGAAGCAATTGGCGATACACCCAGTCGTGGTCAGAAAATTATAACCGGCGTTGAATCTTCACCCGATAAGGTTCTGGGATTATGGTGGAACTCAAAAGATGATTTTTTCTCTTTCATGTTAAACACAAAACGAATTGGGGTTGAAATCTTGCAGGGCCAAAGAAAACCTACAAAAAGAGAAGTTTTGAGGACGCTTATGCTGATTTACGATCCCCTAGGATTTATATCATTTTTTCTCGTGTATATCAAAATTCTACTTCAAAATATTTGGCGGTCTGGAATTAATTGGGATGATAAAATTACGGATGAACAGTATGCAATGTGGACAATGTGGATAAAAGTTTTAATAACTATTGAAACGGTAAAAATTCCTCGATGTTATTCGGCAATGAATGGTTAATTTAGTATTGAATTGCACTTACTGGTAGATGCTAGCGAAAATGCTTACGCTGCGGTAGCATATTTTCGTATTCTAACTGAAAGCGCAATTGATGTTGCGCTAGTTGGCTCAAAAACTAAAGTGGCTCCCCAGAAACCCTTGTCTATCCCAAGGCTTGAATTGCAAGTCGCGGTATTAGGTTGTGGCCTGGCCCAATCAATAATAAAAGCACATTCATTTAACATTTGCCGACGAGTATTTTGGACGGACTCCAGTAATGTCTTGAGTGGGATTAAATCTGACGCTAGAAGTTACAAGCAGTTTGTTAGTTTGAGAATTGGCGAGATCTTAGAAAAGAGTGATGTCGAAGAATGGCGGTGGTTACCAACTGAATTAAACGTTGCCGATGATGCTACTAAATGGAAAAGTCCGCCGAAGATAGACAAGATTTGTAGATGGTTTGCGGGACCCTCGTTCTTAAAGAACAGTGTGTTTTCTTGGCCTGAAAGTACCTTTCGAAAAAATAGTGAGCCTGATCCTGAGCTCAGTATTAATGTAACAAGGACCGAATCGTCTAAAGTAGTAACCGCGAACCCTGACAACATTTCAAGTTGGATTTCTCTTATTCGAACTCAAGCCTTCGTCCGAAGATATGTTTTCATCCTGTTAAACAGAACAAAGGGAGCTGCGGTACAAAACGGAAAACTAACACTAACGGAAAAAAGAATGGCAGAAAACGACCTATTCAAAAGGTGTCAACAGGACTGCTTTTCAGAAGAGTACACACTTTTAAACCAAAACCACTCTGCAGTTTTAAATAAAAGCAGTCGGTTATACTCGCTTTCACCGTTCATGGACGAACATGGAGTGTTAAGAGTAAAAGGACGCATAGGTGATGCTTTCGAAGGGTTTGAATGGAAAAATAAACATCCTGTAATACTCACTGATCATGGTGTTACTAGACGATTGATAATGTACTACCACCAACTCTTTAAACACCAGAATCACGAGACCGTTATCAACGAGTTACGCCAACTGTACTTTATCTTGAAGCTGCGTGCAGTTTTTGCTAAAATTAGAAAAAACTGTGCGCACTGCAAAATAAAAAAGGCAGCTCCAAATCCGCCGTTAATGGGAAATTTACCAAAGGCCCGTTTAATGCCATACGTACGCCCTTTCGCTTATATCGGAGTCGACTACTTTGGTCCCTTTCATGCAGCGATTGGACGACGCGTTGAAAAGCGATGGGGAGTTCTGTTTACCTGCATGACTGTACGAGCCATACACCTAGAAGTTGCCCATAGTCTTACCACAGACTCCTGTATTTTAGCATTACGATGTTTTGTTGGTCGGCGTGGCATGTCTATTGAAATTTTTAGTGACAATGGCACTAATTTTAGGGGTGCTAGTAAGCTTTTAGCTGAAGAACTTAGGAAATTAAACACAGACAAACTTCAAGAAAGTTTCGCTGATGTGAAATGGAGTTTCATACCGCCTGCTTCGCCTCATATGGGCGGAACTTGGGAAAGGCTGGTGCGATTGGTGAAATCCAATCTTATTGAAGTTATGCCAAAGCAACGCAACCCCAGTGATGAGCTTTTACATGCTGTGTTTATAGAAGTCGAAAATATAATAAATACTAGACCGCTGACATATATACCATTATCCAAAGAGAATGATGAGGCGCTTACTCCAAACCACTTTTTACTAGGATGTTGTAATGGTTTAAAACCTCTAGGCGAATGCGATGCAAGTTGTCTTATATCTAGGAAAGGTTACCGAGCCTCACAGCACATAGCGCAAACATTTTGGAAAAGGTGGGTCAAAGAGTATGTTCCTACACTCACCCGTCGTTCAAAGTGGCACGTTTCCGTAAAACCTGTCGCTATTGGAAAAATTGTTATTATATGCGATGAAAACTGCCATCGCAATTTATGGCGAAAAGGCAGAGTAATTGATGTGATTAAAGGCGCGGATGGGCAAGTGCGCAGTGCGGTGATTCAAGTACCTTCAGGTGAGGTATATACTCGACCATCGGTAAAATTGGCTGTTCTAGACTTGGAAGAGATCGATAGTAAGCAAGTTCCTGGTGATTACTTACCGGGGGAGTATAAACGAGCCTTACAAATAGTTCTATTCACCGCTGGCGTACTTATAGTTACTGTGCATTGATGTGATTTTTATTTAAAATGAATGTATAGTCGAGTAGCCTTACGCTTAGTTACTGTCAAGAAAGTATTTTTGTTGTTAGAAGCTGTCAATCAGTGGAAAAGATACTTGTAAATTCTAGCGTTTAATAAAGGATTTCACTGAAATATAAATCAACGCTCAAAGTCCTTGTACTAATCCACGGTTTTCTAACAAAATGTATAGTCTCATTTGCAGACTCCTTGCAATATTATGGAATGAAATTGTTGTCTATTCAGATATGAGTTGGGATTGATCTTTGGAGTAACAATTGGAATATGTGTTCCGGCTATAGCTCCAAGGACTCCTGGGATTCGGCTTTTCTTTTTAAATGCATTGGATACAGCGTTCATATCTTCTGTCTATTTGATAAAGTTGTTTACAATTCTGATTAGTATACCGACAACTCTATGCCAATATTCCCATTGTAGTACTTATTGACAAATCAAATCTAACGGCAACAGAACTACAATTATTCATTAACGTCAACCTGTCTAAAAAATTGTTTTCACTAACCTGTAAACTTCCTGATTGACTAACAACTATAAACAAACTAATATTTGCTTGTCAGGGCTAGTTGAATGTCCTCCAACTGACGTTTGCTTCTAAATATCCATGCCAAATTCTTTAATTAAAGTTGCTACAATTGATTTATCCAAACAAAGATGTGCTCTGAAATCTGAAAACGGCTTCACAGTTACATTAAGTAAAAGTAATTGCGCACCAGACAAAGAATAGTGACAACTTCCATACAGTTTTTTATACAAGTTCTTCTCTTTTTCTTAGTAAACAACAATAGTGCAATTTCTTCTTCATCACTGCTCTCGAAAAATTCTTCCCCAATAACAGATATAATACTTCTATCTTTTTATTCATTTTTACTTTGTTGTGAAATCCACATGAAATCAACCATCACAAACACAAATTGGCAATTTGTTTCGAAGTGACAGTGTTATGGCTACTTTTGATTTATAAGTTGCCTTCAATGTAATAATAACTGGGAGGGGATAATCTTGGTAGTTACCATTATAAATTGTGCTCTCGGCTAGCTCATATGAGGCCGCACAAAACTCTACACAAAAGGGGGGTAAGTTAGTGGGTTGACGCAAGAAAAGTTTTGCAACACTTACAGGTTTAACGAATATATTTAATTAGTATAACATTAGGAGAAAACAAATTTGTTAGATTCTTACCTTATCTACTAATAACCAGCTGGTGTACGCCTGAACTTGTTTCTTATAAGTACCTACAGAATTTACATTCAATATACGCACTTATACATATTGTAAAATGCAACACAGTAAAACAATCTTATCAAAATGATCCAAGACTATTTATAATTACATAATATACGTTACTTTGCCTAAAGGATCTGCTCAGCTTGGCGACCTGAATATACTTCGGTGGATACGGATGCATAGAATGGAATTGCAAGCAATCAATATACAACGAGAGCGTTGAATTTTGTAGCCACCACCAGGCTGCACGCACAGACTCCAATTGCAAGGTTACTTTTAATTGCGACCTAAACTTGAAATCTTTTCCCGAAGGTCGAAACCTACGAAAACAATTTGCTAAAACAACTGACTAAGTTTGGTTGCAACACCCTTTTGTGTTATTATTAAAAAATTTTTGTTGTTAATAAAAAACATATATAAAAAAGTCAACAGCCATAGTTCTGTAATGCAACTTACACAAATTAATTATTAGGAAGGTAAACACTGTATTTGAAAATTTCGTGATTAATAAATTAATGAATTATTTTGATTTATTTACCTTTTCTGGATTGAAGCAATGATCAGAGAAGTGTGAGCGTTATAATAATTCTGCAGAAAAGGTTTCTTATAACGGCCTCTAGTCGCTGCCAAAAATGGCGGTCAAAGTAGATTCGTAAAATCCCCAATAAACGAGTGGTCCAAGTTTCCAACGGCTAAACCACAAGCCAGACGATGTCTTCATACACCAAACGGAAACTCGTGTAAAAGTTGCAAGTATAAAAATCCCAAATTGGAAAAGCTCAAACACAGCTTTCAAAAATACCTGAAACCACGTTTCTACTACGACCTTCTTGTCCAACAACAAACTTTCAAATGTCCCACCGACCATCCACGATCGCACCAGGTTGGCTGGTTACCGAAACACGAATTAGAACATTTAAAAATGACCAATTAATAATTAACACGCTCTAGTCAGATCGCTCAAATCCAATAACAATCACGATTATACGGAATACACCACTCAAAACAAAAATACACTAGGCAACATTTTTAAGGAATGACCTCCAATTTCATTCACGATTACCAACAAATAAGGCACGAAATTGATTGTATTCTTCGACTTATCAACCAGTGGTAACATCAAGGACTTTGCATTAAATTACTAATGCAAATAATTGTATTGTTTGAAGTGATTTTCTTAAAGCCAAAAATAACCTGTAACACACCACCTCTCCTCCCTTGTCAAAAAGAAACTTGTTTCTTTTTGACTAGGTCCAAATCCCGCGACCTACTCCGACGAGTCGCCATCATACGAATGTGGGTGTGGCTTCAAATCTTTAACATGGTACACAATCCAATGGATTTACCACCTTCTTCTAACTCATATGTGTTTGTGCCAGTCCGATTTAAAATCCTACAAGGATCGACAAACTTCTTCGCTAACTTAGCTGATACAAAATCAACCGTACTGGGTAATATGTGATTTTTCCTCCAGACAAGGTCGCCTTGATTATACACAACAGATCGACGTCGTGAATTATATTGCTTTCATGAAGCACTGTATGCTTTTTTAAGCTTATCGCGAACCCACTCTCTTAGTTTTTCGAAACTCTTAGAGCGTTCTTCAAAAAATGTATCATCTTTGTCATCGTTGGGCACAGAGTTAGAAATTTTAAACTTATACTCTTTGGCATGAACTATCATCTCATTACCAAAATTCACGAAATAAGGAGATTGATTTGTCGTTTCGTGTTTAGCACTACGTATAGCGCAACCTAATTCAGCAAGATGCTCATCCCACTTACGATGATCTTCATTAACATACGTCGATATCATAGTCTTTATTACCCTATTCGGCCTTTCCGTAGGGTTACATTGGGGCGAATAAACCGGGTTGAAAATAATCTGTACACCAAAAGTATTACATAAATTTCGAAACTGTCTACTTATATATTGACCGCCATTATCACACTTTACAATAGCAGGAACACCAAACAACAAATACATGATCCCTTAATAACTTGATAACTGCTTGTGCGGTAGCATTTCGTAAAGGATATAATAACGAAAACTTACTAAAAGAATCGGTAACCACAAGAATAAATGTATGACCAGAAGTACTTCTGGGCAAAGGACCGCATATATCGGTACTTATTATTTCCCATGGCCTAGACGCCACTAAGGGTTTACCCATCAGTCCGGCAGGTTTCTTTTGTTCCGGTTTAGTGCTTAAACAAGTGTGACATCTTAATATAAATTTAGATACATCTTGTCTTAACTTAGGCCAATAAAAAAGATTGGCTAATCTATTAAATGTTTTATAAATACCCAAGTGTCCTGCAGTATACGACTCATGATATTCTTTATACAAATTTTCCCTAAAGTCCTTTGGAACAACTAATTTCCAGCAATCTTGTTGTTCTCTTAAATCCGAGTACTCCACTCTTACAAATTTATATAAACGATTATCCTCGACTCGCCATTTCATAAATTGTAAAGGTTTTTCCTTAACCAAATCCAACATTTTCGAATACCACTGATCGGTAGTTGAAGAAAAATCCATACTATGAGAATTATGTTTCAATTGTACGACATTTATACTCGGGGTTTCCTCTTTAATAACACGTGCTCTAGATAAGGCATCAGGGAATGCATTTTCCGTTCCCTTTCTATGAATGACTTGATAGTCAAATTGTTGTAAGCGTAAACACCAATGACCTAATTTGTTCTGAGGGTCTTTTAAATTTTCCAGCCACAACAGCGAATGACAATCAGTGATTACAAAAAATTTATAACCATCGAGATAGCATTTTAATTTCTCTGCCGACCATAAAACTGCTAGGCATTCTAATTCAACTGCGGAATAATTTTTTTCCGCCTTATTCAAGGGCCTGGAGAGATAACATATTACATGCTCTCTCTCGTTATAACGTTGTGTTAGAATAGCACCTAAACCTACGCGAGACGCATCGGTCTGCAAATAAAATGCTTCTTCAAAATTTGGGCTGCTGAGTATTGGGACAGATATTAACGCATCTTTAATTTTCTGAAATGATTTACCGCATTCCTCATCCCACAGAAATATTTTATGTTTTCTCAATAACTTCCTTAATGGAGCAATGGTTTCCGTATAATTATCCACGAATCTAGCATACCAACCAATCATACCTAATACACGGCGTACTTCTTTCACCGTGGTGGGTCTTTGAAGATTAACAATAGCCTCAACCTTTGAAGGATCGACAGAAATACCGTTCCTATTTACAACATATCCCAGGTAGCGCAGCTCGGGCCTACAAAAGGAACATTTTTCCATATTCAAAGTAAGGTTTACCTCTTTAAGGCGTGTAAAAATCTCTTTTAACAAAGAAATGTGCATTTCAAAAGTGGGGGTAACCAGGATTATATCATCCAAATACACAAACACATATGGTTCTAATTCCCGGTCCAAACACAGAGTCAACCAGTCTCTGAAAAGTAGCGGGTGCATTATGTAGCCCAAAAGGCATCCGGATGTACTCAAACAGACCTCTACCAGGAATAACAAATGCTGTGTATTGTCGACTACTTGGTTCCAATAGTACTTGATGGTACGCACTCTTAATATCCATTGATGACATATATTTTGCTCCACCTAACTTGCTCATAATATTTGAAATATAGGGGAGGAGGTACGCGTCCCTTTCCGTCACCCGGTTAATTTTCCGAAAGTCCACGCAAAATCTCCAACTGTTGTCCTTCTTTGGAACTAATAATATGGGCGATGACCAAGCACTTTTAGACTTTTGAATAATACCAAGTTTTAACATCCTATCTAATTCGGCATCTATAAGTTTTGTTTAAAGGAGATACCGGTAGTATCTCTGCTTGATAGGGTCTTGTTCAGGGCGGACAATAATCCTATGTTGTACACTATTTGAGCAACCAAGAGTATCTGGATCAATAGAATTAAAATATCCTTCAAGAACTTTTTTAAGTTGAGCTACCTCACTCATACTTAAATCATCTTCTGCAATGATACCATTTAAAACGGGAACTGACAAAATCTCCGGCGAAAATTTCCATTCACCCTTACGAACATCTGGAACAATACCCATTCGGTACCAAAACTCTAATCCTAGCACCAAGGTGTGACGTAATTGCGGCATTACATAGACATCAATTAATTTTACTACATTATTTAATTTAATAGGCACCGTAACAACACCTAAACAAGGACTTTCAGAGCCATCTGCCACTGTACAGTTAGTATTTCGACTGCAGTCTAGCTTTATTCCTACTTTTCGAAGAATTTCCCAACCTACCAAATTAACAAACACTTTATTTGCTCCGCTATCTAGCATGCCAAGAAATTCACAACCTAAAATATCCACTGAAATATATAAACATTCACCATCTTGCACCTGAGCCAGCATAAAGTCAAGAATAGGTTTAACAGGAAACTGTGCGACCGTAGATGAATAAGGAACATGTTGGTTGCTTAACATTGTTCCTTTTTGCCGTTTTCCAAATTATTAGCAGTGTTGTTAGATGTTGAACTATTAGTTTTATGTTTACAATCCGGGCATGTAGCTTTTGTAAAACCTATCTTAGAACAACCAAAGCATCTAAAAACGTTTTTTGCGCGTTGACAATTTTTAACTACGTGGCCTGCTGCACCACAATGCCAACATCTCACTTCCCGAATTTGCATCTCATGCACAAAAGGTTTACTAGATTTCGAAGTAATCAATACATTAGGGCGATACGCTAAATCAGGCTCCAAGGTTAGTTCTGAGGAATTGGGTGGTTTAAATGAATCAATGCTTACCCTAGTTTGATCAATCTTCCTACACAATTCAATTAGATGAAACGGATTCCGTATTTCTAATAACGATAAACGTTTTTGAAAAAAAGGTAACATATTTTTTCTTAATACTTGCATGCGTAAATTTTCTGGGACTGGGGTAGGCATTCTATCAAATAAAACCGTCATAATTGCTACGTATAATCCAATTGATTCTGTATCACCTTGAGTGCGTACTAAAATTTGCTTCCATAAAATATCCGGTGACGGAACAAATTCATCTTTCATTAACCCAACTAAACTATCCCAATCTAATGCCGATTTTTTATACAAATTATAAACTCTTAACGCATTATCCGTAAATAAATCTCTTGCCGACGAATATAATTGACCTTTACTAATATTTGTACTACAACAATGTTCGTCTACCTCCGCTAAAAACGCATTCAAACTCTCAGTAGAACTACCACTAAATTTAATGTGCCACTTATATACCGGAATACTGGAAAAGCTGCTGGTTGCACCTATATTCTGCAAATTACTGTTTTCAGGGTTATGGGCAAGGGGTAAAAAACCATGGGCAGCTATAGGACTGGAATGAGATACAGGATCATCCCCCGTATTAATTTTTAAACCTTCTTCAATACTAAAAAACTGTGGGTCTGTTGGTAACACTTCTAAGCCGGCGACAGGTGTTTGATACAATTTATTACTAAAGTCAGTTACTAAGTTCATTACTTGTTTTAGCAAATTTGAATGCAGTTTAATAATTGATTCATCTTCGCTACTAAGGTGATCAAGTCTACTAATTACATGTGCAAATTTAGTTTCAATTTTTTTAATTTGATTAGGTGTATTAGTGAATTCGTTTAAAAGATCAACAATGGTTTTAATTTTACTCTCACAAATCAAAATTTCACTTTCAGCATCCGGAGCAGTAAACGAATGTGTAGATAAACCACATTTTTCCGCTGCTATACAGCCTCTTAAACATTTACGAAGTTCGTCTACATTCAGATCTGGTTCTTGTATACCCCGAACTAGCAATTCGTATTCTAATTCACCTTTATCCAATCTATCAATATGCAATTTGAAAGACATACTAGCGAACGCTATGCAGATAACAAAATTTATACACAATTAAGCTAATATCGTACTTATTGTTAAATAATACCAAATTAAATTTCTAATCTTATCGTCAAACCACTAGCTATGAGCCAACAGATGGTTGGGCGCTACTTATGTTACGGCTACTTTTGATTTATAAGTTGCCTTCAATGTAATAATAACTGGGAGGGTATAATCTTTGTAGTTACCATTATAAATTGTGCCAAATTGTGCTCTCGACTAGCTCATATGAGGCCGCACAAAACTCTACACAAAAGGGGGGTAAGTTAGTGGGTTGACGCAAGAAAAGTTTTGAAACACTTACAGGTTTAACGAATATATTTAATTAGTATAACATTAGGAGAAAACAAATTTGTTAGATTCTTACCTTATCTACTAATAACCAGCTGGTGTACGCCTAAACTTGTTTCTTATAAGTACCTACAGAATTTACATTCAATATACGCATTTATACATATTGTAAAATGCAACACAGTAAAACAATCTTATCAAAATGATCCAAGACTATTTATAATTACATAATATACCTTACTTTGCCTAAAGGATCTGCTCAGCTTGGCGACCTGAATATACTTCGGTGGATACGGATGCACAGAATGGAATTGCAAGCAATCAATATACAACGAGAGCGTTGAATTTTGTAGCCACCACCAGGCTGCACGCACAGACTCCAATTGCAAGGTTACTTTTAATTGCGACCTAAACTTGAAATCTTTTCCCGAAGGTGAAACCTCACGAAAACAATTTGCTAAAACAACTGACTAAGTTTGGTTGAAACACCCTTTGTGTTATTATTAAAAATTTTTGTTGTTAATAAAAAACATATATAAAAAAGTCAACAGCCATAGTTCTGTAATGCAACTTACACAAATTAATTATTAGGAAGGTAAACACTGTATTTGAAAATTTCGTGATTAATAAATTAATGAATTATTTTGATTTATTTACCTTTTCTGGATTGAAGCAATGATCAGAGAAGTGTGAGCGTTATAATAATTCTGCAGAAAAGGTTTCTTATAACGGCCTCTAGTCGCTGCCAAAAATGGCGGTCAAAGTAGATTCGTAAAATCCCCAATAAACGGGTGGTCCAAGTTTCCAACGGCTAAACCACAAGCTAGACGATGTCTTCATACACCAAACGGAAACTCGTGTAAAAGTTGCAAGTATAAAAATCCCAAATTGGAAAAGCTCAAACACAGCTTTCAAAAATACCTGAAACCACGTTTCTACTATGACCTTCTTGTCCAACAACGAACTTTCAAATGTCCCACCGACCATCCACGATCGCACCAGGTTGGCTGGTTACCGAAACACGAATTAGAACATTCAAAAATGACCAATTAATAATTAACACGCTCTAGTCAGATCGCTCAAATCCAATAACAATCACGATTATACGGAATACACCACTCAAAACAAAAATACACTAGGCAACATTTTTAAGGAATGACCTCCAATTTCATTCACGATTACCAACAAATAAGGCACGAAATTGATTGTATTCTTCGACTTATCAACCAGTGATAACATCAAGGACTTTGCATTAAATTACTAATGCAAATAATTGTATTGTTTGAAGTGATTTTCTTAAAGCCAAAAATAACCTGTAACAACAGTGACATATGGCATATCCGAACCTAAAGCTGATTCTGTGTGTTTGTTTACTGGTATACCCAGTGTGACTAACCCACTACGCCGAAGTTACTACACATCTAATTTGATTACTAACCCAGAAGTAAGTTTCCGAAAATGCCTATAGCGATTTACCATTTTATTTTTACCGTTTAAAACTGGAGCATTACAATTCTGCACAACACACTTGCTGCCATTACAAAGGCTCTAATCACATATAGAACTTTACGTTCCCAAAAATAAAAATTCAGTTGTTCTACTCAGAACTTGTTGGTGACCTTTCAGTCACTTCCTCTGTCAAACCATCACTGAGGAAGTATATCATTATCGTGATTTCTAACTATTCCTAGGAAACAAACCACATTGTTCTCCTTTCATCTAGTGAGAGATCATCCAAAATGTCACTTACAGTATTTTGTAAAAAAAACTAATAAGATTTTCCATTTAAATTTGCAGGAAGAACATATGGTCCTAATAGTTGGTCGTCTATAATACCACATCAAACATTTACTTTAAATTCATGCTGAAAATGTCTTTTTTTAATAGCAAGCAGATTTTCTACACTCAGTCATAAGCATTTCTCCAATTGAAAACCTTTCATTTGGTAAAAGTTACTTCATCAGTAAACAAAATATTCTTAATAAAATTTGTCATGGTTGTGCTTGTTCCATACACGGCAGAATTGTGAATGTCATGGAAAATCTCTTAGAGCGAATTTCAAACAGGAGTGAAGTGACAATGAAGGAAGTTCTCATTTGCTAGAATTCTAATAATAAATGACTGACTTATTCAGGTTGCTGCCGACAGACGACGTGAATTTGTTTAAGCGATTTCTTCTACTCGAACCAAAGTTCCATCTTCCTTATTAGGTGTTTATGTTTTGGTTGACCACACTGGCTTTTAGTGCGAAATGATTCTGTTTCATCCAAATGATGATGTAGGTTTTATAAAAGTTTTATAATTTGGCTGCCATCTACCTACATACAACAATCCATACCTTGTGGCTGCAGATCGACCACAAAAAAATTCTTGTGCATATACTCAAACCATATCCCGCATTTCTTCATTGGTAAAATGATGCCGAGGCATTTGAATAAAAAAAGTAACTGTAGTTTCTTAATTACCTTTTAAATGCAACATTGCATAAACTGTCACAGCTTAAGTCATGCAACCACAATAAATGGTCTTAACTAACAACAATATTATCTGACAGTCCAAAACCTACTTTTCATAAATGAAATTTCTGAAATCCCTTACCCTTGTAACAAAATGTAAAGTAATAAATAAAATAATATTCTTTATTTAAACCTATGCCTCTGTGTGAATTTTGATAACAACTTATGAATACTATGTGAAGTTATTATCAAAAACAAAAAGCGAAACTCAATTTTAACACCCTGTATTCTTTACATAAAAACATTTTATTGAGGCAATTTTCATATTTTGGTCCAAATAATCTGCCCATACCTACTCTTATGTCTCAATAGTTATGACTCATCCTGTTAAACAATCTTCAAAATACAGATGCTTTATTGGTTTACATTTAACCATAATACAGCATGTGGTTTGAATATTCTATACGGTTTTGGTAATGTATTTTTGCATTCTAATGTTAACATTTTGCGATTCGTTATCTATTGTTAAAAATTCACAAGGCTGATTGTTTCCTGACGCTTTCGAGTATATGCGATCAGTTACAAATTATTCAGGTTTGGAAGGGCTTCCTAACATCGAAGACAAATCTTAGTTAAGACAGCATGTTTTACTACCTTTTCGATCTTTTTAACAATGGTTAGAATTATCAAATTTATAGACTGATTAAACAATTCTCAAATTATTAGAAATTTAGGTTGTGAAGGGTATGTAGAGCTTTTTAGATTAGCACAGAATGGAAAAGAAGTTAGAGCTGCGTCAAACCGACCTTAAGTAAGGTCGAAAACAAAATGATGATGAAACAATTCTTTACAGTGTAACCTTGAGAAATTTAGATTTTAGAAATCAATGGAGGTATGCGTCCAACCAGTCCTAAGATAAAAAACTAATGACGAAAAAATAACTGTACTTAAACATGATGATTATTATAAGCAACTACAGGTATTGGTTGTACAATATTCTCGAATAATGTTAATTGTGCGATAGGATTTACTCGAAAACTATTAATTCGACAAGTGTCTAAGTGTTGGGGGATCTTGGCAGCCACAGGCTGCTTAACCCCCTTCGCATACCTTACATATGATTTTCCAATGCTCTACCTGAAAGTACTACATTGGCCAGGAAGCGAGTTTTTTTACCTGAAAAATTTTGAATTTTGCCGAACCGTTACTGTTCCAAGCAAGGTAGGGATCTTTAACGTGCATGACAACACTCACACACGGGACCTCCAATTTACCTCTCATCCGAACGAGGGTGTATTTTTGTGAAAAATGCTTGCCTAACATTTTTTAAGCGGACCGTGTCGGGATTCGAACCCGGGACCTTGGGCGTAGTAGTCATACACATACCAACTATCCCTTTGCATACCACTCAATCTCGGTGAAATAGGCCATATCATTAGAAAACAATAGTAGGTGAACCGAGCTGTATATAGGCTGTTGTGAGAATTTCAGGAAACTGTGTAGGCTAGCTCAGAATATAAATAAGTGGAGGTACGCGTCTAACTAGTTTCAAGATGGAAAACCTAATGTGCACTTATATTTGATGATTATTATAAACAACTACAGGTGTTGGTTGTGAAACATTCTCAACTAATGTTGATTGTGCGAAAAGATATGTTGGAAAAACTATTAATTCGGCAAATGTTCAAGTGCTGGGGGACCTTGGCAGTCACAGGCTGTTTATCGCACTTCACATACCACTGAATATTGAGGAAATAAGGTATATAATTGCAAAGCAATAGAGGGGGACTGAACTGCATCTAACAGGAAAGAACGGCAGCTATATTCAAAGACAACAAACACAAACAAGAAGAAACTTGTTGAAAGCATATGTGTGGAGCACAGCACAGTACGTGTATGAAATAGGTCAGTAGGAAAAGCATAGAGGAAGAGATAGAAGCCTTCTGGAATGTTGTGCTTCAGATGTATGAAGATGATAGCATGGACAGACAAAGTTAATAAGAAATAGGTTATAGAAATAGTAGAGGAATAAAGATATCTGTGGAAAACAAAAAACAAATAGGAGAAATAGAAGGGCAGGATACACTCTAAGGCATTTTTGGGCAATAGTATGGGATATATTACAAGCGGGGATAGGAAAAAAGAGGTACAGGTAGACCTAGATTAGACTATCGCACGCAGATAGTGATAGATGCCAACTGTCTAAATTCCAGGGAAATGTGTAGGTTAGTTCAGAATAGGAAACAATGAGGATACGCGTCTAACCAGTTCCAGGACTGAAAACCTAATGATGATGATGTAGTTTAGAGTATTACAAATTCACAACCATTGAATACAAAAATTAGTAACTTAGATTTAAAAAGCATCAAAGCTAACATCTGGTTTATTAACTTTGTCTACTATTGGTAGACCTTGTTATTGGACATTTCAACTATTTGTCATATATACTAGAGCTACAGGAGCCTAAACGTCACATAATATAGTTAACCTCGAATTTGTGGATTAGGTACGTGTATGATTAAACAAAAGTATTATTACCTGTAATCAAATATATAAGGTAAGTTAACGTTATATCTGATTAATGAAATACATAGTATACATTATCCACTAATAATAGGTACAATGACAAAAAGATGTATCAACTTTACTTTCGAGGAGGAGCACCTGTTGGTCCAACTAGTAGAACAATACAAGCACATTGTCGAATGTAAAAGAAGCAGTAACACTACATGGATCGAGAAGGAGACAATTTGGAAAAAGATCGAGGCCGAATTTAACAGCAAATGCGACAGAAATTCATTTCGATTTTCAAAAAACTTGAAGGAAAAGTACACTAATTTAAAAAAAAACAAACAGAAATTTTCCCTGAATAAGTTAAACTTATCGAAAACTGGTAGCGGACCTTTTATCCCAGTTGAGTTTACCGATATAGACAGGAAAATAAAAGATCTAATCTCGGAACAGGTTGAAGGATTACATAAAGAGTATGATGATGACAACACTATACCTGGTAATTATAACAGTTTTACTTATTAAACTATTATCAAGATGGTATTTTTAGTTGCCGATGATTATAGAACTGCCCTGGGCAGTTCAAAAGATGTGCAGATTGAAGAACTATCATTTGTAAATCCTGAAAGTACGTAAAAGCAAGTGATCCTAGACTTACTATACGAACAGCCCATGCTATTGCTTTTATTATGTTACTAATTGCTTGTATAATACAAATTTTTGTAGATACATTGTTTGAGGTAGTTGAAGCTGATGATCAAGACGAGCATCAAAGAGAGATGCATGATTGGTCATCATATTCATCAAAAACTCTAAAAATGCCACTTTCAAACAAATTAAGATTAAACAAAGAAAAGAGTATGTATTAAACATTATAGGTGATGGTAATGCTATAAGCACAACTCTTTTAGAGCAGAAACCTACATCTTTATTGATTAAAAGAAATGGTTCTAAAAGGTATGTTTCCATCAGATACCAGTTAGTGCAGGAAAAGCTGGAGTTTGTAAAGCTTCAAAGACAAAATTTTTTAGAGGAACATGACTTGCGGATGGAGCAAAACAACAAATTGAACTTGCAAATAAAAAGTTATTAAAGTAGTATATGTATAGAATAGTTTCGTTGTGTATGTAGTATTTAAAATCTATTATATTTAGATATTTAGGGCTTTTTGTTTAAATTGATTTCTTTAGGAATAGTTATCATATGTAACCTATAATTTTAATGTCGTTGTAGTAATAATTTTAGCTTGTTTATGTATTTTTCATTTCTATTGTAACATTAACTAATAATTTACAATGTAGAAAAGTAATTATTGATTAAATTGTCTTATTGCATTATTTGCACCAACACGTTGTTCTTGAACTACAGCAACATCAATATTATTGATAAAATTGATAGCAGCTTCCTGCTCTTCATTAACTGGAAGAATTTCTTCATTTTCACTACATGCGATATTGTGCAATACAGCTGTTGCGACAACCATCGCTTGGGCAATGTTTAGATTTACACGTAAACCCATCGCACGACATGGAAATCGTCTTTTCTACACAATTCCTTGTTCGGATTTGCGACTCGTTAAATAGTGTTTCGATATCATTTCTAGGTTGTAATAATGGTGTTATTAAATAAGGTTTTACTGAATATCCACCGTCCCTGACAAGAAGAGTCTCTCCATAATGTCCACTTTCAAAAGAAGCTGAATTGCGAAAAATTTGTGAATCATGTGAAGATCCAGGCCACCTTGTCACAATATTTAAAATATTCAAATCCGGATCAGATATCGTTTGAACATTAAGTGAAAAAAATTGCTGTTTCGAAAACTTTCGGCATTGTCACCTCCCGGCGATTGTATTTTTATGTGGGTACAATCTAGTGCTCCAATGCATCTAAGAAATCTAGCAATACTGTAGAAACGTTGACAAATATCTGTTATATCTTCATCTGAGTGGGGCATTTTTATATATTGTGGTCGAAGTCGTGCTAGTGCTACACTAACTCTTCTGACTGTTTTACAACTTGTTGCTTTACTGGCACCGCAAAAGTCTCCGGTTGTCCGTACAAATGACCCACTTGCATAAAAATTTAAAGTTAATAGCAACTGTTGTGCAGCAGATAAGCAGTCATTCCTAAAACATCAATTTGACATAATGCTTTTTATTTAAATAAATATTACCTTACCTATTTGTTGGATATGAAATTACATGTTCAACTTCCTCCAAAAGCTTTTCTACAGTTCTAATAGAGCCTAAAGCGATCAAAAAAGTTCTTTTGGTCATATTCTTCAAAAAAATTTGGTCTATATCGTATATTCTTTGATCTTGTATCTTCATTACTACTATAAGCATTTAAAATATATGCATAATAAATATTCATTATATATTGTTTTAGGTTATAGAAAGCTGAGCTGATTACGTATCAAAACAACTGGAATTTGAGTTTATTTATTAAAGATGATTACAAAACAATATTAAATCTAAACGTGTAGAAACACTTTACTTTTAGAGCACAAAACTATCTGTGGTATATATATATATATATATATATATATATATATATATATATATATATATATATATATATATATATTAATAGAGAATAATCCACATTTGGAATGCAAATGAATGCTTAATATATATTAATAGTTATTAAGATGAAATGAAAACCCAACCTTGTATTTAAGTTGAATTACCATTTCAAATCGAACTAGTAATTGAAAACCACTAAAAACGGCTACAGCAGGATTTGAACCGCAACCTCTGATTCACGGATCAGTGCTCTAACCAATTGAGCTATCTAGCCTAATTGATTAGATATTGTTATATAATACTACTGAAGCTTGGTCCTTGTTAACGATTTTCAATTCGTCCTGCATTTAAGGAAATTGAATCTAGTTATATACATAATTCATGTACTAATAACTTGATCCTCCATTTTACGTTCGAATAATACAAACTTGTAATTATATTATTATTAATAGAATATTCCACATTTGGAATGCAAATGAATGCTTAATATATATTAATAGTTATTAAGATGAAATGAAAACCCAACCTTGTATTTAAAGTTGAATTACCATTTCAAATCGAACTAGTAATTGAAAACCACTAAAGGAACGGCTACAGCAGGATTTGAACCCGCAACCTCTGATTCACCGGATCAGTGCTCTAACCAATTGAGCTATCTAGCCTAATTGATTTTAGTGGTTTTCAATTACTAGTTCGATTTGAAATGGTAATTCAACTTTAAATACAAGGTTGGGTTTTCATTTCATCTTAATAACTATTAATATATATATTAAGCATTCATTTGCATTCCAAATGTGGATTATTCTCTATTAATAATAATATAATTACAAGTTTGTATTATTCCGAACGTTGCAAAAATGGAGGATCAAGTTATTAGTACATGAATTATGTATAACTAGATTCAATTTCCTTAAATGCAGGACGTAATTGAAAATCGTTAACAAGGACCAAGCTTCAGTAGTATTATATAACATTATCTAATCAATTAGGCTAGATAGCTCAATTGGTTAGAGCACTGATCCGTGAATCAGAGGTTATGGTTCAAATCCTGCTGTAGCCGTTCTTTAGTGGTTTTCAATTACTAGTTCGATTTGAAATGGTAATTCAACTTTAAATACAAGGTTGGTTTTCATTTCATCTTAATAACTATTAATATATATTAAGCATTCATTTGCATTCCAAATGTGGATTATTCTCTATTAATAATAATATAATTACAAGTTTGTATTATTCGAGCGTTGCAAAAATGGAGGATCAAGTTATTAGTACATGAATTATGTATATAACTAGATTCAATTTCCTTAAATGCAGGACGTAATTGAAAATCGTTAACAAGGACCAAGCTTCAGTAGTATTAAGTATAACATCATCTAATCAATTAGGCTAGATAGCTCAATTGGTTAGAGCACTGATCCGTGAATCAGAGGTTGCGGGTTCAAATCCTGCTGTAGCCGTTCTTTTAGTGGTTTTCAATTACTAGTTCGATTTGAAATGGTAATTCAACTTTAAATACAAGGTTGGGTTTTCATTTCATCTTAATAACTATTAATATATATTAAGCATTCATTTGCATTCCAAATGTGGATTATTCTCTATTAATAATAATATAATTACAAGTTTGTATTATTCGAACGTTGCAAAAATGGAGGATCAAGTTATTAGTACATGAATTATGTATATAACTAGATTCAATTTCCTTAAATGCAGGACGTAATTGAAAATCGTTAACAAGGACCAAGCTTCAGTAGTATTAAGTATAACATCATCTAATCAATTAGGCTAGATAGCTCAATTGGTTAGAGCACTGATCCGTGAATCAGAGGTTGCGGGTTCAAATCCTGCTGTAGCCGTTCTTTTAGTGGTTTTCAATTACTAGTTCGATTTGAAATGGTAATTCAACTTTAAATACAAGGTTGGGTTTTCATTTCATCTTAATAACTATATATATATATATATATATATATATATATATATATATATATATATATATATATATTCTATAGAATACACAACAAACTGTAAGTTAACCAATACTTAAGGTACCGGTAAAGTAAACTACAAGTTAACTCCTAGTTTGTTCCTAACCAATAATTGAAAAACACCAACTAATAGTTAACCAGTAATTAACCAGTAACAAACAGTTAACCCTCGATTGAAAAACCGGGCCTAAGTGTTCACTTAGTTAAAACTAGTAACTTAACTAAAAGGAGCTAGATACTGATTAATTACTTAAAAAATTTGAACTTTAACACGGACAGTACTGTAGGCTAACAGGCAAACTGCTCTTAAACAAGTTGTAATAATCTATTTCAAATGCATATAGTTTAAGGAATTTTCATAAAATTTCAGCATAAAAGATGCAAGTAACATATAAAAATACTTATAACCTCAAAATATTATTTGCAAAGTTTTACGGAATATAAGTTTAATTAAATTTATTCTGATTTATTTATAGTGGGTCGTTACAAATTTATAAGTAGAATTTAAAAGCTTAACTAAATACTCATCTATTTATTTTGTTGTCCTGTAGTAAAGAGCAAACTAAAGGTCACCAGATGGCTGAGTTCAAGTCTTTGATACTGTAAAACAAACCGCTATGACAAACACGCCAACAACATATGTGCTTGACATACGTATCTACAAAAAGGCAGCCACCAAGGTATGCTTGAAATCTTCCTTTAAAAAGTAATAAAAGCATCGAATTACGAGATCATGAATAATATTTCACATAAAGGGCATCTAATTCGATTGATTTAAACTGCAACCAACCAAAGGAGAATAGCAATATCTGCAACTTAGACTTAGGTAACCAACTCAGTTCGGTAGTACAAGTGTATACTATCTAGTAAATTGAATGGGGTGAATTGATTGAAGGTAGTTTCACAAATAAACTTCTTTGTTAAACTGCCAGCATTTCTTAAACACGTAAATTTATTGATTATAATAATTTGTACCACGAATAAAAATAAAACGTAACTTTCGAATTACAAATTTAGGATTCCTTACCATTATAATCATTTAGAAACCATCAAAACGATAACGAAGGTAGAAGAGCCTTAATCATCACTACAGATTCAAGCTCGCCAAACGATTCTCAAAAGCCAAGAGCAGGCGGAGTCGTTCATCATGGGAGAAACCACAACAGACACGTGCTACCAAGGTGGTCTCCAAGTCAATAATGAAAGTGATAACCTCTAAACGAGTAATTAAGTTGCAACAACAGCAAACGATGCCGTCTAAATTGTTAAATACAAACGTACATCAAAGATGCATTCAAAAATTAACAGTGGTTTCACATTAAGAGTAAAACTCAATAATACAGGTTAAGAAAATTTAAATTTGCTACACTATAACAAAAAGTTTTATATGTACAAAACAAAATGGTTTGATCAGATATTTAGGTTTAACTCCTTGAAGTTCTAAAATAAAGTCAATTATTTAAATTATTATTTTCGTTTAATTTTTTTGTTAAATAATTAATTTATAATTATATGCATGAACTGACTTTGAAATTTTAATTTGCAAACTATACGTTTGGTAATTTAAGATAACTATAAGTGTGGTAAGAAATTAAATAAACGCCAAATATTTGTCGACGTAGTCCTGACTTATACGTAGTAGTGTATAATTATTTGAGTAAAAGTTTAGAAGTTTTATGTAACAAAGATTTAGTGTTAGTTTTATTCCTGAGTTTTTAGATGCAGGTTGCGGTCTCGTGTTTGTATTTCACTAAAATGCGTTTCTTTCAGATATAAATTCCATGCTCATGATTATTGATGGTCATTGCAAAGTGACCATAGGGTTCCTGCACCATCCCTAGGTTAGCTTCTTTTCTAATTTGTCTAGGTGCAGTGGTGCTCAACATTTTATCATCTTTGTTTTCTTCACTACCCTCTGCTGATCGTTTAACCGCTGAAGTTCAGAACTAGTTCTTAAGGACTTTTCCATCCACCGTCCACCAGCAACAGTACCTGTATCTTTTGTTCCACTGGCACCATATACTAACAAGGAAAAGTTATCTGCACTATATACACATTAAACATATTAATTTTAACGATTTATCCAATAATTTATATCATAGTACTCACGAATTCAAACTTCGATTTGAGCTGAAATCTCTGCCGAACTGTACAGTTTTATATATGCCACAAAATAGAATCTGAAAATCAGCAGAAGCTTTCAAGATTTTTCTTTAAATGTATCTTCGTAGCTGCCGATCAATCCATTGTTAGTTTAATGGCTTTTTCCCTTTTAATTCTAGACTCTTTGGTGCCTTTGTTACAATATTTTTTAATCAGTGGACTATAATTTTTGAAATGTCTGAACTGTCAAACACAATAAACAAATTGTACAGTAGAATTATTTTTATTTCTCTATTTAAATATTTATGATCATTATTAACATTATTCAATCTTACAATAAAACAATAATTATAATGGACGCTTGGAAATTTTCAACAACTAAAAAGTAAAGTTTCTAATAACTAATAGTAGTAGTTTACTTAACTGGCTGTGTAACATCTAAATAACATAACCGTAATTTTCAAAAACAGTAATTACTATTGTTATCTTTCATGCATGATATTTTACTAGCCCTCATATTCTCTCCAGAATAAGTACAAAATCTTTTTAATTGTGATATGTTACGTAATATCAATATCAACAACTTGGTATTATGGCACATTGTAACATACACGAAAAATAAAATTTTATAGGGCAATCTTACAGGCCACTGATTTATAACAAATACTCTAACAATGGTCACAAGTAACACCTCTGTCACCCTATGTAATATATACAACAGGAATAATTCAATAGAATAAATTGTGAAAATTTGGGAAAGTTAAATATTTAAATTTATCACAAAATCTGACATAGTATTTTTTAATTTTATAAGATTTATACAAATTTTATTATTCAAATATTCCTGTGATATCTATTGAGCCCCTTTACCAGTAAAAGTTAAATACCAATCTACTTTTTACCCATGTACTAACAATTTTTTCCCAAACGGTGGCATATTATTTGCAATAAAATAACACTCGTTATTACTGCATTAACCTAATTATTTATATAACCAATCACAGTTTGATGTGATAAAGTATGTACAATATTACTGCAAACAAACAGCTTGCACCTATAAAATTGTAAAAATAAAACCACCCTGACGTTTTCTAATAAAAATAAAGGTTTTTGTCTGAAACAGATATAAAATTATAAATGGCAGTCCTATTATATTTTGAGCACTCTCAAAATCTGCATATAAATAAAAATAGGAATTAATCAACCATAAATACATGTTTAAAATGAAACAATCATTATATAATCAATCTAATATAAATTTTTATACAATAGTAAAGCTATAAACTATATAGGTAATAAATGCTATGTATACGAACAAGAATAGTAAAAAAATACAAAGTTGCTAGAGAACATAACCATTTTAAGAACAATAATAAATTGACGAAAATTTAAGTAAATCTACTGATACATCAGTCTTAGTTCACTGTTCTAGTCTTTTTTCTTCTTCTAGCATAGCATCTAATTCATCAGTAAGATTAGCAAGCATATTACCAATATCATTAAGCACATCAACTGGTTCTGCTCTTTGCCTAGTTGGTACTGGTGAAGGTTGAGATGGCAAGCCACTTCTAGGTTTGGCAGGTGAATAATCCACAGGCCTCACGCTTGCACGTGTTTTGATTGTACCAGCATTTTCATTGGCAAATGGAATCGAATCAGATTCCGTACTTGAACTTGACTGTAAATGAAAATAAATATTGTTAATGAAAGTCATTATATCTTCAAGATTGAACACTTTTAACACCTAGTGTGCATAATAAAATATACGTGATGGACCATCTCGTCAATATAAACCAAATATGAACACCAGGTGTGTTTAAATATAATTTGATTTTATATAATTTTACACATATGTTGTAATTTATTACTTAATATACTTCTTAGTGAAAATCCCTACATAATAGATATTTACATAGTCAGTTAAGAAAAGCCTAATTTTATTTGATGAATATAATATTTGCCAAAAAGAGCGAATGAAGTACGCGAGTTTTGTAAACTACATAAGTTAAATAAAACTAGGGTTTCATAAGGTGTTTAAGTACACCCATAC
This sequence comes from Platerodrilus igneus, assembly GCA_036346225.1. Taxonomy (NCBI): domain Eukaryota; kingdom Metazoa; phylum Arthropoda; class Insecta; order Coleoptera; family Lycidae; genus Platerodrilus; species Platerodrilus igneus. Next base: position 1,458,463 of record JARFIW010000892.1, on the reverse strand, counting down.
CTCGCTTTACGGCCTAGATACGTTCCACGAAACTTGGCCGCAAAGCAAAAAGCCGTATAAGGAATCAATTAGTCTAATACAAATTCATACAAATTCAATGGGATCGTTTCCAAATTTGTTAAATATGTAACATGGTTTATCATTCAAAATGCATTTTATCAACAATAATCTATAAACAAAAATGAAACAACTCATGTTACATAAAATATGTGTATATATACATACATAATTTTTTTAAATGGCTTTAATCTGAAGACGATGAAGAAATGGTGGCAGATCACTGTCGTCATTATGAGCACACACTGAATAACGCTCGTAAACAAGAGCAAATAGAAAAAAGTATGTATCGAGATTGCGCTTGCACAAGATTGGCAACATGTAGATATATCGACATCGAAAAAAATTTTGTTTGCCGTTATAGTTAAACATTTTTGGCCGTAAATCGAAAACGTGCCTTAATTGGAGAGACGAGCGTCTCGCGGCAGTAATGACATGGCTGCAATGATAGGTTAGGTTACTGTTAGAAATGGATATTATTATTAAAAAACACAAATCACTTAACACGCATATCAGAACAGTTGTTTTAAAACGATTGCAAACTGTTCTAATATGCGTGTTAAGTGATTTGTGTTGTGTGTTTTTTAATAATAATATCTAATTTGTGTTTTTTAATAATAATATCTATTTCTAACAGTAACCTAAACTGTCAATACAGCCATGTCATTACTGCCGCGAGACGCTCGTTTAAAGAGGACCGTTATAGCGAAATGCCGTATAAAGAGTGGCCATATAGCGAGGTATGACTGTATAATATTCCTCACTTTGTAATATAACAAAATGTTGTATGGTTCCAAATCTAAAAAATTCAGTTTCATCTCTATACCTTAGCCTTGCTTTAGATTAATATTTATGTAAATATCTAGTCCTAAATAAAGGCTCAAGTATTCGCAGTTACATAAAAATTCATTACATCACTATTGTTGTAATAAACTGATAGTTATAAAAAAATCAAGTTTCATAATAACAATACATTTAAAATTTGACATTTCGTAAGTGGTCAAACAAAAGGTATTTACAAGTTGCAATCAATGCTAGTTCCAGAATCAGTTTTCAGTAAAGTCAGTAGACAGGTTTTTGTAAAACAGAAAACCAAACGCCTGTTTTGCTGAAACCAGTATTCGTAAATTGATGTTCATAAAAACAAATTTCAATATATCAGTTTTGGAAAAAACAATTAATAATCTATTTTGGTAAAGCAGACTAGTTATAGTAAGATAGATATGCTATAATCATGGTTGCTAAAAGGAGTTTCAATAGATTGTAATTCGTCAGAAATGGTTTTTGTAATTCTAATTTGAATATATGGATGTACATCGCCCTAGTTAGAATCACTGCTTGTTAAACTGTGTTGTTAGAATTTGAATTGTTTGTTGTAAACATGATTGTTGGAAGTTCGTCATTAAGAATTAATAAGCACATCAAATGGCATTTCGAGCTAAGGTTAAAGAATTATGTAAAAGTTATTGATAACATTCGGTCAAAAGAACAATCTTGAATACTTCTTGAGTTGCTCGTGTAATCTGGTGTGTTTTACAGTTTATACAGCTTACTTAATGATATAAAGCATTTAGAATATGTTCCTTTATGATTATATTTATCCACTGTCATGTTTTAAGAATGTGCAAAATATTTTGGATTTTTGAATAAAAACGAAGACAAAAATAGGAACTGTTTAACCTCGAACTCCCTTACCTTAGGAATGTCAGATTTTCACCAACCTGCAATGTTTTTAACATTTTGTTAAGATCCTAAGAAAAATTTAAAATTTTTTGGGATAATGTTAAGAGAAAACAGAATGTAACTAACATTTAGAAAAACATGAATTAATCATTTTTCATTAATTTTGTGACCGTTAAAGAATAATTGAAAATTCACGAAACATATTGCTATACAGTTTTTTTACGTCTTAGCAATTTGTTTTAATAAATTAACTAAAAACAATTACATAACATCAAAACTGCATATTCTATAATTTTTAATTAGTACATTGAGGTGGTAAAAGCCCATCAGCTTCTAAAATGATAGGTATATAACACATCAATTCTATATTTGCATAGGGACCAAAAATTGAGAAAAAATTTCTAATAAATTGTTTAATTCGAAATACTGATTTTTATATTTTTGATTAACACTATTATTATTATTATCATATTTTTTTGACAATTTGGTTTCAGTCATAAACAATCATTACAAAGTAGTTTTAGAATCAGGACGAGTTCTTGTAATTGATAAATCTATGATACGGTTTAGAAGAAGACTGCTGTTTAGGCAGTATATTCTAAACAAGAACCATAAATATGGCATAAAAATATACAAACTGTATTCACCTGAAGCCTACACATTCAATATTGTGGAAAAGGTGACAAAAATAGTATTTTGGGACATTCTCAATCTATAATTTTTAAACTTTTGGAACCAATTAGTCCTTTTTATTCTGGCAAGTAATCTGTATAAAAATAAAATTATCTATTGCGGAACACTTAGAGTTAATAGAAAGGAAATTCCCAATGAATTTAAAGATAAAATAAAAAAAGGCGAAGTTTTTGGTAAGGAAAAGAATAACATTAAAATAATCAAATATATGGGCAAAAGACACACATTGATGATAGCAACAAATCCAGTACAAGATACGACGCTCAAACCGATAGGTAAAATTAACAAAAAGGGAAAAGGTATTCGTAAATCTAAGTGTATAATAGATTACAATATGGTGTCGAGATTAGTGATCACATGTCATCCTATCATACTGTATTACGAAAAAGTATTAAGTGATACATGTAAATTATCTTGTATACGATTTTGTAGTTAGTTTTACTTTCTATTGATGGTAATATATGAATCGCTACTGGGAACCAGTGTGGTTAATTCTTGATTATGTATAATATGGTGTCCAAAACTAAAATTGGAATAAAGGAATTTCGAAAACTTTTAGCAGAATCTCTAGTATTAACTCCTCCTAAAGAACAAAAGCTTCCTAAAAACTACTAAATACTTTGATAAAACCTGATGGGCCTGAACGAAAAAAAGAAAACCAAGTAGACCCTGCTATTGGCGCCTTCGGGAAAGACTTAGTAGCTGTGAAGCCGATAAAAAGGTTCTGAGAATAATTAGTTACTGTGCAGATTACAAGGGACAGCCAGGTTATTGCTTAAGTTGCTTTAATAATGATCACTTTTAGTTTATTTACATGTTGTTCGTATGTATGTATTCACATCCAAATGTCCCATGTTTATTTCTTTTTGTAAAAGTTTCCTATTATAAGAAGCATTTACTTATACTAGATTTTAGGTTCTATTAGAACATTATCGCTAGTATTGCTATATTTAGTTAAAATAAAGAGCTTGCAAATGAGAAAATGAATTGAATTGATGATAAATCTGCCACTTTACGTATCAAAAACACTAACACAGTTCTCCTACTTCATATGCAGTTCTAGTCCCCAGACACATGAACTGCTTCAACCTCAGATGTAATACGGATTATAGAGTGGAATTCTGCTAAATAATAATAAATAATTTGGTATCAGCCAAACTTAGTTTGATTAATGGGATCTCAATGTCTGTCCGCTACCGTCGCCGTCGTCGTCGCTGTCGTCCGTCGCAGGGTTCCCGTGATTTTATAATATATATAATATATAAATGTTATTCAGCTTTTACGCTGATTACGAATATGCTATACACTATTCAATATCTCATTTACTTTTCGAGTTATTCGACTATAAAATCGAAATTTTACAACCAACGAAAGTTTTTGTTAATAAAAATAATTATAACTTAAATTCAATTTTTATTGTAAATGTGAACTATATTTAGTAATAGAATATTCGTAAGTTTGGTTGTGGGCCATACATGCGGTGCAAATTTTTTTTTATAGATTGTGTCACAAAGCTATTAACCGTTTACATGCCAGCGGGGATATGTGACGATTTAAAAAGTTTTGGTACAAGTCCTGAAAGGTATGTATCGCACACTAAAAACGACAGCAAATTTTACTCACACAGCCAACGTGTTAAAAAAGCATTAATTATTGCTTAGAAAGTGTAAGATCATTTTATCGTATGTTGATGTTCTGTACATCGGAGTGAGATTAGTGTAAATAATGAGGACTTCATCGTCATTAGGTCTTCAGTCCTAGAACTAGTTGGACACATACCTCCATTGTTTTCTATTCTGAGCTAACCTATGCATTGACCTTAAATTCCCACAGTCTACATCTTTGACTATCTGTGTGCAATAGTCTAATCTAGGTCTACCTCTACTTCTCCTTTTTCCTTTCTCTGCTTCTAATATATTCCGCACTATCCCTCGTGCCTTAATGTGTCCTATTCTTTACTGTTTTCCACATAGTTCTTTCTTTCCCGACCATTTCGAGAACCTCTTTGTTCTTAACTTTGTCTGTCCATGATATCTGCATCATACCTCTGTAGCACCATATTTCAAAGTCTTCTACCTTTTGCCTGTCCCCTTCTCCCACTGTCCACATTTCACAGCTGTACAATGCTGTACTCCACACGTTTTCAGCAATATCTTCCTTGTTTCTATGTTTGCTGTGTTTGAACATAGAAGTTGCTTTTTCTTGTTAAATGCATCATGGCCTTGTGCTAATCATTGTTTTATATCTTTTGCACTCTTCCCATCTTGTGGTACTTGACCTTTAAGATAGCAGGAATCTTTAACCTCTTGTAAGTTCTCGTTGCCTATTTTATTCTGATTTTTGGCTTATTTGTCCCTCTTTTACATACTAGTACTTTAGTTTTATTTTTGTTAATTTCTAAATTTAGTTCCGACACAATCAGTTAATCTTATCAAAGGGTGCCAGGTGTTTTATGCAAATATTTCTGGAATTTCTACATTCTTTTCTCATTCAACGAAAAGAGTGAACGCATTGGAAAACATTATAGAAGTAAAAATATCCAGTGTTTCCCACACTAGGATGTACAACTCCCATATAGTCAACACTATTTTCTCTCACAACGACAGTCTAATTGAATTTTTTTCATCTGTTCTAGAAAACCTCGAATACTGGGACAAACACACAATAACATTAACCAAATGTTAATCAAATTTGAAACAGTGTTTTTATTGCATATTTTCAACAACATTTTTTCCTCTACCGATGTATTGTACAGTATCTTGCAGAGTTCTAATTTGGAGTTTCTGTATTAAGAAAATCGCCGAATCAAACTGATTAGTTAAAGAAATTCGTTTACAGAAATTTATCAAGATGTAACAAAGGTTGCAAGGCCACCTAAAAGTAATAGGAAAATCCGAGAACCTATTGACCATTTCAAAATTGTGTTTTATGAAATAATTGATACAATAATCACTAAAATTGACATGCGTTTTGAAAAACTCAGCTCTTTAAAATTTTTGGAACTATTTAATACTGCTAAGTTTTAATCCTGTGCAGCGGATTTTCCAGAGCTTTGTATAAATTGTTTAAGTTTTATATAATAGTAAGAACTTTGAAACTAAAATGTAACATATTTTAAATTTTATAAATGATAACTGTCTAATGACGCCATGTCCGAAATCTACAAATGTTGCTGCTTGATATGTGTAATACCGTTTAGCAAGGCCGGATACCCCATTTTGAGCAACCACTATACTATACTTCATTCACATTATGGAACTTTTCATTAATCCATTGTTCTGTAGCTTTCCTGCATTTGCGAATAATTTCCCTTTTTATGGCTTTGTATCTCTGTTTTCCTCCTTCGCCTGGTCTGTTTTTATATTCTCACCTTTCTTCTATTAAATTCAGAATATCCTTTGTTACCCAAGGCTTCCTATTTTCTTTTTGTTTATATCCCAGAATATCTCTTGCCACCATATCTAAGCTGGATTTAATGTTATTCCATTCTGTTTCTACTTCCTTAGTATCAGAGATTTTCCCATGCCTTTCAGAACTTCATTTGACTTATTAGAAACATTTTTAAGGCATTAAATTTCAAATATCAATTTAAAAAAATTTTAAACTCCTTGAATGCTCCTGGCGTGCTCTTTTGAACGTGAAAATGTGTATGTTGAACTACAGTAGTTGAAGTGAGAAAGCAGAGCATCCAGACGTTACACACAGTAGCTGTACTATAAAAGCTAAGCTTTTTCTGATCTTATAGATGCAGGGTACATATGAATGTCTGTTCAACTCATTTATGAAAGTGACTTTAAATTAGTTATATAGGATCTTACTTTTTCCTGAAATACATTACCAAGTTATTATATCTATCAACTCTGGCCTGTATGCTCGAGCTCAGATGCATGCAAAATATCGGTCACCCAACTCATATAAGAAATATCGCATATAAGCGATAGACGGCAGTTTAGAACATCACATGATATTTAAATTTCATATGACAAAAATATCACATTCAAAATCTGATAACACCGTTTTATACCAATCAAATTGACATAAAATCGGTCTTAAACATTTAATTAGTAGGTCTTGCGTCAAAATGTTGGTGAAGATCATTATGCATCAAAATTAATATGCAATGGCAATCGATCAATCGGCTGTCTTATATAACATCAGAGCTAAAGAGGGAAATGCACAATTAAAATGTGGTATATTTACCAAAGATTTTTGATTCAAATAAGGCCAAACTAACTGGTAACTACCGCTGGAAAAAAGGTGTAGTGTAGTTAATACCTAAAACCATATTATGTAAATTATGTATATGTACCTTTCTGAAGATAGTGAAAGCTGATAGTATTGAAGGAATGGTCACATGGGATTCTACTTTAATTAGGTCTTACATAGTTGGTTTTGTCAAACGATACAATTTGCAGAATTTATTGTCGGTCAGATCTTCTAGTGGATTATCGTATACATAAAAGTGTCTTTTGCGAAGATCTGCTAGTATGGAAAAGTGCGTTTTCGTGCAACATATTGAAATTTCTGTATATGGCATCATCTCATCTAAGCTCGAGAATACAGGACTTGAAGTGCTACCACCATTGAACGGTGAGTTGAATATCAAAAATTTTTATTTCACTTAGTTAATATTTAAAAATGCTGTGCTGCAATGCAACACAATTGCTAATTTTGGTGTTCACGATCGTATTAGCATCAGCAGGTGCTTTATTAAAAGTATGCAAATCTAGGTATCATCTGTGTACAAACAATACATATACAGTATTTAAAAACACTGATGAGGTGTAGCATAAAAATACAATATAACGAGCCGGATCCCTAGCTGTACATACAATTTTCGTAAAATTTCTGTACCTTTTATTAGTTAAATAACATTAGACTAGGTTAATAGATTGTTGACTGAAGCCTATACAATATAATGTACTTAAGACAATCTCATGGTCAATGATGTCATAAGCTTTGCAAAAAATTAATAAGCTTAGTATAATACATTTACCACTGTTTACAGCTGCAAAATTTTCTTTATGACATTTAACATAGCAGTTTTACAGTTATAACCAATATTTTCCAACATTTTTGATAAAGTACTTCAATGCCGGTATGACAAAAATCTCTAACTTGTTGCGGATAACTTATTTAGAGAAATGATTGCACAATGTTAAGTTTCCATATGTCTGTGATCTTTGTGTTTAATACAATAATTGACTATAAGTACTATAATTGGAGTGATTTCAGGGCAAAACATTTTCAGCAATCTAATATTAATACCATCTGTTCCAGAAGCAATGTAAGTAATGCCGTTCATAATCTATCTGATTATTTGAAGATTATCCTTCATTGAAAATGTGAACTTTTCTCTTTAATACTGTGTTTGCATTATAAAAATTGACTAACTTTCGGATTTTTTGGCAGCCACAGAAGCAAAATATTTATTAATACCATCAGGACACTGAAGTATATCCTGAATTGAAGCGCAAATTAATGACATGAGTGCGTTCTTTTGAATTTTCTACTATACTTCAGGCTCCAGCATTATTAAATGCTTTCTTATTATGTGTGATTCATAGCATAATAAGTGGTGAAATATGCTACCATTTCGATTTTGCACTTATATTCTGAGTGTGCATCATCTTTTGTTGCCTTGTAACATCTTTGGAAGTTTAGTAATTGCCTTTCGATTATTTTGATAGTATCAATAGGGAGGTTCTTAGTTATTCATTCTGCATTGTTGAGTATACAACACTTAATCTGTGAACTGACTTTGATGCTATCTTATTACCAATTATAGGCAATGACAATTTAAAAAAAAAATAATACAATTTCTTTTCAAGAGCTAATGCCTTTTATGAGAATCGCCCTGTGCATAGAAAAAAAAAACGCTTTGCTATATTTATGAAAATTAGAACAGACTAACTGCAGAAATCGGCTTTGCCATTTAATGTTCTACTTCTGTATCAGAATTTCCGGGTGTATGTGGATGAAAAGAACAAATTGAATTTTTGAAAATGCACTCTTGGCAGCCAGACTACTGCTGCACACAGTAGAAAGCATTCTTAAAAATAATAAAACGACAATATTTTCACTGCCAGAGCATTTTCAAAAATACAACCTGTCCATTCTCATCCACAAATGCACAAAAAAAGACAGAATGATAAGCAATACACAAATAACTGTTACAGCGTCTGCTCAGAAAACATTCTAAATCATTAAAAGTTGATTCGAGTAAATTTTGTTATCTACAATTTACAAAGTGCTTATAAATTTAAACAGTAAATCAATTAATGAGCATATTGATTAAATATTGACATCAACATACATCATAGATACAACCACTTAAAAATTGCCGAATAACCGAAATTTACTTAAATGGTACTTCTACTAATTAATTGGTCAAAACTTCTGTAATTTTCATTCTCATAATTGCATACTCCTATCAAAATTGGAATATTGGAACAGATGGCATCCTAGCATAAGAAACTTTTATCATTCACGTAAGTAAATCTCTAAAAATATTTCGTCTCAAAAGTATCACATTAAATTATATTATTCTAAAAAGATTAACATTAAAAACAAACCTTAAAACTAGCGTCAGATCCATTTCTATGCTGTAATGCTAACGTATGTATGAGCTCTTGTTCTTCGCAACTCCAAGATTGTGATTGATTTAATTTGGCTCCTGGAGGCGTACTTGGAGCTGGAGGAGGAGGTAAAGGAAGTTCGCCTTGACTATCTAATGAAATACTTAAACTATCTGAACTAGGATAAGCAGGTAGTGGCAGCGGACTTGAAGTTTGTACATGATGTACTTCTACAGTTGTAGTTTGTTCATGCCCTTCAGTAGAATCACGTCGTTTAGGAGGATTTGGTGGAATCTTTTTTCCCATTAAAGGCGATCCATATTGCACATGATATTTATTAGTATACTGAGGAGTAATATATTTTTCTGGATTAAACTGAGGTTTTTCAAAATCTGGAAATGTATCTCTAGCTTTTGCTGTAATTTTTGCTACTGGCCGTGGCCTAATTACGCCACGTGGACGAGGAAGTGTTCCACCACCTTCATAAAAAAGACCGGTTTCATTCGTTGGTGTAATATCGCCATCATCATATGAGCGAGGTCTCCATCCACCAATAGATTGATGATAATAAAAAATTTGCGTGTTTTCTTGACTAAATGTATGATGGGTGCGTTCATTAGGATCCTCTAGAGACTCTAATGATTTTCCTCTTCCTGTTCGTATCTGAAATTTACAAAATAATACATTAGAATATTTATAGCTCCAGCTGTATATCAATTCAAAGATATAACAAACATACATGAAACACAAACATGCTTAATACGTCCTAACATTCTTAAAAATAGCTTTAACCAATTTTTAGAAGTTTCCATAAAAAACAATGAAGTTTTAATTTTAACACTTCAGAATAAATTATACTTTTTATATTTATAAATATTTAATAAACTTTGCTTGACTAAGAAATGCATATCATGAAACTGCAAGAATCATGTTTCAGTAACAAATGTCTTAAGGCGAATTTAAATTTTTTATTATTAAACTTGTGACTTATTTTCCATAATGCATGCAGTTAGATGCACATTTCTTTTATATCATTGGTTTTTCTAGAAAAGAATCCATTTTCTATTGGTCTATGTTGTCACCCACTAGATTCTTTATTTGATAGACTTTCACTATAACATAGAACAGCAGGATTGCCCAAATGTTCCTTGCATTGGTAACCACTGGCAAGCATATAAAATGGTATTTTTGTAAACTGTAACTTGAATTATTAAAGCAATTTATGTGCTATAGTTCATTTCACGGATCAGTGATGTGACGTAACAAACAGGATTTTTATTGCCAAATGTAATCTGTAACTACACGTAATTATTACGGGAAAATATATGCACAACATTGGCAGCCATTAGGGCTAGTGCTGCCACTACTTTTGCGATTTTTCTATAATATCATTTGATAGCTGTCAGCTGTCTTGTCAGTCCTGGTTCTGTTCTACTTTACAAATTTTTTTATTTAATTGGAATTAAAACTGTTCTTTTCAGAATAACTAATTTTTTTTATTGTTTTCTCTGTGTTTAATCGTGAAGAACGTGCCTAAAGCTAGACAAGGGTGCTAAAGAACTGGTTTTAAAGCTCACTGCATACTTTGAATTAGAACTTAGTAATGGGGGTCCGTTACTTTCTTTACATGCAGTTCGTGATGTAACGAACTATATATATATATATATATATATATATATATATATATATATCTTTTTAAAATATATTTGTTATTGTTCTAATTCATTTAACCTATGTATTTTTTGGTAAAATGTGAGGTTAGATGTCTTATAGGCATGTTATCTAATTAGTAATACCTATATTTTGTTACAGCGTATCAGTGCCGCATTTAATGTCTTTCTATTAAATTAAGGATATCCTTTGTTATCCATGGTTTCTTATTTTCTTTTTGTGTTTACCCCAGAATATCTGTGGTCGCCATGTCTAAGCTGGATTTAATGTTATTCCATTCTGTTTCTACTTCCTTAGTATCAGACATTTTCCCGATATCTTTCAGCAATTCATTTGACTTTTTTCCAAATCTTTCGTGGATATCTTTATCTTTTAGTTTCTCAAAGTCAAAGTGCATTTTTCCATTCCTTTTTTTCAAATTTTTATATTTAAGAACAGCCTTCATAATTACGATGTTGTGTTCAGTGTCTATATCTGCTTCTGGATAGCTTCTACAGTCCTTTACTTGACTTCTAAACCATTGTCTAACAAGAATGTTATCTATTTGATATCTTTCCATATCTCCTAGCAGCTTCCATGTGAATCGTCTTCTAACATGAAATAATGTGTTTGTGTTAAATTGCTTTTGTTGCGAAATTCTACCAAACTATTTCCCCTGTCGTTTCTCGTGCCTAAACCAAATAAACCTACTACCGCTTCTTCCCTACTCTAACCTACCACCGCATTAAAACCCCCCATAATTATTAAACTTTCATGTCCTTTTAGGTATCTTAGTAAGTCTTCGATATCTTTGTAGATCGCTCTACCTCTTCTTCACCGTAGCTAGAGGTGGGTATGCATACTTGTATTATTACTGTATTTACCATCTTATATTTTAGTCCAATTATGAGTATTCTTTCATTCTTTTGTAAGTAGTTTTCATTTACATACTAAAAAAAAACATATAATCATCTGCCTATTTTCTCCTTCAAGATATATCGTAGTTCTTTTTTTGTCTAGATCACATTAGAAAATACCTACATTAATAAATTGTCGGAGTAAAATACACAAAACAAACAAAATTACATCAAACCTCTTTTAAAATTTGGTGTTTCTAATTTAATAACACTACAAAATATGATTTAAATATTGTTTTGTTAGGCAGTAAACTTTCAAACCAAGTTTATTTACTTCATTCATTCCTGTTACTGTAAAACACAAAAACATGCACACTAAATGCAAAATACAATTAAGTTGAGAGAAGTGGAAAAATCTACCTTGATAGGAACAATATCAGTGCAATACACGGGCTGCACGTAGTGTGTACCAGCTGCTAGTTGGCGTGTCTGGTCGAGCTCCCAGGGCTGGTGGAAGGAATGGAACGTGGTGTGAACAGCAGGAACGCCAGGCGAAGGCGGGCCCAAGGGTGCGTGCACCATCACGTCCTTACACAAACATGCAGCATAAGCGAGGTAGCTCATAGCACACTATTAGATATTTCACGAGTGCATTGCATGTGAGTGCAAATAGTGCCACATATTAAAACAGAAAGTAAAACACTGTGAAATACCTTGCAAAAACATCTTTAAAACATGCACAGAATATAGAATTAAAATACTAATCAAATATTCTTAAGTGTTTCAGATATTCACCTGTTGTTGCAAATGCTGTATCCTGTTGAAGTCTAAGGTATTAAACCGTTTTCCCGCCCGAATATCTTTCACTCGTTTAATTGCCAAGATAATTTTCTTCTGGTGTCCTAATTTTACTATTCCAATATCTTCTAAATCTTCCCACGTAAGTTGGGTTACATCATCTACAGTATTATAACCTTGAGCTAAAAGGGCAGGCAAGTATTCTTCTAATCTCAGAAGACGTAGCCATTCCTCTAATGAACCCTGTTAAATTATTAGTATGATTAAATGGCAATTACAATATAACAACACTTACGGGTATGTAATCAGGCAAGTTGTCTGGTAAATTTAATTGACCTATTTCTGCTTTTAATCGTTTACGATGATGTGGCTTAGTTATACCTATAGCTGTTAAGTCTTCAGGTGTCATTCTGCCAATTGTAGGTAAATCATAACCCGCTGTCATAAAAAGAGAAAAATATTCTTCAAACTGAAGGTCTACCAACCAAGCATGAATAATTTCTTGATCCTGGAATACCAAGATTAAAACTCGAAAACAAAAAATTGATTAAAACATACAGGAACACCTTGGTGAATCATTCTTTCAACACGTCCTTGGTCAGAACCAATTGAACACGAACTAAGTGAACAACGAGGACTGTTAGAAGAACCAATAGTACTACGCCCTGCTGTGCTAAGAGGATGGTATGATGCTCTTCCACTGTCGAGTGATGCTGTACTATGCCTAGAACCTGAGCCCGCACTTCCACTTGAAGATCCAGGACTATCACGTCCTGGAGACTGTTAACAAGAAAGTATTTACATATTGTAAGTAATTTCGAAACAATACCTGTGTCATGTCAATTCCTTGATCTTCTTGAAGGCTAAGTTGGTGGTGATAATACACAGCAGCTTTGTGAGTAAGGACGCCACCAGGTGGAGGCTGTGGTGGGAAAGTAAAAGACGGTGCAGGGTAAATTGGTCCAGGCGATTTGCCAGTGCTACTGCTAACTGTACTTCCATAGTCGGAATGATCATCTAAAACAATCGCGATTGTTAAAAGAAATTTTTAGCAACCATAATCTGCAGTAACATGTACTGATTAATAATATCAACAGAACTCTTTAAAATTGTGTCATATATTTAAACAAGCATGACACATGGTTTAAAACCAAATCAGGGTTTATAAATTCATCCACTTTAATAATACTCTGTATGTACTACAGTCTGTTTTTTAAATAGAAGTGAATTGAAAAGCCCAATGATAATATAAAATATTTTTAAAAGATGCCTAAAGGTTGCCTATATACTTAAGGTACATTTTTTAACGATAAATTTAAATATTTGTGTTTGCAGTTTCAATCTGAACACTGTTGTTATATAATTTCAATATTTACCTGTTTGAAATCCGGTTTAAAGTAATGTTAAACTTTTCTCAAGTAACCGGTAGTTTCCAGTACGAATTAGTTATAATTAGGATAGAATTTCGTGGAAATTTCTTTATATGAAAATTTTCTGCTAAAGTAGAATAGCATACACTAATACTTTTAACAGGGATGTGCTTTTATGCAAAAAGAATAACATTGAATATTTTGGTGTACATAATCTGAAAACAATACATACAGATGTGGAGCATAAAACGATGTTATAAATGTTTGAATGATCTGTATAATCACACATCAATGTTAACATCCAGCTGTTAAATTAATGAATTAATTAGCATTTATTACGGTTTTTCCATACCTAATGTTCATTCTATTTGAAGCACACTGGCAGTAGTACTCATTTCTGGAGAACTAAGTTTAAGCTCTTAATCATATTAATTACGGTTTTCTTTTCTATAATGGATAAATGACCGAAGTCTAAACAAACACTTATTCTTGGTGTTGCATCCATATTTACATATAAGATAAAATAAATGGTAGGTAAACAATAATTAGTTATGACAAGAATTATTTTATAGGTCAATATAAACAAAAAGTAAGCGATTTATATACACCCATTCCACGAAGCAGTGTAGTGATGTTATACAGGCCAGTAGCTGCTATGTTGCATTACATTGCATACAATACCATTTCTTTAGAGCGTTTGTTTAAAGCCTTAGGCATATTGTTCACCGTTAATCTGGAATAACATTACAAAAAAACGAAATTTGTTCTGAAGAGACAGTTTCAATACAAAATAAACAAGAAAAATTAAAATTGTTAAAAACAACAAATTGCAAATGACAAGTGACAGATGCAAAATGAAATGGAATTTACGAAAGTGCTAATAAGAACAGCTCAAAATGTAGCATTTATTTTCTCCTAAATATTACACATTACATTACACATTATTTTCTGCTAAATATTACACATACCCATTCTTAACGGACCTGCACCTTGACGACGTTCTAAAATACTAGAACAGGTAGAATGGCTTGCGCGTTTCCTTTTGGTACTTAGAGTGGCAGAGACCATAGGGGTCGGTACGACATTCTAACACACCTTTTGTTTAAACTTGATAGCCTCCATCCATATGCTAAAACTTTAAATGACTTGGCCGTAATTGAGCTTCTAGACAAACTTTTAAATAAGTGCCATACGGCTACACATTTGCTGCTGTATCCAAAATTAATTGAAACACCATTAATTATGATGTGTGTCCATTGATGTTTATGGACTAGACCTTGACTTCTAGTAATTTCATTAATTAAAAAATTTAATCCATCCTCTGTTGAATTTTCTTCCATTGTCATCTCAGTTAATTTTCTTACATTTCTTTTGCCAAATTTTGATTTGACTTTTTTCCCGATTGTATTTTCGTTCTTAGCTCTGCATGCCCGACTAAAGTGATTTAACTTGTTGCAATTATTACGCTTTTTACCATAAGCTGGACATTCATTTATTCCATGCTCTGTATTACAATTGGTACATTTAAAGGTTTTACTATTTGAATGAGGAATTTTGTTTACAACACTAATTTCTGTACTTGTTGCAGACTGTTGTAATGTTTTAGCTTCATATTTCCTAGCCTCCTGTGCTTTACAAATACTAATTGTATTATCTAGTTCTAAATTGGATTCCCGCAATAATCTTTCTTGCAATCCGGCATCTCATACACCAATTATAATTTTGTTTCTAATTAGTATTGGGTATCAAATTCACATGTTTGAGCTAGTTTAGTAAGTTCAGTTTGAAAATGATAAAAAGTTTCGCCTTCGAGCTGTTGTCGATTGAAGAATTTAGGTCTATTAAATACGGCAGCATTTTTCAAAAGCATTTTCAACTCCTTCAAAGGATTTACGTTCTTCACTGGTTAATGTAGGCGTGTTGTACAGCTGTAGACCTTCATCACCAACTGCATTCAGTAACATAGCAATTTTGACAGCATCTGACTTCTTGGTATATTCATTTGCTTCAAGGAAAATGTTGAATTTTTGCATGAAATTTTTCCAATTTTCGGCAACATCACCTACTAAGCTAAGTCCTTTGGGAGAATTAAATTCCATTTTCAATTTTGAATTACACTTATTTAGAATCTCGGAAACACAAATCTGATTGTTTCACAATTTTGTAAAAACTTATAGATATTTTAGAAATTAATTATTTCACCTGACAGCATGTTATGTTTGGAATTTCCAATTCATTGTTATCAATAATAATGTATTTATTATAACTTCAACATACATGAGCTAAATATAGATTATGACAACATTAATTAATGGGACCCACATCAACAACCTGTGATCTAAAATCATGACAAAGAACATTCTATATATATTTGTTTCTGATAAACTTCTAAGATAATAAACCCACACAAATAAGTATCTATTTTCTTTTTCTGGAACACATGCGTTGATAAACAAGTTGCTATCCAATTTAAAATAACATTTCTGTTAGATTCTTATCTCTGATTTATAACTTGGAAATTTTATCAAGTTTATATTTTTATAATATGGGAATATTTACGAGGATTGTCTTCAACTTCAAACCTGTAATAATATTTATTTTATAAGAGTAAAATCTTTACCTTGATTATTTTATAACAATATTGGCTTTCTGAGAAAATGCTATCTAAATAATACAGTGTGTGTATGTATTTGTTTTATGTTGGTCTTAATTTTAAGATGATATAAACAGATACAAAACGGATACTTTTGTAATGACAAGATCGCAACTCGACGGCACGCAAACGCATGCACGCCTCCGCACACATAAATGAGCCCATATCTGCGGATACCACGAGCGCTCACGCACACGAATTTATTCAGGCGCGCAAGTGTCAACATATGCACGTATACACGTCTACCCAAATACACGATGTTATGTCTGGAATAGGAACGTACTCAGCAAAATTGTAAATTTCGTGGTGTGGAATTTCTTATCTTTTGGTAGTCTGTGATAAGCCACAGCAGCAAAAATATCCTGACGTAAAATAAAATTAATAAATGAGTTTTGTTTGTTATTCATATAAGTGAGAGCATTTTTTAAGTGTACAAGTATATCTAGAAGAAGGTAGACAATTTTCAAAATTCTATCTAACTTTCAAAATGGCTGTTTACTATAAGCGATGTTTAATAATGAATACGCTAGAATATGAAAAAGCGCGTCATAAGGTTAGATATAAGAAAAGTCCACACGAATACAAGAACTGGTAAATCAAGTTTGAAATAATCACAATTTTGCTAACGGCTGTTCTAATATTGCAAAAGCGTGCATTTCGCAAAGTTCAGGCAGACTCTTGGATGCCTTTAACAGCATAATTGCCTTAAATTTACTTTTATAAGGGTAGCTTTGCTTCACGGAATTTCGAGTATTACTGCTATTAGTACTATTTGCATAATGAAAAGTTCTTACGCTTCTGAATGCTCTTTTTGATCGAATTAAAGGCTTTATTAAACTTCCGCTTTAAAGGTTTTGTCTTGGAATTACATACTATTATTGTAAATTTATTAGTTTTAAAAATTGAGTTGCAGATTCGTTTAAAATGCAAACTGGTTTCCTGATAAATGCATACAGGGTTTTAATTTAAGTATATCCATCTTTAATAACTCTAAGTTTTTAGCTTTTATTTTGAACGTTGATTTTAATATCGAGGGGGAAATGTAAAAACAATATTGCATTAACTTTACATTCTGTGACTGATTTTTTCCGTCATTTGAATTTTCATCAAATTAAAACATTTAACAAAATCCTCGTGAGTTATTTGTCGTAAACAACATATTTTAATTTTAATTTTTCTATTTTGACCCTCCTTATCATGTTGTTTTGTAGTGGCGTGATGTTATTTATCGAACTTGGCTTGTTTGCAAGATGTGCCATACGGTCATGGAGGTGGTTGTGATGATGATAATTGATTTGGGCAGTTGATGTTTGAAGAATAATTCATGACATATTGACTCTTGGCGTTTAGTGGATTCAGTGAGTACTTTCCAAGTGCAATGTTTTAAGTTCGGATGGTCCAATCAATGCACATTGTGTTAATATATAATTTGTATATGGAGGTCTAAAATTATAGCATAATGTATTAGTTCAATTAAAGTTTTCTGATTCGTGTAAAAGATGGGGAACAAGTAGTTTCTAATTATATTTTTGGAATTATCCGAAAAGCAATAACAGTATCAGGTACATATGCAATTTATGTCATGTCATGCTAATCAACACCAGGTTGTTTATGTTTATAACAAGAACCTGGTTTGCTTCTGCTGGAGATTTAATTGTTATATAAAGTTCAAAGACACTTTATTGCTATACGTTTTATTCTACTAATAGTTTAAGATGTGATTTTGGACCGAAAATTTTATAGAAATTGTTTGTTGTAATTTTTAGTTTAGTCTGCTCACGAATTAGCTATTATTGTCCAAAATTTTTACAATGCATATACTTGATAATGAATAATTTTGCCTGGCATGGAGAAAGTAATTCGAGCATAGAAAACGACAATCAATATAAATTGTTGGTTATTTTGCAAAAAGAGATGCGTCCATCTGATGATCTGCAAGAACAGTGAAACCGGTCACGGGCTTTTCTTTTTGCAAAATAACCAACAATTTATATTGATTTTCGTTTTCTATGCTAGAATTACTTTCCCCATGCCAGGCAAAATTATTCATTATCAAGTATAGAAACATTAGTTTCAGTAGGCCAACACCCTCAATTAGCATTGGGTGTAGTACCTTCTTAGAAGGTCCGCCAATGTTAAGTAGGAATTCGGTCACTATTTACCCTGAGCATTTTTAGTATTAAAAAAATAATTAAAGAGTGCTATAGTTTCAATTACACTAGATTGCAGTCCTGTTCGAATATTTTGTAAGCGAAGTGGGCACGTCATACTTAAAATATGTTCATTATTCCATTATATTTAAGTTATAAGTTACTCTTTCTTTTAACTAAAGAATAGTAAAATGTTAATTCTTGAAAATGGTTTGAAAAATTTATATAGACAACCAAGCGTATTTATATTAACCACTCGAATAACAATTTAGTTAATTTGACTTGTGAATTAATATTTCGATCGTTCAACCATCAGATCGAATGGTTTATATATCTAATTAACTTAGTTTCTAGAAGTTGGTATTGATTCTTTAAATATGTCTTGTAGTTGTCAATGAATCCATTGTTCATTTGGTGGTTCTATCTCGTTCAATTCTAGATTATCGACGTCATTTTTACATTAAGCAACAATTGTTTATATTTAAATTAAATATGTAATCAATCGAGGGGCGTGGGGATAACTAACTTTAGTATTGGCCTAAAGGGATGTCATATGTTTAATTATTGAAGCTCGTTTTCTAAATGGTGGAAAAGCTCAAAGTACTAGAACACTACTGCACATCTGGATGTTGTGATTTATCGGGTAGAGCTCCGTAGCAGTTTAATAGAGAATTTGATCGATTATTTATTGGCTACTAAATGTTGTTCTCCTCAAAGCTTTAGTCATATATAGTTCAGTTGCTATTTGAAAGAATTTTTATTTTTCAATATACACCTGATAATTATAAGGGCAAATTTACAAGTCAATGTACATCAGTCTTGGGAATTTACTGAAATAAAACCAATGTTCATGTTTAATTACCCTACGTTTCTATCTCTTCAAAATCCCAAAAATAATCAATTTTCTCGTGGTATGGCTTTGTGTTCCTGCACATTTATATAATTGGTAGGCAATATTTTCTGTTACCCTGCCTTTTCTTACCACATCAACAAATACCTAGATAGATTCTCGCGCAGCTTTGGGACGTTGTTAACAAGAAAGTACGTTTCCAGACATCGTTGGATACATGTGTCCGTCAAATTGGTGTTCATTCCCCGAATGAAGTGTGTTTTGGACAGTGTTTGACACCCCGGGGTGATGCTGTGAAACTTTCGCTTTCTATAACTAACTCGTTGCGTGGACAAAAACCAGTAACTATGGCATGGAATGATTAAAGAAAAGATGGACTTGCCACGAGGTATGTTCCATACATATTACAAATATTTGTTTATTTTGTGGCACCATTGTAATATGCATTTAGGACCACCTCACCCTCAAGGCTTCGGCTAATTTAGATAAGCTGCCTTATATTATAATGTCAATAGAAAGCTGAGTTAATTTTTAAAACAAAAATGTCCGTGAAGTAAGAACGTTCCCTTCAAGATATTTTGCGACCCCATATGCAATCAAGGTGTTAATTCTTCAAATTGATTCAAAACGTTTATGTATAAGTTTAGCTTTAAAAAATATAATACCGCTATCCAACGACATAATTATTCTAAGGCTCGCCTAGAAATTACAGCGGTTTTGGGAAAGTTCAAGAAATGAATTTAAATAGACAATCTTTGAGAACTTGCTTTATTTGAAGATAAAGTAAATTAAAAAATTACTGCCACTGTTCAAAAATGATTGTGTCAGTTGGAATTTTTGCAAACATAACCTTATAATTTCGCAACGTGTCATTTAGTTGTTTGTAATATAATCAGAAGCACTTAAACCAGTTTTAATAAATAAAAGCAGTCTACAATAATTTTGCCGATTCTGCGTTAAATTTCTGAAAGTCATAATTTTTGCTGGCTGCAATCTTTTGGTTACAATATTTTTAAGCTATGGAAATCCAACGAGTAAACAAAAAAAACTTAAATTGTGACGAAAGAAATGTCATTCTACAAACACTTCTAGCACGATCTAAAAAATAAGCTGTCAAAAGGAATGACGAAAGATATTGATAGAGAATTTGAAACGAAATTATTTACCTATAAGGTATTAATAATGGAGCTGGAACCTCTTTATCTATCTTTTGCCCTGGTATGACAATGACGTATTGTCTACCACAAAAGAGAGTGACAATAAATGACTTTAGAAGAAGAAGTGCAACCACGAAATAGCTCGGGCATGAACCCTGCAATAGGTACGAGGGTGGTCGTAGGTTGGTTGTATACTTGGTTAACTGGCAAGCGGTTGTTGGGAAAGGGAGGTCGCAACTACCTATAAAACTTCTATATAAAGATAGATAGAATAGTGCACAAGGAGAGACGTAGAAACCAGTATGCTTAGGACACTAAAACGAGCACCCTGAGGACACTCAATGACGAGTCTTACTAAAAAGGACTGCATCTAATTCTCAAATTTTGATCTTCAATTACAGGTCTCAACAAAATCTTTATAAAAAAATCCTTGATGGTCCAGCCTAGATTCAAATAGCGGCCGAGTTCATTTATTTAATTTAATTAGTAGCATTAATGATGCACATACCATTTGTATGAGCCCTATCAGATTGCAGATCTGAATACTTTACAGATGATTATTAAATTTATAAAATACTTAAGGTCAATCTAGAAACATTAATATGATTATGAGTGTTAACTTTCCATTTGATATAAACCTGTTAACTAAGTAATCGATTTCAACATATGAATGTCAAAATAATATTACGTATTTTTAACTCAAATAAATATTTAACGAGGCAAGCAATTTAGCTATCCACAAACAATTATTTAAGAAAACAGCTGGTTCTACATAATATACTTTCTTCAAAAGCAAATTTTTAAGAATTAACAATCTAATTCAATCAACAACTCATAAGCAATTCTGTATAAAATTCCAAAACATTGAAAATTTATTTTTGTACCTAAATTTCTTCATTACTTCTACTAAATGAGGTATTAAATGCTCTCCCAAATATTTGAAACAATTTAGATCTAAAACAAGAAATTTGCAGGTTTAAAAAAACTCGCCCACTTTATTAAGGGTTGAAACCACTTTACCAAACGGTATTGATGAAAGACAACATTCTAATGATATTTCATAGAAGATGTTCACAACTGACATCCTCAGATTTCCTTTTTATAATCAGGCGAGACTTGTTGTTCCACGTGTATTTAAAATGCTATTACAATCAACAGTCGCTCCAACATTACCTAACTATTGTAATCCTGTTTGATGGATGATGCTCACAACCAATATCTTCAGATTTTCATCTTATAACCAGGCGAGTACCAGTTGTTCCATGTTTTAAATACTCATGGAACAACATGTAGTCATCTGATTGTAAAATACGCCAGTACAAACAACGGCTGTTCCATCATTAACTAACAATTCAATTTCGTTTCTAATTTACGACACCATTACATCCAACAGCTGTTATAATACTAACCAAACCATTAAACATGTTCCTAAATTAGTGCATCAACGATGAAATTATTCGTGAACTAACTAAGACCCTTTTTTCTTAAATTATAGAGAAATTTTCAGATTGCTCGCTTTCGAAGAGGCTTCGACATCTTGACCGAGTTCTAAAATAACGCACAATTCGTTTAGGAAGGACGCTTAATAACTCGAGAAACTCAAAACAAAATTAGTGTAAATATTGAGAGTTTACGCACGAGTTATCACAAAGCGAAATTAGTTCCTTACCTTGAGTCGATTCTTCTTGGAACATCCAATCTCTAAGGTGAATTCGATGCAACCTAATTCCGATATAATAAATAATTCAAAGAACAAAAGAATAATAATTTGAAAATAATAATTTTTAATAACTTTTTCGTACTCGACAGAAATTTTATGGATTTTAGACAAAAATTCAAAACTAAAAAATTTATATGCTGATTAAATAATCTTATTTTAAAAAACAAACAGCGACTATTAACTCTTTTTAAAAAGCATAATGAAATTAAAGTCTACAAGAATGAATACTTTAGACACGACGTGCGCATTTCATTCACAAAAACTTTTACAACTGGGAAAGCGTAATTAATGTTGTAAAATTTTTGCATTCACTTATTCTTTTAAAAAATGCTAAAACAATGAAGTGTTGTTTAAACACAATGGAATTCCAGGCTTCAAACGAGAAAAGGATTTCTTGGTTAACTGCAAGTTAGAACCCGTAAGAACAATATTAAAGGAAATAATTGTGAAACGAACTGTAAATGAATATAAAGTTAACTACATTAAGAATGTACTTCTATTGTATTTTACCAATTTCTGTTTAATATATGTACTTTGTTGCAGAAATAATTATAGGCTATTAACCCAAGTATTAGTGTAATACATTTAAAATTTTGTTTTCTTTCCCTATTTGTTAATGTATACATAATGTTTTGTAGAATAGATTTAAACCAGGTGAGTGGAGAATAGTTGTATTTCTTTCCATTCTACCTAGAAAATCAAGAATTCCCTGGTTCACTCGTCGGGCAGCGGAATTCCTATTACCTCATACGTCATTGGCGCCCTTTAAACTTGATGAATTGAAAACCTAACAAGGAAACAGTAATAACGTAGCTTGAAATCGCACCTGACTAAAATTGCGGTCATTATGCAAATTTGCTTAATTTTCTGTCATTTAATACTATAGGAATTCACTCCCGCACCACTGTAGTTTGCTGATGCGACCTTATTTTGTTACGGGATTTCCGCCCCTTTTGAGCAATTCCACATTTAAAAACTTAATGCTGTGAAAAATGTAAGAACTTCCAGGCACATTAAAATAGGATCCGGAAGAAACTAAAACCGCTCCTAATTTTTTACAGGATATTAAATAAGTAAAAAAGTTGTTTAATGTAGGATTCAAGCAAAAATATTGAAATACAAACTAACAAGACCATCATTTTTATATAAAAAACTTTACCAACACGGACAATCATTTTTGAAATAGGTGGTATTTTTTAAACGAATACTTACATGAAAAATGTTCGGTTATAAATGAAAAATTATTTCATGGAATATTCTATAGCCAATATTACATTTATGATTTACAATCGTTTTAGTTTTACGATTACCTTAGCAATAAAATGAAAGAACATAATTTTTGTAGTCATTTTCATTTTAACAACTGAAGAGTTGTTTCTCGTAGTTATGACCGTTTCAGTACCAGTAACATTTTTTTACTTATTAGCATATGGCGCTTATATAAAACACCGGCCTTGTTTAAATAATATGAGCAATTAATTTGCAAAGCAGCTTGTAAATCAAGATGTGATGTCTTTAGAAGACGCCTCAAGGAGAACATTTGGTCAAAATGAACAAGCTTTTTGTGGTACGCATAAACTAATCAATGTCAAAGCTTTTTTAAATATTAGACTTTATTATAGTTATGCAGAATCGAGTTTTTATCGTTGGCATATTAGCAAACATGTACCACACCAAGAAAGTGCTGCCGTTATAATTTTAGCATTCTTTTGCTTCTGCTACGGCAAAAATAATGTTAGACTAAATAACGTATAGTGGAACAACTTGAAACACAATATTTAGCACGATAATTTAAATCCCGTTAATATTTTCTGCGTTTGTCGCCAACATTTCTAAAGAATTTGAAAAACATGTGTTCAGTTCTTGGTAGAAAATATAAATAACGCCACGTCAAAATACAGTGTCCCACAAAAGAGATTACGCTGTTTAAACTTTAATAACTACAAAAAATAGCAAAAATATAATTTTTTAAGTCACAAAGTTGTTCAAAACATTACCCATGATGATCTAATGTTGAAGATGTCTTGGCAGAAATACATCATCTGAAAGTCTTTTGAACAGATCGACAAACACGTGATACCGTTTCCATAGGAATGGTTTTATGGTATAAACAGTGTTCTTTAGAGTTTCCCCACAGTCTAGCGGAGTTAGATCGGGAGATCTGAGCGAACATTCAATACCACCTGGTCGGCCTATCCACCTATCAACAAATGTTTCATGCAGGTGCTTTCGTGTTACTTTAAATAAGAAAGAAACATTTACTTTTGGATGAATAGAATAATATAGACGTACCCTATAGATTTAGATTTCACGAACAGTTAATGTCAATTAAGTATGACATTTAAAAATTTTGTTTAAATAAGAGTAATTCATATAATAAGGCATAACATTATTTCTTTTAAATACATCGTTAACGTAATAATCTACAAAATGTGACAAGACGCCACGTATGCGCTTCCCATAGAAAGATAAATTATAAATAGACAGATGTCGTCCGTCCCAACCATCAAGGATATGCAAACGATAGCATATTAAAACAATATTACAGATAACAAAGAAAAGTACGCGACGTTTACGTAATTTATGATACTTAAGAACAAATTAAATATGTTACGTTGTGAGAACGGAACTTTGACCACGGTTAGCATACATTACAAAAAAGTGATTAATGTTATATGACAAACCCGAAAAAATTAATTAAGTGAAGTTGAAGTAAAATACAAAAGTTAAGTTGGAACGGAACACAGCTTCAAAATGTAGACATTGACTTCTCGCAATGGTAAAATTTTCTACACGAACTTTTGATTAATTTTTTGAAAGGAATGTTAGCCCGTACACGGGGATTCGTTCTGTACACGGGCAGTAATGGGCTACCTGCGGATACAGCTCAAAGAAGTGGTTTTGGTTTGTGTTAAGGGAGCTGCTGTTAGCTAAAAAATAATAAAAGAAAGATTGGTGTTGCTGGAGATCTTTAAATTTATACAACTAAACTAGGAGTAAAATATGAGCCTATTTGTTTATGATTTATAATCATGTGCATATGGATTTTAAATATAAGTTGTAAATATGTTGTATTGATGTAGTTGGAAATTAACAGAACGTGAAAACAATTATTTCGTTGGACTGAAATAGCGACAAATATCATTTCGTTTTAAATTTAAGTATAATATTATCAGGAAATGAAATTTAACATTTCGAAAAATTAGAAAATAGGCGTGTAGTGATTTTAAAGTATTTTAAATCGACAATTGAAAGATGAAAAATAAAAGGTGGTATTGCACTATGTTCTCTGTGCATTGTTAATTATGGCATTTCAAGAAATGAAATTCAGAACATTTTGTATATAAATATTGGAAAGTAGAACACTTTGTATGCTAGTATTCGTGATCTTTAAAGGTTTTCTTTTCTTGTAGTAATACCTGACCAGTCAGATGTAAATTAAGGCCTTTCTTTTAGAATAGCATTAGTATTCTTATGGTATTTATTTAATGTTAATGGGTGTTAAGTGTAAGTTGAATTTTATTTGGACTTAATTATGAATTAGGTAAAAATATACACATTTGTGAAAGGTTATCCAGTCACCCCAGTAATCAAGTCGTATTTGGTAGAGGCACTTTATTTTACAATTTTCTTTAATTAATGAGTGTTTTTAAGGCGTTGTAGATCAAGCTGAAGGTATATTGTGATAAATGTAGGAAACCAAAAACAAAGGAGATCTATTCGGAGTAATCGTCTTCCGTGTAGGAAAAATATCAGAAAAGATTGCCGAGACAATACGTATGGCGCCCCATAATCATGACAAAAGAAGACTTTCAAGGTAAGCGGTTACTGGAACGTAGTTTTGTATTTCAGCCATTTCAAATGTTTATCTTTATTATTGTATTAATTTTTTTTCCTTTGGAACTAACTCCCGCACCACTGTAGTTAGCCGGTGTATCTTTAAAATTTTTAAGGAGTCCCAGCCCCTTCAGGGCAAATCGAAATTTATAACGTACCGCTCATTTTACCCGTAACAAATTGCCGTCCCGTTTAGATGGTAATGTGATGGTGTACCGTCTTGTAGAACAAAAAAAACAATTTTCACCTGGGTGGAGTTGGTGAACAGCGAGGACAATTGCTCACCGCAACATGTTAAGGTATACAGCACCCTGCCACAGTTCCTTCAAAAGAATTGCCCTACAAAACCTCTGACATGATACCACACAACACTGATATCCCAGTAAGATTAATAGTCTGTTTTCCTATAATATTTGATGTTCCTCTGTCCAGTACACACAGTTGCGGCGGTTGGTGGTTCAATTCAGGCAGCTCCGTGGCGTAGTGGTATGTGTGACTACTGCGCCCAAGGTCCCGGGTTCGAATCCCGACACGGTCCGCTTGAAAAATGTTAGGCGAGCATTTTTCACAAAAATACACCCTCGTTCGGATGAGAGGTAAAATGGAGGTCCCGTGTGTGAGTGTTGTTACGCACGTTAAAGATCCCTACCTTGCTTGGAACAGCAAGGGTTCGGCAAAATTCCAAATTTTCCAGATAAAAAAAACTCGCTTCCTGGCCAATGTAGTACCTTCGGGTAGAGCATTGGAAAATCACACGAAAGGTGGTACAATTCAATTTAAAAGTCGCTTATCTGACTAAACATTCAAATCGGTCAACCGTTCATGATCGCAAAGCCATTTACGAGTTGGAAGTGTTTAGCCGGATCGTCCTCATTTATTGCGTAATGTAATCTGAGAATGTGGGATTTCCACTTTGTTTGATTTAAGAAGCGATGACTTGATTTTTGTGTCAGACTCACGCCAATGATGCCGTATGGACTTCTTGGGGATATGGTGAAAGTTTGTATTGTTACAAATTCTTAATTTGTCATTTGACCTTCAATTCCAATATATACAAGTTAAACAATTATTCTTCGCAATCACAAACATTTACAGTCTTGTGTACATTAACACTAACTTAATTATATTTGTAGGAACTAATTGAATCTTCTAAATACAACGATTTAAACACTAGTACAGCACTAATCTTACTGGTAATTTATTTACCAAATACATTTATATCTTGTAGGCGAATTAATATTTACATTAGTTCATGTACATCGAACGTTTAGTAGAAAGGAATTCAAACTGATACTAATGCGTCTCAACGGGGTTTATGCTTATTACAATAATCCTTTACTCTAATTAAATCGAGAAAATTTCTAGAATGTGCATCATCAAACTCTACGACAACAACCGTATTGTATAGCGATACTTGTTACCGGTAGGCAGATATGAGGCCGCTTTAGTAAAAAACTGTTAACGTCCTTTCGAGAAAGTCCCATGCTACTTCTACAAGTCTAATATTGAAATAAAAACGAGTGTTTATAGCAACGTATTATCCATTATTATTCCAGTTGCATTTCTCTTTCATCTTATACAGAGTGGCATTAGTTTTATGTCATTAAATTTAGGAGGTGATAGAGGTTGATTTGCTAAGCAAAAAACCTACAAGACATTTTACTCTTGGACCACTTTTTAAATGCCCAACCTAGGTCAACTTAACTAAAAGTTTTAGAATTGCTGTTTGTCATATGTTTTAAGAAATAACTTACTTATACTATTGTTATCCTGAATCACATAACGCATATGAAATGATTTCACAATAAGTATTCAAAATTTCCACCGTATCGCGGTTGCTACGGTTCTCGAGTTTCCGTATTTTTAAAAAACAATTCATTAAGCTACTGCGCAACAAAAAACTCCAATTACCTAGATCCAATTACAATTAAGTCTCAACACTTTATTATCTAAGCAGGTATTGGAACACAAGTGACAAAATCAAACAGATTAAACACACACTTACAACATCTAATCCCGGTTACGAGTTATGCAATGAAAAAGTGCATTCAACTCAAAGTAAGATATCGTATTCTGCATAAACGCTGAACTGTACGGGGCCAAACACCAAATACAGTCGACTACATCAGCATTATGGAATACTATTTTTTGTTGTGATTATTATCTAAATATGCAAATTTTAGAAAAAAATTTAAACTTATTTCAGTAGTAGCTAAAGTGCATTGAGTTATTTCATTTGGCAGCAAAAATGTACTATATTTCACAAATTTAAGTTTGCTGAAGGTCGACTTTAAAACATGATTTGTAACCTAGTTAACATTGTAATGGTTATAAAACAATTTTGATACTTTTTTGTGTGTGCATTTGTAGTTAAACCGCGTATTTGCTTTAGGCTCATCATGTTTATTAACAATTTTTGTTTGTCTTCTCGGTCTCTACACCCCCTTTAAATTAATGACATAAAACTAATGCCACCCGGTATAGTAAACTAGTATATTTATGTTTGTCTATGGAATTTTTTGTATATGCGTGAAATTGTCTTGGTATCACAATTCGTTTCCGCGAAGTAGCAAGAATATCCTCTGATGTTTAAAGCAGCATTTAAAATACTTGTTGGATAGGTTTGCCTTATCGCAAATACCAAGAAAAATGTCAACTGAATGCTTCTAATCAAGGGCTTTATTTAAATCTACTGATGACGAAACTTTGTGTTCAAAATATGTTTTTAATTTAAGACAGTTTTGTAGTTTAATTGGCTAGTACATATTTCATTTAATAATTATATTAATTGTTCCACGTATAATGGTAGTCATTTTACTCATTGACTTCCACCTCGTACCTTTGTACTTGTCCTATGAACTTTCGACGTCGGCTAAGATAAATTTGATGCAGAGAATCTACGTCTCAATATCGACTGTAGTTTCTGGCATAATTATTGAGATCGAACGTCGTCTAGTGATGATTATCATGCAGCTGAGGGAACTCATCTCAAAACTTACAAGTAAATTTAAAATAAATCAAACTTTATATTACCGTTAAAACATGAACCACCTTTTTCGATGACGCTGCATAAAGCTCTGTATAAAAATATGGCGTACAAATCAAATGTTACTAGCTTTTATGATGTGCTAAGAAAACCCTCTTTAATAGATTTTTCGTCGTACTATTTCTGTTGCTAAAATACTTCACAGAATTGACTATTGGCATACGTGTTTTTGCTTTGGGTTTAAAAATCCATATGTTTTAGACAACCTACATCTTTTTCATATTTTGCATTATCTTCTATCTTTATGGCATAATAATATTTGCTTCTTGATAAAGCATTGTAATATATTCCTTTTATAACAACAGTAAAATACTTAAGTTTGGCAATAAAAATTGTGTTTTCACAAATAAAGCGAAAAAAGCAATCCTTATACAAAGTCATGTACAAATATAAAATTTAAAGTTATAATAATACTACTAGAATAATGGCCACTAAAGTTTCAGAACATACAATTTACGTTTTAATGAAAAAACAAACTGTCGGCGTTTGTAACGTTTTCTTCTGAACTGTTACTAACACAATAACACGTTTGCTGAATAAGATCAAAGTGGCTGAGTGTGTTTGTAATACCTCAGATGTTAATTATTAGTTATTAAATTATGTATCGGGTCTTCACCACTATTTTTATCTGACTTCTTTTACAGTATAACCAGGAAATAGCTGCGTAGCTGCGTTTTTAATCTACAACAAAACTGTCTTTATAAAATTTTGCATGTTATATGTATTAAAAACACACCGTCAATATTCATATGGTTGTCAAACACGAGCGTAAACACAAACACACACACACACATACACACACACACACACACACACACACACACACACACACACACACACACACACACACACACACGACACACGCAAAACAAATGTGCCCTTCATTAATCTGGATTTCCGGCTGCCGATGGTCCAGATCGAAGAGTACAAATTCTGCGTAATGCTTTTTCCCAAAGCCTGGGATTTCCGGCTGCCGATGGTCCTGGACAGAGAGCGAGAGCACGAAGCAGAAACTACACCAACACCACCACAACTACAAACACAAAAAGCAAACCCATACACACCAACACAACACATACAAACACAAATTGTGCCCCTCAATAATCCGGATTTCCGGCTGCCGATGGTCCGGATGAAGGGTACAAATTCTGCGGGACGCTTTCCCTCAAAGACTGGGATTTCCGGCTGCCGATGGTCCTGGTCAAGAGCGAAGGTATAACGTAGAAACAACATCAACAATAAACACAACAATTAACCAACACAATAAAACACACTAGCGCACACACATAAGCACACACAAACATCGACACTTACTCAATTACACACAACAAAGAAAAACACCCAAACACAATCCGTACAAAAATGATAGTAATCAAGCACAGGTTACAATGGGGGGAAACAGGTCTGTCTAAAATGTCAGATGACAGACGACTAGAATGTTAGATTTAAAAATAAAAAAAAAATAAAAATAAAATAAAATGGTTGTCAAGGTAAACGTTTTGCTTTCCTGTTGTGACACTATACATATAGTAATTGAAATCACGGTACAGCCTGAATCTGATTGAAAATGTTTTTTATAAAATCTAAATTGCGTGAGTTAGGTTCAATTCCTATCCGCACAACGTTGTTTTGATCATGAACCTTTGCTAACATTATTCTAAATGTGTGACGACCAACCGTCTCCCAATAAAACCCCGGGTAAGCACATAGAGTTACATATAAAACACTTTCCCCGATATTTGAATGGGCGCGGCCATCTTTTTCGAGGTGATGGTCCTCAGTCCTTGTTGTTGTTGTTGTCGGTAGTTGCTGCAGGCCGCAGTTGTTCCTACTGGTGCCTCGATGACCGATGCGGTAAGGATAGGTAATAGGGTAGAGACGATAACAAAGTACTCACGACAGCACTACATGGCAGGCGGTAGTTTGATGTTTCTTCTGCCTCGAGCTATGCTGCATTTCTCACCTTAATCTTCTCTCCTCTCCAATTGAGGTTGACGCCTTTTAGCTTGCATTGATAAGAATCAAACTGCTTCCACATACAAAGCATTATGTCAGCATGCTTACCACCGCAGATATAAGCTAATGACGTCAACACCTGTACGAGCACTAATAAAACGTGGTTTTCATGGTGTCAACGAAAATTGAGGTAATCAGCGGGGGATTTTTCCGCGCCGATTTCTAAAAAAGTCCCTAAATCTAAATTAATGAACCGATACTTTAGATCTTTACACAATAAAGCCTAACAGAAGATTGTAGTGCACTGTATTTTAGATGCAATTCATATTACTTTAGTAGTTTGTGCATTAGCGAATATGTTTTTGAAGTTTGTCATTTTTGAGCGCCCTGTTAAAATAAGTATTTAAGTTTTACACGTTATAATAGTTATAAGCTTTAAACGCAATATTTATTCAATTGTCCTTTCGTATTATAGATTTTTAAGAAAGGTTTGGGCAATGTACGGTAAACTCAAGCACCAAATTTACAAGTAATTTTCTTCTGTGTTCCACAAAGGGGTGTACATTGTTTGAATGTTAATAAAAGAGAAAGTATTACAGATAGCCTGATACTTTTTGTATTTACATCTGTCATGATAAATACTTGTTACCAATAATTTGCTTTTCTTTTATTTTCAGTTCAGTTGTCAGTATTGACAAATAATTGACAAGATTTCTGGCGACATTTCTTTTGAGCAACGCAAGCGGATTTTTAAGTGTTTTTAGAAATGTGAGAACATGAAAGAAGTGCAGAAACGATGGCGGGCAGAATTTGATACTGTTTATTGACAAAGTTTATGGACATCCAACTTCCACGAGGTAACATACAAACTCGTTTTGCAACTTTACAATCTAAAGTGCTTTCAGTTTTAATGTTAAAGACATTTGCAATTTAATTACGCACAGTTGTGTCAAGCCTTTAACGTTACTGTATAGTAAGTCCATATGCACATTTTAACGTGTATATAAATGTTATATCCCTGGCTACGGAGCATTAACAAGATAATCACAGATAATCAGAACACCACATTGGCGATTGCCGACGTGATCATCCACAAGGTTAATGCGATAAAAGTTAACATCGGTTACTTTAAGTGCTTAAAGACATTTTAAACCGTTTAAAATGACCGAACAAGTGAACAAGAGTGCCTTTCTGGCCAGTGGATTCAGAACCACAGTTTTCCAAAGTGGAACACAGCTTCAAAATTAGTGGTATTATACAAGACATACAATATATGCTTACATAATATCCAATCTTGAAGTTAGATTCCCAGAAGAGGTGCGGGACATCGAAATTAAACAGCCCGTTACCAGCAAATACACAAAAATCAAAGCCGAATTAAGTAAACGGCTAAGCTCATAATAAAAACAACGAATTAGAAAGCTGTTGGAACACGGAAGTTAGGCGACAGAAAACCTTCACAATTCTTAAGGGTTGTACAACAACTGAGTGGAGCAATCGTGCCAGATATACTATTAAAATCAATCGGGTTAGGCCGCTTGCCACTATAAATGCAAGCAACTCAATCACAATCATCCCTGAAGACACAACACGTTCAACAGATGCCGTCTGCAATGCGCAATCTACACATCACGTTTAATGTAATTGCACATACAAGCTCTACACTCCGGGAAAATCTTACAAAAGAAGTAGTAGCACTTAAAGTCCAGCTCCAAGAAACATAAAGCGCCACAACTAAACTATTGTTACGAATACGGCACGTAACCAAAGACCGCGACTACAGCAACCAAAAAATTTATTTTTCTTAGTCTTCTTTGGGAATTAAACTTTTCGATTCATGACCTAGGATCGTTGTAAAAATAATAAAATTTCAAGTTTTGAATTATCTAGGATCGTGATCGAAACGTAAATAAAGATGATTTTAACAACTATGACTGGTTTAATTCCCAAAAAAGACTAAGAAAAATACAAAACAAACAATTACAAAACTACAGAATGTATTTAATAGATTTATGGCGATTCCACTACAAATTCGGAGTCACAGCACGCAAGTGTACACAGCCTTGTAATTTCACGCCCCAGAGAAACGCCAAACGCAGGAATTGGAGGCGGATAAGTCTTTGCATTTTATTTCATGTCGCTTGTATATAAAACATCGCACTACATCTGTAATATTTTTAATCTACACTGGTGCATACTTGTCTATATACCCAAGAAGCAAAGTCCGTGGAGTATTCAAACCGACTATCAATTGTTCGCAGCAAATGAGACGATCACAAACACATATGGCACTATCAAATTAACATTAGATTTGAGACCAAGGCTCTTGGCAATTCGTTATCGGCGACATCACGAAACCCGTCATGTGCATGGATTCTCTTTTACATCATGAATTACTGACGGACGCAAAAAACAAGTATCACGATATCTCAGAGACGTTCCTACGCTAATAAAATATAGTACCGAAAATTACATCCTAACGATCAAAGCTCCTCTAGTATACATTCGTCCACAAAGACTGGCGCCTGACAAACTCAAAATCGCCAAAGACAAATTCACTACAATGGTCCAGTTAGAAGTGGCAGAGCCATCTAAATCACCATGGGCTTCACCCATACATTTAATGGCCAAATACAACAAGAAGTGGTGACCCTGTGGAAATTACAGGACTTTAAAAGCTCGCACAATTCCTGATAGGTATCCTATCCTATTTGTGAAAAATTTTGCACAAAAACTGCAAGGTAGAACATTTTTTCTACAATCGGTCTTGCTAGAGCCCATCACCAAATCCCCGTAGAAAAAGACACAAAAAGACTACAATAAACGTATTTTGGTTTTTTTGAATTTCTATAGATGACCTTTGAATTACGAAACGCCGCACAAACTTTTCAACGATTTATGGACAAAATTTTGAGCGGACTAGAATTCTATTACGGTTACATCCACGACATTCTGGTAGCCTCTCAGTTTGAAGAAGACCACGACAAAATTTCACGAAATCTGAAACATACAACTCCGACGATTCTTAGGCATGTTGAATTATTACCGATTTTGTACTACGAGCAGCTGACTCACAATCTAGCTCAACGTCCTACTAAAAGGCAAAATAAAAGGCAGCGCGCCTATCAATTGGACAAGGGAAGCAAGCATAGCTTTCCAGAAGTCCAAAGAACAGCTAGCACAAGTTGTGCTATTCACCCCGACATAAAACTATCTCTTCGTTAACTTTAAATGTCGTAAATTAAAACTCGAAAAGTTATATAACATTCATTCTATGGTAGAAAATTATTAAACTGTTTTTATTTTTAAATTCTCACCTTGTTAAAAAAAGTTGACAAGAACTGTAATATGCCTAAATGCCAACGTACCATACATAGAAATTATTTGATAAAATACTACTATAACAATTTCATGGCAGGCAATAAATAATTTACGTCGATGTTCCAGTACAGAAAGCCATGTTCAAACATATAAAATTTTAATTTCTATAATTTTATGTACCTTGGGTTTTGTTAGTGGAGAAAAAGCACTTGCCACCGCGCCAGTGTCATTCGTATACGCCACTGAACTTATGGGCGTAGCAGTTCTTGGAAATAAAAGTGCTTAGAAATTTTCGATACCAATACGGTCAATAACGGAAAGTGTAATTTTATTGACTTTAATAGTTTGTTTAAGGTCGTTCCCATAACTAGCGACAAGACGACATGATGACGGGGGCATGAGAGCGGTATTTTGTGGTAATTCTCTTCTCGCTACTTCCATTTGTACGTTCTTAGCAGATTCTTGCACCGGTTTTAACCATGTATGTACACAGCTAGCACATACTAGGTTAACGCACTCTAATTTTATTTACATTTATAGTGTTTGTAGAGATTATGTGCTGAAAGAAACCGCCTTCTTGTGAACACTCAATCTTGCTGTAACACTTCCAAACAATCTTCTTCGAGTAGCTAGAAGTAACGAGTAGGATTCAAATTCTTGACGTTCACGAGCTAACGTGTTCAGGGCTGAAATTGATCGACTACTACAAAATTGTTTGATCACTATATCTTTGCTACTGTCTTGGAAAAACTTCGTTGGATTGTCATCAAAATTGTGTAATTTACGTATAAAAAAACCGCAGATTAAGCGCTTACAATGCTATACGTAAAATAGAGATGAGTGCATATATTTATTTCACGCTTTAAAATAAAGTTTTGGATTAGATAATGCTGTAAATAGTGCCCTACTTCGTATATGGGTTAAAACAGTACAATATTTACACAATGTTGCATATAGAACACATGCCAAAGACATGCGCATTAACTCCATAAACAAACAGAAATGTGGCAAATATATCGGCGTGAGAACCGTTTCACAAGTAACCGGCTTGTATATATACTTAATAACGGCATGTTAATCGAACAAAACTGTTTGAGAAATGGATATTTAAAGAAAAAATATCTATCCCTTATAAGTTTAAATATTCAGGTTAGTATTTCAGTACTAGTTTACATGTTTGTTACGGTAATCCCGGATTGAGAAATATAAAATTAAAAATTATTTATGATGTTCCAAGCAAATGTTATCCCTGAAAGGGTGTGGTCAGTGGCACTGATGCTAGTAGAGAACAAATTCACTCCGTAAGAATTATTGTGTAACATTGCTACGTTCAATTCTACCATTATAAATATGTTCATTTAATTTAGGATTCATTTTAAATATCGCCACGCTTCCGTTCCGATATCTTGTGTAACTACCTTATGAGAAACGTTTCATAATTAAAATCGATCAGTTCCTGTAAAGCACAACCTGAAACAAGTGAAGCGAGTACTTTTCCAACACTCTGTAGAATGTTATCAGCGCATTTAGTTTAAGTTAAAAGTAGCTCAATTTATCCTTATTGTTTGAGATAACTGCAAATATACTGTTATCTACAATCCTTATTTTCTGAAAAGAATATATTTGCTTTATTTATAAGTAATAATGCAAATTTGAATAGCGTAAGTTTTCTACAATTGTATTCGTATTTGCCGGTTTTCGTTGTCTATTCGTCCACAACAACGGCTTTAGAAGTGTTTTTTTGACATGTGTTACTCAAATATTGGAATCGGTTATCATCTCATTTTCTAATTTGACTTTCATTTTAATCCTGCCTTTCGTCCTAGATATGCATTTCCTTCAATAGATTTTTATTGAGGACATGGAATTCTATTCGAGTTCTGAGAGTTCAACTGTTACGTTAAGTGACTATAATGTCAATACGGGAAGTTAGCAACTGAAAAAACATGTAATTTTTGTGGTAAAAGTTGTTATTTGCTTTTTTTTCATAGTTATCCGAACCCGGTGGATTGGAAAGCTTTTATAGCCAAAGTGTGGGACCCCCCTGTCGGCATACCCACTAAAACCACTCCCCCGGGCGGGTGCGTCTGCCAAACGCCTCCCCCGCACTGCAGCCTAAAAGGCTTATTGTGCTGTGTTGTTTGCTTTAATAGCAACAGTGGTGTTTTTCTCAACAGTGTATTTGCCTTATGTGACGCACAAGGTTGGTAATCTTTCGATAAACAAGTGTGCGGTTGGTGTGTAAAAAACCACAAGAACTACTTCAAGTGAAAGATGATACGATGAATGGCGATTGCTACCAAGCAGTTTTCAATAGTACCCTGTACATGACTTGGAGTGAAGGAGAACTATGGTAAGAAAATGATTAATTTGTTTACGTTTATATACTTGACATTTATTTTATAACAACAAATGAAGGTGGTGTGCCTTTACGTTTAATAAATCAACAAGTACCAAGACCAACTCCTAGTAAAATTAAAACAAGGGATATTTAAACACGCAGCTAACCATTGCATAAAGTTCAATACATATCTATTAGGAATGACGACAGGCGCCCGGATAACCCAGGTACGTACCCGTTAACTCAATAGCCGGGTCGGAATTTTGATACCAGAAACCCGATTATTATATGTGATTAGATATGAAAAAAGTACTTGCATTTTTGTGTGCACCACCTCATTTTGCACGTGCCGTAAGAGAGTATCTTAGTGAACAACTTCCTAGTAAATGGATTGGTAGAGGCCAAGAAGCATCCATTCAATGACCTACGCGGTCTCCTGATTTAAATCCTTGCGGCTTCTTCATCTGGGGAGAGTTAAAAATACCCGAACAATTTTGGAACAGAATTCAAAATGCTGTAAACGCATTACGACAAAACGATGATGTTTTTTTAAAGATGGATGCATGTCAATTTCATACGCCGAATCGACCTCTGCATTAATGAAGGTGGAGGTCACATTGAATACTTGTAAAAAAAAGTGTTGTTTTTGTGTCCTCGGTCAACTGAATTTGTGTTTGAACTCTTCTCACCGACAAACGGTACATTTTGGTATATAGGTAAATTAGGTCCCATCGACTTATTTTGACGTCTACAATATGTGGCAGCTTTATTTTCCAGCAATTTTGGGACACCCTGTATATGTATGTAAATATATATATATATATATATATATATATATATATATATATTTTAGATAGTTAATTACACAAGGTAAGTTGATAAATACTATCGTATCAGAGTGAATAAGATTAAATAATAACTTAGATTTTTATGCAAAATCCAAATGATCATTTCAAATCGAGCTAGCAATTGAAAGATGGAAAATATAAGGTCTTGGACAGGACTTGAACCTGTATCCTGGTTGTGCCGGAACCATGTGTTTACCAATTACGCTATGATACCGCCGCACGCCGATGTGATTAATGGTCAGTTTCTTCCTAAACGCCACCGCTCTGTCTCTATATAACTTCAACTTTAAATTTTAAATATACCTCTTTTTATACGCCTAGACTAGCTCAGTCTAATCCACACAGAGTGCACGGTCTTAATTAGCATAAGCTAATGTTTTGTTAATGGCTATATAACTACCAGCCCGATTTGTATTCGTCAATAGACTCTATTATTTTCATAGAGTTTGTTTACAGATACATCTTATTTTATATATTGTTCTACACAATTTCTTATTGCGGACTGCAAATAACCTGTCTTTTATTATTTGATTTGCCTTGGGGCATGAACCCGGGTGTCGCCGCGAGAAGGTTTGTTACGTTTGCAAATAAATTTTGCTGTAACATTCCGCAAATCTCAAATGGCCACACGTACTTGTATAGCCATCTATAGGATTTACTATGTAGTTTCGGTTCAATTCTGTACTTCCACACTTTAGTAGTGTTGGTGTTTTATCACCTGATGGCGGTTTTATTTACTTTTGCCATAGTACAGAGATTGTTTCGAAATTATACCAGTATAATAGCTTCGATTACTTCATAGGGTTCTTGGAGACTATTTCACTCTGAGGAGGCTTAATAAAGCCAAAACCGTCGGTCAGTGGATGTTTCCTCCCCTATGAAGTAATAAGCTAATGTTTTGTTAATGGCTATATAACTACCAGCCCGATTTGTATTCGTCAATAGACTCTATTATTTTCATAGAGTTTGTTTACAGATACATCTTATTTTATATATTGTTCTACACAATTTCTTATTGCGGACTGCAAATAACCTGTCTTTTATTATTTGATTTGCCTTGGGGCATGAACCCGGATGTCGCCGCGAGAAGGTTTGTTACGTTTGCAAATAAATTTTGCTGTAACATTCCGCAAATCTCAAATGGCCACACGTATTTGTATAGCCGTCTATAGGATTTACTATGTAGTTTCGGTTCAATTCTGTACTTCCACACTTTAGTAGTGTTGGTGTTTTATCACCTGATGGCGGTTTTATTTACTTTTGCCATAGTACAGAGATTGTTTCGAAATTATACCAGTATAATAGCTTCGATTACTTCATAGGGTTCTTGGAGACTATTTCACTCTGAGGAGGCTTAATAAAGCCGAAACCGTCGGTCAGTGGATGTTTCCTCCCCTATGAAGTAATAAGCTAATGTTTTGTTAATGGCTATATAACTACCAGCCCGATTTGTATTCGTCAATAGACTCTATTATTTTCATAGAGTTTGTTTACAGATACATCTTATTTTATATATATATATATATATATATATATATATATATATATATATATATATATATATTGATATGATAACGCCGTACTCGGTGTAATGACGTTTTCTATAACTCCGCCGCTCTGTGTTCTCAAATCAAATTTATTCTTACTAATTTTATTATTATGCCACGGCTTGCCCTCTTTAATCTACACAGAGTGCACAACGTTACGATTATCAATTTTTCTCTTCCCCACCCGTTTATAATTACCTATTTGTTTGAATTTATAAAACGAAGTCAATTAATTTCATATAATGAAAAGAAATATTATTTACAAGTTTTGAAAAATATTAAAATACACCCTTCAATCAATCAATATCATATGTATCATTTATTCCAAAATTTATATGCTTTGAATTCAATCTAAAGTCACCAAAAACTACCTCTTTTTTTTAAAGAAACCTGGAACGTTCTAGACCCCTTTATAATACATTACGTAAGTTTAACGTATGCAATGGTTGTTGCTGACTTCGTTACACTTTTTATATAAATTGAGTAAATTCAGTATTGAAATTTAAATAGAAAATATCTTAAAATTAAATAAATCTTGACCTGCTACGGCTTGTTCGGGTCTTGGATCAACACCCTTTTGTTGTCCTCCTTCGTTGAACCAGTGTTTGAGTATAGTCACCCCTAGTTTTTCCAAAAATTACTTCGTGCTTCTTTATTTCATATGCCTTGAATCTCGCAACTCAAAATTGTACCACAATTGTACCAAAACATACTTGAATTATTCAGAAATATACCACCAATTTGAATTATTATCCTCAACACATTCGAATATTCAAATTATTCTTAACACATTTAAATTATTACATCTATCCATTCGAAGCCCTATTATTATATTATTAGTTTAAATAAATTACCCCAAATTCTACTCACGTTAAACGGCAAAAGAAGTCTTCATAATTGTAGCACTATTATCACTTCATATTTTATTAAATATTTAAAATTACGCGTGACTTTCTGGTTTCACAGTGACGCAGCTTCGCCCTGCCTGAGTTTAAAACTGACCCGTCTTATCATTGCTCGGTGTTAATATAGGTTGTTCCCACTTACATGTGGGAAGGGTTTTCAACAAGTCTTGTAGATATCTCAACCAACCAGGTCTTTGTATTCCTGCATTTTGAAGTTGTTTCTGATGTAATTTACTTGGTTTTCCGTGTAATATCTATTTGCTATTGATACATCGTTATCTTGACCATACGTTGTTTTGTGTAGATATCGCCTTTTCAATATTGTAGAAAATAAATGATGTAACTTTAATTCTACTTTCGTTTATTTTATGCGTGTTTGAACTGCGTTTTCTTATCAAAAATGTTTATTGTTTCTGCGTAGTTGCATAAAGCTTTGTTAGGTTTTATCTCTTATCTTCGTATTTGTTTTATAACTAATTAGAATACTTCTCAACGCGTGTTTAATTACATGTGCTATCATTTCCTCTGAATACGCGTTCTATTGTTGAAAGATTACTCACTTGCATTACTTAAAATTAATAAAGGTCTATATAGAGAGTGTTGAACGCTTGCTATTTACATAATATACGAATTACTTAATTTTCTGCTAAATAAATGCAGTTTTCTGCTTCCTATCGCAATTTATGGTTACTACACGACCCTTGCTATTCAATACACCCCTAAACAACCCCTTATCACAGCAATATATATATAAGTAGTTATTAACTTCTTAATCAATATAAGTAAATCAAATAGTTACCTCTAGGTATTCCAGGTACATCGGAAGGAGCAAGAAACACTGCATCTTCAGACGAGGAGTATCCCGCAGAACCAAAAGAACTTCCAGAATGTCGGAACTCATGTGGAACAGCTGGTGGTGCCACTTTCTTGGCGGTTGCCGCCGGCTTTGGAGGCCGGGACATCCCACCTACTGCAACAAAAACATTATTAATTATTTGAATTTAAATAAACATTGTTTGATGAGATTTTAATTTATGTACATCAATTTCTCAATCGCCACTCATTAAATAGTCGCTTATTTATGGCTCACATTCTGTTTTACACCGTACGTAAAACGAATTTTGTTAAATAAAATTTTGACAAAAAAATGTTTGTGTACGTTCCCTTACTTAACTGTTGTACTTCGTACACAGAAACGTTGCCTAGAACAAACTTGGGCACTATGAAAAGAAAACCCTTGTACTTCAGCTGAAGGTGGAACTTCCACATCCGATAAAAATATTAGGAAATACAAACTGTGAGAAAATCATTATCCAAAAACAGAACAATCTTTTAATACAAATATTAAAGAGCTTAACCTGCATAATTTTTCGGCATTCATCCAATGCATGTAATGGGTGACCTATTTCTAGTTTGGCTCAAGTTCAACTATATTAAAAGAAGTAGCGACTCATGTCGCACTAGAAAAAGCTATTTGATTTCGGCGTTATTAAACCTTCCAATAAAAAGCAAAAAAGTTATATTTTTTACTACACACTGCACCAGGAAGACGGTTTCGTAAATTACTTGTACTGATAAAAAAAACAAAAAAGATGAAAGTACTACGCTTTCGTGCACCGCAGTACATTAGAGTATACCTTCAACCGAGGGATAATCAATATAAATGAAGCAATTATACTAAATTGTTTACATAATTTATTTCAAAGAGGAAAGACTGCAAATTTAAACAACAATTTTTTCAATCCATTTCTAAGAAATAATAATAGAATGGCGCCCTATTTCTGAGTTTAGTGGTTTTATTTTTCTCTTACGTTTAGTACTCGTTTTTTTGAATTTAATCCGTTTGTTACTTCCGTATTGAATAAAATCGTTTTGTTGCAATTCGGTTCTGATATTTTATAGTTTATTCGGTTGAGGTTGATTCTAGTCAAGAAATAGCCGTCGTACCTACAATAACAGCTGTAGCCGAAGTGTCGATAACTTGTAATACGGGTAGAGAAGGTTCTGTTGAAGTTAAGGAACCCGTAGCTATAGTGTCTGTTGCTGCTTGCTGATTGCTGCAAGGAATCAGTTCCTATTGTAGCTGAAGTTTTGTCTGTTCCTAGTCCGTTGTCTAACATTGATGAAATTTTACTTGATTCTACTCCTTTATCGTACGTTGATGAAACTATACCTATTCTTATTCATTTTTCTCATGCTGACAAAATGCTACTTGCTTCTGTTCTTTTAACTAAGGTTGGTGAAATCCTAGCTGATTCCTGTTGTCTAATGTTGACGAAGGTCTGCCTGATTCTGCTTCCTTATCTATTGAGGATGAAGTTCTTCCTGATGCTGTTTGTTCTTGTAAAGTTGATAAAATTCTGTTTGGTGCTGCTCCTTTCCATCATGTTGATAAACTTCATTCGACTCCTCTATCTAACATTGGAGAAGTTCTACTTGATACTGTTTGTTCTTGTAACGTTCATGGACTTCTACCTGATTCTGTTCCTTTATGTAATATGGTTGAAGTGTTATCGGATTTTGCTCCTTTTCCTAAGGTGGATACCCCTACAGTCAATCCTGTTCTCTTTCCTAGCTGTGATACTGCTAGTCCTTTATCTAACATCGATAAAATTTTATCTGTCTACTAGTTATACATTGCGATAGCGTGTAATTACCTTCTCTATTGTTTCAATCTAAAACTCTTGGAAATAACGTATTGAACTATCCGATAAAACCAAGTTTTCAAGTTTGCTAATCACGTTTTGATAACACCAATATTACTTGGAGCTCTGGTTGTTTAGTTAAACAAATTAATATTCACTTTCTTTTCCTTATACACGACGAAAACATTCGTTATATCTTTGTTGTTTCCATTTATTTCACGGGAATTTCACGTACGCAATACAGCATGGTAATTTCTTCCGGTGGCCTTAAGCCACGATCGATTGCCACCCCTTGTTGTGATGGGAGGACCACCCCAAGGCGGGATCACGCGCCCCTCTGTTTCGCCACGTCATTAGAGACGGTAAGAGCCAGCCCGAAGGTGTCAACTCGAGGGTGAGTGTTTATATACTATTTATACCATTTGGTAACTACACTTGGTGGCCTTAACTTGATTATCATGATGTGAGATAGTATGAAGCATGAATATTACACCTATTGTGATCATTTTCTCCGCTTAATTGTATGTACGTAATCGTAGGCGTACGATGATGATTTATAACTGTTGGTTTACCTTGTTTTTTTTCTGAACATTTTCGTGCGATGATTTTTTTACGATTTCCGACGTGGATTATCTCCACAACAGTGCATGAATCAACTTATTTCGACTTTTGGGGAAGAAAACCCAACTAAAACCACTGTACATCGTTGGTACAGTGAAATCAACCGTGGTCGTAGTTCGCTAACGGATGAATTTAAAGAAGATCGTTCAAAATCGATGCTGTGCGCGAACTTATAATGCAAGATCGTCTTATGACTTATCGTGAGTTTCAGGTATCCTTGGGCATTAGAATGACAAGTATACATTCGATATTACATGAACATTTAGCTGTGAAAAAACTATGTGCACGTTAGATCCCACAATTTGACAATCGCTCAAAAAAAGACTCGTGTTGATTGGTGCAAAGAAATGCTCAAAAATACGATTGCGGTGCATCAAACGCAGTGTATAACATCTACAAAGATGACGAATCTTGGATTTATTCATATGAACCCGAAAGTAAACAGCACTCTACTGTTTGAGTCTTCTAAGGCGAACGAATTCAACAAAACTTTTCCACGCTCGAAGCACTTTGAAGACATTGGTTGCCTGTTT
Source organism: Platerodrilus igneus (assembly GCA_036346225.1). Taxonomy (NCBI): domain Eukaryota; kingdom Metazoa; phylum Arthropoda; class Insecta; order Coleoptera; family Lycidae; genus Platerodrilus; species Platerodrilus igneus. The sequence goes on along the minus strand of JARFIW010000892.1, from coordinate 1,414,647 downwards.
TTCGGAATAAATGGACATGTCATGACCCTTGCTTTAGAGGATCGTAGAACAGTTAATTCTGTTTGCTATACAACCATTTGTTTGCCACAAGTTTTCAGAGGAATAAGAAAAATAAACCGGCGACGCCGAATCATTCTCCATCATGACAATGCGAACTCTCACACATCGGCTCAAACAAGTGACTATTTGAGCACTCAAAACATCGAATTGATGGATCATCTGCCGTATAGTCCTGACTTGGCACCTAATGATTTTTTTTGTTCCCACACATGAAGAACAAACTCCGTGGACAACGATTTTCGACACCAGAAGAGGCGGTTAATGCGTTCAAAACCCATGTTTTAGAGATATCTGAATCAGAATGGAAAAAATGCTGTGATAATTGGTTCCAACGTATGCAAAAGAGTATCAATCATTGTGGAGAATATTCTGAAAAAGAATAAAGAAGTTTTCACACCTTTTACGTTATGTTTTTGTGACTTATTCCGATGCATATGAGCACCCCTCGTATAAGAGATTTGATTTATTTGGTATGTTTTTGTGTGTTTTATTCTGAAATTTTTAGAAGTCTTGGTTCTTTGAGTAAGGTGTTAGAGCAACATTTTTGGTGGTATTATGTGATCTATGGTATTTTTAGACTTAATCATTTTTTGACCAATAATAGCATCTTATAAAAGTCCCACATAAACTATCTAAATATTTATCAAAAAGTATATCTACAATTTAATTGTGTTAATTTTAAATTATTTTAAAGGCACAGAGTGGTGGCGATCAGCAGGCAATTGATTGTTGTTCATCTGCCGAAGGGCGATATCGTAGCAATATGATATATATATATATATATATATATATATATATATTATAGTGGTTGTAAAAGATTAAAAGTAAATATAAACGAAGCAATTTCAAAACACCCTGTATAAAGGAACAACCAGAATTTACTGGCGAAATTTATTCCAGTTAGTTAATTTTTAAGTAACAGGTATTAACAAAATTTTACTTAAAATAAATAAAATTTAGTTAGGTTCGTAAAGAAAGTAAATGGTAGAAGCCAATGCCAATAATTTTGTAAATTTAATTGAGTTTAATTAAACGGTTATTTACGTATAATATGCATAAAGGCGTGTAAAAATTCAATAATACCAAGGTGAAACGCGTTGCTAAACAACAAATATATCGGTGGAGTTGAAATACGTGGAAAATTCAACCCGTAGAAGTGTTATTTAAAACGCTCGTTAAGATTAAACACCTGCAGAATTTTAAATGTCAAGTTCCAATTATTTTTGTAGATAAAGCTACAAGTTTCAAAGAATATCGGTAAACCGTCGAATGTGTTCGCAGTAAATACTAACGAGGGGTGATTTAAAGCACGTAACAGTCCACGTGGCGGAATATCGATTTTCTACCGCTCACACCAGGTTAGAAAGAGACGTAGAAAACGCATAAGCAAGGGACAGCGTGAGATAGGCGGGACTTGTAGGACGTCAGGGAATATACGATTGGGTCGATATTGTTAGTTGGACGCGACACAATAACGAGCATAGTGTATAGTAATTTTCAGAAAAATATCGTAACGACGTGCTGAAATTCGCGGACTTAAAAATCGGTTGAGCGAAATTTTAAGAACATGTTGTTGTAGATGGGGATTTCGGATGAAAGGCGGCCAGGAGGTGGCGGACTAAGTTGTATAAATGTTATTCGAAAACATGGTGAAAGCCCTTAATATTTCGATCGCTTCAAACGACGTATGCAAGTTATCACGAGTTTCTCGTGTCGTGATGTTAAGCAACGTGGATTAAACTAAATAATTGTGAAAAACGTATAAGTAATTTGGATTTGGAAATTGGAGACGACGTGAAGGCGGCGCTAGCAGCTCAACTTACATGGGGTTCTTCTACTAGTAGCTAGAAGCGGCTTGCAAAGCAGAAAAAAAACAAATACATGACATCGACTACGAAGCGGAGATCTTCTAGAAATTCCAGGTAACGCTTTGAAATTGCGTTGTTATAAACTATGATACGATGAATATTGAGTGACGTATGAGAGTGATTTTGAAGGTATTGTGCATTATTTTGCGTATTGAACTTAATACGTATAACTAACTTTAGTATGGTATTTAAATAGAAGTCTGAAGGTGTATATAAAGCTTATTAACGTTCCATCAGGAAGTTACAATTTGTGAAGAGTACATGGGTGTTTTTTTAATTTGTTGTAAAAGTATGCAAAGTATAAGGGCATACATTATTCATAATTAACAGGGTTATCATGAGCTCACCATACTCCAGAGTTTATTTAGGTTTAAAATAAATTATATAAAATGAATGAGAAATAAAATATTATTCAGGGCCCATTTACTCCGGGTACATTCTATGTGTTTGATAAGTTAAATTAAAAATCCAGGACATTACAAAATAGGATTTATTAAGGTGTAACTTGATCACTGAAGGGTGGATAATCATGAATTTTATATGTAAATAGTGAAAAATAAAAGATTGTATGTTTGTTGTATTTTGTGGTTTTATTGTGAGTGTGCGTGAACGATCGAATATGAGTGAAACTAGATATCCAAGAGGAGGTCCAACTGAGCTAGCCGGAAGCAGTTGAAGAAGGCAATTCAACCGAGGAAGAGAGGAAAACGGGTAAGAAATTATATTTTTGAATTATTTAATTTTTGAAAATTTTTCTATTTTCGAGTTTTGAAAATTTAATAAAAATTTCGAATATATTTTGTTGGTGAGGCTTTTACCCGAGATCCACGGGAATCTTATGACGGTCCAACGTTGGGGCTCGAATGTTTTTTTGAGAGAGTACTAATTCTTACCCGAGATCCACGGCAATATATATGATTCTAAAACTTTTGACTTTTTGTTGGGGTTTTTGCAAAAAAAGAGATATCGGCTAATTTGAGAGCTGCAAATACAGTAAAACATGTTATTGACTGTTCTCTCTTGCAAACTGCCAGTATACAGTTAAAGTTTTAATGTATGTCAATCTGTAAGCCATTTGCTATATTTTACCCTTCGAAACACAATGGATATGATATATAAGTTTAACAACTACAAATTTATGTTGGCTCTTTGTGTGTCCCAGCTTGTGATGGAATGACCCAATTATTATATACTACTATATTACTTCTCAATTTAAAAATATTCATGTGGGATAGGAATGTTAACATTGGTAACATATAACTTTTTCTCGTAGCATTATGGACGCCGCAACTATATAGTTAAAGCTTCTTGTATACCTACTATATTGGCCAATACGTAACAAATCAAATCCGGATCTGTTCTAGTAGCTGTTACGAGATTACAATCCTTCGACGAGGGCTGACAGGTTTGCTAAACAGATTTATAGATACGAGCTCGAGCAACTAAACAAAACTGGGACCAATTCAGTTATGCTAGAAGCTGAAAAGGAGGATTTGATGCTTTTTCGTTTCAGCGGTAGGTATAGAGAGAATTCCAACACAACACTTTATCTAATTATTTTTAGCTTACATGTTCTTAATTGAATTTCAGTTTGAACAAAAAATATTGTTATGGGTTTTTGACTATTGGCGCAGTATTATGTTTTACTGTAAAAACTAAATAATGTTTAAAGAAGAATGGCGCCATTCAAATTCTTGCAGGAATGTCGAGAATTTCAACTAATCAGTTTCTGTTTCTTTAAAAACCTTGAAGCAAGACTCATTCCACATACACACTTCACTGTTAAAATATTTATGGATGCAAATTAAAGAATAAAAGAATGCAATGCTTTATAAAGTACATAAGTGTGGGCACGAGTGATAAATTAAATGTTTAACAGTTGGGTAATGATACGAGTATATGAAAGTCTCCACAAACATTAATCAGCTCTTCAAGTGTCCCCTTAGGAAATTTAAAAACAATATTCTGAGTAGAATAACGCAACACGTTTAGGCGCCACAAGTGTCAAACGAGAAATTTATTTTCTAATACCGTTCGTACGCCATTCCATCGATATAGTCAACAATGATCAATGGCCTTCTGGTTATGACACTAAATAGAATGTAAAAGCTACAAGTTTACTTTGAGGGTCATCAGACAAGTTGTGTGCCACGCAATATTTTCGCCCACTTGCAGTAGACAGAGCAGTGGCCCACTGGCGCCTTGTTCTTTAATAATCGGATGTTCTTTTTTAATGATTATTGTCAATTGATTGACTATAATCATCGGGAAAAGCAATCTCAAGTTTCGGTTGCTAATTTAAATTTTACTTCGTGGCTATTTCATAAGAGATATAAAAGGATCAAAATTGTCATTGGATTTACGCTAATGTATCTCGGTGGTGTCAAAACAATTCCAGATCACCAACAGTGTCCTTTTTAAAGAGAACAAAAATCAGGACAAAATTAAAGCAATTTGCTTATAATTTACTATAACGTTGGTTAATTTAATAATTATTGTTTTGAAATTATAAAAACTGTTCAAAATATTTCTTTTTGAGTTTTGCTTGACGTATCTGATTCTGAATTTTACACAAGAGACCTTACAAGATACTGGATTTTAAAAAGTTTAAAAACTTCACAAGAAATTTGTTTTCAATCACAGTATTGATAATAAAGCTCGTGAAGGCAACTCTGCGGTCGCGCCAAAATTTGTATCAAATTATCCTCTGAGTAGAAACTGTGGGACACTAAATCTGCAAGTATATGGTCGCCTGACTTAAAAATGTAAAAGTAGATAAGCTATAGGCGTTCAAAAAACCACTTTTGTGAGCACCACTTTTGACCCCTGCATTCAAAAATCACATGACAATATCGATATGCCGGTGCCAGATTACTTGTCAGTGTGGGGTGTCATGTGGTCAAGGGAGGCGAATGACCTGTAACACTCACAAAAATGGTCTTTTTGGACTAGATTTTCCTATGGGAAAATAAATGGTAAAATACGCTTTTGCGCTCCTACGATTATTGTTTATTTACTGTGTAAGTAAAGTTATCACATTGTACGATTCTGGAAATGATCTTACTTCTTCAGCAAGACGAGCGTAGTCAGTACGTAAAACTTATCTTTCTTGCTTTTAATTTTCTTTCAATGGCTGCATGCAAACTGTCACACCCCATTTTTATAAAGAACTCTTGTCAAAGTAAATATTCAGCTTCTTGGCTATGCAAGGAGTGTATTTGCAATAACTGAGGTTTTATTTTGATAGATCAAAAATTGATTGATCAGAAATCTTAAGATTTCTTGCCGTTATCTCTTGTTATAAAACTTTACTGAGCATTTTCCAAGTATGGTGCATATTAATTCCCACAATTTATAAATTTGAGTATGTATAATGTTCCAATTAGATGTTTCTAGGAAAGCGTTTATATTTTATTTTGAATCTGTCGACCTGATAAATTTCGAAAATTATTTCCTTAATAACTCATGTGTTTTAATAGTGCTACGATGAGTAATTGGCAGTACAGCAAGCAAAATATATAAATAAAAAAGAAACATCGACACCAATTAATTTTTTTTTTCGCTTTTGACATGTTATTCCAATTTTTGGGTACGTTGGGTCTCATTTTATGGGCATCAAAACGGCACAATTATTGTAGAGGAACTTAGTATTTGAATTTACTTGATGTTAGGCCTATAGTTTAGTGACTTATAACATCACCAGAGAAGATAGACAATCGAGAAAAAGGAAGAAACCAAAGAAACAAAGATGATCTACAAATCGGAGTGTGGAACGTTCAAAATCTTTTGAGGCTAGGACATTGTAATGTCAGATTGCCGAGAGAAGGGAATTTTTGATCAGGATGATTTAAGGTTACTTAGCAACTTAATCAGTAATGATACAGATGTGCATCCGTAAGGGGGCTTAATATACGAATGAGAAACCATTAAAAACAATATAAGAAGTTCAACAGGTATTAAGCTAAGAACCACAGTGATAGATAGTTCAGGTATACATGTCTACATAAAATAATGAGGATGAGAAAACTGAAAAAATGTATAATCAGATTCATTAGGTTATTTAGGGTGTTGAGATAAATTGTTAGCCATATGAGATTTTTAACCCAACTGTAGGTCAAGGTTGGGAAAAGTTGTGTGTGAATATATTTAAATGTGATAAATGAGAAAGGTTATAACTGCACGAACTTACTTGCCAGAAAGGAATTAATTGAAACTAATACAATGTTTTAAAAATCATAAACGCCAACTTTAAACGTAGTAAATGCTTGGTCATATTGGTAAGTCAGATACACCAAATATTAGTGAAAGATAAATTCAAAAATCTGTTAAAAAATTGTAAAAATTAGTAACCGCAATTTAGTAATAGCAAAATGTGATTCAAAGCTAAAGAAATTCATAAAGAAAGACATAAAGCTAATCAAATTAGATACAAATGAACTAAATGACAATAAAATCAGGAAGGGGTACAAAGATAAAGCATATAGTACAATGCCGTAAGTTGGCAAAAACAGAAAAAACGGGTACCTCTTTAAGGAAGTAGCATTAGCAAAAAACGTGCACATTATATTAGAAACTAATGCAGCTAGGAAAAAAAGGATAACAGGAAATCTTACATTCAATAGAAAAAAAGAAAATATAAAACTGTTACACCGGAGGATGTTGGCAAAAATATGTGGAATAAGAACAATATATTGTGTAGGCAAGCGAAACAGCAATAGGTCCTTAGTAATTGTGAGAAAATAGAATTAGCACTAAATAACGGCAGCCTTCAGACAGCTACTCGATAAATTAGGAGTTTCTACATGACGACTACTGATAGAAATAGGGCATTAAAAGATCGAGTAGGTTTCTAATAATGTTAAAGTAGAAGAAAAACGTATAGCAAATAGGTGGAAATGATATATAAAACACTTTACGTTACTGAACAGAATTTTGCCAATATGAAAAGCTTAGGTAACGTAGAAGCTGAGGAAGCTAGATAAAAGATACTAAGAACGGAATTTCAAAAAACACTAAAGCAGCTACGGTTTAAACAAATCGTCGCAATGCATCAGTTGCCAGTGGGGTTAATTAGATATGGAATGCGAGAGTAAAAAACAGAGTATATAGGCTATAAACAGGACATATGAAGAAGAAGAACTAATCTCAGACTTGCAAAGAATAGATTAGCAATATTTTCAACTAAAGCAAAATCAAAGAAATGCAAAAGTTTGAAGGCTGTTAATGAGTTAAGCAAATTGCGCAAAAATTAACTAAAATAATATACAACTATATATATAGAATAAAATAGAAGAACGATTAGCAGAGGATCAGCATGAATTTATTAAACAGTGGCACTAAGGGAACAACCCCTATACACTTAGATTAGAAAGAGAAGAACAAATAAGATGGGAATACTACACTAATAGACTTTATATATGTGTATATATATATATATATATATATATATATATATATATATATATATACAGTGCGTCCCAAAAGTAACGGATAAATTCGATTAAATGATTATTGACAATTTCTGAGTAAAAAGCTCTGACACGTCGATTTTTATTTTTAAATTGCCATTTAATTATGTAATTTTTAACCCCCCACCCTTCAACCCCTAAGCGCTAGCAACCCCTACTTAAAAATTTTAAATAGCAATGTACCCCTTGTGATACCTCAATTAATAGCATTTTTCATGCAGAAATCAAATTTTACAAAAAATTTGAAATCGGTTGATAAATAACTGTTTTATTCAATAAAAACTTATTCAATTAAAGTGCCAATTATCGGGTATGCCTTGACAAACAAAATGTTTGTAAAGTGGCAAATAAGTTTAGTGAAAATACGTTAGTTAAGTGCGTGTTGCTTGTTTAATAATAAGTCAGCAAAAATGAGACTTAACGAAGCCGAAAGGATTGAAATTTTAATGATGATTGGCTTTGGAGATAGAATTCGTACGCACAAAGAAGTTCGAATTTTATTCAATGAAATTCATCCCGACCTTCCCCCTTTCTCGCAATCAACGATAAGCCGAATTGAAAATAAATTTCTGAATATTGGACACGTACGAGATAAATCTAAAGATGGACGTCCATCAGCTTTAGATGAAGATTCAGAATTGGATGTCTTGCTATCTGTGCAGGAAAATCCACATACAAGCGTTGCGGGAGTCGCTTCACAGTTAAATGCATCAAAAAGTGCAGTTCACAGTTTTCTCCGTAAGCAAAAATTTCACCCTTACAAAGTGCAATTAGTGCAAGAGTTATCAGATGATGATTTTGATAGGCGAGCGCAATTTTGTGAGACAATGATGGAACTTTGCAATGATAATCCTGGATTGGAAGGAAATATTATGTTTTCTGATGAGGCAACATTTTATTTAAATGGTACCGTTAATAAGCAGAATTGCCGTTATTGGGCTGATGAAAATCCGCATTGGATGATGGAAGCAAATACACAATTTCCACAAAAGGTTAATGTTTGGGCGGGGATAGTGGGTAATAAAGTTATTGGACCATACTTTTTTGAGAGAACACTCAATGGAGAACAATATCTAAATTTTCTCCAATTTGAATTAATTCCGAATTTAGCGGTACTACATCCAAATGCAGAAGATCCTGATTCACCTCATCTCAGTATTTGGCTACATTACATGTGATTTTCCAATGCTCCACCCGAAGGTACTACATTGGCCAGGAAGCGAGTTTTTTTTACCTGGAAAATTTTGAATTTTGCCGAACCCTTGCTGTTCCAAGCAAGGTAGGGATCTTTAACGTGCGTAACAACACTCACACACGGGACCTCCATTTTACCTCTCATCCGAACGAGGGTGTATTTTTGTAAAAAATGCTCGCCTAACATTTTTCAAGCGGACCGTGTCGGGATACGAACCCGGGACCTTGGGCGTAGTAGTCACACACATACCACTACGCCACGCAGCCGTCAGTATTTGGCTACAGCAAGATAGTGCGCCTCCCCACTATGCACGTCCAGTACGGGAATATCTCGACCAAGTATTTCCTATGAGGTGGATTGGTAGACGAGGACAAATTGAATGGCCCGCAAGGTCTCCCGACTTAACCCCTTTGGATTATTTACTCTGGGGTTATTTAAAATCTAAAGTGTATCTGAATAGGCCTCAAAACGTAAACGAGTTAAAGCAGAGAATTCGGAATGAAATACGCTTAATTTCCCATCAGATAGTAAACAAAGTTCAACAAGAGTTTGTCTCTAGATTAGGACACTGTCTAGCCGCTAACGGACAGCAGTTTGAACACTTAATTTAAATTGGGTTTGTTTTTTATTTAAGTTTTGTTTATTGAATAAAACAGTTATTTATCAACCGATTTCGAATTTTTTGTAAAATTTGATTTCTGCATGAAAAATACTATTGATTGAGGTATCACAAGGGGTACATTGCTATTTAAAATTTTTAAGTAGGGGTTGCTAGCGCTTAGGGGTTGAAGGGTGGGGGGTTAAAAATTACATAATTAAATGGCAATTTAAAAATAAAAATCGACGTGTCAGAGCTTTTTACTCAGAAATTGTCAATAATCATTTAATCGAATTTATCCGTTACTTTTGGGACGCACTGTATATATATATATATATATATATATATATATATATATAAGAGGGTGATCCGATAAGTACTTAGCCTCAGCGCCCGGTGGCGCCACTATCGCAAGAGAAATTTACTATATCATAGACGGCTACTGTCTACGAGAATGTACTCGAACTCGTAGTTTTGTTTTGACCGCGTGTGGAAGCGGGCGTGTCCGCGGATTTTAGAATAATGGAAAGAGAGCAATATCGGTCGGTGATTTGATTCTTGTTTTTGGAAGGGAAATGGCGCAGTGAAATCAAATAGCTGTGTGTAGGGTGACCTTTTGCTTCGATGGCGACCGTCAAAAATTGGTTTAACGAATTTCAACGTAGTCGCACGCCGGTTTTTGATGAGACAAGCCCAGGTGCCCCGAAAACGGCTACCACGGAGGATAACATGACAAAAATCCACGATCTCGTATTGGCAGACCTTACACGTGATTTTTCAATGCTCCACCCGAAGGTAATACATTGACCAGGGAGCGAGTTTTTTTTACCTGGAAAATTTGGAATTTTGGCGAACCCTTGCTGTTCCAAGCAAGGTAGGGATCTTTAACGTGCGTAACAACACTCACACACGGGAACTCCATTTTACCTCTCATCCGAACGAGGGTGTATTTTTGTGAAAAATGCTCGCCTAACATTTTTAAGTGGACCGTGTCGGGATATGAACCCGGGACCTTGGGTGTAGTAGTCACACACATACCACTACGCCACGGAGCCGCCCGTATTGGCAGACCGCCGATTGAAGGTGCGTGAGATAGCTGAGGCAGGACGTATCTCAAAAGAACGTTTGGGTCATATTCTGCAGGAAATTTTGGGTATTAGAAACCTGTTGGCGCGATGGATGACGCGTTTTCTCACGCCGGGCAGCAAGTGCAACCGTGAGACCACTTCAGAGTAGTGTTTGACGCTGTTTAAGCGCAATACGAAGGAATTTCTGCGTTGTTTCGTGAATGTTGACGAAACGTGGATCCACTGGTACATACCAGAGACCAAGGAACAGTCGAAATAGTACACTTCACCCGGCGATCGTACTCCGAAGAAGGCGAAGACTGTCCTATCGACCGGAAAGGTGATGGCCACCGTTTTCTGGGGTTCACAAGGTGGATCTACATCGTCTACCTGGAAAAAGGCAAAACGGTCACAGGGCTGTACTATGCCGAATCATAGGGCCGATTCGATGCCGAATTGCAAAAAAAACGGCCCCATTTGACGAAGAAAAAAGTGTTCTTTCACCATGACAACGCACCGGCTCACACCTCCGTCCTCGCCACTGCGAAATTGGTCGAATTGGGAAACGAACTACTGCCTCATCCACTGTATTCTCCAGATTTGGCCCCGTGCGACTTCTTTTTGTTTCCAAACTTAAAAAAGTCACTCGCCAGTAGAAATTTGAGTGAATGAGGAAGTCATCGCCGCCACGGAGGCCTACTCTGCAGACCTCGAGAAAACGTATTTTTCAAACGGGTTAAAGAAGTCGAAGCACCGCTGGGTCAAGTGTATCGAGCTAAAAAAAGAAATAAATCGTCACTTTTACAAAATTTTCGTTTTCCCTTGTAGGCTAAGTACTTATCGGACCACCCTCGTGTATATATATATATATATATATATATATATATATATATATATATATATAGAGCTAGCGAATTTTATAGAATATACTGTTTAGGATTTTAAAGCAAGATTAAGTTACAAAAACGAGCTGGAAATTTACAAAAAACAAACCGATGTAATGAAAATAGATAATGAGATAGTACAAAGCTGATAAGGTGGTAAGATAGAAAAGAACGATATTAACATCTTATTTAACTTGTATATGAAGCAAGTCATAAATAAAATCAAAGAAATAGAAGATATAGGTGTCGTAATTCAAGGAGATAATATTTAAATGGTGATATACGCAGATGTTATAATCATCAGCAGAAACTAAATGAAGTGAAAATAAATTTTGATGAAGATTTAGGAATGAAAATTAACAATAGTAAAACAAAGCTAAAGAGATATAGTAAACAAGGTAGCTGCAGAAGCATGATAGTAAAGTTATAGCAAGAAATATTAGAAGAAGCAAATAAGTTTTGTTACTTAGAAGTTGAATTATATATAAAAGACAACAGAAGTAAAAGGTATATAAAAAGTGAAATAAATCAAGGAAGGAAAGTCTTTGACGTGTATTGAAATCTACGATGGCGTTACTTGTTACGAAAAGACTATTGAAACTTGATGTATAGCATATAGTACTATACGGCTGTAAAACATGGGCATTATTAAAAAAAAAAGGAGTTGGAAAGTTATGAGCATTCTACATGTGGCGTTATAGGAGAGTGCTTAAGATCAGCTGGAAAGATGAAGTTAGTATCGTTAGTATCTATAAATGGCGCTGAAACATAGAAATGATGCTATTTAGAAGAAAGCATGGCAGTATGATAGGTCATGTTGTAAGGAATGAAGTAATGATTGCAGAATAATAGAGGATTAGACCAGCAGGTTGTGGCGTGTTTTTTTCGACCTTGCAGTTATTGGTCGTAAACAATTTGTTTTAGTTTTGATTTTTCTGTGTTGAGACTCTTTATCGTGTCATTGCGAGTGGCGTGATACTGTTTTACAGCTGGATTTGTTTTCAAGATGTTTTCAAGATTGGCTGTGGTTGTCTTTTGATTTGGGCTGTGCTTGCTTGAATTATAAATTCAATATATGTTTACTCTTGACAGGTTTAGTAGAGCCTGAAAGGCGGAAATGTGGCCACGTAGTTGCCCCTTAAGTGTGATGTTTTAAGTTAGCGATGATCCAAACAATGCGCAATCGCTCGAACAGATTGTGGTAATTTTTAATTTGGAAGCAAAACAAGCAATTCCTAATTATATACTATTGAAGTTAATCGAAGAGCAATTACTTATGGTTTCACCTGCGATATCGTGTACACATGGCGTTTACGTCATGCCGTGCTATTCGATGGTTTAGAGCAGGGATCTAAATTGTTCTGTGGAAGATATGGTACGAAGATAGCATGCAGCAGGAGGAATGTTTTGTTAACTGCTATCTAAGTTCAAAGAAACTTTGTTATCACAAGTTTTGTTCTACTAATAATTTAAGAACTGATTTTGGACGACAATTTTGTAAAAAATTGCTCGCCATTTCTTAAATCAGCCTGTTCTGGAATTAGTACTTATTGTTCAAAATTATTTCTACTGAATGCTCACTATAAGCTGACCACTTTTAACATTAACGAAATTTAAAGAATGCTATAATACTAGCTACCTTAGGTAGAATTACAATCCTGCCGAAATGTTTTTGTAAGTAAACTGTAAGTCTCGCGCTCAGAATGTTCATTTCTACAGTAGTTTTAAATTAGTTAGAAAAATATCGTAAACTACTAAATTAATTTTTGAATTTTGTTTGAAATTTCACATTAAATTCTTGACTTGGTCTTTTTTTATTGTTCTACATATCTATTACCGAATTTATTTTATGCACATGTATTAAATTAGTAAAGCGATAATTCCGTATTTTTCGTTCATCTTTTGAATCGTCTATTAAACATGATCGCTTTTTGATATTTTTGTATAAAAGAAATGCAGACCTACGTGTTTGCCCAGTTTATTTATATTTTTGTATTATTTATATTGTCTTAGCATTTCAGAGTTCGTACCGTAACTGGTAACCACATATTTTTGGCGCAGAATTTATTTGCAGTTTATCGCCACTTTGGCCTGAGCTAAGGTTTTAAATTGAATGCGTATTGATAGAGATTAGTGAATCACAGTGGCATCTCTAGTTGCAAGCAGAGTATCTTTAATAAAATATTCTTCTCACATTGATAGAGGCCCTAACCTTTTCTTTGATCCCGTTTCTAGATAGGTAGTACTGATCTTTTTTAACCTTAGACATAATTTCCCACCCTTTGCCCAGCCCTTTCTACTAGTCATGACTTCTCCCAGAGTTTTTCTAAATAACACTATTTCCACCTTTATTTCATTGCGGGCCATTCTACTAAAATTTCCCGTTAACATCCTTTTGACACCTTCTGACAACACTGCATTTAAACGTTTTATCAAACTAATAAGTAAAAAGGGTTGCAGTAAGGTGAAGTATCTAAAAGAAGGTATAGGTTGAGATACAGACCCTACATGTGACTTTCCAACGCTCCACCCGAAGGTACTACAATAACCAGGAAGGGTTTTTTTTAACCGGTAATTTTGAATTTTGTTGTACCCAAGCAAGGTAGGGGGATCTCTAACGTACGTAACAACACTCATGTTCGGTACCCACAGTTTTCCACTCATCCGAACGAAGGCGTATTTTTGTGAAAATTGTTCGCTTATTATTTTTCAATCGGTTCGTGTCGGGAATCAAACCTAGAACCTGGGATTAGTATTCATTCGCGAACCTATATAATACACGGAACCGCCTTCAATATACAGACCAAAAGACGTAGGAAAAATATGTACATGGCACTGAAAGCGTTAGCTCAGAATAGAAAACACTGGAGAGCTGCATCAAATCAATCGTGGGGTTGTGACTAAAAGAGAAGAGAGTTGGCTTAATTTATTGAAACACGCTACACGCATAAATATTATAACGTAAATTACTTCATCATTCCTATCCTCAAAACATCTCACTTGATTAAGTGTCATTAGTGTAACTTTTCATGTGAAAGTAAAACACAAGTTCGATAGGAGTAAAATAATCTAATTACAAAAATCAACTAACGCAGTTCATTAAAAAAGACGTAAACTGTTAGAAACAGTTATTTACATAGTTCCATTGCACTATTAAGCAACATGTAAAGGGAAGAATTCGCTTGTATACATACCACATTTTAAAACATGTTTCCAAATAAAGACTCGTCAAGTTTTTCTGTAAATTAAATATTTACATAATTAATTTAAATCATGCGTGGGATTCATTCGCACCATAAAATCCATTAGGTCGACACAGTTTAGTTATAGAGCCTTGACTTTTCAATTACCGAACTTTAGGTATTTGTCATAACAAAAAATACGTATGGGTTTTGTGTTTTTGTTATGTAATATGAAAGACTTGTACGAATTTTAAAGGCAACAGTTTTAGTGGGTGGGTACACAAACATAGCATAGCCTATTATCCATAAACCCAACTATTCTACAGCTGCTTTACCATTTCTTACAGTACAAATGCATTAGAAGCGAGAAAACTTTACAATATTAACTAATGCCATAACTACTTCGACTAGGTTAAAACGTTCACACAACATCTAACAAAAGCTACATTTCAGACAGTTTCTTTACCTGCAGAAAATGTTCATCCTTTAATACTATATATTAATATTTATACTGATCTGTATCATGTTACGGGTTCTTCTGATCCCCTAATGTGACCAGTGACCTTTAAGGAAGGATTTCCTTAAAATGATGGAGCGCAAATATCTTCCGACTATGCTAGGGGTATATTCCTTAGGCAGAGCTTATGAGGATTGGTCGTGGTTCTTTTTACAAAGCATTATTTTCTTACTAGGGCTAGATTCTTAACAAAACAGGGGTTTAAATAGGGCGCCACCTTGTCATTAACTTTAAACACAGGGTTTCCCTAAGGGGGACTTGGGCGTCCTTAGGGAGGAATACCGTATTAACTGCTAATGCAGAAGCTGTAAAGAAAATTTATTTAACTTTACAAAAAAGAGGACACAAGAGGTATTTTCTTGTTACCTCATAAAAAAAACAACAAAGATTAATCAGGCAACAATAATACGGACACAGATTTTATGCTTCAAATTCTGAAAAGGTTATCAAAGCTTCTTGTTAAATTGGGTTTCCCACTTTACGCTTATTTGATCTTATACCTTGTTACCCTATTTCTGAACGTACTTGTTCAGAATAAAACAATTAATTAAGAAAATTAAACGTTGCTTCTTTAATTAAAATTGTTTCTTCATAAAAATTGTAAATATAAAATTCATATTTAAGAAAAGATTATACAAGTTTCATCTACTCGTAACGTAGGATTATATATTCAAAAAGAAATATTCAAAACTTTAAATGTTGTTTACGTTACAAAAGTTTAACTTGAATTTATACCAGAAATATCAGATCTGTTTTTTCTGTTTACATATTTTAACTACATTGTCTATTAATTAATCATTCAGAAATTGTAAGTGAAATCATGCATATATGAAATATCAATAAGAACTCTTTAAGTTTGCCTAATTTCATAAAAATTAGTAACTGTGATTACACTGTACTAGTATTAACAATAAAAATTTACTAAGGTCATTCTTAATTTGTTAAACGGATAAATGATAATAGGTGGTTACGAAGATATTTTTCGAAACAGCCTCGTATCAAAGATCACCAAATGTAACGTGATGTAAAAATAATTCTAATCTCTTACCTTGGCTCAGCAGGTGTTGTTTATATGTTGGCGTTACAGCATGTTAGGGCAGGTGTTAATACATACATTTTTCAGAAAAACAAGTGACGTAAAATCCACATGTTCTACAGAACACGAACAGCTACTTGATCCTTGGACCGGACCATACGAACTTCCATGCGTTTTTCTCATACGCACAAACTGGACCAACCAAACTCCAATACCAAACTTAGATGTTCTACTGTGTGTAGATCTTGACCAAAAACTTCAAAAGTACCAATTCCATTCATCATCGGACTTAATTTCCAAACCATAAAATTTCTACGTACTTTGTAGAACATTTCCTTAAATTCAAACTTATTGTTTTCTCGCATAACATTACATAAAATCCAACTATTCATCGTACGGTTGAAGGACGTTCATCTTGGATCGATATTTTATCGCAAAGTTGACGTGAATGAACTACAACTTGATACTCGCAGGTGCGAAAGTAGAATCCATATCCTCTTTAAATACAGCATACGGACTGCCTTATTTTTATAAAACCAGATAAGGCGTGTTCATTCCAACAAATGAATATACGACGGAGCCTTACAATTTATACACAAAACGACTTCTTAAAAGTTGAGAATTATAAAATAAAAATCTAATTGATGATTCTCCAACGAAGCGTTGAAAAACATGTTTTATCGTAACTTTTACAAAATTATTAAATGAATATTTAAAGTGCTGTTTAAACAAATGTCCAAAGAATTATTAAATGAATTTATCAAAAAAAAATTATCCAAACGAAGTTATTTATTAAATGTCATTTAAAGACGTCGTTAAAAAGACGTTATAAAAAAAGGAGAAAAGGAAGAGCGCTACAACAAAATTATTCATTTTGTATAATTACTTATATTTTTAATTCTTACCATCGTTAAAACCACAAAGCCTAGTGTTCAGCGCACTAGGGCTATACTGCCGCACAAAGCCAGACGCAAGTTATATGCTAGAGCCCTTATTATTTCCATGATGGTTCTCGACGAGAGCTCTAGCTAAAAATGAGTGCAGATGCAATATGCACGAAACTGGAAAACTGCTTGGCCTTGATAATAATTAATCTAACATTCGGCGCCTGATGTTAGCAACCAAACTAGCATTTCTGTATGGCGGTTAGCACGCATAATACCAATACTGGTATTTATTTATTTAAAAATGGTTTGCATAATATTAATGACTATACAAGAGTTTGTAAAACTAAAATTCGTTGATGTTGTGCAGTGGTCAAAAAAACTGTTACAACTAGATTATCAAATTCTAGATCGTTGCGGTTAGTTTTGATAACTGTAACTAAGAACGCGCCAGAATGTTTCAAAAGATGTATAGTGGGTCAGTTTGTACTCTCATTTTATAGTTAATTTTGAAAAACTTATCAGAAAATGATGCGCATAATGAGAAGAAGAGCTGTAGAACTTGGTTGCTTTGCTTTTCCCTATCGATAAATCCACGACAAATATTTCGGCGATTGTTTCAGCGTCTTGGTTCGATATGGCAAAGATTTCGCCCGTTTGCTTAAATAGGGCAGCTCTGAAGATCTATTTGTTTTACAATTCAGTTTCGGGGAGACCAGTCAATGATGATGTTAATTATAATTACCACTCCTTCAAAGGAATTTCCCAACGATGTACCGTCTCATTAGTGCTTTCCACCTGCCTAAAAGTTCATACCTGTCACAGTACCATTTCAAACGTCATTCTTTAACCCAATAAACTATTTCCTGTACTTTTCAAGGGCCTTTTTTACATCAAAGTGTCCTACCACTGCAAAGTTCAGCACGTAAATGATTTAAAATTACAAATAATGGTACTTGGTTGACCTCACAAACTGCATATTTTTTGTCATTATTCTTTCTAGAGATCGTTACATATAATCAGCTTCCACTTGATAGGTTAATGATACACGTACCTCTTAATTAAAAATTTCAGTTTAATTATGCAAAATTTCTATCTAAACATTACTAAATTAGTAACATTTATGTATAAGGGGGGAAACAACTTCTTAAAAGTTTTTGCGGTCCTATTTTCCGCAAATTTGATTACATTATTGCTTGCCCGTAGTAACGGTTGTATCATAAAGGAAACGTAAGGGAGGTTGGAGAGATAAACGAGCGCTACATCACAAGACGCGCGATAACAGCACCTCCGAAAACACAACCGCTTTTCGTCAATTCCGATACTGAATTGTTTCGTATAAGTTAATATAAATTACCCCCATTTGTCCCAGCACGTCTTCACCATTCGCAGGATTGACTTATTCGAATCGGCCGATGTCTGACAGCAAATTGGAATAAATAACTTCGACATTGCAATAACGTGTGTTCACATTTCATTCCCCGAAAGCAATAAAATTTTCCGAGGGTATCTTAACGTATTTAGTTATGTTAAAATCATTCTAATCTTATAATGTATCTACTAATTTATAAAATAAACACGACCGGAATTAGGAAACAGAGAATTTTTTAAACTTTTATACTCAATACAGTAAACTTAATAAATACAAGAAATGGAAACTGGTTTTCCAATAATTTAAAAAGGCATGTTACGATTTAATTCACTTACCACGAAATAATTGCGGCAAAACTATGTAACTATGTCAAAGCGGATGATGCGTGTGATTCCACCTATTTTTTATTAAAGTGAGACCAAACACCATCTAATTTATTTTTACTGCTTTGGGTAAAACAGCTAAGATAAAATACTAACAGCAAAGTCGTTGTACAAGATGTTGATTGAGGGTGAGGTTAGGTAAGAACCGAACAACCCAACTTCCTTTCAAAAGTTTAACCATAGATGTTGTTTTATCCGTACTAACTGTAAGTACTTCTGGTGACTTTCAGACCAACTCTGAACTCTAACTTCATTGGGATGAGACTAACGGGGGGGGGGGGAGTTACTATAAATACGGAAATGTCAGGAACCACTAAATTCAAAGATTTAACATAAGCGAAACAGCGTTACCAAAGAGTGTAGGAACTTTAGTAACGACAATACGCACCTAAAGCACAAAGGCTAAGATTGTTGTTTATACAATATTATCTCTGAAAGAAAAAGTAATTATATATCAAACATCTATCAGATCGTCATTTGCATCTGAGCAAGAAGTATGTGCCTATATCAATAAATATGATTATACGTAATATTGTATAAGAACTTAAAACTCATCAATATTCACAACTTGTTTTTCATATTGTATTAGGTTTACTGGAGTCCTTGAGTATATACTTTTATACGTCAAATGTTATCATAAGAATATTTTCTTAATAATTTGTTACGTTAAGGAATTAATAAAAAGTCTGAAAAATGGTATTGTATGTACATCTATTTAAACGAGGATTATTCTCTTCGAGTTACATATATCTATAATTGACAAAATTAATTTTATATGTTATCTTAGCTGAAGATGGAATTTCTATCAAATTATTACGCTCTATAATAATGGCAATTATTGTAATTGATAAAATTTATCATATTCAGATCTGTGTACGATGTACACATAAACCTTTAATAAATCTAAGAGTTCTTAAAATATTTCATACTGAGTTTGAATTTACAATTATTTTATAAGATAGTCACCTAAGGTGTTAAAACAGATTTTAAGTAAGGTATTGCACTTTTAGTTTTTAATCTAATAGAAATTAACTTCAAGAGTACTTGAAGGTTTGTTGAGTCAAAATTCTATTTTTGAATGCATCGACAGCATTCTTTGATGACTGGAACCTTTGATGACATATTCTGTCCTTGATTTTCGGAAAGGTATATAAATCGTTGGGACTGAGATCATCTTGGTGGAGGATGGTTTGTCGTTTGGGTAGGTTTTCTAAGCTCCGCTATAGCTTGCGGCAAACAAATGGTTGTATACCAATAGGCAGGAACGGTACTTTGATCTTGTAAAGAAATTGTTACTACATGACCTATTTTCGAGACAAATGTTACGACCATCCTTTAGGGGACACTTCGAGAACGGATGAGTTTTGTCTGTTTTTGTTCACCTTGAAAGATATAAACAGGCGACTGGCGTTTATTTTCTGACACGTATGAATAAATCCAAGATTCATCACCACTCACGATGTTGTTGACACCAATTCATCCTAGCTGCCTTCTGGTCTTCGGTTAACAAATGCAGTATCCAACGGGACCTAATTGTTTTACACACAATTTTTCATGCAAAATTTTTCAAATTGAAGTCTTTCAAATCCCCTCAATTTCGCGATATGTAACATGTCGATCTTCGTTGAGGAGCTTGTGTACAGCATCGACGTTTCCTGAGTGACTGCCGTTTTTGGTGCACCTGCTCTTGGATCGTCGTCAAGACTAATCCGTCCAGATTTGAATTCTCCATACCATCGAGAAATTGTTGACTGATTTGGTGCTTCATTGCCAAAAACATAAACTAACTCGACGAGGCATTCTTGTTGAGATAATTGTCTTCGAAAATTATAAAAAATTACTGCGCGACATTTTCAAGGTTTAATTTCATTTTTCGATTATATTGTTAACTTTGTTATAGCTACAACACTACGCGTATCGCACTCAAATTTTAGATCTACGTTAATTAAAGACGGAGGTTAATTTTTTGAAGACATTTTATTAGTGGCCCCTCTTATGTTCAAGTATGCAAAACATAAAAGACATCCCTCGTATATAATAGCGATTGGTATCGTGACTAAACACACCTTGCTAGGTTGATGATTGTTATCCTGGCCAGCACCATTACTTGCGTACATCCTGCTGGTACCCACTACCTTATGAGATGTACGTCTACAGGGTCCTAGCATAAGCAAGAACAAAATACCTTTCGTTTCTTCTTGAAACGAAACCTTTGGCTACTGCAACGCGTGGAGGGTTCAGAGCACCGCCTCTACGACGACGTCAGATCCAGCCAGGTCTTGACATGCGACCCATGTCGCCCTTTAGTATGGAAGACGTACCACCACGAGTTTAATAAGCTATGGGAAGCCCCAGATACGCCACCACCACCGACAGGCACTTCCTAGGTGAATGTGTAATAATTTTTTGCAGGGTATAATAAACGTTTCATTGGGTTAAGTTTGTGTATGCGTGTTGTTGCGAAATAGAACCATAATTCTATTTCGCGTTTGCTTCAATTGTTTAGATTGAAATGTATATGTTGCTACGCTTGTTGTGCGGATGCTGTGAGTAATTTGGCACCCACTGACTAAATGCGTTGTAGACATTTGTTCTTGTTTGTGCTCATTAACACGCATTCGTGTTAATCCTGTAAATAAATTGTATATATTGTATTTTGCATTAACTGATTTAATGCGCATGTACATATATTTAGATGTTAGTTATTAATTGTTAGCGCTGTAAATATATGTTTTTTGCTAGTATATACTAATTTGTGTGTTGCAGTAGTGTGTCCTGAAAGATACAGGTGGTTCCCTGGTATTAATTTCCTTCTTTTGTTCTTTACTATTATTAAGGCTTGGTATTTGTTCTCTTAATACAACAGAATTCTTACACCTTCTGAATTGTGTCATATTTCAACTAGTTTTACTTTCATGTTTCCATCGTTGAAACGGTCGTTTTTAAATGTTTCTAATTTACTATATCGATTACATATTTTCTCTTTATTGAAATCTTCATGGTTTTAAATACCTTGTAACAATTTTATTTTAGCAGTAAAAGAACCTATTCATTAAACGTACAATGAATATTGAAATACCTTTATTAACTAAAATAAAGATTCGAGTAACAATCAAATTTTTATAGTATTACTATATCTAGGATTAGTAGTCTATTTGTTTCGGAGTTCGGTGCAATTCCACAGCCACTGGCGCGCGCGTGAGAGGTTCGAGAACCCCACTTATGATCCTCCCACCATGCAAGAACGCAGCGAGCGCACTCGTCGATAGTTAAAGGCAGCGTGAAGATGCATTCAAAAAGAATGGCGAGTGACCTCCAGGTCGCCTTATTTTGGTGAAACACTTCCTGAGTAACGGTTAGTACTTAATCCACATTTTGCATATTCGTTATCATATTAGCTAATTTAAAATTTATTTAGCGCAACAATACGTCAGAAATTGCAACGATAAATTAGAAACCGCACGACCACTTTGAAGTTACAATTTAGAAACCTTAACTTATGGACTACGCAATGAAAGATTATATTTGTAAATAAAATTAGACAACGGAGGAGTACGCTATGAAGTAATGCTGCCGTGAACCAATGTGAGAAATCCGCTTCGCTCCTACATCTGTATTAAAGCATGGAAAACAAGCATATTTAGCTGCAGGCCCCGCACTGCGAAGTTGTTTCCATTGCAACCAAGGACGACAGCCGGTATTGGGTTCGTAATAGAATTAAGAATTTCCTCAGTACTTCCTTCTGAAAGTACATTATTTCATTTTGTTTGTTGGATATACAAAATTGTTATTCAGTTTACCTGTGATTGGACTGGTTTTCCCCAGTATCGGGTTTGATTTCACTTAGTTCCGTAAATATGTGACTACACGTGGCTACAACGTAAATTAACAGCTGCTATTACGTCACCTGTTTGTTTGAACAATGCCGTCAACAATTGCACAATGGCTTACAGATGTTTAGCATTACAGTACTGCCACTTTTGATAAAATTAGAGAATATCTTGGTGATTCTTTTGACTTCAAACTAATATTAATTTTGTTAAATTAATGAGAAAATTTCGTATATTCATTTGTAAGTGACCTACACAGATCTGGTTGGGTTATAAAAACCTTAATATTGTTAGTTACACTGAACTGTAATATATTTGAGTAAGGATCAGTTGATAAACCTTACAACAATTTTGCAAGAATATCAAATATTTATTTTATTTAATTATAATGAAATTTTATTTACTGAAACAAAGAAAATTCTTTCTAGTAAATTAATAATCTACATTTAAAGTTTTTATTCTGATCTGGTTTGATCAGACCTGATAAACAAAAGACAGCAAGAGTTAAATTTTATGATTCCAGTATGTAGGAAATATTCTCTATGCATTTTAGGTATACTTGAGGACGCAAATAGTGTTCCCATTTTTTTAGGTGACTTAACTATTATTCTTTCTTACAGGAGCAGTGTCTTATTCTGTTAAGACAAGTTTGTATGTCAGCGAAGGCGATCTTTTTTTCTTTGGGTCTCCAAGTCCGCCCTTAGAAATTTGCTATGCCATTAATATAAATCAATCTGGACTTGGTGGCGCCTGTTTGTTTTAGTTTGAGTGTGACCCCCCACAGATTTCGACTTACCCCCCCATTGCTCATAGCTCTACCCAAGGAATAGACCCCTAGTTACGTCGGAAGATTTAGTTTTGCAGACACCTAACTTGAAGCATGGTGTTAATAAGGTTTCACTAGCGCCCATGCGTGTGGCGAGTTGAAGCCACTAGTAGTAGTAGTGTCAGCCCTAGCAAAAAATATATGTAGCACTTGCGCCCAACGCTTGGGGCGTCGAAATTTGTTTGTTCAACGCTTGGGGCGTCGAAATTTGTTTATTCAACGAGTGATTCGTCGAAATTCGTTCGTTCATAATTTAATTTAGCTCGAAATTTGTTTGTTCATAATTTGATTTACCTCGAAATTTGTTTATTCAAAATTAATTTTACTTCGAGATTCGTTCGTTCAAAATTATTTTTACTCTGAAACTTGTTTGTTCAAAAATAATTTTACTTTGAAATAGTCTGTTCAAAATTTATTTTGCTTCGAAATTTGTTTATTCAAAATTTAATTTGCTTTGAAATTTGTTAGCTCAAAATTTATTTTGCTTTGAAGTCCATTTGTCCAAAAATTATTTTGCTCGAAATTTGTTTGCTTAAAGTTTATTTGACATTTAGATTTGTTTGTTTGCTTTTGATAAAGGATCGGTCGTAACGTTAATCCCAATACAGTCAAGTAATTAACTTGGTCAAATTTACTTTTGACTTTAATTCTGTTTTGACCCTTAAATTTTTTGATATTGTTTTGGCAAAAATAATTTTACCAAAAACATTTTTTTTGATTTTTACCTTTAGTAGTACGAATTTGTTTTGATCATTTTTGTAAGGTTCAGATCATTTAGATCTTTCGGTTTGATTCCATTAGGCTGTAGTAATCATGTCGGAAAAATTCCAAATTGTTTGTCTACTTAAAGAAGAATTGGAGTATGAACTAAGAATTAGAGGAGTGTTGAGTGAGAGGCCAGTGTTGGAGAAACGGAAAATTTTAGGTAGATTGTTAGCTAAAGAAATAGATAAGCCTGGTTGTTTGATTGACCTTTCGTGTTATGAAGTAGATTTTGCAACGGAAAGTAAAGAAATTTCAGTTTCAGTTGAGTCAGTCCGTAATGTTGTGTCCGAGTTTGAAGGCGACTCATCAGACTCAATTTTAGAAGAGCTTGTTCAAGGTTAAACCACCTTTCGGGGCGAGTTAAGCGCATGAAAATTCCTTCAATAAATCCCGATGAAGCAATTAAGTTTAGAAATGAGACAGTAGCAACGATATTAACCCTTGAAGCTGACTTATACGATAAAATCAATAAAAGTACAGAGTCCACCCATTTGGATCGGTCCGTTGTAGTATCTCCTTCAGTTGCTAGTGCACCTATTCATTCGACTTCGTATGTAACGCCTTCAGTACCTATAGGTTCATGGCCTGTAAAATTCTCAGGTGACCCCAAACAACTACATTCTTTTTGGATAGAGTTAGTGATTTAGCACAATCACGTAAGGTATCCGAAGCTGATTTATTTGGATCAGCATGTGAACTTTTTGTGGGTGACGCTTTAGTTTGGTTTAGAACAGTGAAAAATTCTTTGAGAGACTGGAACTCCTTGTTAGAACGTTTAAGGAAGATTTCTACCTGGTTCTTCAGATGATGACATTTGGGAAAAGATCAGAAATCGTCGTCAAGGTAAAGACGAAAAGATTATTTTATTTGTCGCGCATATGCAAACCCTCTTTAGTAGACTGACCAACGAGCCAGCGGAAGTTACTAAAGTTAAGATGATAAGAAGAAATTTGGTTCCTGAATATATTTCAGCACTTGCATTGTCGGACATTCAAGATTTGTCTACCTTAGTAAATTTGTGTAAGAGGTTAGAAGAGGCTTCTTTGATGAAACTAAATTTGGTTTCAGCATCTTCTAGTAAACCTAACAAGAATTGCAACCCTCTAAGCATCCATTTGAGAACAAACACCTCGGGTTGAATGAAAAGTTTGTGCTGTTAAGAGTAGGGTATTTCAGAATAAATTAGTCAATTCTCACGTAACAGTAGCGGATAAGAGCTCTTTGAGTCCTCAGTTTGTAATTCCTCTAGTCCCGATAAAAGGAATCACTTTGTTTGTTGGAATTGCTCCCGTAGTGGACATTGGTTTAGAGATTGTAGAGCAGCTAAAAAATTTTTGTTTTGGATGTGGTCGAAAAGGCGTTAAGGCAACGTCATGTCCACAATGTTCAAAAACCAGTAAGGCGGCAGGTACATAGTGGTCGGTATCCTGTTCCGCGTCATAAGGCTACAGTTATGATTTGTAAACAAGAAAATATTTTTGTAAAGACGAGTGGTCGAGATGACTTACAGTTGTTAAAAATTTTTGTCAGGACTCTCCGAAGCCTAAGAATAATACTCTGTTTATTGAGAAGCAGTGTGATAATCGACCTTATATTATGGTGAAATTAATGGATAGAGACATTACCGGTCTTCTAGATTCGGGATGCACTACCTCAGTGGTAGGATCCTTAGCCCTTTCAATTGTTAGAGAATTAGACTTGAGAATTTTTAGTTCAGCAAAACAGGTATCACTACAGCTGATGGTTCAATAAAGTCTGTTGTAGGCTCAGTAGATTTGCCAATTTGTATAGGTAATGATTGCCGCATCCTTAATGCATTAGTGGTTCCATCCCTACCGCATACATTTATTTTCGGTAGTGACTTTGCAAAATTATTTGGTGTAGTTGCTGACTTTAGAAGTAATAATTGGTTTATCCAAAGTAATGCTGGGAACGACATAGGGTATATAGGTTCGTTTTCCATCCCTTTGAACACTGAAGATTCTTTATGTGGTTTACATGACCTTTCAGATGCTCAATGTGCGCAGGCACAAGAGTTAATAAATTCATTTAGTGAGATTAGCAGCGAAGATAGATTAGGACGAACTCACCTAATCGAATTGGACATAGACACAGGCAATGCCAAACCCTTCCACAAGAAACCATATGTCATGTCACCATATATGGGTAAGATATTGAATGAGGAATTGGACGACATGCTTAGACTTAAAGTTATAGAACCGTGTACTAGTCCGTGGTCCTCTCCAGTTTTGTTGGTTAAGAAGGCAGATGGAGAATATCGCTTCTGTTTTGATGGTAGAACCCTGAACGACTTAACTGTTCATGATTCGTACCCCCTTGCGAACGTAGATAGAATTCTCAATATGTTGAGAGGTGCGAACTACATTTCGTCACTGGATTTGAGAAAATCGTTTTGGCAAATCCTCTTAGTGAGTCGTCTAAGGATAAGACTGCCTTCAGTGTTATTTCACGAGGACAATTTAGATTTACATGCATGCCATTTGGGTTGAAGAATGCTGCGCAGACGCAACAACGTTTAGTAGATGTAATTTTGGTCCACGTTTTGAACCCCATGTATTTTGTTATTTGGACGACATAATTTTATGTTCGTCATCTTTTGAAGAACATCTAAAGTTATTGGTAGAGGTTAAGCAACGGTTAAAGGAAGCTAACCTTACTATAAATATAAGTAAATGTGAATTTTTTAAAAAGACACTTAAATTTTTGGGTTATATAGTAGGTTCTAACTCACTTCGTACAGATCCCGATAAGGTGTCGGCGATGGTTAACTTTCCCCGTCCGAAAACCACAACGGAGATTAAAGGTTTATAGGAATGTGCAGCTGGTACCGGCGCTTTATAAAGAATTTTTCGTCTTTAGTTTCGCCTATTAATGACCTCATTAAAAGTAAGAAAAAAGGTCAAACTGTGAACTGGAGTGCGGAAGCAGAAAATTCATTTGTGCTGATCAAGCAAGCATTAGTTTCTGCACCTCTTCTTTCGCAGCCAGACTACTCGGCACCCTTTATTGTGGAGTGTAACGCAAGCAACACTGGGTTAGGAGCTGTGTTGATTCAGAATGTAAACGGAGAAGAGCGTGTAATTTCGTACGCAAGCAAAACCCTGAGCCGTACTGAGCGCAATTATTCCACCACTGAAAGAGAGTGTTTAGCAGTTATTTTTGCAATTGAGAAATTTCGTCCGTGGGTAGAAGGAGTTCGCTTCACAGTTGTCACCGATCATTTTTCGTTACTTTGGTTGAGTAATCTTCAGAATCCAACTGGAAAACTCGCCAGATGGTCAGTTCGATTAAGGCAACACTCATTTGATTTGGTGCATAGAAAAGGAAAGTTCAATATAGTTCCAGATTGTCTTAGTCGTGGTGTTCCTTTAGAAAATCCAGAAGTTAATTTAGTAGAGATTAAACTTGATACAGTAGACTTGTGGTATGAATCTTTGAGAAAGAAAATTTTGTTGTCACCCAAAAGCTACCCCCAGTGGAAAGTGGAAGATGGGTTTATTTATAAGTTTATACCTTCCCTATTACCGCATTCGGCGAATGTTGTAGAGTGGAAACACTTAGTGCCAAAGTCTCAGCGTTTAGATGTCATTAAATCATGTCATGACCCCCCTTCAGCAGGACATTTTGGTTCCTTAAAAACTCTGTCTCGTGTTCAAGAATTATATTATTGGCCAAAGATGATCTTTGACGTACGTAAATTTTGTAGGAAATGTTTGATTTGCGGTGCTCAAAAACCACCCAATAAAGGTCCCCTTGGGATGATGGGAAAGGAGAAAGAGGTTGGACTACCATTCCAAACCATTGCATTAGATTTGATGGGTCCGTTTCCTCGTTCCAAACGCGGACATAAATGGCTCTTAGTTGTTGGTGATTGGTTCTCGAAGTATTCGATTTTGCAACCTTTACGTAGTGCCACGGCACATTTGATCGAGAAATTTTTGGAGGAAAAAGTATTTCTTGTCTATGGAGTACCACAGTTTGTTATTTGTGATAATGGTCCACAATTAATTGGACGTATTTTTAAAGCTTTGTGTGCAAGGTACGAAATTCAAAAGATTTGGTATAATGCTGTTTATGCTCCTCAATGCAATTTTGTGGAAAGAATCAATAAGACAGTTGGTACAGCAATCCGTTCATACGTAGAAGAACATGATACGTGGGATATGGAGATATCAAAGATCCAATACGCAATCAACTCAGCAAAACATGAGTCCACCAACTATTCGCCAAATTTTTTAGTTTTTGGTCGTCAGGTACCTTTAAGTGGAAAAGCTTATAATGATAATTTTATACCGGGTGAAGATGTTGATGTCGTCTCCAGTAGTAGACCTTCTTATGTTTTGGATCGTCAACCTTTGTTTGATATTTTTGGAAATGTCCGTGAAAATTTGCATGTAGCTTACCAACGTTCGAGTTAACTCTACAATCTTAGGAGAAGAGACATTTCATTCCGAGTCGGAGAAAGTGTTTGGAGAGCTAATAAGGTCCTCTCGAGTGCTAGTGATAAATTTTCCGCTAAGTTAGCCCCTAAGTTCGTTATGAGTAAAGTTCGGAAAAAACATTCCAATTTAGTATATGAGTTAGAGAACGAAGATGGGACAAGAGCAGGGAAATGGCACGTAAAGGACTTGAAACCAGTTGAAGCGTCGTATCCAAAGGAAAATGATGATCCTGACGATTAATTCCGGTCCGATCATCTCTTTGATATTAAGTGATGACGTAGTGGTATGTTTTGTTTTGTTCCGATTTTTAATTTAGTGTCGTTTCACTAATTTTGAGTATTTTGTTTGAGAAGTGAAATAAGTGGTTAGAGATTTTGTAAATTTTGTAGGTTTGAGGTGTGCCTTGGTGTGCACGCTGGACATTTTGCTCGCGCGTTGCTCAGAGATGTGTTTGGAGGATGTCTTTGACAGATATCCTTACAATGTAGAAGTAGGTGGGCTATTTAATTGTTGGTCCTGATTTCTACATATCGAGGTAGAGAGAATATTGGATTATTCTTTCCCTTGTTCCTTTTGACCGTTCGAAGTTCTTTGATTTGATAAGGTCAAAGTTGGCTTGGTGAGTCTCACCATTTGGTCCATCACTAATGAGATCAGTTGTTTGTTGGAACTCAGTGATAGGATATTCAGTAGGGTGTAGGATAGTACAGCCCTGACTGGCTCAGTTTTGTATTTGAATTTGATAAGTAACCTTATGGTTAGGTTACCTTTGTTTTGATCATCTCTTTGCGATGAAGCGATGATATTTTGTATTTGGATTAGATAAGTAACCTTATGGTTAGGTTACCTTTGTTTTGATCATCTCTTTACGATGAAGCGATGATATTTTGTATTTGCATTTGATAAGTAACCTTATGGTTAGGTCACTTTTGTTTTGATTATCACTTTGTGATGATGGTGTTTAAATATAGACCTATTAGTAGGGTCTTACTTTTGATTATCACCTTGTAGTGATGATGTTTTGAATAGTCTGTCTTGATGAGGAAGCATTCCTTTTTTTTGTAAATAGAGCTAAATGAGCTCCTGGAAGTGAAGTTTTTTTTGAAATTAGAAGTAAATCGTAAGTGTTTGGTTATAGGTAAGAAATATTAGCCTTGTTAGAAGTATGAATCTCAAGTCAGGAAATATTGTAAATTTGAATTTTTTGTCCCGTGGAGTGTTTGACTTTCTAATTTGACTCCTCCCAATTTTGATTATTACCGATTGTGACTCGATTTTGTCTCCCGATGGACGTCAGGTACGCGTAGTTACCAACACACTCATTTGTAAATATTTGTCCCCCATTTGAATAAATTTATAAAATTGCATAGTTAGTTAGGAAGGTAGGAAAGGCTAGTATTGTTATAAAAATTTTTTGTATTTGTTATATTTGAAGTTTTTCTAAAAAAAATTTTTTCTTTTAGGAAAGGGTAGTGTAACAATTTTATTTTAGCAGTAAAGAACCTATTCATTAAACGTACAATGAATATTGAAATACCTTTATTAACTAAAATAAAGATTCGAGTAACAATCAAATTTTTATAGTATTACTATATCTAGGATTAGTAGTCTATTTGTTTCGGAGTTCGGTGCAATTCCACAGCCACTGGCGCGCGCGTGAGAGGTTCGAGAACCCACTTATGATCCTCCCACCATGCAAGAACGCAGCGAGCGCACTCGTCGATAGTTAAAGGCAGCGTGAAGATGCATTCAAAAGAATGGCGAGTGACCTCCGGGTCGCCTTATTTTGGTGAAACACTTCCTGAGTAACGGTTAGTACTTAATCCACATTTTGCATATTCGTTATCATATTAGCTAATTTAAAATTTATTTAGCGCAACAATACGTCAGAAATTGCAACGATAAATTAGAAACCGCACGACCACTTTGAAGTTACAATTTAGAAACCTTAACTTATGGACTACGCAATGAAAGATTATATTTGTAAATAAAATTAGACAACGGAGGAGTACGCTATGAAGTAATGCTGCCGTGAACCAATGTGAGAAATCCGCTTCGCTCCTACATCTGTATTAAAGCATGGAAAACAAGCATATTTAGCTGCAGGCCCCGCACTGCGAAGTTGTTTCCATTGCAACCAAGGACGACAGCCGGTATTGGGTTCGTAATAGAATTAAGAATTTCCTCAGTACTTCCTTCTGAAAGTACATTATTTCATTTTGTTTGTTGGATATACAAAATTGTTATTCAGTTTACCTGTGATTGGACTGGTTTTCCCCAGTATCGGGTTTGATTTCACTTAGTTCCGTAAATATGTGACTACACGTGGCTACAACGTAAATTAACAGCTGCTATTACGTCACCTGTTTGTTTGAACAATGCCGTCAACAATTGCACAATGGCTTACAGATGTTTAGCATTACAGTACTGCCACTTTTGATAAAATTAGAGAATATCTTGGTGATTCTTTTGACTTCAAACTAATATTAATTTTGTTAAATTAATGAGAAAATTTCGTATATTCATTTGTAAGTGACCTACACAGATCTGGTTGGGTTATAAAAACCTTAATATTGTTAGTTACACTGAACTGTAATATATTTGAGTAAGGATCAGTTGATAAACCTTACAACAATTTTGCAAGAATATCAAATATTTATTTTATTTAATTATAATGAAATTTTATTTACTGAAACAAAGAAAATTCTTTCTAGTAAATTAATAATCTACATTTAAAGTTTTTATTCTGATCTGGTTTGATCAGACCTGATAAACAAAAGACAGCAAGAGTTAAATTTTATGATTCCAGTATGTAGGAAATATTCTCTATGCATTTTAGGTATACTTGAGGGACGCAAATAGTGTTCCCATTTTTTTAGGTGACTTAACTATTATTCTTTCTTACAGGAGCAGTGTCTTATTCTGTTAAAACAAGTTTGTATGTCAGCGAAGGCGATCTTTTTTTCTTTGGGTCTCCAAGTCCGCCCTTAGAAATTTGCTATGCCATTAATATAAATCAATCTGGACTTGGTGGCGCCTGTTTGTTTTAGTTTGAGTGTGACCCCCACAGATTTCGACTTACCCCCCCATTGCTCATAGCTCTACCCAAGGAATAGACCCCTAGTTACGTCGGAAGATTTAGTTTTGCAGACACCTAACTTGAAGCATGGTGTTAATAAGGTTTCACTAGCGCCCATGCGTGTGGCGAGTTGAAGCCACTAGTAGTAGTAGTGTCAGCCCTAGCAAAAAAATATATGTAGCAACCTTATATTATTTAGTTGGCAATTTCGATTATGAGGTGGTAACCTGAACCTTGCTTTCTTGAGGTTCATTTTTCTTTCAAGCATCGCTTCGAGAAGCAGTCTCTCATCATCCATTTTAATCTCGCCTAATAGCGGTTTTGGATGTGAAGAGAATTCTTATTGTGGAATAGTTTTTGGGTATTTTATTAGTAATACATTTCGTTCTACTCACAATACCGCCTTTGCGGATATTTTCTGCTTTTACGGTAAGCCACGTTCTAGGTTTCATAAACTAATTTATTACATTTCAGAATATTGAATTGTTAGCACCCCAAGTAGTTCTGTGAAACGTATTAATTAGTTAAATCCCACACTTTTGTGGTAATTTAAACTTCAGTAACTTTCGCGGTTTAATTAATTTATTTCAAGGTCTTAGTTCTAATCCTAGCCCTACTGCTAGCTTCTAAACCTAGCTCTAGTCCTCCTTATAGTTCCCATACGATGGTTAAATCTTCGTTACTGGCCGCTTGAGCCTTGTTAAAACCAACTCTCGCTAGATGCCTAATTCCAGCAAAGCGAGATATTTGAAGCATTGTTAGTGGAAACCTGATGCAGTGCCCTGGCTTCCGGCTGTATGCGTAAATATAATGTTGAGTTGTTGATTACCATAGTGGTATTTATTGCTGTAAATGTTATTTATTCTTGTTTAACCTTTATACGATTTCTCCCTTGTTTGTTATGTTATAATTATTGTGTTGGTATTTCAAATTACAACCGTATTGAAGTACTCTATTACGATTACCCGTGCTTAACTTATGTTACAGGTTTAACTGGACACCGCCCTTCGCTAGCTAGTGATTGCAACGCCCAGGTAAGCTTTATTGCGTATAACTTTGTCCCGTAATGTACATAGCGACGAAAGACCGTCGACTTGTATTTCACACTTATTAGGGAAAAGGCATTTGTTAGCCCTACACATCCTGGCGAGAAACCGTTTTCCAGTACAGAATTATTACCGGCGAAAGATATTTTAGATATATATTTTGTATTGCTCCTAGTAGAGCATATGTGTTTAGATTACTGCATAAATATATATATATATATATATATATATATATATATATATTATTAATTATTACGGCGAAAGATATTTTAGATATATATTTTGTATTGCTCCTAGTAGAGCATATGTGTTTAGATTACTGCATAAATAATATATATATATATATATATATATATATATATATATATATATATATATATATTATGCAGTAATCTAAACACATATGCTCTACTAGAGCAATACAAAATATATATCTAAAATATCTTTCGCCGGTAATAATTCTGTACTGGAAAACGGTTTCTCGCCAGGATGTGTAGGGCTAACAAATGCCTTTTCCCTAATAAGTGTGAATAAGTCGATATTTTAGATATATTTTGTATTGCTCTAGTAGAGCATGTGTTTAGATTACTGCATAAATATATATATATATATATATATATATATATATATATATATATATTTATGCAGTAATCTAAACACATATGCTCTACTAGGAGCAATACAAAATATATATCTAAAATATCTTTCGCCGGTAATAATTCTGTACTATATATATATATATATATATATATAATACTTCTTCTTTGTAGGTTTTAGGTCTGCTGGATTTAAATAAATACTTTTTTATGGCCTAAATTTTCGCATATATTTTTTATGCTTGATCACAGGCTACAACTGTATTAACGCTTTATAAAGGATGAACAAAGATAAGAAAAACTTACAGTGAGGATGGTTGAAATTGACATCAGTGTTTGGAATAAAATAATGTTTTTTATAGAATAAATATTAATGTAAATAGTGAAAGTAAAATGACAGTGTCATTTTTGATTAAAGTTTATTATTTGTTTTTAACGACAGTGTTGGCTTGTGAGTGTATGTGCATGTAGGTGTGTGTGTGTGCATGTGAGGGTGAATGTGTTGTGTAATTTGTATGTTTGTGTGTGTGTTTGTGTGTTTGTGTGTGTGTGTGTGTGTGTGTGTGTGTGTGTGTGTGTGTGTGTGTGTGTGTGTGTGTGTGTTGTAATAGTGATTTAATTGGAATATGTGTTATCAACAATTGAGTATATATATAAATGTAAAATAAACAAAAACAAAAAAGAAAGAAATAAAAAGTGGTTGAGGGTGAAGGGTTTGATTATTATTGAAGGCATTTAATGTTTAAATTTTAATAAATATGAATATATAACGCTTAGGTTGTCAATGTCCGTTTTTTTGTTGAAGTTGTTTGGGCTTTTATAGATGTAGCACAAACATACAAAATTACACAAACACATTCACCCTCACATGCACACACACACACACCTACATGCACATACACTCACAAGCCAACACTGTCGTTAAAAACAAATAATAAACTTTAATCAAAAATGACACTGTCATTTTACTTTCACTATTTACATTAATATTTATTCTATAAAAAACATTATTTTATTTCAAACACTGATGTCAATTTCAACCATCCTCACTGTAAGTTTTTCTTATCTTTGTTCATCCTTTATAAAGCGTTAATACAGTTGTAGCCTGTGATCAAGCATAAAAATATATGCGAAAATTTAGCCATAAAAAGAGTATTTATTTAAATCCAGCAGACCTAAAACCTACAAAGAAGAAGTATTATTCCTGCAAGGTCACCAAGAATTATATTATATATATATATATATATATATATTTTGAAGAAGTTGCTTGGTATGTCATGCTTACCTAGCTACAGTGTATTAATTCAGTTCTGATAATTATATAAAGCTTATGTTTGTGTGTAAGTCATCCGGTAATATATTTTATGTATATCGTATTTTGAATCTACAGCTAGTTATTTTCTTGGTGTTTCGTGTTCTATTGGTTAAGAATCAAGTTCCTGGCGCCTTATATTTATCCCTTGGTAGATCCCTTCGGGTTCTTACAGATCTACTCGCAGATTCAAGATCCACCCCCTGCGAATTGTCTCCAGTAGCCGAAGTGCTTTTTGTCACCGTATCCCCTAAAGAACCCTCTCTTGTCGATTCGTATAAATTTACCGTGGCAACGTTTCATTATATCAGTCTTTTATTAATCTTCTTTTAGTAAACCCTAATATGTATTTTTTCTATACTGTAAATAGCTTTCACTTTCTGCTAAAGTTAATTTCTTGGAAATAATTCACGTGTGTAATGCTAACATTAGATTTCAGGAGCTTATTAAACTGATTAATTAAAGCAATGTTTCTCTAGTTCAAGCATAATATCTACGAGAAAAACTAGAAAAAAAAGGAATTGAAGAGAGCGATCATATCACAAGGTCCACTTTCCAATAAGTAATACATATTTTTGATAATATTTCTGTAACAAATCAATTAGAATATCCGGCAACTCTGTAAAATAATGCTACGACTAACCTCTCAGTAGCACGTGGCAACAAATTTTACGAAGAAATGTAAATGCTTTATATGATTTTAAAAACCAAATAAATTCCCAATTACTTATAAATAATATAAT
Organism: Platerodrilus igneus; assembly: GCA_036346225.1. Lineage (NCBI taxonomy): Eukaryota > Metazoa > Arthropoda > Insecta > Coleoptera > Lycidae > Platerodrilus > Platerodrilus igneus. The sequence goes on along the minus strand of JARFIW010000892.1, from coordinate 1,379,473 downwards.
TTAAACATCAATAATTGAAATTCATATTACTACTTGTGGCAATTCTTGTTGAATACGACAAAGTTTTACTCTATTACTTTCGTAAGTAATTGGCAAGGTTTATTTTTCGCAATTTTCGGTAAATTCACTCTCTCTCAACTGCCGCTCATTTTAGGTTTTCCATCTATTTAACAGTACAAAGATCTAAAATGTTTTTATTGATCTCGTTTGGGGTACATTAAAATTGTAGTCGCGATATACAAATGGGGACAGTTTCGTGACTTAGTTGGTTCGCGCGTGACCACTAATTCCAAGGCTCAGAGGTCAATTCCAGACACGGACCACTTGAAAAATGTAAAAATGTATGTGAGTATTATTTTCAATACGTCCTGGTTGAATTGAGAAGTTAAGTGTAGAACCCGGGTGTATTACGGTGAACGTTAAAGATTCCTATCTTAATTGGGTTAGCAAAAGTTTGACTAAATTCAAAATTTCTATAAAAAAAACTTGCATTGTCGACTCGGTGCAAATTATTAAAATGAAGCACTCTTGAAAGGCGAATATAAACGTTATCATCAATTATTTGATCAATTATACATCTAACGTATGGCATGAAGACTACATTCTTCAGAAATTGAGTACAGTACCAAAATCTTATCTTCAAATTTTAATTTGTCTTTATGATGTTATTAAAGCAAAATCCATATCCTTCTAGAATTTCTGCGTTCCCATTATATATTCCCATTATAATTATAACTTAATTGTTAGAGAAGTGGTCACTTAGTAAAACAATTAGCATCTCGGTATCCTTTGCAGTTGGACAAAGGTATGTATAATTCTTTGTTTTTAATATTTTAGGTTCTTTCCGGTAATTGCATGAAAAACAACCGTATAGGAAACGTAGAAACGAACTAATTTGCAGATTAATTCCTCAACAGTATCTTTGGAAATTTTAAGAAGTTTTGTTGGTCTTTTGACATTTTGAGCAAGTTAACAAATGGTACTCCTAGTTCATACTCATGTAGTCTGATAAAGAAATATTTTCGTTTCGAAAAACATCGATTCTTTACTTTTTGGACATTTTGTCAAGTTAATCATACGTATTTTCTCTTAATTGTAATTTTGTATGTAAAATAAGATTGAAAAATGCCAAACTAAGACGTCAGATAAATCCAGAACATATACATCTATTTATGTTTTTATGTACTAGAAAATATTGAGTATTATTCATCCCATATAACTTTTTTCCGAATAATCATGGGATAAGTGTTGTGAGTCACCATTTAATTTAATCCCGTGGGCAATTTTATATTACTGTTACTCTCATTGGTTTCACAAGAAGTTGTCCTCTAAAAAACTATCTTCACCATTTGAAATCTGTAGTAAATACCAATAACCTTAACGTTTCTAATTGTGTAACAGTGTATGAATTTCAATTATGCAGTGACTATTAAGGAAACCGATGGATACATGTAGGCAGGTATCTATCCTTAGTTCGCCTACTTCCTAACTTTTATTTATAAACAAAGGAACGGTGTTTAACAATACAAATGCCTAATTAGTTTCAAACTGTATTTTTGTTATATAACAGGAAAAAACTGCAATACTTTGACATTCAACACGTATATTTTTCACATATCTAAATAGAAATTAAAAGTTTGGACTTGAATTATTTGTATGCAAATTAAGGCGCTTTACATGTTGCACTTTACAGTTGCACTCACTCGTATTGTTTAAGAAAGTCACGTGCGATAATGGCAAACTGCGACGATTTGAGTTCAAACATCAGGAATTAATTAACCTAAAATTTTATTCAAAAAAAAGTTTATCAAAGTTACAACTAAATTGGACGACTAATTTACATATTTTTCCTGTATCTTTGAAACAAAGATTTATTTTAAAAAACATTAGTTGTTCTGAATAGGAAAATAACAATAATAATATGACACTGTACACCAAATCTTTTACCTAATGTGCGATGAGTGTTTCTTATAATATTTTACCTGCTAATTATGGATTTGTCTGCATCCCTGATTAAATCCCAACAATAATATGCGAGCATTGTGGAGCTCCACTTCCCTTGGTATAGGTTTTCACAAAACATAATGCCTTGGTGAAACCATTCATCATATTCATCACTCACAGAAAGTGCATCTCCGAAAGATATGTGCAACCAATATCACTGTATGTGGAAATTAAAGGATTCATAGATTGTTCGTAATGTTTTGCATTTGTGTTTCCTAAGAAATTGGAAGACACCTCTTTAAATGATACCCATGCAGCAGCGTCAACCTCGGTCAGTTTTGACTCGAATACACTGTTCTTTATAATGTGACAAATTTGATATCCAATAAAAATTCCCTCTTTTTTCTTATTTTTGCCTTACTTAATTTGGGAACTTCTCTCTCAGATATTGGGATCCTTCACCATCTTTGTTTAAAGCTATGACAAAGTTTCTCATCAGTCCAAGTTTTATGTGCAGAACCGGTAACAAAACTTTCTTTATTCAACAAGAGGAGGATTTGTGATATTTGTTTCTCCAGCAACAAGTTTTGTCACATTTTTCCAGTCTTTTACGAAGTAGTGTTTATCCTTTGCTCTGCTATCCCATTTGCAGAGAAAACAGCAGTACTTGGTGTAACCCAATTGCATTTCTAAAGAAAGTGATACGACTTTTGAAACACCACATATGCTTCATCTATGTGGTGTATACTTGATTTTTTTCAATTAAGTTTTCATATGATCATAGTTTTCCTTTATATGTAATGCGAGGGATACGAATTTCCGTTGTGGAGGAAAACTCCCTTCAAGCTTAGAGTAGATGAGTCGATAAATAGTCTCCACTCATTAGTATTGTTTTTACATCCTAATGCATCCATTTGTACAGAAACATCTACACAGCTCATCAACTGGACACATGAAGCAAAAAAAATGAAGAAAATCTTGTTCACGACTCTACTATGTGGAAATATACGTACCGCTCTGTAATTGATTCCAATCTTGCACACTGGATACCAACAGCTCGGCTTGAGCTTTTAACAAAGTTCATCTTGTGAAAGTAAATGTGGAGTACCTACATCAAATGGTTGGAAATCAGGATTTGTGTCTTCTTCCATAGATTCAACAATAGCATTTTTTAGCTGTATTTATATCATTGACAAGCGTATATGATTCTGGACGTTTGAGGACAAAAATTCTGGTTGTGAACATTTGATCTGATGGATAATTGCTGGTTTAGGTATTGTACAGAATGCTTGTCGGTGAAAGTACAGATACATTCCTCAAGCAAAATAGTAATCTGTAAAATGATTTTTAGGTTCTCTCCACACCATAGGCACTGCAAGGCATTGACTTACGGGTACCGTTGAGCCATTCTCTTAAATACACAGCATACGTTGCGTAAAGAATATGCGACATCCCTGATCTTCTAATTTGCAACCAAAGTAAAGCTCATAAGCTTTTTTGTTTAACGTAGTTTTTGTCTCATTGTGAGATTTAATCGTAAACTCGCTATATACGTAACCAAACGTATCGTTTGATTTACACATTTTCACGACAATCTATCCATCAGCAACATATACTGTATAGTATAATATTATTCCTTATTTATATTTTATATCTATTTATAGACGCGTTTAGAATATCAACTGCTACTCATCCTGTCTGCGGCGCTTATGTATCTTAAGCTGGCCGTTCCAGCGATTTCTAGAACCTTCGCCAGACAGTATGACGCTGTTTCCATCCAATGATGAGTTACCCACCAGATTTTCATAAAAATATGTAATACGATATAAATCGTCTTTAGCGAATATCTTAATACCTGAGGATGATACTAAAATTCCAAGTACAGATTCGGATTCAACGATCAAAAATACATAAAAGGTGTACATGGGATATCAGGAAACAAAAATCGCGTTGGTCTGTTTCGATTACCTTTTGTATACTATATTTGGAGTATTCCCAACATGTGTTCCATATTCTCTCGCACTTTTTTCCATTCCCGCAACGCTTTGATGAAATCGTTCCCGGTGTTCATCACAAACAGCTCCGCAGTTTTTGGTGGAAAACTTCAGGTGGGAATGGAGAAAATGCATTTTTAAACACATGTTACAAGCAAGTGTTTGATACAATAACAGCATACTTGCAACAAATCCAGTATAGTTATCTGAGTTTTCATTCCCTAAGAAGTTAGTGACCAGACGAAAATTTTTCCAACCATTCATCTCATCGTCCATTAAGATCTCTTCAAAATTATCTTCTGAAAAGTACTTCGTATCAGGGGCCGAGAAAAGGTACATTTCACAGATTTTTGTTTCACTGAGAGTTATGGAAAATTTTATCTAAAATATTAAAATGTCTGGCCATTTTTATCCACTGCTCTTACGAAGGTCTTCATTAGGATTTTTTCTATATGTAAAGATGGAAGCCAATTCTTTTTAGGATGAGCTAGCGGTTGTGTTGTACATGCTTTTATCTTGGATCCAACGATTGCCTAATAGGCCAATCCCTCGTTTTATAATGGTCCGTTTTGGCTCGGATATTCCAATCACATAAGAAGCAGCAATTCTCTTGTGTACTCTTGCTATAACCCAAGTAAAAGTTCAACGTCCTCAAAATTTTCAAGTCGGCGATCAAAGTCCAATGTTACAGGTTCGAATCCTTTACGGGACCTAATATTTTCAATCTTTCAATTACTAGCTCGATTTAAAACGATCATTTAGACTTTGCCTAAAGGTCTAAATTTCAACTTATTAACTAATATGATAGTATTAAAATCAACTTGCATTGTTAAAGTAAACATGTACACCCTGGATTTTTATAGTATAATTAGTTATTTTTTATAAGCATCTCAAGCACTTTATTTGCAGATGCGACAAAGATAAATTATTTATTTTGGGGTATTCATGATTAGAGATTATTAAAAGTCACAGGTGTTTTGTAATTTATTATACAGTCCGCATTCTAGGAACTCATCAATTATATAATGAGGAGCGAGGTTTAAGAAAAGGTGCCTTGCGATATTTGTCCTTGAAGGAAGTGACGTAAAATATTAATTGACAGTGTAGAAAGAAAATGTTTGGTTTTGTAAATAACAATTTTGGTTTTATACGTAACATCAGAAGGTTTGAGAAATTTTTTTTGTATGCATTACTGGATGATACTATGTGCATAAAGTTGAAAATAAATAACGCATCACATTATCCCACTTTGTCTGCAGATAATTTAGAGTTTCATGTTCTTTGTTTTAAGGAGAATGAGATTTGAAGTTTTATCAATGACGCTAAATGCAAGCCCGAAATGCTGATAGGTATGTAATTTCCACTGGTTGTTTATATTTTATAACACAACAATATATATATATATATAATATATATATATATATATATATATATATATATATAGTAAAATTGATAACGACCTTGCTTCTTTAATAGTATATAACTTTATGGGTTTTAGGTCAGCAGAATTGAAGAATTCTCTTTTTTATATTTAATTATATTTAATTATATTACACACCAATATCATTCTATTTACTATTATTAATCATCCAATTGACTGTTATCTCACTTTAGTAAGTATTAAATACTATTTCTATAATTTTTAGCTATTAGTCAAATCCTGTTCACATAATTAACTCAATGTATTTATTTGTAGTACTCTTGATAATGAAAAAATAAATTTCCGAAAGCTTGAGTTTATAAAAAGAGAATTCTTCAATTCTGCTGATATATATATATATATATATATATATATATATATATATATATTACTCATATTTAGACCAGGGTAGAAAATTAAATAATCAAATCAAATAATTTTAATTACCGTGTATAAGGAATTTCATTAAATAATACGCTTTATTAAAACCTTGAAGCATAAATAAACTCGGTCGTTTCAGTAAAAATAAGAAATTTAAATTATCTATAAGACGCTTTACATCAAAAGAAGCAGTATTGAAAAGCGCAGTGGATAATTTAATTATTCCTAAACAAATGGAAATTACGTGCAAAGTTTATATTAATTAACCCTATTTTAAGTAACCGGTAGTAAAACAAAGTGTACATATAATAATTAATATTTAAGTTGTATTCGCTAAAAATGAAAGGATAGAAATCAATTTAATTGGAGTTAATTAAACCGTTAATAACATAATACCTATAGAAGCTTGTGAAAACCCAATAATAGTCAAATCGTAGGAAGGTTATTTAAAATGTTACGTTTGAACACCCCTGCGTGTTTTTAAAAGGCAATTTCAAGTTAATTTGTTTGGATAAACATGTTGATTCTAAGGATATTGGAAACGATCAGATGCTTTAGCAGGAAATACAGAACACCTGCGTATTTTTAAAAAAGCTCATTCTGCGTAAATTTAGCAAATAATTAATGTTTCAAAGAATCTTGGAGAAACCGGGGCTTAATATTCACGAGAATGTGCGATACGGGGTTATTAAACCAAGATAACAGTCCGCGTGGACTAAAATATAATCGATAATAAAGAATATAAATTTGCACCAATACGAACAGGTTAGAGAAGGAAAGAGAAAATGCGTCAAGCAAAGACACATATTGTAAAAGGCGGGATTTAAGCAACGTCACAAGGGGTTGCGATTGGTTAAAAATAGGATGCATATATCAGAGGTAGAACAACAATTTCTGTATAAAAGTAATTAGTTTTTCTCGGACAACTTTGCGGGCCGTGTTGAAATTTTCTGAGATCTCAATGGGGTGAGTACTAAATTCATAAAAATCGACGTGCAGGCTACAGACTGGGAACGTAGAATGAGGAATTCGTTGGAATTACCCGTTTTAGGGAACAAAGCGACGTGTCGGCTATTCGCTATATATACAGGCGGGAATATGTGTTTCTCTCTCTTAGACTCTTAGACTTTCGACGATTCGATGCGTTAAAAGCTCGTGCATCCGCGACTTGATATTAAACAGTGCATTTTAGTTTGATTAAATAATTTAAAGTGTGCTAGTATATTTTAGTGACTCAAAATAGTTGGTTATTTTACGTGCTAACATGAATGTACTTCAGTGCACTTAGATACAAGGTAATAAAGTTTATTATCACGGTACCAATTAGTAAAATTTACAACGACAAATGTATACCCAAAAGTAGGCAGTTTTGGCGTATATTGGTAATATTGGTAAAAGGAAGTATGAATTTCTTTGCTATTTTGCGGGGTGTTAATGACTAAATGGTTCGTAAATGTGTCTGCATCCACTGAACCAGAGGCAGATATACACAGATGAGTTCCGGAAAAGCTTAGAAACAACTTTAAATTAATGGTGATGGAGAACATTTTAAAGCGTTGACAACTTGAAGCTGTAAATAGAATCCGGTTGGAATGGTGTGATTTACAAAGGGACGATTACACTGAAGCTACGAGGACAATAACCTTCAGGTAAATTGTACTATTTTGTTTGACATTTTTGTGTGTATTGAATGACTTTATAATTGATTTACTTTAAATGGACATTAGTGGAATTTTTCTAACCATAAAAATTTAATTTTAAGATGAAATTTGCTTGTTTAAGTAAAAGGGGTATTTTGTTTTGATGTTCGGGAATAGGATGAAACTTTGGGTAGGTCTTTGAGCTCAATTAGACAAACCTGGTTAATTAACGTAAAGGGTGGTAGATGCTCCTTTATACTCAGACTCCGGTCTGCTTATATTGTTATATTAATTAGTAGGCATCCAACAAGGACTTTAATTTTGGATGCACAGTAAAATGATAATAAAATTAATCCGGAAATTCTTTTTAAAACTGAATTTTATGTTCAAATTTAATTTGAAAATTTAATGTATTCTGAATATTGATGTAAATAGAGTTAACGTTGATGTTTGTGGTAGGAATGTGTTGTTTAATTTTTATGATTGAGAATGGAAGTTATCTAGAAGAGCAGCCGAGGCGATTAACAGAAGGAATCAACGGACCAGGTGATTCAAGAGGTTTCACAGCATAACTTGGCGACCCAAAAGTGAGGCTCGAGTTCCAAATAAAATTTTTGTGATTTTATTCCAGGAAACTGGCGATCTGAGAGAGAGAGTTTCTGTGTGTGTATAAATTTAAGAGTATTTTAGAGTGTGTGAGTGAGTAGAACGTATGCAGAGAAAAGAGTGGTTAAGGAGTCAAGGAGTGGAAATTGGAAGTGACGATAGTGCATTGTGTGAGAAAATTTCGAAAATGGAAGAAGCTGGAGGCAGTAGAGATCAGTCGAGGACGGAATCAGGAGAAACAGGAAATGAGTTAATGATGAGAATGTTAGAGGAAATGCGATTAGCTAGGGAAGAATCGAATAGAGCGATGGAGGAGTCTAACAGAAAATTAGAACTGCTAAGCGATGAATCTAATAGAGCTAGGAGGAGTCCAACCAAAATTAGAGCAGATAAGCGGGAAAATTGAGCAGTCGACTAAAGAATTTACAGAGTTTAAAAATAGTCTTACCATAAAGATGGGGGAAGTTGAAAATAGGGTTGAAAAAAATGAGCGTGATATTACAGGTCTTCGACAGGAAATGGGACATTTAAGGTCTGAAGTACGCATTTTTGTGAAGAAGAGATTAATGTAAAATGACGGAAGTAACGGACTCATGTAGGGATCAGTTAGGCAGGGTAGAACGCGAAGTTAGTAGTATCAAATACAACATGTTAAATTTAACGGGGGATGGTCCCAGATTTTCTACAGGTGGAGTATCATTGGACCAACACATGAAGTTTTATGGCGATAACAGGGTAAATCCACAAATTTTTATTAATAGCGTAAGAAATCTAGTGGGAAATTTATTTGACGAACAGACTAAACTGAATACGATAAAGGCTTTATTAAAGGACAATGCGGAGGCATGGTACAATTTAGTAGGACAGGACATAGACACGTATCAGGACTTTGAAAACAAATTTTTACAACATTACTGGAGTGATCACAAACAGGATCAGATTAGGGACGACTTGATTACAGGAAAATTTAAGGGAGAGTTTGCAGGTTCTAGGGAGCAATATGCCATCCGTAAATACAGTGTGGCCAAACAACTGAATCCACCCTTGACGGACAGACAGATTATCAAGTACCTATCACGACATTTTGAACTGGAAATTAGACAACACGTGGCCTTACAAAACATCACAGAACGGGAGACATTTTAGAGTATTTGCAGAGATATGACGATGTATGTGTAGGACGGACAAGAGAGATACGAGAACGAAACGTTAACACAGTTAGGTTTGACAACAGGACACCGAATTATCCGAGACGGCCTGACTACAACAGAAATTTTCGACCGAATTGGGAACGACGAGGACAGAAATACAGGAGCAATAGTGCGACTAGGGGACCGACGCCAAGACCTAGTTACACGCGACAGAACAGTTTACCGGAAGTAAACAGGACTGTGACCAGCACGCCGAATAGAGACAGGGACACGGATATTAACACGAGGAGGACGTACGCACAGGTTGTAGAAGGACAACCAGGACCAAGCACGGAAAACAGGATGAGACAGGATTTTTAGAACGCGACAGACCACTAGATTTCTGTGTAAATGTATACGAACATCCACGTGAATTTTTCAAAATTGAGGAGGAAGTAGAGCCAGAAACTGAGGAAAATTATGTTTGCCAATTATTAATTTAGAAATTTTGAGAATAATGTAGAAGTATTACTTGATACAGGGGCAGAGGCGAGTTTAATATCGGAGGAATTCGTCAGCAAAATTAGGGATAAGGTTTGTGATAGAATTATGCCTATAAAACGTAGCCATTTAGTAGCTCCAAATAAAAAGAAGTTTGCTGTAGTAAATAGTGTTGTGGTGCTTAGGATAGATATAGGAGGTTTAAGCTGTGAACAGGAGTTTGTAATTGTACCTGGACTGAAGTTTCAGAGCATTTTAGGTGTTGACTGTATGATGAAGTTAGGGGTTTTGATAGATATGGAAAGGAAGGTAATAAGAATTAAGGATAGGGTAGTGCCATGGAAAGGCAGTTATGAAGTCACAGAGGTTGACACTGGGTTTAGTATTAATGTAGTAGAGGTAGAGGATGATGAAGTAAAACAGATCAACACAATAAGATGTCCAGAGGATAGGAGAGTAGAGGTTCAAGCTTTATTACGAAAACATGCAGAATTAGTGGGGGTAGAAGCAAGCACAGCGTTAGGCTATGAGCACAGATTGGAAGTGGATAATTCAGAACCGTTCAACGCAAAGGTTTATCCAATTCCAGCAGCATATCGGGAGCAGGTGAAGGCGAAATTAAGTAAAGATGGCAAGTTTGTTTTTAATAAAGTAGATTTAAGGGATTCATTCTGGCGGATTCCATTACACAAAAATTCTAGAAGGTACATAGGATTTTCCATAGAGGGAAAAATCGATAATTGTAAAGTAGTATCGTTTGGTTTGTCGGCAGAAAAGGAAATAAGAATAAATAAGAAACAGACAAGTGTAGGGACTGAAGAAGAAGTGATATTTAAGAGTCAGGATAAGAGGGATGATAAGTTTATTGTATGTGAGATAATAGAGATGTTAAGTATAGATATAGAAGGGGGAGAGATAGGGATGAAGAGTATTAGGATGGTGAGAAGAAAGACTTGGAGGGTCAAGAAGAGTTAGATTTAAATAGGATAAGAATAGAGATAGGTGTATATAGAAAAGTAGAAGTAAGTGTTTATAGAAAATAAAGCTAGATATAGGACACATATGGGAGATAATTAGGAATAGGTTTAGGATGAGGATAAAGAGTAAATGTAGGAAGAAAATAAGATAGGTTAAGTATAGATATTTTATATAAGATTAGTGGAGAGTTAGGAATAGAGTAAGAGTAGGATAGGCATATAGGATTAGGTAGGGGGAAGTAAAGTATAGTGAAGAGTAGTTAAAAGTTAGGAATAGGATAGGTATATAGGATGTATATAGGATTAGATGGATAAGTAGGATGAAGTTAGGGATAATTTCAGTTTATAGAAGTAGGTGAGAGTTAGGAATAGGATAGGGATATAGGATAGGTGTAAATATTTTTTGGATTGGAGACAAAGTAGGTAAGTTAGATAGATAAGGATAGAGAGAGATAGGCAAAATTTTGTAAAGATTTTTGGCAGTCTAAATATTTGATATTTGCATTCAAATAAGTGGGATTATTTGTATTCAAATAGGGGAAAATACTCATATTTAGACCAGGGTAGAAAATTAAATAATCAAATCAAATAATTTTAATTACCGTGTATAAGGAATTTCATTAAATAATACGCTTTATTAAAACCTTGAAGCATAAATAAACTCGGTCGTTTCAGTAAAATAAGAAATTTAAATTATCTATAAGACGCTTTACATCAAAAGAAGCAGTATTGAAAAGCGCAGTGGATAATTTAATTATTCCTAAACAAATGGAAATTACGTGCAAAGTTTATATTAATTAACCCTATTTTAAGTAACCGGTAGTAAAACAAAGTGTACATATAATAATTAATATTTAAGTTGTATTCGCTAAAAATGAAAGGATAGAAATCAATTTAATTGGAGTTAATTAAACCGTTAATAACATAATACCTATAGAAGCTTGTGAAAACCCAATAATAGTCAAATCGTAGGAAGGTTATTTAAAATGTTACGTTTGAACACCCCTGCGTGTTTTTAAAAGGCAATTTCAAGTTAATTTGTTTGGATAAACATGTTGATTCTAAGGATATTGGAAACGATCAGATGCTTTAGCAGGAAATACAGAACACCTGCGTATTTTTAAAAAGCTCATTCTGCGTAAATTTAGCAAATAATTAATGTTTCAAAGAATCTTGGAGAAACCGGGGCTTAATATTCACGAGAATGTGCGATACGGGGTTATTAAACCAAGATAACAGTCCGCGTGGACTAAAATATAATCGATAATAAAGAATATAAATTTGCACCAATACGAACAGGTTAGAGAAGGAAGAGAAAATGCGTCAAGCAAAGACACATATTGTAAAGGCGGGATTTAAGCAACGTCACAAGGGGTTGCGATTGGTTAAAATAGGATGCATATATCAGAGGTAGAACAACAATTTCTGTATAAAAGTAATTAGTTTTTCTCGGACAACTTTGCGGGCCGTGTTGAAATTTTCTGAGATCTCAATGGGGTGAGTACTAAATTCATAAAAATCGACGTGCAGGCTACAGACTGGGAACGTAGAATGAGGAATTCGTTGGAATTACCCGTTTTAGGGAACAAAGCGACGTGTCGGCTATTCGCTATATATACAGGCGGGAATATGTGTTTCTCTCTTAGACTCTTAGACTTTCGACGATTCGATGCGTTAAAAGCTCGTGCATCCGCGACTTGATATTAAACAGTGCATTTTAGTTTGATTAAATAATTTAAAGTGTGCTAGTATATTTTAGTGACTCAAAATAGTTGGTTATTTTACGTGCTAACATGAATGTACTTCAGTGCACTTAGATACAAGGTAATAAAAGTTTATTATCACGGTACCAATTAGTAAAATTTACAACGACAAATGTATACCCAAAAGTAGGCAGTTTTGGCGTATATTGGTAATATTGGTAAAAGGAAGTATGAATTTCTTTGCTATTTTGCGGGGTGTTAATGACTAAATGGTTCGTAAATGTGTCTGCATCCACTGAACCAGAGGCAGATATACACAGATGAGTTCCGGAAAAGCTTAGAAACAACTTTAAATTAATGGTGATGGAGAACATTTTAAAGCGTTGACAACTTGAAGCTGTAAATAGAATCCGGTTGGAATGGTGTGATTTACAAAGGGACGATTACACTGAAGCTACGAGGACAATAACCTTCAGGTAAATTGTACTATTTTGTTTGACATTTTTGTGTGTATTGAATGACTTTATAATTGATTTACTTTAAATGGACATTAGTGGAATTTTTCTAACCATAAAAATTTAATTTTAAGATGAAATTTGCTTGTTTAAGTAAAAGGGTATTTTGTTTTGATGTTCGGGAATAGGATGAAACTTTGGGTAGGTCTTTGAGCTCAATTAGACAAACCTGGTTAATTAACGTAAAGGGTGGTAGATGCTCCTTTATACTCAGACTCCGGTCTGCTTATATTGTTATATTAATTAGTAGGCATCCAACAAGGACTTTAATTTTGGATGCACAGTAAAATGATAATAAAATTAATCCGGAAATTCTTTTTAAAACTGAATTTTATGTTCAAATTTAATTTGAAAATTTAATGTATTCTGAATATTGATGTAAATAGAGTTAACGTTGATGTTTGTGGTAGGAATGTGTTGTTTAATTTTTATGATTGAGAATGGAAGTTATCTAGAAGAGCAGCCGAGGCGATTAACAGAAGGAATCAACGGACCAGGTGATTCAAGAGGTTTCACAGCAATATATATATACAGAATGAATGAGTGAATGATACAAGTAAAATATGCACTTATTTAGCTAATACAAAACGCAGCCTCGTACACATAGCATTTATGATGTAATAATAAATTATTATGTGACTATCTACCTAAGCGCTTTATAATATATTAAAATGCAACTTTTCATTAAATTAAATATCTCCTTATTGAAATTTTTGGCTTGATACAGAATGAATGATACGAGTAAAATATACATCTATTTAACTAATACAAAACGTAGCCTCGTACACATAGCGTTTATAGTGAAAGTTTACACTTTTATAATTAATTATAAGGTATTAGGATTTTGCCCTTATTGATTAAAATGGCGTATTTTTCTAATCTAAGGGCAAAATCTTAATTCCTTATAATTAATTATAAAAGTGTAAACTTTCACTATAAACGTTATGTGTACAAAGCTACGTTTTGTATTAGTTAAATAGATGTATATTTTACTCGTATCATTCATTCTGTATCAAGCCAAACATTTCAATAAGGAGTTATTTATTTTACTGAAAAGTTGCATTTTAATATATTATAAAGCGCTACAGGTCACATAATAATTTATTATTGCTTTCAATAAAAGTCAACATTTGCACGATAAGGAGCAATATTGAGACAAATTATCTGCGTATGAAGGTACCATTTGGAGATTAATATTAAAAATGATTGGAATTTAGGTATAGCAAATGAATACGATTTTTGCATTAAGGAAAGCGCTCGACAAACGTAGTTTTATAGTATGAACTAAAGCTGGTCTAAACTACGTGACTAGTAAAATGTTTCAAATGTGGTTAAACAGTGAATTTTTCTGAAGAAATGTGGCTTTTAATCTGAATGGGAGGTTATATATAAAATTTGGGAAACGTTGAAAGGATTATTTCTGTTGTTTCTACGAACTGGTAAAATAATTTGAAAATTACGGTGTTCAATAAAATTTAGTGCATGTGAAATATTGAAAGTCAAAATATTTTATAGTTAATTTATCTTTCGCTGATTCCGAGAGATCGTAAGTAGATCTGCATATTTTGAATTAATTTAGAAAATGGAGGTTGTTTTGGAGTTTCCAATATTACTTTAAATACAATTCCAAATTCGGTTTGATAGTTACATTAAATTCTACTTCAAACCTTGGTTAAAACTTCATTTAAAAAATGTTAAAGTTATTCCTTGTGCAATTGAATTCGTTGCAAATTGATTTATTTGGCTTTGTGTTGGGAAAGTCATGTGTATTTTGTTCAAGAAATTATTACGTCGCGACGAAAGTTTTTGGAAAGGAAAGCATTGAGAACTGGAGAGTTAGAAATTTTTCCAAGACACCATAACTCTAAGGTCAGACTAGTTTTTAAGATTTGGGTTTTTAGTTTCAGCAAAACACCATGAGAATATTTAATTCGTTTTTAGTATTTAATAGTTCACTGTGAGAAGTGTAGCTTTGAGGTTTAATTAATTCAAAATTTCATTAAGAAAAATATTTATACAATAAATGGCAATTAAGGCGGATTTTTAAGAAAAAGGTATATTTTTAAAAAAGCAAGTACGGTAGTGACAGTACTTGACGCTGGAACATCCACACAAATTTATTCTGGGTGTAAGTTGAAACTTTGGTTCTTAAATTCAGTTTTGAGATATCTGCGTCTGTTGTATTGAAAAGTTTACTTCAAATATATGTATATATATATATATATATATATATATATATATATATATATATATATATATATATTGCAAATGAGATCTAATACTTTTGTGATACACAATTTATTTTTCTAGAAACGGATTACATCAACATAATATGGCAAGTATGAAAATTGTGCATATGGGGTAAATACGTTTACAGATCTTTAATAAAAAAAAAAGTGCTTGTAATTTATCGATGTTGTATCATTATTGCGTTCCTTGTTTTCCAGGGGATGTATAAATGCACTGAACCTAATTCTACGTTATTTTTACTAGTTTTTCTTAAGTGGTGTAATGGATCCATTAATCTTGGATAGATTCGTGAAAGAGAGTAAATGCATGTGTTATACAGTGGATAAATGCGCCCTTCTGAGAAATTCTAGACCCATTTACTTCATGCTACGAGATACGAAGAATTAACAATAAGAATTTTAGTAATGAACTTCCTTAAAGATCATGTCAAAGATTAAAAATGTTACTTCGAACATAAAATACTGAAGTCAAACTTCCATTATATCCGCTAGCAAATCAAGCAGTCATTTAGAGATTGTTGTGGTCGATTGGGAAGCAAAGCAAGAGCAGTGATAAAGACACATCTATTTTACATGACATGTAGGTGCTTACAGATAATGTCAAAATGGGGATTCAAGTTACATCGCAATAAAATATTGGGTATTGTTCAAGGTTCAATAAAATGAAATAATACCGAGACTTTTTTAAACATCAACATTCAATACAAGATTTTAAATAAGGCGATAAATTGGTAATTATGAAACCAAACCCTTTGGAACATGATCTAAGTAAGACACCAACACGCTATTCCGTTTACAATTTTCACTTGCTAGGAATTATCCAAAAGCGAAATCTTCTTCGAACTGCCAACTGACTTGATTTAACCTCAAAATGTATGATGTGGCTAATTTAAATGCAATGAAATCATATTACAGGAATTGTGGCATCCGAAAGGATTGATTAATTGCTATATGTAAAAATGCTCAAAGCGTTTATTAGAGAATGATACACGTGAGCTATTTCTTTCGAAGGAAATTGTGTAAAAATTCGCATAACCACGTAGGTATGAATTTTGTACGGGATGTCCTAAATTGGATGTTTTAAAAGGGAAACTTGTTAACTATAACAATTATAAAACAATGCACCACGCATTCTTGATCTCTTTTTTTGAGAAAAACACAACGTTGTAAACCAAATGTAGGGTTTGTTTTTTGTTTTCGAGATATGTCCGAAAGTTCGACGTTCTTAATTTTCGGTACATGGCGGTATTTCGATTATTGATCAAATTAGAGAAAAACGGTTAACATGCCCTTTTGGCGCTTTTTTGAATATAATGCAACGGCCTACTTGGTTTTTCAAAAAAAAAGTATTTTTTTTCTAGTTATAATATAATGTTGTGTTTTTTTTTAATAAAACATAGTTGGCTATTACAAGTTAAAATCGCTTTTTTCTCTTTTCAATAATATATAACTAAGGAGTCTATGATGTCATATCCAATGCCATTTTATCAAAAACTAAATGTTTTAATAAAAAAACATATATTCCGTCGCTAATTTACCGACAGCAGGCTTCTGTCATTAAAAGCAGTGACAAAGTTAAGTAGTTTATGTAAGTGATAAATGAATTAGTGTAAATGGCCTTTCAAAATTTAGAAAAATACAATATGCTACAATGCTTTATTCAAAATGATAACAACGTAATGCTGCAGTCGTATTATATTTCGATCGCTACCTAGAACGAAAACAACCACATAAATATATTTTTAACAGGTTAAATTTGATTTATACGTTGAGTTTTTCTCGAAAAAAGATATGGAGGTTGCGTGGTCCAATTTTTTGTATTTGTTATAGTTAGAGTTTTCCTCTTAAAACATCCAATTTACGACACCCTGTACACTCTTACAAATGCGAATGTTGTATTATGTTTACGAAATCATTCGCTTCCGTCGCTTTTACCTACTAATATTTAATGTCTTTACATGCACAAGAATTAGTACTAATAATAAAAACGCTAAATTAAAATGTATTCAAGAATACATTCAAGATAGTGTTAATTTTTATATATTCGCTTATCGCTCGTCGACATACACGGTAAGACTATGTGACCTTCATTTCCCTACATTAGAACTACCATGCAATCTTCTAATTAAATATCCCGTTTTCGTCAATATTCGATTTTACGGTTGGGAATATTAACAAATTATACGACCCGCCTATAATAATATTAACATTCGATATTTATTATAGTTAATTGATTTTGTTTAAATCGTAATTGGATAAAGCCACGTATTATCTCGAATTATGCTTGCATTTTATTTCAATTTACTACGATGGGTTTTCCGAAAATCCTGATACAAAGCGAATTTCATTATATGTTCGTTGAACATCTAATTTTTGTATTACAAATGTGAGTTGTATATACATGGTATAATGGGATCTCAATACGTTATTGTTTCTAGTGCATTCACAATTCTGGCGTAAAATAAAAACCAGTTCGGTCCTTTTTCAAGATACATTGGATTGTTATTGGAAATAAGTTTTCCGTGACCATTTTGAAAAGAAATCAGTTTGTACGTCACGGATTGAACGGATTCAGTTTTAGACTATAGGTTGTCCTGTTTGGTTGTTGTATTCATTTATGAGTATCACAATTTTCTTTACTTTCTTTACTTTCCTGCGTGACTGCCCGGCTCACGGTTCCTGGTTTCCGGAATTTGTATTTTAGATATATCAATACCTATGCCTAAGTCCGAGACGTGGGTTCCAGCTGTTTTATAATCCAGGCGGTTCCGGGCGTAGTTGGTATGCGTGTGACTACTATGCCCAAAAGATCCCGGGTTTGAATCCCGACACGGTACGCTTGAAAAAAACGAGCATTTTTCACAAATATATGCCCTCGTTCGGATGAAATGTAGGTCCTGTGTGTGAATGTTGTCACACAGCAACGGTTCGGCAAAATTCAAAATTTCCAGGTAAAAAAACTCGCTTCCTGGCCAATGTAGTACCTTCGACTGGAGCATTAGAAAAAACATAGGTTTTGTTTTAATTGACAACCCTCTCTAACCAACTTTCGTCCGCAACCTTCTCTTTCCTTCCGTTTCCTCTTCTGTTGCAGTGATTCGGCAGAATTGTTCTTCACTGATTCTCGTTCTCTTTTTCTGGCCCGCTCGTTTAAATGTAACAACTAGAGCTGGCAAAGAGTTCGTTTGCTTAAAGCCGGTAAACCGATTTTGGTAAAAACGCTGCCTTCCATAACACCAAAATTTGGTTTTGGCAAACCGGACTTGTAAATTTAATTTCGGTATCATTTTGGTAAATCGGTTTTGGCAAAATGTTCCAAAACTGATTTTGGTAAGGTAACTTTTTGGTATGCACACACACTAGTTTTAGTAAAATAAAAAAACAGGTTGTGGGAGACTCGATTTCGCGAAAATCGATAGATCGTATTTTGTCAAAAGTGGTTTTGGTAACTCTGAATTTGATAAAATGGGTTTTAATACATTATTTTAAGAGTGTCTGATTATTTCTATTTAAATAAAACGATTTGGCAACATATCCTTTTGAAAAGCTGCGTGATTAATGAGTAACGCACATCAAAATGCGCTTAGATTTGTTCGCGTACTAGGGTATTGTTATTGGTGTCGCACCACTGCGTTGATTATCAAGAAGGTAAATTTGACTATGCCGGATTTAATGATTTGTTACCTTTGTTCGCATTTTTTCAAATTATACTCACTGTTTGAGAATAATAAAATAAAAGAATTTTTCATCAACATTTGGCGATGCATAGAGAAATATATACAGGGTGATTCATAACGATAAACACGATTTCAGTTTGCTATATTTCCTAAACTATATGTTGCATTTTAACTCTATAGGTAACATTTGATTATCCGTACATGGAAGGTTACAGATGTTCAATATGACCCACTCTAGAAGCATGGATAATATCTATACCGTAGCTGAATTCATCCCAAACTCGATTACGAATGTCTTCGGTCATTGAGTTCGCTGCAGCTGTGATATGCCTTCTTAGGTAATTCATATTTGTGGGAAGAGGTGGTACGTAAATTGCATCTTTCACGAACCCCCACAAGAAAAAGCTGGGTATGAAATCTGGAGACCTCGGTCGCCAGAACTGATGTGCCAAGTCTTCATTCCTTGTGCGACCTATCCATCGTTGAGGTAGAGATGCATTCAGGAAACGTGGAACATTCAGATGCCAATGTGGTAGAACTCCGTCCTGCTGGAAAATGTAATCTCCTGAATCTTCATTCACTTGAGGAACAAGCGTGTATTGCAGCATTGTAAGATAAATTAATCCAGTAACCATATTTTTGTCAAAAAGGAAAGGTCCATTAACTCCTGGGCAGTCCCGCTCATATCCGAACGTTGTTCTTGTTGACTTTACTACTTAGGTGAAAGGTGGTTTCATCACTAAAAATCACACGAAGCAGAAACAATTCATCTTCTTCTATGTTTCGGAGCATACAGTCACGAAATTCTATATGCTTTACCTCATCGTTGGCGCGAAAAGCCTGTACCAGTTATGGATAGTATGGTTTGTACACTAACCGACGCCTCAATGCACAGCAGATAGTTGTTTGCGGTAGCGAGTTCCCAACTCGCTCTAGGGGTTGATCTCATTGTGTTACGTTCAAAGCTAACTCGAATGCGCTCCATGTTCTCCTCCAATAAACGCGGTCGGTCTGGGCTTGTAGATTTACACACAGAGCCAGTTTCGTCAAATTATTTGTTCCAATGATAAACGTTCTTCCTCGTTGGAGGTTCAACAGGTTAAACTTGCGCGGGAATGCACGCTGCATCGCAATCACCCAGTCGCTTCTACTGCACTTACGAATGCAAAAAACTTTGTGTTCAATAGTAGCCATCTCGTTTACAACTGACACGATATGTATTCGAAATAGATGACGCTGAAATTGTGTCCATTATTTTAAGTCGCCCAGTACAACAGACTTCAGTAATTCAGGTTTTGTATAAAAAAAAAAAATGCAGATATATTGTGCACTCGGTTTCAGTGCCTGGTTATTCTTTCCCCACTACAGAAATATTAGTTGAAACTTTAATAGTATATTACATACTAAATGGCGTAAGTAGGATTTACGGTGACGAGACTGTTTGCAGCCCGAGCAGAGCGAGATGCTTAAAAAATTAAAGAAAAAATTTTGAATCCTATTAAAAAATGTTCGAAATAAACGTACCTTGCTAGTACAATACGATCTAACACAAAATTTAAGAAAAAATTATGTTAGTCGTATATGAGGGTTGCCGTTTATATTTCGAGATTTGAAATAAAAAACAATTATTTATCAACTAAAGTAGCTTTATTGTTTTTCAAAATATTAAAGATTAATACACTCTTGCTTACGTTTGAACCAATTTTCGAAGCACTTTTTTTACTCTGATCGAGGCACCTCGAAGACGTGCATTTTGAACGCATCAATCGGTTCATTCGGGTGTCAAAAACATTGTCCTTGCAATTTATTCTTGATATGCGGGTGTCAAATCAGACTGTACATCGGATGATCCATCAAATTGACTCTTTGAGTGTGCCCAAAATGTGACTTATTTGATCGGTTTGTGAGAGCTGCATTGTCGTGGTGGAGAATTATCCGTCTTAAGCGTTGGTTTTCCTTATTTCTTCGAAGACTACTTTACTTGCAAGGAAATGATTCTGTACCATTCAGAATTGACCGTTCTTCAACATGCCCAGTTTTCAAAAAACAGGCGACCATTTACTTCGAATACTTTGCACACGAAGAACTTTTGTTGAATTTAGCTCATTCATACAGTCGACAGCTGTTTACTTTTTGGTTCATACGCGCGGGTGCACGATTACTCACCCATCACGTTGTCGTAGACGTGTTTGGAAGCACAGCAATCGTATTTTTTGATCATTTCTTTCGATCAATCGATACGAGCCTGTTTTTTAGTAACTGTCAAATTATATGGGATCTAACGCGAACAAATCTTTTTCACAGCTACATCTTCATGTACTATTGTATGCTAGCCCTACTAATGCCTAAGGATGCCTCAATCTCACAATTAGTCACATGACAATCTGGCACTATCAGTTCACGCGCAGTATCAATGTTTTTAGGAATAACAATCGATCTTGGACGACAATCACAAAATTCGTCCTTAATCGAACTACAGAAACAATTGAAGTCAGCAAACAATCTATAAACAGTAGCACTTGATGGTGCTTCACGCCAAAAGTAATAAGTTAATCGATCCGCTGTTGTTGGGTTAATCCGCCTCTAAAATTGTAAAAAATAATCGCCCGAAAATGTTCATGCTTTATTTTCATTTTTCGCCGTGATGAATTTTTTCAAGTTCCTGTAAAAAGCACACATAGCGCTCTACGTCAATGCGTTCTGGGCACGCATACCATCTCAAATGTCAAACCTTACGATGAAACATCAGTTGCCAGATGGAAGAACTAATTTAACGCAATCCCGAAAAATAAAATGCAAGCCTCATATACTCTAGACATGTTCACAGACGGATAGATACACAAACATAATGCTAATAATGGATAATTCGTATTGTCAAATGTCTAATTTAATATCTGTTCATCTGTAATATCGCGTCATATAAAATGTACACGTCTCTGTCTCTCTTTTTCTTTCTCTTCCCCTAACGTTGCCTGGGTCAGTGAAGACCTATATACAAGTAATTTAATATTATACTCAATGTTTTACTAGATTCTACAAATTTCAATTTCATTTCATATCTCATTGGCGAAAAGAAGAATTATTTCCGTCATTAGCTATTTCCGCAATAAAAATTTAAGTATACTATCTAACGGATACCAATTTGCCATTAAATCAACATTCCTTAATCGAAGACTGAAATATTTAATCAATAAATTATAAAATGCAAAAATTATTCACGAGCAAATGTACAAATGCAAACCCAACAACCTTTTGATTATTGTAGGTGTGTCAATTTTACATTTAAATAAGGCAACAATGTGTGCACACGAAGGTAGAAGATTAAAAAGCGCCCCATATGAATTATTAATAAGGGTCATGTACTCGCATAAACTCTGTTTACCTTAACGCTCAAACCATAAGTGTTCAGTATACGGTGCAAGACTACAGTGCAACGTTACAGATGTTTAATGAATATTTAAGACCAATCGCCTTTTTAGGCACTTGTGGAATATAATAAATTGCTGTTAAATTAATGTTAATTGTAGCAAATTTGGTCAAAGATCGAATTGCATTTCTAAAATTTAAAAACAAAATGCAAATATCTCTAATAAAAAAAACCATGAAGGTAAAGACGTATTTCTAATAATTGTTGTCCAAAACTTAAACCCAAATTCAATAAATCACAATCTTAAGATTTTTAGATATCGGAACTTTCCAAACGTGTTGGAGTGTTGGAGTTTTAAACAATCTAAACGCTCCAATTATAACGCAAATGATGCCAATTTCAAGACACTAGTTTGTAAAACACAACTGCATAGTAAAATAATTGCAATGTAATAATTATTCTACACGTAATAAAGCGCAAGACAATAATGAATTAAAATACGTTTTAGTAGAAATTCTTTTATATATAGGGTCCAACGTTATAAGATTCACTTTTCGGATGCTTCGAAGTTCGAATGTATTACCAATAATGGAACCCAAACAATGAACAGAAGTTCATTATTCTTCTTAAAAGTTACTATTAATATTTCTTCAATAATAACGCTTCGCGTTCGCGTTCTGCTCTTTTGTAAAACGTAGAAATCTACAAGTAATCTGATAAATCAACCTATATTCATTTTTAGGATTTGTTTATATCTGTCACTTCTAGTAAATTGCATGAGTAAATCTTAACCAATAATTAGAACGCCTAACGTAACGTAATTTGTTTTGCTGTTCGAAAAGAATCGTACACATTTACTAACATATTGTAACGCGCTACTACTACCGCGTTTCTTTAATTTAAAACAAGTAATAACAAACGTCTTTATTACTTACTGTTCACAAGTCTAATTAACAGTATATGCCTTATTTATAGATGTTTTCAGGACACTTAACAATGAAGCACTATTACACTAATGAATTTACATGCACTAATATCTTCTTAAACTATCTTCTTTACCATAGGTTCATTAACAACACTAACACAACTATTTGTTTATACACTTCTATTTATTTATGTATACTGCAAACTGCATGCACATTAGACACAGCATATCATTTATGTATATATTCTAAAAACTCAACTACGTTTACTTTACAACGATATAATTTATATTAGACATTCAAGAATAGACTAACTCTTACATTCATAAGCGGCCTTATATATACCCTGCATTAAGATATGACTCATTATCTAGAACTTTGTAGAAGGATTCTCGAATGCTGAAGAATACGCTGTGCCCCGGGCGTTTGTATGTTTGACGGGTTGCCTAATAGTGGATCGCAACAATATAAATTGCAACGTAACGACAAATTCGCCGTCATGTCTATTCTATAGTCTTGGTTCCAATCCAGTCTATAAGTGCCATTTGCGTAAACAAATTATATTGTTAAGAGCAGGTCATATGCATAGCCTCAACCCGGCGTTTGTTTTTAGGGTTCCGTACCTTATAAGATATTACGGAACCTTTATAAGATCACTTTCGTGTCCGTCCGTCCGTCTGTCACAGAGGTTTTTCTCGAAAACTATGTAATGTAGGAATTTGAAATTTGGCACAATGCTAAGTCTATAGCGCGCACATATATCGCCAGTCAGAAAATAGAAAAAAATATTTTTAGATTAAAATGGCGGGGTTAATTCGGTCAAAAGAAAAAAAGTTTTAATGAATATATCGTGTGAGGTATCATTTGAAAGAGGATTCTAAAAGGCTTCTAAAAATTTTTTTTTATAATTTTCGGTCCAGTAGTCTTCATGATATAGCTCAAAATGTGCCAAAAATGCCCACCCCTGTTCTCCTACATTTCCAAAGATAAAATTTTGATTTTAATAGGGATAGGAGCTATTGAGTCATAGATTATCGGAAAACTGCAGGTTTTTTGACAGTAATGGTTGCTGGGAAAAAATTTTTAAACACAGTAATACACAACGTATTTACTAATGTATCAGTACAATGTGGGACAATATATTCATTTTTCAGGTATCACAATCAAATTTGGATAAGATTTAATATACATAAAAAATAGAAACAGCTTAATTTGGTTTATTGATTGCCCACTGTAGTATTGGTACGGAACCCTAATAGTGCGAGCTCGACTCGCTCTTGGCTAACATTTTTTCCTGTGAAATTACTATTTAGCTTTCAGTATCTGCTCCTGTTTATAAAAAAAATCGACGGTGGTTAACTGCGGTAAGTCATTTACATTACAATATTGAAATCTCATTATAATTTGGGGTTTTGTTAAATACAGTCAGATCAGTTAACTATTAAGCCTTCCTAGTAGGAAAATCTTAAAAATGTATCTTAGTCTGAAGATGGCAATGCAATATGTCTCTTATGTGCAATGATACAAGACAAACTGAATGATGCGTTTGATAATTAAAATTTTATATATAAATAATGTATACTCTAGCAGAACCTTCCAATAGATAAGCTGGTTGTGTCAATTTGAGCGTTGCTAGCAGCGGAACAGAAGACAGTTTTGTAAACGTTTCTCGGTAATGTGTGTAATAAATCAGGCAACTTATTTACTTCGAACCTCATGCATCTTGCGCTAAACACTTCTCAGCAATAAATATTACTGTCATAATAGATATTAATTTATTACATATGCAATTTCGTGTTGCAAAGGCACGCCTAGTAGTAAATTCAGATCAGAATATTAGCAGCGAATAAATCCAATAAAATTATTATATTGTACTTTCACAAAAATACAAACTTATATAAAAAATAATTACTTCAAGAGTGCGGTAAAAATTTAAAAATATAGTAGTTAGCTAACGCAAAAAGTCTTAACATAAGATATGTATAGTAATATTAAAAGCGAGATAGCAAATGTTTCATTGCTGCAGAGGGTTATATTGCTGACGGAAGAGCAAGGTGCGGAGGTAAGCAAAAGCCCGAGGCGACAATGAAATTTCCAACGAGCTTTTCTTTTAATCACAATCGTTATTTTTGTATTTAGTAATAATCTTTGTGGCGTCAAAATACTACGTATTGATCGAATATACATACACGGTGCAGTTGTTTGGAGAAGCACCAACCATGATAAAATTTGTAAGTCTTCTCATACTTTGACAGTATAAATATTTGTGTTTTAATAGTAGTAGTTATCCTTGATAATAAAAATATAAAGTCAAATATTACGGCACGTTTCATTTATATTGAAACTCTTAAACGGATACCCGTACTTAGTGTTGAAAATAATTAGTTAAAGGACACTCTTCAGTTTCAGAAGTGAGTTATTTTATTCTCACGGGTGTGACCTTGAACGAATTGATGAATGTACTTCTTTATATTATTTATAGTTTCATAACGGAACGAAGCTCTGTAGTGTAGTACACTGGAGAACTGTATTGTACTGATGGGCTATTGATGATGATGGTAAGCGATTAGATTGCACGGGCTATCTGAAGATAACCGAATGTTCGTTTATGTGGAGAATGGTTTACAATGTTTATTAAAGTATATAGCTGGGAATGCTCCCAAGCATCTTGTACGTTTAATCATAAAAATAAGTCAAGGATTTATATTAGTGCTGTTGGCAGGAGAGTCCTTGATGCGGTTGTTGTTTCATGGTAAGATAGTCAAAGACGTTTGTATTGATAGCGAACAGGGGGGTAGAGCGAGTGATATTGTTACATGACAGGCTAGTCAACGCACATGATACATAAGTGTTGCTGTTGTTGCATGGCAAGGTAGTCGTGATACCAGATAGGCGCATGTGGACAATTTCTGCCCTTCACAGGTGGGTATGATAAATATTGAAGGGGTAGTTCGTTACGGTTGAAATTTTCACTACGACATTCGCATATTAGCAGTGTATTAAATAGTTAATTTTTTCCGTATTAGATTGTACATACTTCAATATTGATAGCGCACCGCGTTATCAGGTACCGGTTTGCAAACCAGCTTTAGTGGTATCATCTACACATGATATTTAATTCGAATCGTACACTTTTAATTTACGCTTTGGCTTCGTATATACGCCCGCCTTCGTTGAAGAGATTTTAGCGAATTAATTTGAAAGGAATTTATTCTGAGATGATTTAATATAATTTTCCTTATTACCTTATTGGGATTACGGCGATTTATCTGAAGTCGAGTCCTCGACTGCTATTTGGTAACCACCTGCTATACATTTTGTTTGTTTTGTGCATTGAACCCGATTGTGGATCGGGTTCTACGTTCTACTATTCTAGGTTCAAGTGCCTTTGTAAACTATATGTTGAATATCGAGTTCTAGATGTGGTATCTGTAATTAAAAGGAGAAGAAGTTCACAAGTAAAGATCCAGTGGACCCATGCGAATATAATTGGTAGCTATCTTCTACCTGCACGCGCTATTTGAGCTGGAACATCACCATCCACGCATCAGCAGTTGGTGAGTCCGTTCCATTTTATCTTATTATCGCAACCGTTTGGTTGACTTTGCATGCTGGTGAATTACATTGTAGTATTATTGGGTTTAGGGTTGCTGTGTCCATACAATTATAATAGAGTTGGGTTCTAATTTAGGGTGTTGAACATTGCACATTTACAATACTTAATAGAGTATGTAAAACTAAGTCAACGACCCGCCTACTATTATTACAGGTATTATTGCAAATACCCTCAGTACTTAAGGGTTATCCTACTAGGATCCCAGTCCAACCCCTTATTAGCGTTATAATCATTTAAATCTGCCGTCTGGTCACACATTTATATTGCCTTGTTGGCTGTGTTAATATTTGAATTTAAAGTAAAATCCGAAGAGGTTTGATTGATGATTTACCCTACTCCCCGCCTCGGTACGGAGTTAGTTCAGGGTACACTGAAGCTGCTTGCTCCGACTGCTCCGATAAGCACTTACCTCGCTTACCTCATTAGCGATTTTAGTTGTAAATTGGAATTCAATTTGAAATCCCCCCTTGCTTGTTGTCGTTGTATTGCGAACCCTCCGAACCGTTATAGGTTCGACTAACGATAACCAGATAGCGAGCTTGGGATTACCGAATGCGCTCGTCGCTATTATGATTGTAAATAAGATCAATTTCCTACCACAAATGACGTCAGAATGGCCATTTTAATTAACACACAATGGTTCCATTTGATTTAGCTAACGTTAGTGTATGATTTAATGTCATCTCCTCTGGAAAGAGCTACGTCAAGATACAACCACAAATTTCCACGGACAGGCCTAACACGTCCAATTAAGTGAACGAGCGTCTTATAACAACGCAGTTGATAAAGTAAGAAAAGTTAGTTCTAAACAAAGTGTTTCACCTGTTCGATTAAGGTATCTTGTGATTTTTGATTTGAACAATATCGGTAGATGAATAGACCGGTTCTGGTGCAGTGGATCCACCGGACTAACCGCCACCGCTGACTCCTGTCGGTTCCACCGCTTTTGCCGTCTCTCAGATCCACCACCGCTGTCATCTCCACCTCTCGAATCCGCCACCGCCACCTCTCAAATCCTCTACCGTCGCCTCTCGGATCCGCTGCCGCCTCTCGGTTCCACCCCACCGCCTCTCACATTCACCGCCGCCTCCGTCACTCGGATCCACCGCGGCCGCCTCTCGGATTCACCGACGCCACCTGAATGTTTGCACCATATCTTACACCCCACCTGAATTTTTGTAACGCACCTAACACATCTAACGTATTGAAATATCTCAATAGCTTGTGCAACACGTGCGTTCTTTCAAAAACTGCTAGGGAGTAATGTAACGGCTACTTCGTAACCGTACAAATTTGTACATATTTTTGTTTGTTAGTGTAAGCTTGAGCTCGCATGTTGTTATTTTGAAATTCAACAGTCTTGATAATTTTCCAGAACATTGTTTAATTCTGATCTATTTTTGGTACCAGACCGTGTCAGGCTAGGATATTATTGTATTTAATGCATAGCATTTTCACCTTTAAATTCGTTCGCAATTAATAGCGAAATAGAATATCGTAAATTTATACTTTCGGTTGTGATAAGAATAAATTTATGAATCTTGTACACAGATGTGATATCTGGTTAATTCATTTTAGCGTATGGCGTTGTAGAGAGCGGTTGGGTCTGCAGAAAACTACGAAAATTTCTTGTTGAAGTAAAAAGTTGGCTGGTGCCTATATACAATTTAAAAGTGTATACTTTTTCCGAAGTACTCGGGATTGTTCAACTAGAATTTAATTATTTCTGGAGGGTCTATTATATGATATTAAGCAGTGGTGCAGTAGAAACTCTGGTCGACAGGTGTCGAAGAAGTAGTTGCAGATTCGCTGATTTTATCATCTTGCTTGAGAGGTAATTAATTGATATCATAATATAACGTATTTTGAATGATTTGTTATCGACAGATAGGTAGTAAGAAGTTGAAGAAAACTGGTTACGTACCGATTAGAAATTGTATATAAAATATTAATCCCGTGATAGCACGGTAAGTTAAATTAGGAATACTAAAATGTGTTTATAGTTTATTTTAGGGTTTCAGCGTCAGGTTTCAGTCCGGTGTCCAGTTTTAGTTCCATGGTTCAGGTTCAGTTTCATTTTCTGCCATAAGGATTGCCTACACTTAAATATCTAAGGACTAAGATCTAAGGGATAAGAATAACTACAACTAACAACTAAAATTACGATGTATTTACATCTGTTGGAGGATCAACGCCGTGAAGGTTTGGAGCGTAAGGTCCTGGAGGCGGTTGGAAACGGATAGTATAAGCTGCGGTGTCGTGAGTACTAATATTAAAACACAAGGGTGCAAAATAAAACTTTAAGCGACTAATAGTCGAACTCTCATTATTTTACTTGATGCCTAAACATGGCAAATTAATTTGTGAGATGCATTGTAAGCCTTGAGACTGAAGTCTAATATTAATTATTATTAGGTCGAGATTTTGCCAAGTTTGCAAGGTTTAGTTATCCATAGTGCACTTAGTGGAAACTTACGATAAAGTATTTTGTTCCGTTATTTTTTTTCTCTTAGATAAACTGGAGAAACGGGAAGTCAAAGCATCTTGTCTTCAGCCTTGGTAACCAGGTAATAATAATAAAATAATTGTTTTCTTACAATAATTTCATTGATATATATATATATATATATATATATATATATATATATATATATATGTATATGTTGAGCTAGGCCACAGTTTGGGGTCTCGTATTTATTATATATGTATATAGTTATTCAAGTATGTCTAATATATAAATATCTGGTAAGAGTAGCGTGTGCTTTTAATAATTTATTTTGAGATAGTGTAGAAGGTTAGGTTTTAAACAGTCAAATATTACTGGACGGTGGTTGGTTTAATTGGGTGATTAATAGCCAACGGTTTAGTTGCGTTTCAGGGGTAATCACCCTGGCGCCCATTGAAATTTTACATTTGCACTCTCTGCCCCGAGAGACCCACGCCCATCGGCTCTTGACTAGCTTGGGGACACATGAAATGCAACTGTTTTCTGTATGTCCAGTGTAAAATAAAAACAGGAGTATTATATACGGTCCTTGTCCCTGCCAAATTCTGGTTAGGGTGACAGTAACAACCCCTAAAATCAAAACTACCAACACTTGAATTTCGTTTTATTCTTCGAGGCACGTAAGTTTCCCTAGGATATACTTTTAACATTAACCCTAGGACAGCACCCTCTATCGAGATACAACACCAATTATTAAGTTTTGAGTGCGTTGAGCAAAGCGTTTATCCAGAATATTCAATCCTAAGTACGCAATTTTTTCAAAACCCGTAAGACGGATTATAATTAATATAAAAACTTTTTAACCAAAGACACCACCGAAAAATTTAAACTTTTTAGACCGGGGAGTAGGCTCCCTCATGAACTAACTATAAATCCATCACTTGGCCAATATTCAATTTAGGTTTACATTTATGTCGAAATTTTTTAATTGCAGCTCAAATAGTTTATAACTTTTTTCAGTTCGCAAAACTATTTTAAATTGAGGGCTGGTCTTATGATTATAATGGTTTTACCTTATACGGTTGAGAAAAACGAGTCTGGTCTTGATCGAGGTCAATTTGTAAAATATATCCCGTTTTGCAGGTCTCGGGTATTCCTATTAGTTCTTGTTTGATGCGATTAATTTTGGTATCATTCAACCACCTAAACTCTTAGATGTCGGCTCATAGCTCACCCATATAAATTGTTGGAGTCGCGATACATCAAGTAATTGGACGGAGCGGTGTATGCTTATTAATGTTTAGTTCAAGGTTCAACGTTCAAGATCTACCGAGACCCTTGTACTTGAAACTTCTCCGACATTACACCTATCATCAGCGCTATAATATTGTAGATCTCATTTAGATCCGATGACTGGATAATCACCTGATTTTCGGTGTTGAACGATTTAACTTCGTCAACACCTCGCTCGTCGCAGATCTTAGTGTAGTCCCAAAGAACTCTACGTACTCGTGGATCCAGTGGAAAATCCAACTACCTTGTAGAAAATCTTAACAGCCGTCGGAAAAATGGGAGCAGTAAGCGGCGGTTAGTCCTTTCCACACTCTGGGTATAAGCCCTATAGACACTCATCACAATACGCTACCAAAAAGAATAAAAATAACACCAGTTAACCCAATAGAAAGGAAAAAGTTGCAAATAAAAAAAATAAAGGCATGGATGACTGGATAATCACCTGGTTTTCGGTGTTGAACGACTTAACTTCGTCAACACCTCACCCGTCGCTCATCTTAGTGTAGTCCCAAAGAACTCTACATTTTCGTGGGCCCAGTGGGAAATTCAACTACCTTGTAGAAAATCTTAACAGCCGTCGGGAAAATGGGAGCAGTAAGCGGCGGTTAGACCTTTCCACACTCCGGGGATCAGCCCATTGACACTCATCACAATACCCTGCCAAAAAGAATAAAAATAACACCAGTTAACCCAATAGAAAGGAAAAAGTCGCAAATAAAAAAATAAAAGCATGATATAACGAAATCAGAGGATGCTCTTTTAGTAGGCGACACTCCAAATTTAAAGCAACGCAATAGCAGTACAGCAATTTCACGATATGCTTAAAACGCTAAACAGTAATGTTTTCAGCCACAACAAGTACTAATTAACTCACAATAACACATCAATTAATACACCGTTTCTAATGAGACAACATAATATTACGCTAAAATTTTCAAAATAATTGTTATAAACCTTAATTGTACAACTTGCTGAAACAACCACACCTCGGCGAAGAATTGATTTATGACTACATTTCTTAAAACACGCAAGTATGGATACACCAACTCACGTTATGATCATCTTCAGACACCCATTAATAGAAAACTACTTTACAAGCCAACTATCGTGCGTGTGGCTTTGACAATATTTAATACACTTATAATAAATCGTTAAGAGAGGTCTTCAATTTCCAAAATTACCAGAACAACTACTACTAGTCACATACCATACGGATACTCAAATGGTAAAGCAACATAATTTAAAAAAGTTACAGATACAGACCATAAATATTCTTACTACTAACAAAATTTTAAAGATTTGTACTACTGAAATTCCTAGACAATTCCAGAAAGAATAACATTTGTGGGAAGACCAGTAAGCAGTTATTCCGGGCTTTCCGGTCCTGCAACGATGGTGGCACCAGTTGTTGAATGGAGTGTGAATATTTAGCCGTATTTATCACGGATAGAGATCGATACACCAGAACTCTTATATGTTGTAAATCGTCTAAACGGCGTCTTGCGTGATGTAGATCGCCTGATAAATGTTCCCTGTAAATCTGTATTAGAACGGGCAGAATCTACAAATTTGTCACTTACCAGCAATTCTGGTACAAAACCCGAAACGACGTTAAAATGAGGTAGATGGTTTCACATACAATGTATATTCGTCGAAACGACGACTGTTATAACAGATAACTCACGTAACCAAAAACTGAACGTACTAACAAGTGGAGGTTATGAATCCGATGCTGTCTTAATTTAAAAAGTACAAATCATAGGAATTGTTGAACCATCTACCCTTGTTGATGTCTGGATGTTGAAAGAGAACGGGATCTGAGATTTGATACACCACCAAATCGACTAGCCCCATTCGAAATTTCCTTCAACAATCCGAGGTAAATTTGACTACTAGGGCTGTACGTGCCCAGTGTCGAGAGCAACACAAACATTTTCCCAAAACATAACTGATAAAATGATCAAGGCGGAAAATTGTTTGATCCCTACAACGCGTGTCGAGGTCACTGCGAGACCTTGTTAATTTTAAACGCCAAAGTCAATTATGGCTAGAGTACGTCAATCCAATAACGAGATCCTGACAGACAGCTAATTTAGAAACAAAGAAAGGTCATACCCGTGATTGGTCAACACAAAAAAATGAAGGAATTTATTCACTTAACAAAACAGACATTCGATGATAAATAAACTATTAAAAACAATAGATAGGCAAACTTAAAATAATAATACGGAACGGCAAAATAAAGTAAAAGCATTTTCTTAGCAGGTTTCATATCCATAACACCCGGGGCGTAATGGAGGGCGTAATAGTTTCATAACGCTCGTTATGCCCTCAGAAACAAATCAATTTTTTAGCTATTTATGCACCAAGTGCGTTATTAAGCTTTCTCATAGCTCTGTTTAGATTTAATGGGTAGCAAACTTTCAGTTGCTTTTAGAGATTGCTTTGCAATTATTGCTGGCAACTCTTGATCAGCCATTTTGCACTATTAATATTAAATAAATGTGACAAATGTCCAAAATATAGGAACGTTAAACTGTTTATTGTCATCATGGAAAACATGATGTAGGTGTGTTTAATAGTTATATAGTAAAATCCGACGTAAATCCTAAAATAGAAAACTTACCTATCACTTATTTTTTATTTTATATATGAAGTAAAATATAAAATCTTGCATGCACCACTTATGTTACTAGATAATAACGTCCATCGGACGACTCAATCTATCCCTCGGACCATAGACCATGGGGCTGGATGAGTCGCCCTCCGGGCGTTATCATCTTACTACCACACTTGGTGCATAAATAGCTATTTCAGAAAGTGGGTGTTGTCATAATATGGAAAATATTTTTAAATAAAATGAGCTTTTATTATGAATTTTGATTATATTGCAACCGTCAACAGCTTTCGAAAGATTTAAAATAAGTAAAAACCTTATTTTCCATATCAGTATTTACTTTAAAAGAACATCAGTGTTAATTAACTTTGATTATTATACATATTTTAAATATAGAAATACCATATAAACAGACAGAACAAAAACGGAGCTGCATTACTTCTAGAAATTGTACAAATCCATCAAATTAGCCATCCAGGTATGGTGCAACAAAATAGATTACCATAAATTATTTTGCTTGGACATTCCAACTTGCTAAGATGGTAAATGCTACATTGTCCGGTCTGAGTATTAATAAAGCTTCTTGTATATGTCGTGTTGTTGCCGTGGAGTATTGTTCGAAGAACATACGATGGACGTTACTATAATGTAGCAAATGTATGAGTTCTACATGGTTCACTAATAAAGGAAATTTATTACTTGGGAGCTAGTCGGGTACATTGTAGATCAGTCGCGGATGGATAACGAATTTTGAAAATATTAGAAGCTAAGCACTATTTATTACTGAAGTATAACCACTTCGTTAATTAACAAAGGATTATTTTGATCTGGAAGCATGTTGTTCCAATGATCTTCCGCTGGTGTTTAAAAGAAGCAACCGACAGGAACTAAATTCAAACCTTTGACAGACATGATCTGTGCAGTTTGTGAAGAACCCTGAAATTTTTGGCCGTTGAGGTTAAACCCTGGAGCTTAATAAACAAATCAACTCACTTAACCGTAAAAATTATCTAAATATATAAAGCCATTGTTTTAAAAGCAGGACCGCCATTTTGTTCAAGTTTCAAGACAAAATTAATTAGCAACGATATATCAAATATTATCAAATAATCCTGAAAGAATAAACCTTAAAATACCAAGCGAAATAAGGTTGGATCTGCAGGTGACATGCCGTTTCGTTTTAGTGTCATTAACTTGCATAAATAAAGCTTATTCAATTAATATTTTTTGAACTATTTGATGACTCCGTTTTTAATCATATTCTATATAAATGTATGGCATTACAAACTGATAGTAAAAAAACGTCTAAATTTTTTTAATACAGATGAATTAATGTAAAAGTAAAATTACATTTAAAAGACAATCAAACGAACTGAGGTAAGGGGTTCTCGAAAAGTAGGTGCCGCTTTAAATATCAAGTCATGTAACGTGTTCGCATTAATGTAAATATAAATCAGACAAGATATTAAATTTTGGACGCATAGATTAAATATAAAACATACCCTGTATATTAAGATTTTATTAATAATGAACGTTTATTAAGCATGATAATTTAATTCCTTTGTTTTTAGATAATATAATTTCAATTAGGGCAGATAGTATAATCAAAGTAATAAAATTGAAGTTTCTTAAAATAATTGGTATGCTTAATACAGTACCAAACATAACGCATTAGTTAGTAAGTAGGATAAATATCACGACAATAAAAAACGCTGAAGTAAAAAATTCCATAAACATGCAATGTAATAAATAATACAAGAATGATAAATATGTGAGACTGAAAATTATATTTAAAATAGAATGCAGGGCGTCATGCAATTAACAAAACTATAGAGTATACATTAATGAAATAAATTAACACGTAAGAAACACAGAAACCGCTAACAGGCAAGACCATATCGAGCCATGAGTAAATTTTCAATGGAAATTGCTACAACACTACAAACTACTCGACTTTTACATAATTAACGCGACAATAACCTTTTATTGAGTATAGATAAAATATTTTAATATTCTCAACAAATGTTGATTGTGCGAAACAATGAATTGGAAAACTATTAATTCGGCAAATGCCTAAGTATTGAGTGATCTTGGTAGTCTCAGGTTGTTTAACCTCCTTTGCATACGACTGAATATTGCAGAAATAGGGTAAATATTTAGAAAACAATAGAAGGGGAGCCTTGCTGTATCTATCAGGGAGAAGCGGCAGCCGTGTTCGAAGACAACAAACATAGAAACAAAGAAAAAATTGTTGAGCGGCAGCTGTGTTTGAAGACAACAAACATAGAATCAAAGAAAAAATTGTTGAAGGCATATGTGTGGAGCACAGCAGTGTACGGCAATGAAATGGAGACAGCAGGAGAAGCAGCCTTTTAGAATGTGGTGCTTCATGATGATACCATGGAGAGACAAAGTTAATAACAAAGAGGTTCTAGAAATAGTAGTGGAAGAAAGATATCTGTGAAGAAAAAGAAATACAAGAAATAGAAGGATATGACACGTTGTAAGGCATTGGGGATTAGTGCAGGATATGTTACAAGCAGAGATAGGAAAAAGGAGAGGTAGAGTTAGACCTAAATTAGACTATTTCACGCAGATAGTGAAACATGTAGCCTGTAGGAATTTCAGGGAAATGTGTAGGTTAGCTCAGAATGGAAAACAATGGAGTTCTAGGACAGTTCTAGGACTGAAGACTTAATGATGAGATATAATATGTTACATTGTGTTAACGGATTCTAACCCCAATTAATAAGGATTACCAGAAGAAGGGAAAATGTTATATGATGATTAAGCTCGAAAAAGCTATTAAGATGAAAGAAAGTAACACAGCTTCAGGATGTGAATCTTCACAAGGGAAAATGCGACGCGCGACTTAAGTGGATGAACTACGCTTGCAAAAGCAGGGTAGGTTTCAAGCACGTGTTCGTGAAATTAATGTCATTGGCGACCGGGAAAAGATGGGAGGAACTAGAGAGTTCACCCTTCAAATATTTTGGATTTTGTGTTGCTAGCTTAAGGGAGCCGTGTCAGCTGAAAAAAAGAAAATTGAAATGCTGTTGTTTTTGGACATCCTTGAGGTTAATAAGATGTATTGAACATTAAACAGTAAGTAAAATATGAGCTTTTATGTTTATAATTTATAATTATGTACAAGTGTGTTTTAAAATTAAATGGGTTTGTATTATTATATTATCGGTAAAGGTAGTCTGGAACATTTGAGGATACTAAGAACTATGTGCGTATTAATTTTACATGTAAGTCCTAATAGTTAAAGTTAAAGAATGAAAATTTAGTATTTTGAATGTACAATGAAATGGTAAACGGAAAGTTGGTATTTAACTGTTTTCTATGTATTGTTATTACGAGCTTTTCCAGAAATAATTTATAAAGTCATGCAAAACAATATTGAAAACGGGAGCAATTGTGCGAAAGTATTATTGATTGGTATAATGCTTTTTCTGCTTTCTAGAACTTTCTTGTGCGGATTTTGTGCGTTTGGCATGGTTTTCATTTATATAAACTTTCGCAGTTGCAGAGCCTTTATCCAAAAATTGGTTACATGTAAATTAAATGTTAATCAATTCTCCAAAGTAATTGTCAAATTGTAGACACAATCAACTATAACCATTAAAATCTGGCATATAGTCAAAATTCACACCTGCATGTTCCTTAAAACAAAATTGAAATTGCATTTATGATTGTACATCTACAAGCGGTAGAGGCATATAATTACAGCAACTACACTGGACTTCAAGGCGATGGTGGAAGAACAGTCTGTACTGAACCATAGCCTTGGGATTCTGTACCGTAATGTTTAAATATTATTTTAGGTTAATTTTAGTTACAACTTGCTAGTTTTTGTTTCTCATTTCATTAGTCATGAGACATGTATTATTCCATACTTGACAACAGTGTATCCTTTTTTCTTTTTTTTCTTTCTTTACGGGTCAGAATAAACTCTTATTTATTTATTTAAATTGAAGACCAAATTCTTGTTATAATACCAGCCTAATAGTTCCTGTTAGTGATTTTGAGATTTGATATAATCTGGGGTTGTTAGTTAACTAGCAAATACATTTTTAAGCTACTGACAAAGTGTAAATACTAAATATTATCAAATGTAGTCGCAATATCAATAATAAGAACTAAAAATAGTGGGAGGCATTGCCAAAACCCTGAACTCCAAGTTGATGGTTAGAAATTTTGAGATATAACTAGCAATATGAACATGTAATAAACGGTTTGAAGTAAACCGTGATGCATATCAAAATCCTGTTAGTATGTAACTTTTGTATGCAGCTTCACTATTAGTTTAAATTATGCCACTTTCCAAACATTTACGTGACTTCCTGTTGAAAATCATATGATAGGGTCTCAACGGTCGCTCGATGGTCGTCGGACAATGAGAATTGACTGCTAGGCGTAAATGGGATGTAATAGCGTCTCAGAGAAATTTCCGCTAGTGAAGTGATCACGATACCGGTACCTTAAAATGCGAGGTGTGCAGAAATGGTCTACCCTCTTTCTCCCTTGTTATTGTCTAACTATTTTGTACCTAAGTCTCTTCTGCAGTACATTGGGATAGCCATGATGCCCCTCCCCCCACCCAGTCGTGAATGAGTGTGGTTAAAACATTAAGTAGACTTTCTTTAACTTTAAACCATTTCCATGTTTTAAAATCTACAATTTATGTTATTTATTGTAACAATCTTTTTTGCTTTGTGAAAAAATTGCTTTTCGAAACAACTTAAAAGAATTAAGGCAATAGAAAAAAAATGAAAAAATTCGCCAAGAATATTTATTTGCAATTTTGAACGGTTTTCGAATTTTTAATAAGTTCTTGGTCCCATATGGAAAACAACATGAAATTTGTTATTTTTAGTTTGATTCAATTACAAAGCTAAGTTCAAAATTTTGAAGCCACAATCAGTAGAAAACAATTCAGCTGTTTTGAAACCTGGATTGTAAAGACATAAATAACAATTTAATCTTCCAAAGTCCGTGTAAACACCTTATTGTTCACGAAATACCTCATAGTGTTCAACTTGTTTCATACACACGGCGCGTGGGCTTTAAACATTTGTTTTGATAAGATTTCCTGTCTTTGCAAGTAATTTTATGAATCCGCTCACTTCCACATTATCTTCGAGTCAAGCAGGTTGGGAAGTCGTTGATGGTGAGATTTTATGGCCAAAAATTTAAGTGCCTTAATCTATTTTTATTACAGGGCAAAAACCCAGTAGGGCCAACTATAATATTCTGCAAGGCCAACAAAAATATAACAAGCCGACAAAATGTAGTAGAATAAAAACCACCTACTAACCCACATGTACCCTCTATCTAACCAACATTGTTCATCTTCCTCGAGCTCATCCATCACGTACATCAGACTGGGGCCATCGCCTCTGTAACTATAAGCCACCATCTAGAACTGTGCCTAACAAATCTAAAGGTAGCAGTCAGCCCCTTTTTCACAAGGGCTAAGTTTCAAGCCGTGAAAGGTTCCATAGTTCCAGTATGTAAGACCCGGCACCCAACTGAGTGGAAACTATAATTTTTTGTTGAATATTTAATATTTTTTTACTTAGAATATATATTTTCTTGAAACTAATATTTGCTCTAAATCTGATATGTTTGAAATATTCACTTGTTTGTACGTGATTATCAGATCTGATGCTCATATAGATTCTAAAAAACGAAATGTTTAACTGATAATTTTCATATCACAAGATATCTGAAATTATTTCTCTTTTTATAATTAAATAAAAATTGTTTATTATATAATAGATACCTTCTGATATTAATATGTTCAATTTTCTAAATAGGGTAAATGAAAAA
The DNA here is from genome assembly GCA_036346225.1 of Platerodrilus igneus. Lineage (NCBI taxonomy): Eukaryota > Metazoa > Arthropoda > Insecta > Coleoptera > Lycidae > Platerodrilus > Platerodrilus igneus. The sequence continues at coordinate 1,340,636 of JARFIW010000892.1, read as the reverse complement.
TGTTAAAATTATCTCCTCCGATAGGGTTTCTGTATCTACTTTACAATCATATCTTTTTAATACTTGCTAGATATACAGTGGCGTCCAACTTCAGAATACTTTGTTTTCAGTTTTATAAAGAATATTTCAACCCTTCCCTTTTCATGATCCCCCGTGGGATAACAGCCAAGCTAGCCGCCGGCACAGCAGGTTTTTATAGTTCCATCTCATACGCGTAAAATTTTAAGTCTCTTTAAGTTCCGAATTGTTGTTCGATCTTCTCCCTAGGAGCAAGATCACAAGACGCGTTCTCTAAATAATTAAAATCGTTACACTGACGCCCAATACATCGGGACTTGAAATGTGTAACACTTTTCGTTCGTTATATTTAAAATTAATACTGATACAATATCTCAATTTTTATAAGTAACAGTACAATCGTGTAAACAACACGTGCAAGTAATAGTCTTTTCAAAATAACATAAAAGCATGCGACTGAATTTTATTGCTTAAAGCTGTATTTAAGAACTAAATGTAATATATAAGTTTAGTAAAGTCAATCTACCGGGTCTAAACATGTTTATGCGCTCATATCAATTTACAGCACAGCCATTGTAACAAGTTTGGTCAGAGGCATTATACCCTACGATAATTAATCCTCAGATTTAATTGCTAAAGTAATAAAATAGATTTTTCAACGTGCAGGAAACCGTCTGAGTTAAGGAAATAACAAAAAACGATAAATTGGCCTGTAACGGGGAAAATGCAATTAATCAAAGAAAATACGTGAAGAAATCCTCAAAACCAGAGTTAAAGGAACCTTTTAAAGAGGATATATTTCCACGAACACTTTGAAAGACACTTAATTTTTGTGCCTGAGACTGGAGAAACAAAGTTGTCACTATTTTGATTGTCAACGTAAACTAATTAACGGTACTTGGAAAAAAGTTTAACTACACTACATTCATAGCATCGTTCGGTCATATCCTTGTTGTGAATAGTATTGGAAATAGTCTTGGAAATGCCACTTTTCACTTTTACAGTGGCGCGTGTGTTGCGCTAAAAGCTTCTACAAATGTTGAACGCGTCATTAAAAATAAAGATTTAAGGGATAGCGATAATAGAAGTACATACCGACAAAAAACCGCTACTTGAGTATAAACAATTGAAGACTGAACAACATATGGACGATGTAAAAGATGTGCAAATATAACAGGAATGTTGGAACATAATATAGACGATGAACAGTCATCTTTCAGTTTTTGACAGTGCCAATTCTTACAAACTAATTAGTGTTTTGTAATGAATTGTTTTTACGCAACTACTTGCATAACACAAAATTTAAGTCATACTTTAAATAACACAAAACCTTACACTGACAAACAAAACAAAAAGTTTTCTACAAACATCGGCACCCACCTCCAATGGGTTATGCTTTTAACGGAAACTTTATTTTAATATACCATTTTTAGAGTTCTGGTTCAAAAACATGAGAAAATTGATTAAAATGACTCGATAATAATAGTCTTATAACGCGTTTGCATTACTTTAAGTAGAAACTGATTAGAAAAAGGAAAATTAATTAAAAATGGGCAGAATAAATATGGATGTACCATGTACCTTATGATTACATAAATAGTAGTGTTCGTTAAGTATGGCATTTCAATAATTTTTAGTTCTATAAAAGGAATTCATGCAATAAATTTAAAGCCCAAACCATAGATATTTTTTATACAATACGTAGTTGAACGTAATCAGGTCAATAATTTATTTCAAAACCACAAAAAGGAAAATAGTTTTAAATATTACGTGTTCCAAATCCAAATACAAAATTGTACGCATGAATAATTACCATAGCTGGTTTGTGTAAACAGTCTAATCACAATAGTAAATTTTCCTAGCGCGGTCATGTTACTTTAAGAAAACTTTTAGAATAACTAAAGGAGTAAATAATAGTGTAATTATTAATATGCACGTATCATACAATAAATAGCCCAAAAATATGCACACCTTTTACAATTGTCAGTAAAATTGAACAAAATTAACGATACAGAAAAATAAGTGTAGTTATAATACAAAGTAAGCCCCACACACGATGACAGTAAAATTATTATAATTTAGTTTAATCCCTTAAATGCAGTCGAGAATTACGGGAATTCACAAAATGTTACAGACAATCTAACCACACATATAAAATACAATGTGAGAGTTTACAATGTACCCATTTCAACAATTGCTGAATATCTACGATAACACTAAACACATATAAGATCATATGGAGTCACGCATTTTTCACGTGATACAAGTAACTTCAATAGAAAAGCAGTAATACAATAATATAATTTTCGAAGGCGTGGAATATGGGAGATAAGGACGAGAGCGACGAAAACAAGGAATTTAATTACACGTGAGTCACTGACGAGAGCAAATGTAGAGAGTAACGTTGATAGGGTAGTAAAGGAACCACTTCAGGTGAAAGTAGTCAATGGGAGTTAAACGAGGTGGTGATTCACGCTGATTATACAGCACCGACCCAACAACAAAGAATAAATTTTGGACGAATTTGTCCAAAGCCCACCTAAAGGGGGAAATAAATTACTTATCAGAAAGAAAATTAAAACTCAATGGAAATCCTTATTCACACGCAGATTCCACTATAAATTGTAGTAACTGGTTGTTTATATATTTTGTTATTGTGTTGTTGGCGGCATTTATGCATGGAGTTTGTTAATTCGACATTGATGAAGTTATAAAGCGTCCACCATCATTTTCTTATATAGTGTTTATCTATTAGACGTACTAATCTGAACATTAAAATTTTATGTAAACTGGTTGAGGGCATGATGCAAAGTTCAGTGACTATCTATGTATTTAAAAAAAATTGAGTGTACCTGTTTATAGGACTACTGTTATAATGTTTGTATTCAAACAAATTTAGGTGACGCAAAGAGGAGAAAACGTTTTTGATTTATTAAGAATGTAGATTGATGGAAAGAAGAACTCCATTCCATCAGGAGGCAGACTTAATTAGGATCCCCTTGGAAAACTCGTCTTCCGGAAGATCATCTCTGGATAGTACAAGTTGACTATATGGAAAGGTTTTCGTGAGTCAGCTTCAGTAGACAGAAATGTATCAGATGAGTGGATTTCTAAAGTTGGTCTCTTATAAGTAAGAATTACTCCGTTGAAAAAAGTTTTAATGTTGATGAAACAAAGGATTTCCTGATAACATCGACAGAGTAGAAGATGAAATCAGTAATGGTAGTAAAATGTCAAAAAAAGAATAACGGCGATGGTTTGTGCGGAATTGAAAGCAAAAATTATTTATTTATTATTGGTTAGATTTAGTTTTCTGCATAATCGTGTAAAATTCAATGCAAAAATTTAACAGAACAATTTCAAAATCCTCGGTATTCAAAAATGTAAAAACCATAGGTTACGCTAGGAAGTATGGATGATTTCACCTATCATTATTATTTAAAAAGTGAAACAAAGCAAATAGTAAAAAGCATAACAAACTTATTAGTTGATAGTTGTTATGCTCATGAAAGTGCTAAACTCCATAACATTAAACTACATTTATTAACGTGTAATGCTACATCAATTTTGCACCTTATGGACAGGTATCATTAAGAGTTGAAACAAGTTTATAGAAGAAAGTGTTGGTGTAAATATAACTTTAAAAAACAGTTTGACAAAAGCTGTAACCTCTTTAGTGCAGTGACTTTGTCAAATGTTACCATTCGAGAGGGTTTTATCAGAAACAATTTGCAAATTTTTCAGTCATGCTAATAAAAATACATTTTCAAGCAATGGATCTACCTAAATGATGATAAACTTTTAAGCGAATTGGTCAAAATCAACAAAGTAATGATCCTATACAAGTTTAATTATATAAGATCTTCGCCAGAGTAAGTCGAAAACTAATTTGCAACACATCTAAATGCATTAGAATCAAAAAGGTTTTTATAGAATTTGAATAGGCCCTGAACTTGATCGAAGATTAGAAGTTGTAGTAATATTTAAGCTAATATTTGTAATAATATTTGAAGTATTAATTGAAGCACTATTTGAAGCTCTAAAACAACCCATTACCTAACTAATTTAAAATATACTATCAACCTACGATTTTTAAAAACGGCGAAAATCAAACTAACTAAACAATACGTATAATTATAATATTTGTACTTGCACTAAACTTTATTGAGTATCGTCTTTTAAATTGCTTCACTCGTTCGCAGAAATACAGCAGTCATCATTGTAAAGTAAATCTAGTCGTATATTTAACGTCTAATTCCATTATAAACAAACATTGTTCAGGAAATTTCATGTTATCAAAGTATTAAAACCCGCAAAGTGGCATGTACTCCACGCTAATAAGAATCGGTCAATTCATAACAAAAGATTCCATTCGTCAAGCGCTTTGATTAATGCAAAATCGACTTCATATAATAGACGTGAATCCCTCTCACAAAAATATTAAACGCTCCAAATGTTGCCTTCATAAACAACAAAATTTATTTTGATATCACCGTTTTATGTAAATATTGTTTTATATCTAATATAATAACAAATGACTACGAGACCATCTACTTATAACGCTTTCAGTAAAGTAAATAACTCTTTTTATTAAAATTTTTCCTTGATACTGCATGAATGATGTAGGTAAATAAATATCTATCTATTTAGCGTACTTTTATATACACGAGCATTCTTAATGAAAGTTTTACGCTTTTATGATTAATCATTGCGAATTTGGATTCTGGCCCTTATTGAAAGATGGTGTCTTTTTCTCAGCTCCTCTCCCCTCCATTAAAATATGAAATTTTGAAAATGCAGAAAAATTTTATAATTTTAGTTTTCACGAACACAGATCAACATAATGCGTCGAAGATTTTTTATGATACCTCACTCTAATATATTCCATTTTTCAATCAGCTTGCTTCTTAATATTTACGAACGATTTTCTCCTCAAGATACTCTACATCAATTAAAACTCATCTTCACTAGGACAATATGCTCCTTTGTTTCAACGGAACAATCAATTTTCATCAAACTTTTGATTTCTCCAGCATTATAAATATAATTAATAGTGCGCAATTAATTTCTATATGGAAGTTCAATTCATCATCCTATCCTCATATAACAATAATCCCTATAACAATAGTTTTTCTCTCGGCATAAAGCTTTATTTTTAATCTACCTATCAGATCCATCAACATCATACTCACTAACTTGAGTCCCGATATAATCAAAATTAATGTTGCTCTATAGCGCTCCCTATTTTTAAACTCAAAATTATCATGCTGTTAATTGTCGTAAACTTCTCAATGTTCGACACTATTAATTATTTATTTTTAAAGATATCATATTCTCTATTAACAATTTTATATATTGCATCGTAAAATTTTCTGTAATAAGCTGGGATTCTACCCTAGTATCAGCTTAACGTTGTAATCCCTATATTTTTAAAAAAAAATTTAATCAATACATTTCCATAACGATTTTCTATCTCATGTTCCGTTATCTATTTCCGTTTCCTATCTTTAGCGACCATCCCGCCTCGAGCGTTTTCCTCGTCCCATATCCCAGATCTCATTAAATTCTCCTATTATTGTAATTTTATGTTGTTTATCTTCCCCCCAGTAATAATTCAACATTTTCCGTTCCAATTCTAAGAACAAACTTTTCTATATTCCCATCAAACAAAACTGAATTTTCATATTGCCCTTTCGCATTGATCGTACCAAATTTAATTTATGTAGCTGGGTTGCAACCCTAAAACTATTTTGGGATTGATGTTCCCTTCTCCAGGGAATTTAGAAAATTGTTTTAAAAAAATAACCCTACTATTATGCATAATATTATCTTCTTGAATTTCTCCTGCACCTCTCTTTATATTGTCCACTTCTATCTTCGTAACTTCATTATTTAATACCGTTAGCCGTTGTTCTACTTCCCTAAATTTTACCCTTACATTTTGCTAATTTTCCTCTAGAGTTTCTTTTTCAACCTCCGTCATACTTGAGCTAATTGCTTCCTGAACCCCTTCACTAAGTTCAACCGAGAATTCAGTTTATTTTCCCCTGTCGTTTCTTGTAGATTCCGTAATATTCACGTCCAGCCTCGTATTTATTTCTATTTCTAACTCCGTCACACTCGAGTTAACCACTTCCTGTACCTTTCGTCTCTTGAAAAATGTGAACTTATCAAATCTATTATTGATCTCTCTTAATTCCTGCCTGAATTCTTCCTGGACTCGTTGTAATTCCTGACTGAATTTTTCCATATTTTTCTCAATTTCTGATTGGATTCTTCCCGATTTTATTAAAAAAATTTACACTAAATGAAAAATTTAAACTACTCTAATTTCTGAATTTTCTCCAAAATCAAGTCAAGCCAGAATGTTGAATCCAGCTACTCAAGTTGGGCCTCACAACAAAACTATTACATAGAAAATGCCCATTTAAATATTTTTATAAAGTTCTTTACACAAAAACACAAACTTAAAAGCTACTCTGACCTTTGAATTCGGGAGTTTGGAATTAATTCCAGGCCCAAAAGTTTCTTAATGCTTTAAATTCTGCACACAAACTTCTGTCGCAAGGATAGATTCTTGAATAAAATTATACAAGATCCTTACCAGGTCAAAGTCAAAAACTAATTTGTAACGAATTCAATTGCAATAGAATTAAATCAAAAAGATTTTTACAGAATTTGAATAAGCCTTGAAATTGTTCGGGACTTGAAGTTAAAGTAATATTTAAGTTATTATCTGCAGTAATATTTGAAGTATTTGTTGAAGCACTATTTGAAACCCTAAAACAACACCGTTACGTAACTAATTTAAAATATGTATCTACTTACAATTTTTAAAACCGGCGAAAATCAAATTAGCTGAACAGCATATTAAGTTATAATATTTGTACTTGCACTAAATTTTATTGAGTACGCCTTATAAATTGCTTCACTCGTTCGCAGAAATAGCAATCATTAATTTAAAATAAATCTAGTACTATATATAACAGCTAATTCCATTATAAACAACTCTATCGTTCAGGAAATTTCATTCTACTATAGTATTAATACCCTCAAAGTGACACGTACTCCGCGTCAATAAGAATCGTTCAATTCATAACAAAAGATTTCATTCGTCACGCGCTCTGATTAATGCAAAATCGACTTAATTTTCTAGACGCAAATCCCTATCATATTAAGTATTAAACGCTCGAAATGTTGCCTTCATACACAACAACATTTGTTTTGATACCGCCATTATCATGCAAATGTTGGCTTTTATTCAATATAATAACGAATGACTACGTGATCATCTACTTTTAGCGGTATATATAAAATTAAAATACAACTTTTTACTAAAGTAAATAACTCTTTTTTGTTAAAATTTTTCCCTGATACTGTCCGAATGATGCAGATTAAAATATACGTTTGTTTAGGTAATATAAAGTGTACTTTTTTATACACGAACGTTCATTCTGAAAGTTATACGCATTTATGATTAATCATTGTGAATGTCGATTTAGTCCTTATTGACCATTAGCTATTTTATACACATTTTTGAAACTTAGCGCCAGCACCGCACCCAAGAGTAAAGTATCAGTTTGCCGGCAAGGGCGTCTTTCTCTCAGCAATATACTTATTGGGGTTGCACAAGGCAAATTAATTATTAATACTATGATATTGTTAATAAGATGAAATAATCAAAAAATAATCAAAACTTGAATGATCATTTCAAATGAAATAGTAATTGAAATATGGAAGGCGTATTCCGATTACTAGCGCGATTTGAAATACTATAATTGTATAAAAGTCGACATACAGATACGTATTACCAGTTGTTGTATTTATTGTTCACTTCTCTTTCATTAATTTCGTTCAAAAACCTTTTATTACTAGTAGAACTAAAAGTTGATTTTTATGTTTCTATATTGATACTCGGCCGTTTATAACCGAAGATGAATCGCAGTAATTCCAAGTGGAAACCACTACAGAAGAAAGACACATTTTATTCAAAAATAAAAAATTAAAAACTGACTGAACATATTAAAGAAGCTTTCACTAATAAGTTGATCACGTGATTTAAATGATTTAAAAACAATCGCATTAAATATAATCGTTGTTTTCACTTATAACTACATTTTAAAAATTGTGTATTTATGAAGAAGATATCATCACAACAATATATTCTTCTATATTCGTGTTGTACCAACCTATAGTGTATTTACTTACGTTCATGGCAGTTACTGTAACACAATATGTAATCCATGGTTATAATAAATTCACAAATTTACCACTCTAATTACCACAGATTAAGTTTGCTACAAGGAAACAATTAACCAAGAGAACACTGCAAATCACACTAAATGAGTTAACTGACGTTGTCATAACTTTCTACATATTCAATAATGCAACCGGAAAATTATAATTAGAACGGATTAAATTGGATTAAAGCCAAGTGACATTAGCATGAAAGTGGTTCTGCAGATACGACACAATACGCAATGTAAACCCAGTTACTGGCGCAAATATGGTAGACTTCATCAACATAATGCTGAAACGAAATGACAGTATATAATTTAAAAAAGTGTTGGAAAAAACTGTGTTCAATTAATAGATGAGCATGAACGAAACTTCTGGCAGTGTATATAAAGTTTAAACGCTTTCGAACATAAGGAAATAAACAATCCCATTTGCAAAGGATGAGAACGCATTAAAAATGTTAAGTAATACACTGTAAGATGAAAAAATTTTCTTCATCATGTACAATGTAATGTTGTTAACCTTACAACAGAATCTTCATTCAACGAGATTTTACAAAAATTGTTAATTACATTACGCAATTATTTATAACAACTCTGGTTAATAATAAAATATTATAAGCATCTTTGTGTAAGCACGATTAAATTACCATTAGGCTTTGATAACACATGTTTGGCTAAGAGCGAAATATAAACTGTAAAATTTTAACGGCGAGAAGTTTCCTAATATAAAACCCAACATTCGTAAAACAATATCAAGAATTTGAAAAGGCACAGTATTTTGAAAATTACAGAGTAACTAATAATATTGCAACAGCGCATTCTTCGAGGCGTTTTGAGAATAAAATAAGTAAAATTTACTACGCGAATATAGGAAAATGATCGTTTACAATTGTTGATGGTAGGTAGGCTTTGAAGTAGTCATTACGAATCACCGTTCTTTGCGAAAATAATAATTTTCATCATCATTATCATTAGGTCTTCAGTCTCAGAACTGGTTAGACACGTACCCTCATTGTTTCCTATTCTGAACTAACCTACACATTTCCTTGAAATTTGCACGGTCTGTATCTATCACAGTCTGATCTAGGTCTATATCTACCTCTTTTTTCCTATCTCTGCTTGTAATACATCCCATACTATTCCCCAAAAATGCCTTAGAATGTATTTTTTTCCACAGATATCCTTGTTCCCCTACTATTTCTATAACCTATTTGTTAACTTTGTCTGTCCATGCTATCATCCACATACATCTGAAGCACAACATTCCAAAAGGCTGCTACCGTTTCTTGTCTGCTTTTCTTACTGCCCGTATTTCATAGGCATACTGTGCTGTACTCCACACATATGCTTTCAGCAATTTTCTTCTTGTTTCTATGTTTGTTGTGTTTCATCATAGGAGCTGTTCTTTTTTGTTATATGCAGTTCGCTCCCCTTTTATTGTTTTACACTTATATACCCTATTTCACCGACATTCAGTGGTTGTGAAGGAGGGTAAGCAGCCTGTGGCTGCCACGTTCCCCCAGCACTTGAACATTTGCCGATTTATTGCTTATATCTTTGTGATCTTCGTCCCAAAACTGGTTGGACACGTACCTGCACTTATTTATATTCTGAGCTAGCCTACACAGTTCCCTGAAATTCTCACACAGCCTATATACAGCTCGGTTCCCCTTCTATTGTTTTCTAATTATATGTCCTATTTCACCGAGATTCAGTGGTATGTGAAGGGGGTTAAGCAGCCTGTGGTTGCCAAGATCCCCAACAATCAGACATTTGCCGAATTAATAGTTTTCAAGTAAATTCTTTTACATAAACATTATTCGAGAATATTGCACGACCAATACCTGTAGTTTCTTATAATGATCATCATGTTTAAGTACAGTTACTCTTTTCATCATTAGTTTATCCATCTAGGGACTGGTTGGATGCGTATCTTTATTGATTTCTATCCTGAGCTAGCCTACACATTTCTCAGAAATTCCTACAGCCTACATCTTTCACTATCTGTGAGCAGTAGTCTAACCTAGGTCTGCCTCTACTTCTCTTTTTTCTATCTCTGCTTCTAATATGTTCCGCACTATTCCCTCATGCCGTAGTATGTGGCCCATCATTCTATTTCTCCTTTTTTTTTACCGTTTTCCACTTAGTTCTTTCTTCCCCTACCATTTTTAGTACCTCTTCGTTACTAACTTTGTCTGTCCATGATATCTTCATCATACGTCTGTAGCACCACATTTCAAAGGCTTCTACCTTTTTCTTGTCCGCTTCTCCTACTGTCCAGGCTTCATAACCGTACAGTGCTGTGCTCCACACAAATGTTTTAAGCAATCTTTTCCTTGTTTCTAGGTTTGTTGTCTGTAAACACAGTAGTTGCTTTGTCTTGTTAAATGTAGCACGACCTTGCGCTAATCTTTGTTTTATATCTTTTGCGCTTTCCCATCTTGCATTAATTGACTTCGTAGATAGCAGAAATCCTTAACTTGTGAGTTCTTGCTACATATTTGTATTCTTGTTTTTGATTTATTTTCCCCTCCTTTGCATACTAGTACTTTAGTTTTATTTTTGTTAATTTTCATACCGTATCTCTCTGTTAGAACTTCTTCCATTTCATCAAGAGCAGCTTCTAACTCTTCCTTGCTAAATGTTAATACCGCTATATCATCGGCAAATCTAAGCATATCCATTTTTTGTCCCTGCATAGTAATTCCAAATGTCTATCTGCATTTGACATTATTCATTGCCTCTTCAATGTACAAGTTAAAAATTAATGGGGATAGGATACATCCCTGTCTCACCCCTTTCCTAATGTTTACTTCTCTACGTTCCTGCTCTAATTCTATTACTGCTGTTTGCTCTTTGGTTGAAGTTGAATCCCGCTTGGATCTTTGGGAAGGTGTTGTGCAAATGTGTCCGGTTCAGAAAGCTATGGTGTTGATAGTCTAGGCTCATTAAGCTGTGTCGATGTAGCTGAATGTGTGTGTGTGTAACTTGACTTGTAAATTTTTTTTCTACAAATCGTTTGTTTGCAGCTCGAGGAGTTTAATTTGCTAAAATATTTTCAGTTTCTTCGTCTTTTTGTGGAGCGTTTAAAGTATGAGTGAGTATATTGTGACATCGGAGAATACAGATCTTCAGTTTCACAATCATGTTCTGGCATAGTTGAAAAGTTCTGCAAAATAAAAATGTGCCTAAAGTTAGCAGAACAACTTCGGAAAATAAAATTAGCGATATTATATATGTTTTTAAGACTTTTTGGTTGTAACAAAATTAGGCTAGACTATTGTTGTAATTTCGAATAGAAACAAATAAAAAGTTTATTTGCAGATACCGGAAAGCGGTGATGAATGGAAAACTGTAGAACGTGGCTTAGCAGTATTTGGCATTTTCCTAGATTCGTGGGCGTCGTGGACGGGAAGTACATAATGATTCAGTCACTTGAAGATAGTGGCAGAGACTTTTTCAATTATAATTTTTTTAGTGTAATACTTTTTGTTGTTGCAAATGCAAAACTATGAAATGCCGTATTTAAATGTTGGTTGCCAAAGGTGCATTATATTGTGGAGGAGTATTTGCAAACACGCGTTTCAAAAAGACGTTAACATCATGCAAACTCAATCTTCTTGAAAAGTCACCTTTACCAGGACGAACCCGGGCGATGCCCTATGTATTTTTAGTTCCGTTAATTCCTAATTTGTTAAAGTCAATCCCACGAGCTCAAGAAAAAGGATGTTACAAAAGAATTTTCAATTACCACCTTACCAAAGCATGAAGAATATCAGAAAATGTTTATGGAATCCAGTCAGCACAATTTAGGGTATTTAGGGTACTTAGAAAACCAATGTTGCTTAATCCTCAAAAAGTTGTGACTGCTTGTATATTTTTTCACAATCTTTTGAGGACGAGCAACAATTACAAGAACACGTATATACCGCCCAACCCATTTGATTCTGAAAATAAAAAATACCGGCCAGATCATACCTGGAACGTGGAGATTCGAAACTGAAGCAAATTCATTCAGTCCTTTCCCAAAAAAGCACATAATGATACTAACGAAGCTGAATGTTTTAGAGAAGAGTCTGCAGAATATTTTGTCACCAAAAGAAAGGGTTACATGGTAAAATGATTACTAAGAATTTGGTAATTTGAACGTTTGTTTAAATGTATGATATATTCAAGACATTAAATTATAACTAGAATTTTCCAGAGGATTTAAAAGTTTAATAAAATGTACTTTTCTCCTATATTGTATAATACCAACCAAGATATAATATAGGGTGATATTTTTCATTAGACATCCAATACCGGGAAATAGTTAAATAAAAGAAAATCAAGATGCGAAAAAACGGCTAATGAGAAATCAGAAAGTATTTAGGTCAAACTTACCTCTGCATTGTCGTTCATATATTCTTCAGTACAACGACATACCTTGTTCTTATCAGCGAGATATGACATATCGTTATAGGCAATCCATTTTATTACTAAGAATGCTCCAGCTCCTGATTTTTTATAACTTCGATACTTTTTTCTTTGTCTAAAAACTGATCAATCAAATTTTTTATTTTTCTTTTTATTTCCAGTTCATCAGCTCCAGTAACATTACATAACTTAGACCATGCGTAATGCTATGTATTTTTGATCTCTTGGGTTCCAAAGAAATTTTGGTATGTTTCAATTAATAAGTTTTCCTATAATATGTCATTAATCCGCCTAAATCCCTACATATTAATTTTTTTATACTATAAATGAAGAAAGTACTTATAGGCAAAGGACAACTGTATCCGGATCTGTTCAATAGCTAACCACAGCAAACAGCGAGAACCCGTCTCTACCGATATCGCAACTTAATCTTGCCGATACATGTTAGCACTTTTTCTTTTATGCTTGCCGCTTTTAACGGAAACACGCAACAAACAGCAACTTTTCAATTTTGTTGCGGCTACAATGGGCAAATTAGTAGAACTTACTGCAACTTTTTTGTAAACGTTGTTAACGTTTCGTCGATGAGTGATTACCAGTGGGCAGGAGGTTCTATTTGATAACTGCCAGTTACAGAATTTTGTAACCAGTAACCATACAAATAGACATCCTGATAATACCAATCACCAGAGTTGGCGAAGTGCACGTACAAATTACTCGAAATGACGACGGCTTGAAACCCTTCGATGGACGACGTTTATCGAAGTATGAATAAATACGTCGACGCGAATGGTTGGAATCATCTGGAGGTCCTAATGTGCTAGTTACACGATTCAGCAATCAACAGTCTATGACAAGCTCCTTTACTTGGTAATTTGGCAAAACGTTTCAAAGCAAAATTTTGCTACAAGATGCCAAAAGATATTAACGAGAAATTTTCAGTAAAAACTGGGTCGCGGTTAAATAGAGATGGAAATAACGACCAACAAGATTTTGACAAATTTCAGGAAATGTTACAACTAGCTGGGTCAAATCGGTGGAGACATGAGCGCGGTGGGTAAAGAAATTAAATCTAAGGTTTACAAAGGAAAAAACAAACGGGTTCTACCTACCCAGAAACGGATTAGTGCCTCTTTATTTGTGAGAAGAATTTTTTATAAAAATACTAGGCTAGCAAACAGAAATAAGTACAGATACCATAATGATTCACTAATCTCTATCAGTACGCATTCGATTAAAGATCTTAACTCAGACCAAATTGGCCATCACAGGTAAATAAATTCCGCGCCAAAAATATATGGTTACCTACCAGTTGCAGTACCAACTTTAAACCCCAGGACAACACAAACAATAAAAAAACATAAATAAACTGAACAACATCTAGGGATTTGCATTTTTTTATACGAAAATATTACAAAATCAAAAACGTTCATTACCCGTATACTAGACTCGGTAGGAAAGTTGAAGGACCTAGGCGATTAAGTTGATTTCTAAATTCATCTTTAATAAACAATTCAAAAGATAAACAAAAAATATGGAGTTATCGCTTTACTAATTTAATTCATATACATAAAATAAATTCGGCAATAGGTATGTAGAATGATAAAATAGGGAAAATGTGATTTTTCAAGCAAAATTCAAAAATTAATTTAGTACTTCACGATACCCTTTTTTTTTTAAAAAGAGGAACTCAAATAATTTAAAACTACTGCAAAAATGAACATATTCTGAGAGCGAGGTGCACACCTTGCTTACAAATGACACAGCAAGACTGTAATTCTACTTAGGGTAGTTGTTATTCAAGCATTCTTCAACTTTATTTAATATTAAAAATTGTCAGGGCACAGTGAGCATTGGGTAGAAATAATTTTGAATGATAAGTACTAATTCCAGAACTGGCTGATATAAAAATTACAACGAGCAATTTTTACCAAATTGTCAGTTCAAAATCACTTCTTAAATTATAGTAGAATAAAACGTGAGATATCAAATGGTCTTCGAACTTAGGTATCAGTTAACAAAACAAACCTCTATCTGCTCTATCTTTGTACCGTATCTCCTACAGAAGCAATTTAGATTCCTGGTCAAAACCAAACCTTGTATCAAATTGCATGGCATTATATAAACAGTATGTATACACGATATCGCTTGTAAAACCATAAGTTATTGATCTACGATTAACTTCAACACTATATAATGAGGAATAGCTTGTTATGCATCTTTTGCAAAGGGCCGGAAAACTGTAATTCAATTATTGCATAATGTCGGTTTTTAGACGTACGTATTGATTTTAAATGTAATTTTTTTGGTGAAATTTAGTGTTAGTTAAAGCATACAACTTTAATATTTAGAAAGGACACTGAAATGATAAAAGAAAGAGTTGGTATATAACTGCTTTCTATATTTGTTATTAACGATATTTCCAGAAATGGAATTTAGAATGTCATGTATTACATATGGGAAACGGGAAAATTGGAGTGATAGTGTTATTGATGGATTTATTCTAGTGCCTTTTGTAGGTTTTCCTTTTCTTAGTAATACCTGGTCAGTTTGAGGTTGGAAAATTGGGTATTTCAAGTATATTTGTATTTATATAGCAATTATTTAATGTGAATAGAGTGTAAGTATAGGTTACATTTTATTTGTATTGATTTATGAACTACATAAAAATTAGATCAATGTATAAGGATATCCAGTTATTCCAGTGATGAAGTCGTATTTAGGAAAGGCCTTGATTCCGAAAATTTGTTTAATTACGACAAAACTTAATAAGACTTTTAATGTATTTTAGAGAAATGTATTGTAGAATGCGATAAACTTAGGAAACCAGAAGTAAAGGAGACATCCGGAATAACCGTCTTCCGTGTAGGGATACTATCGAAGGGATTGCTGAGACAGATGTGATTTGGCGCCCCTTAAATTATGACAATCGAAAAGTCATTCAAGGAAGTGCTTGATGTAACGTAGTTTTGTGTATTGCAGCCATTTTAGTTATTTTTTTTTTTTATTTCTTCAATAGGAACCCACTCCTGTACCATTGTAGTTAGCCGGTACACCCTAAAATTTTTACAAGGTTCCCGCTCCTTCAGGGCAAATCTAAATTTATAACGTAACGCTCGTTTTACTCGTAACAAGCTCCTTAACATACATTTTCTAAACTGTCAGGGAGTACATTTTTCCAATTTTTATTGAAAGCTGTTAGAAGGTTCTTGAGCAATAAAGATCGTAATTTGTCTTCCCTATGGTAAGTGTTTGAACTGTTTGATAGTTAGATATATAGCGAGTTCTCGGTTTGGGCTTACATCCCGAAGGCTTAAAACAAGAATACATATACAGCCGAATGTAACGTAGATTCTTGTTTGAATTCTGCTCTGTTATATATAACTATTGTTGCAATTTTTTTCAATTTCTGTCCACGCATACAAGCAGGAAAATCTAACATTGCAGTCGCAATTAAATTCTGCCCTTTAGCAAATGCTTCATTTATTAGATTTCATTCACAAACAATTAACTTTGCAAGTAAAAAGATTGCAAATTAGGGCCTCGTTTATTTAGAATGGTCGACTTCAAGTTTTTTATACGTAATGCATGCGAACATCATTATAGAATTTAATTATATATGGACATCTTAACTAATCAAAGACCTTTTTAGGAGTCTTAAATTAGAAGTCGGATAAAGGTTAGCTTATGCCCACGCAGCTTTTATGAATCTTATTACGAGGCTGTGGAATTTCCGGAACATCTTAAGACTCCAGAAGACCTACAAGAATGTATGAGATTAAAACCTATATATTGCAACCGAGGAATTCTGTTTGACATGTGAGAACTTATAGTGCCGAACACGCCCGTTACAAATTCATTATTAGTTTCGGTAAAATCGATATAAAAATAGAATTCAAGTGTAATGGATGCATAAGGTAATTTGGAAAGTTGATTAGATCCATATGAGAAGTAAATATAAAGGCTCTCATATTATTATATTTTATTTGATAACGTGTTTAATGAGAGCAGAGTATCGACTAGTTTACCTGCACAGGGTATCCGATAAAGGGGTTTACACTGTTTCAATGTTAATAACAGAACAAGTATTACAGATAGCCAGATGAAACTCGTTGTATCTGGATCTTTCACAATTTATGCATGTTGCGATTCCGTATTATTCTCTTATTTTCAGTTCAGTTACCAGTAGTGACAAAAATTGACAAAATGGCTTGGAAAACTTCCTTTGAGTAACGAACTTAGTGTTTTGGGAAATTTGAGAACATAAAAGAAGTGCAGAAACGATGACGGGCAGAATTTGATACTGTGTAGCGTCACGTGCAACAATTACGATATTACACAAGTTTGAAAAGGAAAAAACTGTGTGTGACCTGAAGAAGGAAGAGTGTGGCAGGGAGAAATCAGTACCGGACTAAAGACGAAAGAAAACGGTGATATAAACTTTCACAGGATCCCCAAGAACTCCATACGGCAAGCTCAGCGTTACTCAGGGGCAAGTAAATCAAGTGCTCTTGGTTGCTTAACTCGATAAATGAGGGCGACCCGGATAGGCACCTACTATATTGTGAATGGATTTGCGATAATGAACAGTTCACTTGTTTATTTCGTAATTAAATTGAAATGAATTTATTACATGGTGGATTGAGGTTAAGTACCTGAATTAATTTTACTCTACCGGGTTGAAGTGACGTACCGATTAATTAGTGCGCCGGTTAGGTTTCAGTAGTGCGGGATGGGTTTTTGAACGTAAATTGCTAGCCAGGCAGAAACCGAAAGCAAAGTAAAGCAAGGACCCGCACGAATTACGATAACGTATAAAATAGATAAAAGAAACTTAGAGGTGCCGTGCTAAGTACGAAAGCGGAAAGTGGAGTGGTTCACATAGACAAAGAAAGGACATCACCATCGAATTTTTATTGACAACAAACACGAAAAGTTTCTAATTAAAAGAAGAATTACATTCTACGAACAATTTTAATAATTGATGTACGAAGGGTGCATTTCATATTGTAACATGAAAAAAATGGATCGATAATGAACAAAAAAGGTAATGCTTATCATTTTTTTAAACAAAAATTTTCAGTTAAAAACGTACATTTAAAGCAGTTTCTAATGAACAATTTAAAATAACAGCAAATACTAATGAAGCTAGTTTCGATGCGGGTTTTTGTATACTTGCTCCGCCCGTCAGAATAATGTGATTTGAGTTTCTTTATGGTGCATGGGATACGCATCAACGTCAAACGCTGATAAGCAATAATCTCTAGATATAAAACAAAAAAGCGGCTCCGTGGCGTAGTTGGTATGCGTGTGACTACTACGTCCAAGGTCCCGGGTTCGATTCCCGACACGGTCCGCTTAAAAAATGTTAGGCGAGCATTTTTCACAAAAATACGCCCTCGTTCGTGTGAGTGTTGTCACGCACGTTGATCCCTATCTTGCTTGGAACAGCAAGGGTTCAGTAAAATTCAAAATTTTCCAGGTAAAAACAAGGTAATATACCTCCATCTGACGAGTTACTTATCTTGCACATACATCAGTTGAGGTGAACCGACACAATATCTTAATCTCGATCACGGAGGAGTTGTCACCGCGGTAAGCAGTATCGTTAATGCCGCAACCAAAACTGAACCAGTGGCTTATGCAAAAGAGCTAAAACGAAATTCCTTTTAGCCATTAAGAACTATGTAAGAAACCTACCAATGCATAGACAATATAAGCTTATTCAAGGAAGCGTGTGTCGTTCTCAAATTAACAGCATTAGGAACGCACCCAATACATCTTAAGACGAAATGCAGAATAGAAGTGAACCCAGTTTAGAAAACGATATGATAATCCATCAAAATATTAGGATACCACATGTCAAGGAACACTTCTAGCGTATTTGTAATGCATATATAGATAAAAAAACCAACAAATTCGAATTCAATCGCCTTCGCTAATAACTTATGTAGAAAATTTGTTCTACACAAACTTATGGTACTACTTTTAATAAAGTGAGCATATCCTTTCAGAAAGTAAAGATTCTTCATAACCGAATACATGTGCGCTGTTATATCAAACAATAGAGATAGATTGAGGTACTTTGACTTAAACTAAATATACTAATAACATTCTTCAGGCTGTTGTACAAGAACTTATTTCAATTTTATTGGAATAAGTTTTATGGGAACAAATCGAATTATTAAATTATAATACGTAATCAGGAGCGTATCCTATAACAGGTGGTTATACAATATATCGAAGTGGAAGTGTGGGAATATTTGAAAAAGTCGTAAATTGCACGAAAATATTTAGAAATGTATAATTGAATGTAACAAAATGCAAAATTCTTAGAGATATACAAATTATAACTCGTTCACTAAATACTTTTACACCTACACTGTAAGGTCTTTAAACTGTCTTTGTCTAACAAAGTCTTTCAGCACCAACCCACAGAAAGAAACCTCAATTAAAACCTCCCCGGAAGGTGGGTGTACCGAGATACGGTTTAGCGGTTATTACCGCAGTAGAGGTTGATGGAGCTCGTTTACACGTTTCCCATCGCCCAACTGCTAGTTTAAAATAAACACAAATATTAAAAAAACTCCATTTCTTGTTCATCTAACCTATATTACCAAACATGATTATCACAGAAAATAGCAACAGACAAAAACTAAGATCTAGCCCTAGTTGACCAAATATGAGCGTAGCAAAAAAAAGTTAATTATAAGTTCTACACATTCCTATTATTACCACCAATCACAATTATTAAATACAAAACAGCATGTGATGTTTAGAAGGTGGAAAGCAAAAATTCAATAGACTTACAGTATTTTGTTTGTCCTTTACAAAGCTCCGGCGACCTAATGCAGGATATGTTTGCAGATCTATTAATTATTTCGACTTAATTTTGAATAAAAGCTCCCAACACAGGCCACTTTCACGTTTAACCAGTATATTTATATCCCTACATTTGACTTTCCAATGCTGTACCCGAAGGTACATATTAACCAGAAAGCGAGTATGCCTTACCTAGGAATTTTGATGAACCCTTACTATTGCAAGCTAGGTAGGGATCATCTCGTGCATGACAATACACACATTGGACCAACATTTTACCAGCTTATACAAAGAGCAAACAACTGTAACGTAATTGGAATAGAAATGTAGGGGAGGAAATAGTACGAAAGGGGTAAGACAGAAATGTGCGTTGTGCCTATTAATTTTAAACTTGTATATCAAAGAAGTAATGAATACTGTCAAATGTAAAAAGGCATTTGGAACTATTATTCGGGGATAAACGATTGATATGCTTAGATTTGAAGATGATATAGCTGTAATAAGATATAGCAAGGAAGAGTTGGAAGCTCGTTTAATGAAATGGAAATAGTATCAACGGAGATATACTGTATGAAAATCAACAAAAATAAAACTAAAGTACTAGCATGTAAAGGAGAGGAAAATAAATTAAATACCATAATAAACATAGAAAACGAGAATTTACAAAAAGGTAAGGATTTATGCTACCTATAGGACGCCAAATAACGCAAGATGGAAAAAATGCAAAAGATATAAAACAAACGTTAGCACAAGGCCGTGCTGCATTTAATAAGAAAAAGAAGCTGTTATGTTCGGGATATATTAAAAGCACAGAAAGGAAAGCGAAAGGTAGAGGTACACCTATATTAAAGAATTGCACACAGATTGTGAAAGATGAAGGCTGTGGAAATTTTAGGAAAATATGTAGTTTAGCTCAGAATAGGAAATAATGGAGGTATGCGTTGAACTAGTTACAGGACTAAAGACAACGATGATGACTGATTAATAATGTATAACGTTGGCGCCTATGAACTCGTCGTTTTGGAACGAAAAAAGTTCACTTGCGAAATTATGCTAATGCAGGAAATAAAAAAGCCCCTCACTGGTTTAAGTTAATGTTTCATTAAGATGATTTTTTGCTGAGCACTTCCCATTACCATTGAAAGAAATAACATGCAAACTTGAGTAGGTACAGTTGACCTTTAATAATTAGGTATAGAACTGATTAATGTGATTAGACAATGAAGTTAGGAATGCTACCATAGCAGATTGGACACTTAATTTTAAGAACAACTGGTTCCCATATATAACTTCATGTTGGAAAAAAGCTTGTTCATTACGAGCATAAAACTTTAACGAAGTCCCAAAGGTCCTCAGAGATCTGATTTGAACGGTTTGAGTCCAGAATATCATTGATTTTAGTTGTTTCCAAGTGTATATACAGCCAAATTACTCCAGGTATTTATATGCAGCTTCTGAAATTATAACCTACAGTAACTGTATTTAAGGAACAGTTTTAAAAATGAGAACTTATAAACGCTTCCTCGCAACGTTCTTATTATTAGTTAAGAGACATTAAAAGTAATTTTGTTCGGCGAAAGCGTTTTCTATTCAAAGCAAAAGTAATTTTTGATATATTTGGTTTGTTTTAAAAACATATATGTGTACTTGTGATAAAACATAATTGTGTAATATAGTAAAGACGTTCCTATATTGGTGTTTTTCATAACCAATGTAAAAGTAATAGTTCCAGCCTCAAAATAATAAAATATATTGCAATTATCTAGAGGCATGATTAATATGCCTATATTTAGCATTTGATTCTGGAAACCTTTTCAGCTGCAGTATTTAAATAGGTATATTCGTGTCCCTATTGTTAAAGTTTATTTTAGATTTGTTTTAAATTAGTGTATTCGACGCGTAAATCACTTTCCTAATCTCGGATTTTGGCATTCTTTTTGTTATTTCTTCTGGGGATTTTCCCTAGGAATCCCCGTATTTTGAGATTAGATAGCGTCCAAGATAATTTCCGATTAAGACTGGTATTTTACATATGATAGCATTTCGGGACCGTCTTCAAAAACTTACACCACCCTTCCCACTGAGTTAGTTAGCAACCATCCTTGTTGGTACAGTCGAGATTTTCGATAATTAATCAAATACAAAATTTTAGTGACGCACTTCACCGAGTTTCATTGTGGTTTACTCGCTAGGTTTTCTAGTACAAGACAGTCAGTGCTCATACAAAAAGAGGTAAATGTTTCTCAAAGTTGTAAGAGGGACTGAAATTAGGAACAGGGAGTCTTGAGAATCATATAATTCGAATGTATTTTATGGTGTGAATTACACTCAAACGAACCTCTCGGCATGTAAACTTATATTGAACATTCGTACACAGGCCACATAAAAGAATACACTAGTGTTGTTAATTTTTCAAATCGCGATATCTCATGCATGATAATTCTTAGTAAAAAAGTGCACATACCTTTTTGTTAAGGTCCACATAATTAATAAAATTTGTAATAATTGTTTTTACAGCAACACTTGTTGTTTGAGGGATAATTGAAAAAATTGTAAAGTTTACGTATCATTTTGACGCGTATCAAATTTCTCTTAGAATTTAATTTTTATATGTACATTCATTATAACGTCATGTTTAAATTAAGCACCATTCTGAACATTTACGCGATTTCCTGCTGGAAATTGTGCGGTTAGCTGTAAACGATCGCTTGATTATCATAGATCAATAAAAATAAACTCTTTTACGCAGTAAAGTAGACACTTTTTATTGGTATCTTTGAGTGGCAGCTATGGGGAAGATAGCTCTTCTCTCCCTTGTCTGTTTCCTTTTTTTATTTATCTTGTACCTAGGCCTCTTCTGCAGATACAGCAGCAGATTTGAATAGCCACGAAGCACCACATGCTTGCACACGCATCTCCAGACATAGAGATACGGTTATTAGCTTTTCTCTTTGTAAAATAACCAGCAAATTAAATTCTCATTCACTATACTTGAACTGCTCGTTACCAGACAAAATTATGTCACCATTAAGCTAGAAGCGTGTTAACTTCTGTCGACCGAGATCGCCAGTAACATTAGGTGTAATACTTTCCTAGAAGGTCCGCTAACGTTATAGTGGGCAATCGGTCGTTTGTTATTTCCACCTTACTTGTCATAGACCAGTTAATATTATTAAATTTTGTCTGGTTATGCCATCTCACTAAATTATCGGAGATTTGAAGAAGTTTCCGATGGTTAGTTGTTTGTATTCGAGTACAGAGGGCGTATGTGAGAAGTTTTGTATATATTAATACACTACGATTCCCTTATAATTCAAGATCCTTTTTGGTTGTTTTGCAAAGAGAAATGCGCCAGTCTGACGAGCTATAAACACAGCAAACCGGTCATTGGTTTTCTCTTTGTAAAATAACCAACAAACTTAATTTTCGTTCACTATGCTTGAACTACTCATTTTTAGACAAAATTATTTGTCCCATTAGCCAGAATCGCGTTAGCTTCTGTCGACCGAGATCCCCAGTAACATTAGGTGTAATACTTTCTTAAAAGGTCTGCTAATGTTACAGTGGGCAATAGGTCGTTTATTATTTCTACCTTACTTGTCATAGACTAAGTTAATATTAAATTTTGTCTGGCTATGCCATCTCACTGAACTATCAAAGATTTGAAGAAGTTTCCGATAGTTAGTTGTTTATATTCGAGTACAGAGGGCGTATGGGAGATGTTTTGTATATTTTAATACACCATGATTCCGTTATAATTCATGTTCCTTGTTGGTTGTTTTGTAAAGAGAAATGCGCCAAGTCTGACGAGCTGTAAACACAGCGAAACGATCATTGGTTTTTCTATTTGTAAAATAACCAACAAATTAAATTTTCGTTCACTATGCTTGAACTACTCATCTCTAAACAAAATTATGTCCCATTAGCTAGAATCGCGTTAGCTTTTGTCGACCGAGATCCTCAGTAACATTAGGTGTGATACTTTCGTAAAAGGTCCGCTAATGTTTTAGTGGGTAATAGATCGTTTGTTATTTCCACCTAAGTGCAATAGACTAGTTAATATTATTAAATTTTGTATGACAATGCCATCTTAACTAAACTATCGGAGATTTGAAAAAGTTTCCGATAGTTAGTTGATTATTTTCGAGTAGAGAGGGCGCATGGGAAATGTTTTGTATATATTAGTACACTAGGACTCCCTTATAATTCAAGATCTCTGTTGGTTGTTTTGCAAAAAAAAAAATGCGCCAGTCTGACGAGCTGCACACCCAGCGTAACCGGTCATTGGCTTTTCTCTTTGTAAAATAACCAACAAATTTAATTTTCGTTCGTTATGCTTGAGCTACTCATCTCCAGACTAAATTATATGCCACTCAATTTTATCTTGTTGTTGGCATATTTGGTAATAATTCTGTATAAGAGTAGATATTTATTAAGTTTAAAATATTATATATCGCGAGAAAAGTCCAATTTATGGCATAAAAAACATTATCGCAGTTGCAATTTGTGGTCAGACAGATGGCAAGTGAGTTGAATGCATAGAACCCGTCGACGTCTTTTAATTGTGAAGGGATTATGATTTTGGAACCTTTCTTTTGAAGACATAAAGAAACTATTTGGAAAGGTAGACCTACTCCGGCACTAGCAAACTTGACCAAACAATCAACATTGCATATAAGACATTTTCAAACAGAAGATTACAAAAAATGTGAAATGCTCACTAATTGCGACAATAAATCAGCTTTATTTTGTTGGTCATGTCTTTTATTTTTATAGGAAAAAAACTTATGGAATAAAGGCTGATTTTCGGATTTAAATATTCTTCATAAATTAATAAAAAGACACTCACTCGCCCAGTAAAATATATATTCATTAAAAAATCAAGGGAAAATGTTTGGTAAGGAAGAATAGAATTGTGCAAGATGATCAGTCAAATATCTTGTAGATCTGGTATGTCTTGGGCGAACACAAGATGGGTTTTCGGGACATGTTGAATCTGAGAGTTCGACAAACAGAAAAAATTGTGTTGATCTACTTGATTTAGTGATAAAGTGTGGCGAAGTATTAAATTTTTATTTGGAGGATTCCACCGTACTTAACTCTTCGAAGCACAGAATCACCAATGCATAAAATGCCCTAGAAATACAAGCATCCTTTCTTTCTTTTTATTTTTGGTGAAGGTGAATTATTAAGACATAAAATATTACGCAGTTACGTTAACAAAAATTTATTTTTTGTTATAATACCAAATACAAATGGTGGTGTAAAGTTGCACCTTCGTGTAACTCGAACCTAATTATACAACTACAAGCATAGTGGCTAAAAATATCTTGTATCAAACTGAATGATGTTCAACAAAACAATTATTAGATTGGGATAAACGCAATGCGCTATTGCATGTGTAGCAAATCCACTTGGTGAGTGTTTGCTTCTTTCGAATGTTACAGTGAGAACATCTTCTAGATGCATATATTGGTATGTATGTGTGCAATTTCTTCGTTTTTAATTCATAAAGTTTGTGCTTTTATTGGAATGGCTTTACTCGGTGAGCGTAGATTCTCTTTATTGCAAACTTTAGTTTTTAATATTAATCGATTAATCATTTCGCGTTTGAAAATTTTCAAACTAAATTTAGAAGTTGAAACTAGTTGCTTGTGTATAATGTATAAATTTACAACACATACACCTAAAAAGTGAAAGAAAATCCTGTGCTATTATTTCGTGGGCTTTTTGTCCATCTCATAATAAGACTTCGGTCGATCAAGCTTATCGTCAGAGTTGATATTCACACTGCAGTTATAGAGAATTGCGGTGCAAAGAATTTCTTATAGTGACTATGTTTTTGTTTTGCGATTAACTTTAGTCATTTCATTTAGTTGGTGGTAGTTTGAAATCAAGTGAACACATTGTATATCCTTCCATTTTACTGTATAGTTACCATTGTTGCTAACAAAATAATCAAAATTTGCATACTTTAATTATTTATCTCCTTGAAACTCGGTTAATTCTCTACTCATCATCATTAGGTCTTCAGTCTTGAAACTGGTTAGACGCGTACCCTCATTGTTTCCTATTCTAAACTAACCTACACATTTCCCTGAAATTTGCACAGTCTGCATCTATCACTATCTGATCTAGGTCTATATCTACCTACTTTTTCCTATCTCTGCTTGTAATACATCCCATACTATTCCCCAAAAATATCTTAGAACGTATTATGCCCGTCTATTTCTCCTATTTTTTTTCTACAGATATATTTATTCTCCTACTATTTCTACAACCTATTTGTTATTAACTTTGCCTGTCCATGCTATCATCCCCATACATCTGAAGCACAACATTTCAAAAGTCTGCTACCGTCTGCTTTTCCTACTGCCCGTATTTCATAGGCATACTGTGCTGTGTTCCACACATATGGTTTCTACAATTTTCGTCTTGTTTCTATGTTTGTTGTCTTTGATCATAGGCGCTGTTCTTTCTTGTTAGGTGTAGTTCGGTCCCCTTCTATTATTTTACAATTATATACCTTATTCCTTCGACATTCAGTGGTTGTGAAGGGAGGGGGCGGCTCCGTGGCGTAGTGGTATGTGTGTGACTACTACGCCTAAGGTCCCGGGTTCGGATTCCGACACGGTCCGCTTGAAAAATGTTAGGCGAGCATTTTTCACAAAAATCGTTCGGATGAGAGGTAAAATGGAGGTCCCGTGTGTGAGTGTTGTCACGCACGTTAAAGATCCCTACCTTGCTTGGAACAGCAAGGGCTTCCTAGCCAATGTAGTACCTTCGAGTGGAGCATTGGAAAATCACATGTAAGGTTGTGAAGGGGGGTAAGCAGTCTGTGGCTGCCAAGTTCCCCCAGCACTTGAACTATTGCCGATTTAATATTTTCCAAGATACCTTTTCGCACAGTCAACATTAGTTGCAGATATTTCACAACCAACACCTGTAGTTGTTTCTCTACTAGTGGGATTTATATTTTATAATTTTCATAAGTTCGATAATAATAAAATAATTATCCAAGACTATCTTATGATCTTTATTGTCAAGTCCTTGACACAATCTATTAACTTCCTTTACTGTCAAGGCTCTCTTAGACGAATTTCCAGTGTAAATATCAAATTTATAACCATGCCCGTTTTTATCTAAAATATTCGTTTGCGATGAAGACAAAAAAATTCGAAGTTTATAGTATGTCAGAGAAGGGTGAATTACGGTTTGGCATCAGTTCATTGTTATTGATGTGGTGATTTGTAAGAATCCAGCCAAACCTGTTTACTGTCATCAAATTGCTGATGAAACTGACATGGAAATCAGAAGCATATCACTAAAAATCCCGATAAATGATTAATTTTTTATATCCCATTAGTAAATTGATACCAAGAAAGCATTTCAAGCCAGTTCAGGTCAAACGTATGAATATATGTCTTTGTCTAGTCAGTTTGTTTGAAAAACAATATGGTCCATCATGTTATCAGATTAAAAAACTGAAAAAGTTGACAGAAAAATTCAGTATTACAAAAAATATTCAATGGGCCACTGTCATCTAAAAAAGGAGTTGTAGAGCACATAGCATAAGCTTTATTCCATGTTGGTTTCTGTCGCACTATAAAATTAGAAGCAGGAAGCGAGTCCTCATACATAGTCCCGTTCGTTATCACTTTCAAATTCCATATGTCATGTTTCGATATATGCAATTTCATCATCATTCTTGTTGTCCGAATCGTTTCCTGATTCATTTCCTCAAGAAATGTCAGCATATAGCGTATAGTTCGTCTCTGGTAATATTCACCAATCTGAATGGCAATTCTTCATTATCATTTATATTGGCGCTAAAATAAACCATAACCTAATTGCACAACGGTACTGATATTTAACACCCACAAATTTATTTATTAGTATTGGTAGTGAAAAATTACACAAATTTTCTATACGATATATCTTATTTGAAAATATATTATTAATAAATCTATACAAGAAATTTAAAGGAAAGTACAATAGAAACTTTGTTTACACGAAAGCTATTTACTTCTAGCACATTCAGATGTCACAAGAACATTGTTACGGTATTAGCGGAGAGGAAAGAAAAGTACAGTACGCAAAGAAAATAGCCCACACGGAATAGCGTAACAAAAAAGGAATCCAAAGAATACCGTGCTAGCTAAAAGTCGTAGAGTGGGATGGGTCACAAAGAAAGCAAAAGAAAACCTCAAATTAAAAATTTTATTTACTTTAAAGAAAAAAACCATGTTATAAAAGGAAAACCAGCTCAAAAAAAACATTTTTACAGAATGTCCAACACGACCTACACAGTACAAACAATCGACGCAAAAATAATGTATACCCTCTTTAATTACCCTTAACTAATTTTCTATTTCAATTCTAGCATGTACATAAAGCAAAAATGAAACAAAAATATGTATAGTGGATTGTTTTTAGTCCTGTGGCTACAACGATTTCTAAATCATTATATATCTAAAATATTCAATAGGAAAAGTATATAATATACTTCCAAGACCCACACGAGGTGGTTAAATTCTCATATGTACATAAAGCCAAATTAAACAAATATATATATATATATATATATATATATATATATATATATTCTTATGCTGCCCCCACACTCTTTTTGTTGTTGCGCCCAAATCTAAAATAAATATAACCCGAATTTAGAATTTAGAATACCCTTTTTATCTACTTCCCCTGCGCTAATTCTTCCGTAGTAATTTCTTCTTTGATTTGTACCCTTCCGCCTGCTACTCTTACGCTGCCTTCTAAATTTTCTCCTCTCGTTCTAAATCAATCCAAATCTATCCTCGTTCCTGTTAACCATTCAATCCAAATCTATCCTCGTTCCTACTAACCACTCAATGCCCCGCTACACATAAATCCATATCAAAATCAATCCTTATATTTTTCACTCTTATGTTTCTCACTCGATGCCTTCTACCTATAATCTCGTTCCAATTCAAACTTATCTTCCGCCGGTTCGCAGTCGCACTAATTCCAATATTTACTTTTATTCGTCGCCGCTATTAATTCTTTATACACTGATGCTTCTCTTTACTCTTCTGTTATAAATCAAACTCTTATAATTCAATCACATTTATTTACTCTTCCAAAAATATTTATACAATTTAGCGCAGTTTCATAAAACACGTCTTTATACAAAATAATTCGAAATCGACTCTTTTTGTTTACTATCCTAGGTGATAATTACAACATTTTCTTCCTACTCTATTACATCCAATAACATTTTATCACTGAGTTCGTGTCACAAATACCTTAAATTTTGTCTTTTACACTTTCCTATTTTATACATAATATTCTATCATTGGTCCTAAATGTTTCACAACCCTTCAATCATATTTGACACTGCTATTACTTATAATTTTGAGATTACATGTTTGTCCAAAAGTTGATTCTAGTAAAATAAAAGCCAAATTAATTCACATATGAACCTGGATCTGCGAGGTTAATAGTGGACATCCATAGACGCATCCGGTTTTCGGTTGGCAAATGTACGTTCAATGGCCTATTAAATTATAACTCAGTATAAAACATTGAGCACTGTGTATTATATCACGTCATCAAGTCATTATAATTTACGTCTTGGCACTTACATTTCAACTAACATTTTAAATACTTTAACGTACGTAAAGTACGGCAAACATACATTTTTAAATTACGGGATCTGATATATGGATTATTTTATTTGGCATACACTACCTTCTACACAAAACCACCCTTAGAACCCTGACATTACAATATATATATTATAGTGGACATTTTTCTAACTGTAGTTACCTCGATTTATAAATCTTATTATATGTAAAATATTCATTAGGAAAAGTATATATTTATATAGTTGGCAACAAAAATATAAAGAAAGACCCATCTACAGATCGAAATGCATTTCGCTGCAGGCGGCACAAAATGATGAACTAATATCGCACCTAAACAGGAGGGTGACTCTAAAAAAATTTATATGAACAAATTTATAAGATAGGCAATGCCGATCTATTATCTAGTAAATACTCAACCAATAACAGCTGTCCCCGTAATATTTCCGACGATTGCAGCGAAGTAAGTTCCGTTTCAAACACCGTACTATCTACAGGTGCGCTATGAATAACCTGAAGAACTTGACCAAAAAAATCCAGACACAATTTATTTTACTGATGGAAGTCATCAAACGATGAAGAGGAAAAAAACAGCAAGTTTTACAGCTTGGCATGATTTTCAGGTTGTAACATTATCACCACGCGATCTTGTAAGTTTTGCTAATTCACGATTGCGGCACAACAATTTTTGTAGTCAACATCAAAACATCAAACACAAAGGTATGTGATATGTTCCATTACCAACCAATTTAGATGCTCCAATGTGGAAATAAAAAGATTGCCTAAAAATTCATCATACTACTCCAATTATTAAGGGATGAAAATTCCATCATTACATAGCCAAAGATAACAAACAACAGACGTGCGACGCCATTCAAATAAATAATTTATGTTCTTGAGTTCATCTTGTGTAGTTTTTATTGTCCTTTCAAGAGCACTTATTGCGGCAGATAGCAGAATTCTAATTTTACACAAACGAAACCAAAACTGTTTCTTAAAAAAGGAATTAATGTGGTATATCCACCGAACAACCAACTTATGATTTCATTCTCACAAGCGAGCCCCCTCTCGATAAAAGACAAACTCAATTCACGACTGATTCTGCACAACAACCGGTCGTAGTGTTTCAAAACAAGCGACAAAAAATATACTTCAAATTCTAGAAGATATTCAATACCCGTAGAATAAGTTGCCTAACTTTCAGCATAAAATTATAGAAAATGTAGCATAAACCAATGCATCATTTATATTAGATACAGAATAACGATAAACGAGCCAGAAAAAACCTTATATAAACCACGTATATACCTCACAACAATATTTCTGAAAACAAGTGTTCTGATAATCGAATACCACATTTAAACGCTATATCAAAATAGAAGAGATTTAACTTATTTAGCTGTATAACGATATACTAATAAAAACGTACAGGATGATGAATAAGCAATCGTTCAAATTGAACAAGCGGTTGAAATTGTTAATGAATATGACCGTGTAAAGAACGCAAGAAACGTCGGATTTAATTACCTACGAACGAAAATATTTACATGCAGGGACGGCACGTAACAACACTGAGCTTCTGAAAGATATTGCAGCTATCAGCTTGTAGGTTGCTTGCCCATGAGTTGTAAAGTTTATGCATTGTTATACATGAAAATAATGTGCTTCACAAAACAAACTGCAATGGATGTCTACCATTATTTTACATGTAGTTTACTATATTTGTTTAAATAAATGTGGCTCTTAACGTGAACCAACATGCTTCATAGAGTTAAAGGTTCTTTAAATATTACACAAAATGATTTTGTTACCTGCATAGGAGAAATCATCCTACCCAAAATAAATCCAAAATAGAAGACGCTTTATTTGATGCACTTATACTCGATCAAACTACAGATATTCCAAAAAGTCATCTGGCAAAGACCGTCCATTATGTAACTAGAAAAGTTGATATAAAAGAACATTGTTTAGCCTTTTGATGTTATTATGTAAAGAACTGGGCATGCTCTTTAAAATATTGTCCAAACTATAGTGACTTACTTAAATTATTGTGCAAGGCCAGTTGCAGAGAGCTAGGATGAGGCGGCCG
Source organism: Platerodrilus igneus (assembly GCA_036346225.1). Classification (NCBI taxonomy): domain Eukaryota; kingdom Metazoa; phylum Arthropoda; class Insecta; order Coleoptera; family Lycidae; genus Platerodrilus; species Platerodrilus igneus. Next base: position 1,309,428 of record JARFIW010000892.1, on the reverse strand, counting down.
TAATAACATGGAAGTTACATGGACTGCAAACCAAAGTAAGACAATGTTATTCCTGTAAGTCTTTTGTACATTGCACGGCCGTGATTTAAATTTTTAGTATTACAGCAGTCCATGGGCGGAATATAGAAATGCAAGGTATTTTTTAAACTTTATGTGGTTTGGCATAATTTTTTTCCAATTCTACAAGCGAACGCATGTCTTACATTCTGAAGTGCATAAGAGACTACCAAAATAACTCGTACTCGATGAAACTACAACGGGCGATTGATGCAAACTGTGTAACAATATCGTGAAAAGTTACAGAGGAACAAAATTATGAGAATCATGAATCAGTCGTCTGCTCCAGAGGCTGTGTAGATAATTGAAGTTCCTTTCAATCTTTTACTACTTATTTTTTCTAAAATACTTCCAGCTTGTTGAACAAATCAAGTGATATAAACTTCCACGTTTAAAAAAATCAAGAATTTCAATCTATTGTTTCCTCCATAAGAGAACAATTTGATATCTTCCTTCTTCAGTAAATTGCAGTTTTGACCTTATGAGAAACTGGGAGGAGTAGGACGCACGTGTTTAACACAACTCTTATAGCTGCATCCAAAACATTGACTCCATAAATAGTTGACATTAAATAAATGTATTTTAAAGCCGAAATACCTTATACCAGTTCATCAAGCTGTTTTGTAACTGCCAATAAATTTAAAATATTTCAGGTAGTCCCAACAGTGCATAGATATACTTGAAAAAGCTACTTGAAACTTGAACAATTGACTACTTACGAAAAAATATTTTCCAAAGATCTGCCAAGTTCACAATTTCAAGTGCAATTTAAAAGTGCTAGTTAGATTTACATACCTCAGCATTATTTATGTTTGTTTTTATAATTAGATTATTCGAAACCTGGGAGTTCTTTTTTACTGAGGTGTCAATTTGAGGTTACAAATGCACCCATATAAAATCATCTACTTGTAGTTCAAGGGTGATAAACACATCACTCTTATCCTACGCATATAAAATTAAATACTTTTAAGATACTAGAAATATTTATTGCCAATTAACTCGAGTAAATTTTTCAAGTCTAAGAAAATAGTAAGGTATATAATTTAACAAGCAAGTCGCTCTTGACGAACGGCTCTTGGCTATATTTACTGATTTGATATGGCATTTTATGTAAAGCGTGTATAATTTATCTTTTAAGAGATATTGCCATATTGGGTAGTGCTTCTTAAACTTGTAGTATTTGAACCCCGAAGGTAATAAAACAGTTGGCGCCTAATTCTAATAAAAATGTGCGGCCTGAAAAACTTATAACATTAATTTAATCCGAATAACTCTAGATTGGCTGCATTAACTAGGCATGAAAATTTCGTTCGTGGCAAGCAGTAATTGAACAACAAGTGAAGACATGGTACTGCTTTTAGGCAGGGTTGGCACAAAAAAACACTTTAGGCCAGTGGTCAAAACTGATTTAAACAACCAAAAGTGGTTTAATCCACACTTACAATTCTATAGTTTCTATACATCAAAATACCTGAATTCGAGCATTGGATTAAATTGTTACTGTTGACTATTTCTTAAATGATATGGTATAATGACATAATCTTATTTGCATTTTGTTAATTCGTGTAAGTTGCATCCTGTGGAGTACAGATTTTATGTATTTCACTTACCGTTTTATTTTTATTAGTTAATTGAAGATTCGTAAGTAAGATGAGCAGAACCAGAACTGAAAACATTTATTAATAATATTGTAACTAGTTCATTAGTCATTAGTTTACTATAAAATTTGTTCATTTAATTTTATATGGGTAATGGATAGAACATTAATTATCTAAGTACTGGATCTGGTTGGTTGACCATAAATTGATGGTTTTTGTAGCTTTTTTATTTTTACTCAGCCCATTCCATTGAACCTTAATTAAAAACAGAACTAGGAAGTGAAATAAGGTTTCATTGTTTTCATTTTGTTTAGTTTGTGCATTTAAATTTTTGGTTCGCTTTTAAAAAGTTTCAAATAACGAAAGTAAAAGGTGAAAACAATTAACCTTTCATTTCACTATATACAAAAATCGAAATTAAAAATTATTTCAGTGATGTTTTGTTAACCTGGAGTCAAAATATAATGTTTTTAAGAAAAAAAATTATTTCAACTTAACAAAAAAATACAGCAGGGTGGTTGCGCTTATGCACGGCCCGTACTAGTAGTCACGATTTCTTTAAATCTTGGTAGAATACTGCCATCTGCTGGTCTAAATGTGAACTAATATCAGTGCCAAAATGTATGGCGGTTTACCACTAAGAAACGAGCAAATTTAATTGATTAAATAGTGAGTAGCACTTTTAGAAAACTTAAGTAAACCTTTTAATATTAATGTAAGGCTATTGAAAATAGTTTAGTAGTAAAGAGCAATCATTAAATTTATCCAAAATGGCATTCCTTCATATAATGCATGTCTTTGTTTGATAAGTTACATTTTTTTTCTTGGTGGATGTCTACTGGGATACTGTTATAACTTAGTATTTATTAGTCAGCCACCGCGCCTGTCTATTGAGCAATTAAACTTTATGTTTCTTACTTTTCAATATATCGTTTTCTGCATAATTTAATACCGGCGACCGGCAGCCTAAAGTCAATCACCCTTATATTTCATTTATTAAAGACGGCTGAGAATAGACTGTAGCAGACCAGTGGTCAGCCCAGCCCTTTAATATTTAACTACCTAGTTACTAAAATATTAGATATCTGAATATAGGTAAGGTAGATTGTTTTAAACATTTGTGAAAATTGTAAATACCTATTATCTAATTATTCTATTAGCTAGATTAATTGATTTTCTTATAATATTTTTTTACAACTCTTCGGTGTTGTCGGGTTGGTCAGATATGGCTCCAACTAAAAGAAGGAAAGTGTTTTACACTGTTATTCAGAAGAAGCTGTAAAAAAATGCATTGCAAGCTATAAGAGTCGAAGGGAAAGGTGTAAGTGAAGCTAGTCGTTATTATGGAGTTCCCAGAGGCACTATTCAGGATAGCCTTCACGGTCAAAGACCAGAGAAACCTCTAAATATGGGACCAGAGCCGGTATTAGAACTAGCTGAGGATAACCTGGCAGAATTGGTGATTACCATTGCAAAATGTGTCTTTCGAAGAAAAAAAGAAGAAGTGATTTCTAAGGCTGAGAAGGTATGTAGAACTTTTCTATGAAACATACATTCAACCAAGGACTATCAGGTAAAAAATTGTACCTAAATTTTTTTACGGTGATATCCGCAAATACCAAGAAGTATAGTTGAACCAATCAGCAGAGCGCACGTGGTGATAATAAGAATCTGTTAGAAAATGGTCTACAGAGGTAGATAAATTCCAAAAAGAAAAATAATGCATTAGACATTTTAGATAATCCCCATTGTATGTTCAATGGGGACGAAATCAGTTTCGGTCTATGTCCTAAGATTGGGAATATGTTAGCACCCAAAGGATGGACACTTTTATTAGAAGTAACATCGAAGTAGGAAACACATAACTTAACAGTGTAAATTGTCTTTACAACGAGTGGAAAGTTATACCACTTGTTGTATTTCCTTAAGTACGTCCGCCACGTGCCATTATAAAAAAGATGCCGGACGCACAGGTTCTAGGAAGGTTCGACGCAGGATAGGCGAAACAAGACGTCTTCTTTTTGCATACATCAAAAAACTCAATGAGTGAATGCAACATCAAGAAATTACAAAACTGGTACTTTTGCTAATTGACGGTCATAAATCTTAGCGAATACTGCGACCAATATAAAATTATACCATACTCGCTTCCCCGAATATGACTCAATTGATGCAATCAGCAGATGTGAGTGTATTTAAGACGGCTGGAAACAGCATGCACGCAAGTAACAAAGTTAGCAAAGAAATCTGGATTGCGTTGTAACGAAATTTAATTTCTGTCCCCTACTTAAAGATGTATTAGATGAACTGGAATCGAACACAATGCAGAAGGGATTTTGCAAATGCCCACTTTTTCTTTCGTTCCAGCTGCAGTTGAATATTTTAAATGTGCACGGAACGTTACACACAACAGTGACATTGAAAAACCATGAAATTGAAAAACCAACTTTAAAGACTCTAGGTGTTCCGTAAAAGTGATAAAACATATCGAACCAAATTGACAGAATATGAAATAAGTACACTACTGATTTTGGAGGAAATCAAAATGTATGAAGCTGAGTTGAATGCAAATACGTTAACCGCGCCAGAAATATATCCTTGGGACAATACTTCATCAACAGAATTAGATGATAAGTACTGTGCCATCAGAGACAGGTGATCATCAGCATACTCCATCAATATCAACTAAGGTAGGTGATCTGAACATTACGCTAAAAACAGATCATTCGCAAGCCATTATGCCAGAAGTAGGTTCAATCGTGTCTTTAAATGATGCTACAATTCACCAAGATACACTTAATCTTGCATGAATGGAATGGAGACGAGGATTATGATCCCATAATAATTGATGCAAATTGTCTCATTTCAACGATCCTTACTGAAGGATATGATGTGTTATTGCCGGAAGAAGCTAGTTCTATTAGTGAATTAGTCGATCAAAAATCTGTAAAAACCTTCCAATAATCCGTGATATTGCAATTTCAAAGCCAATAGAAGAGAGGAACTTTCCTAGTCCTAGTGCCAGTAAAATGTCAGTAAATCAAAATCTTTTATATGTAAAACTCATCAATTTTAGTCATTCTAACATCACTTATGAAAGCAAAGTCCAAAAATAAAGAAAAGGTAGAATTGCCTGCAGCAATTTCTTCAAAGGAATAGGGAAATCATCTCAATGCCAAACTTGCAGAGGAGGAAAAAGAGAATGCAATCAAAATTAGAAAAGCACGGTCAGTGAAAGGAAAAACAGAGGTCTTGATAAAAAGACTGTTCTATTCATGCGTAGCTCTACATTTGTGATGTTTTCAGGTAATCGAGTTCTATAACTTCCCTCAATCTCAATTGGATTTAATTTTGTCATTGAGTTTATAACAAAATGAACCGTGTGAAGTACCTGTTATCTCTTTATTTAAACCATATAATTACACACATTGTAGCCTATTGTATAAAAAAGTTACATCAGCTTTGAAATGATATACTTCTGTATTCTGTTGGTTCAGGGTCTGATTGTTACATTGTAGTAAAGTGTATTTGTGATTTACTTTTGTGGTAACTGCAACAATGTCTATTACCGCACAGTATTTATTAAACAAACGTCCTAAAGTTCATATTTTGGGTGTATAACAACGAATTTCCTACCATTTTCTTAACAATTATGAAAGCTTCTTAAAAAAACATGACATGTTTTCACTGTAAAATTTTATGGCTAAAATATAATTCATTTGCTTGCATTCTTGTGGTTTAAAATAATTTACAACCCGTTATTTAAGTTCTCCTATGTATTTAATAAAAATAAAGCAATACATTGTTGGTTTTCAGTTTAATTCGTATAAAAATACGAATTTAATTACAATTCTTGTTTGCAAACACTATTTTACATGAATATTTAAATTATACAGGGTGTTTCAATAATGAGTTAGGCCATTCAAGACTATTTTTCTTTCTTTCGATCCAAATTATTGTTAGCGTAAGACATGTCGAAGTTGTATGATCATCATCATTAAGTCTTCATTCAGTCCAGGAAGTGGTAGTTTCCTATTCTGAGCTAAACTACACATGTCCCAGAAATGCGCACAGCCTACATCTTTCACTATCTGTGTGCAATAGTTTAATCTAGGTCGACATCTACCTCTCTTTTTCTTCTTTCTCTACTTCTGATATATCCAGCATTATTCCCTTATGCCTTAGAACGTTTTATATCATATAATCTCTCCTATTTTATTACTGGTTTCCACAGATATTTCTTCCCCTACTACTTCTAGAACCTCTTTGTCCATGATATCTTCATCATATATCTGCGGCGACAAGTCTGAAATGCTTCCCCTACTGTCCACGTTTCACAGCTGTACAGTGCTATGCTCCACACATACGCTTTCACAATTTTTTCCTTGTTTCTATGTTTGTTGTCTTCGAACATAACGGCTGCTTTTTCTTGTTAAATATAGCACGGCCTTGTGCTTTTTTTAAAAATATTTTTGCACTTTTCCCCTTCCATTCCGTTCTAAAAATATACCTTATTTCACTGATATTCAGTGATACGCGAAGTTGTATATACATTATATTCGCCAGCCCGTCTTTAGCGTTCTTATACTTCCTGCATTCACTTAAAGTTTAGTTTGTTTTTCTTATAAAAAGTTTCCCACCAACCCCTTTGATACCTTAAATATGCATAATTCCATAATATTGGTCTGTTTTTGTTCTGTTCTTCAGCAGAATCTTGTTGAAAACACTTGAATGTTATTATAATTTGATCCTAAAGATGTCAACAAATTTCATTGATAGGTTATTGAAACCCTAGTGTACTTACTTCATATTTGTTCCGTTCTATTTTCGCGATTCAATTACTTTCCTATACACGGTTGGGATAAAGTATGGAACCAAGTAAATATTTTTAAAACGAAAAGGACAAAGATAAAGAAACTTTGCAGATAAGTGCAATGAGGCAAAATGCATCTGTTGTGATTTTTTTGTTAATAATGTACTTCCGGTTTAACTGGAAATACCCTCAACTTTTAAATGGAATACCCTATATATTTTTGCAGATTTTCATACATCTTGTTATTTTGAATTCGTACATACCAGGGTTAATGGAAATAATCTGTAAAAACGAGACACTAAAGCACTTTACATTTACTGAGTTAATGAGAATTAGAATAATAATAATTTAAGCAAAATTATTTCAAATGTTCAAAGCGCTCGCCGTTTACCTGTTGACAATATACAAACCTATAAACAAATTCCTGAGTTACTCTCTCCAAGACTTCTCCACGGATTAGTTCACATTCATAGATGATTCTTTATCTCAATTCCTGCAAGTATGTTGGTCGTTTAACGTAAACATGTGATTTCAGGTAACCCCAAAGAAAAAATCTTACAAACAAAGGCCTGGAGAATGAGCAGGCCACTCTCTGAATCCTCTACGTACAATCCATCGATTTGGAAAATTCGCATCAAAAATTCCTAACCCGTCTATCATAGTGGTAAGGCGCTCCATCTTGTTGAAACCAAACATTTTGTGGTAACTAACCCATTCTGTGAAGTGCAAAAATAATTTGGTTATTCAGTAAATCTAAATACTTGTCACCATTCAAGTTTCCGTCTATTTTCCGCAATTGCCATCCAAACATTCAATTTTAGTGAATATTGGGCATGGGTTTCATGAATCCAATGAGGATTCTCATTTGACCAGTACCTTGAGTTATGGCGATTCACTGTTCCATTTAAACAAAAACATGCCTCATGCTACATTACTTGCAGAATATTCGTCGACATTACAGATGTCCATCATTTGTTCGAAAAACTCCAACCATCGGTCAAAAACATCATCTGACAGTTCTTGAACCAATTGTATCTTATACGGATGATACTTTTCACTTTTCAATATCTTCTTTACAAAACGTCACACGATCGCCAAAACCGATCATCATTAATATTTCAATTCGATCCTTTTCACTTAAATGTATCATTTTTAATCGAACGATTTATTTCCGTAAATTACAATTAACTTGACAGTTTGCATTGGCAGTTTGACAACAGTTGCCTACTAAACAGTACACGTTTAATATAAAGTAAACATAAATTTGTTTGGTTTTTACTCTAATGTGAATTACATATCCCCCAAATCAATATATGTATAATTAAATAGAAATTATTAAGAAACTTAAGTTAGATGCAACAATGTAATTCAAGGATAAATAAAGAAAAGGTTAATGAAAGTTCACAAGCAAGTTGTGAGAACGGATGTGAATACATTGTATTCCAGACGTAAGTGATACTTCAGGTGCAGGTCACAGTCGATTATAAAACGGCGATTGTTAGAATTAAGATTGTTACTTTGTAGTGTATAAATTAATAAAGAAATAAGCAGACATGAGCTCTGCAGTTCCCACAGAAATGTAAGAGGCAGGGACAACATAAATACTCCGGGGGCCCCAAGATAGTCAGTCAGTCTTGAGCCTCACAACTTTTGCATTGTTGGTTGTTCAGGCTACTCGCCCTAATTTAAATCCATTTAGCAGTAATTTCGACTTAGAGTAATTTTATATAGTTTTGTAAAATTCCATTTGTAAATTCTGATTAAATAAAAATTGTTAAAAGAGTTTTTGGAAGAAGACTTTTTAAAAAGGCAGCTCCAAAAACTTAAAATGGTTGTACTAAACTGCTATAGTTTCTCGTTATTACAGTTATTTCTATTAACCTCGGTATGTACGAATTCGAAATAACAAGATCTATCAAAATCTGCAAAAATATACAGGGTGTCCCATGTAAATTAAAAAAAAATTGAGGATATTTCCGGTTAAACCGGAAGTACATTATTAATAAAATATCACATTAGATTAATTTTGCTTCATTGCACTTATCTGCAAAGTTTCATAAATATCGTCCTTTTCGTTTTAAAGATATTTACTTGTTTCCATACTTTATCTCAACCCATTCCTAAGCACTAGCAAAGAAGGTTAGAGTGATTAGATTTTATATTAGTAGCACAATTAAAGCGTTATTAAAACCATAAGAATTTGTTTACTGTTAACTCGTTATCCACAGGCAACGCATTTCCTTCATCTTGGCGAAGTTGCAGTAAATGGTAGAAGGATCAGCTTTCAAACGTTTCAATTTCGAACAACAGAATTATAGTAAATCGAAGTCCCAACAGACACTACAAAGTTTGTAAAATACGAGCTGTCTCCGAATAAGAGGATTTAGTTAATATTACCTTTTGATGAGCACTTACAATTTAAGGGCTCTTCACGTCGCACGTTTTACGAGTTCCACGACGTTGTTTTACTGCAGAAGGCGGGGTGTACGACGTGTTTTAGTGCGAATAAGTACACGTTTCAGATATTAAAAAATAAAAAAAATACTTCGCTAAGCAAAATTAGATAGGAACCTCGATCAGCTAATTTGTGGCTTCTGCAAATGACGTTTAGCGTTATGGTTTTGACAGATTTCGAGGGGAGTTCATGATGATTCCTGCAAATAAAATCAATTTATAAGCACCCCTAAACATCAAGCGTTGTAAACTTGGTTTATGCTGGGAAAGCAGAACTTTTCCCTTTTCTGCTTATAATGGTGTGATAGCTAAAGGGTTTCAATTGGCTGGGCATGTTACAAGCGAAGGGCGTAAAGTTATATTTAATGGTAAAGGTTAAGTATCCCCCATATTTAAATTTACAAATAATTTGATAAGCGTTTGCTTGCTCTTATACATAGACATGTAATGGCTAAATTCAAAGATGAAAAAAATAATGTCCCATTAAGATGTAAGTTTTTGGATCGATCCTCATTATTAGCTTAAATAGATTGAAGAAACTTAATTATCGCATCATTAAGTACTCGCTTCTAAGGCTCTTCGAACATTTAAGTGTTTCAAAGGTTCCCTACAATACGCAATAAACGCTTTCAATTAATTAGACCCTTACGGCGAACAAAAGGAATTTAAAGCGACCCTACAAATTTTACTACTAACACATGAAATATTATAAATGATGAAAATGCCCGCATAAAAAAATCTAAGTTAAAAATTTACCAAACTAGAGAAGTTACAACAGCACAAAATAATATGCCTTATTTTACCCTCTTTAGATGTTACAGTAGCAGATTGCAAGAGATATTACCTTTAACCGTTAAGGAAACCTTAATCCATTACGCCCGAATTTTTACAATGTCGGTAGACAATGGTTAGACAGTTATTTTTCAAAAATTTGGAAGTGATATCGTTCTTAGGTTTGTAGATAAAGGGCGTGTTCATAAGATCAGCTAAGCGTTAGAGGTATAAAGATAAAAACATGAGATATAAATTGGTTTGTTGGAACTTATTTACAAAGCTAAAATTTTATTTTTCCTGAAACTGTTTAAATCAAGAAATACACAGCTCTACGTTACATTTGCTGCATTCAGTTCTAATGGTACTTTTACCTTTGTTCCCTTGACATCTACTTTTGAACACTGTTGAACCAATGGGCTACTTGAGCTGCCACTAGTTGACGATCAACCTCCTTCTTTTGGCAGATTCTAAAATAATTCTAAATGGGTCATTAGAATTGCGTGTTTGGGTTCTAGTTGAGACAGACTCCTCCCACATTTCCTTGATAGGTTCCAAACATCTAAGCATCAACATCTAGCAACCATGTAAATAACGACTAATACCATTTCTTTCCACAAAAATTGATTCGATGACAGGCAACACTCTGATCCATCAGATCAGTGCCTTCCGTATACTTATTATAATATCCTATGAGCAATGGCTGCGAAACGGATATAGTCTTTTTTCAGTCCTAGAATATCTTAGAACTTTGGAAACAGAATTTACGCTATGTATATTTGATTCAACAGTAATCATGCTGTTGTCAACGCTTGGGAACACAACTTTTCCTAACAGTTCCTGTTCCGTCATAACCTCTTTCTTGTAAATTCGTTAACAAAGGCAAACTTGTAAACAGAGTAACAGAGCAACACCAACAGAGGATCCATTCAACATTTTTTTTATTAATATTTTCGTATTCCTCGTTTTGCTGAATACTTATGCCTTGGTATATACCAAATTTATTAAATAGTCATGAGGACTATTCAAGCGCCAGGCTTTGTAACCAATTCTAATCAGCTTACCCTTTATAAATTGCTTGCAACTGTACCTGCCATAGTATGATTGTTCATGCATTCGTCAAATGACAAATGCTCTTCGGAAACAAAACGCTGAACCACTTTTCCTGTAATAAACTAACAATTGGCAGCAGTTTTCACATTTTGTCATTTTTTGGAAACATTGCATTATCTGCAAGATGTACGAATTTGCTGATCTCTCGAAATCTGGCAGAACGCAAGTTACATATCCCCCAAATCAAATATATGTATAATTAAATAGAATTATTGAATCCCAAGTTAACTTGCAACATTGTATAATTCAAGGATACATAATAAAAGGTTAATAGAAGTCAGACAGAAGACATGAGAACGGATGCGAATACAATGTATTCCAGACGCAACCTGACTCTGCAAATGCCGGTCACAACAGACTATAAGAAACCTATTGTTAGAATTAAGATTGTTACTTTGTATTAATGAATAAAGAAATAAGCAGACATGATCTAAGCAGATCCTACAAGCAATGTGAAGGGCAGGGACAACATAAATACCCTGGAGAGCCCAAGGAGGTCAGTCAGTCTTGAGCCTCACAACTTTAGCATTGTTGGTTGTTCAGGCTACTCGCCATAATTTAGTTTATTTAAATATAATTTCAACTTAGAATAATTTTGATACAGTACTTGTAAATTCAACTTCAATTTGTAATTTCTGTATAAATAAATATTGTTAGAAGAGTTTTGGAAGAAGACTTTTTAAAAAGGCAGTTCCCAAGGCCCACAACCTATCTCGCATAGCATTTAAAACCAATAAATTGCGCACGTCTTCTGTGGATTCCCAATACAATCTTTAGAATGGAATTGTAACATATCTCGATAAAAATAGGATTATAGTAAAAACGCGTATTTCCAAAGCGGTAAAAGCAGGATGGCTTTCTTTTCTTTTTCTCATGGTATAACGAGCAGATTCAATAAGAACTAACTGTATGAACCTACGGTGTATGAAAAGTTCAAAAAGTTCTACAGAAATTTTAGCGGTAGATTGTTGATAATTTAGCTAAGAAAAAAACGTTCTTTTCTCTGATATGTCTTTTTCTTTCTACTTCTAAGCAAAATTTTTTTATTTCTTACTTTGTCTGTTCGTCAACACCTTCGCCAGATTCAATACTCTCTTTGTAAACAATTTACGCGTGGGATGATTGCTGTCCACATAAGTTATCCTCTAAACGGTCCTCATGTTCTTCTGCGGAATCTTCATTAGAATTCAATGCTGAATCATGAGATTCAATAAATGTACCATAAATTTCTTGTTCATGATTTTCTAGCAAATCTAATGTATCCCGAAGGGCAATTCAGCTAAAAAGGAAAAATTCATGTGAATACGCTACCGATAGAATATACATTTTTAACGTTTAACGTGTTCATATGATCAAGCTATGGTTAGACACGAAAATATTAGTATTAATTATTTTTACTTATACATCCATTATATAATCTCGAATATGGCTGACTGATTGAGGACCAGGTATAAGAAGGTAGCACAATATGCCCATACTGAGGCCTAAGTGCGCGTGGCTTTGTCGCCCTTCTAATGAAATCATCATCATCATCATAGCAATCAACTAAGTCGAACGAATGAAGTACTTAGTATACAAGTTATGCTTCAACATGACAACGCAAAACCTCAGGCTGTAGTCAGGACCCAACATAAAATCAACAAATTTAACTGGGAAATTCTGTCACATCCAGCATATAGTAAGACCTGGTCCTTTCAAATTATCATTTTTTTCGGTCGATGGCTCCCTCTTACGTGGACAGCACTTCTATAACTAAAAGCAAGTCGAAGAAGGATGCGGGCGTTTTTTTACGTCTAAAGATCCGCGAAATCGAAGTGTTAGCAGAAAGATTGGTCAAGACTATAGATAATGAGGAATTTATATTTAAATAAATCTTGTTTCTTTGTCGTATAATATTAACATTCGTTTTAGGTTAAAAAAAGCGAAAATATTTAACACACATGTAAATTTAAAATAGTCAATCTAAATTCGCAGTAAGCTGAAATGGACATCAAGAAGATTTGAAAATTTTGAACTTTTTTATTTCTTTCCTTTCCACGCAAAACTTGCGTCAGTTATATGCGATTCAGAATGGCCAATTTAATTTCGCAAGAAAGTGGAAGAATTAAACTTTTTTCATTTGCTTTATTTTTGGATCATAGATTTTCTTATGGGAAATACATGTAAAAACACGTTTTTTGCTTTTGTACGCCTATAGTACACCTACTATTATAACACTATAGAAATTTAGTTGTTTTTGTAATAGTAGGTGGCAGATAGTAGAGCTACTGATTTTTCTACAAGCATTTATATGGTAGAACTTCGGTTGAACCTCCCGTATCTGTACCATCCGATGTATGATAAAATAAGATTTATGTTGCTTTAAAGTCTTAAGCAGATTATTAATTGTATAATCCGTTACGTTGCTTAATTCCCTCCACGTACCATTGTATATCTGTGAAACAGGGTATGTTCCTTGGAAAACAATAAAAGAGGAAAATGCAAAAGACATTTAAAAAAAGATCAGCACTAGGGCGTGTTGTACTTAACAAGAAAAAGTAGCTGCTATCTTCTAAGACAACATACATAGAAACAAGGAAAAGGTTGCTGAAAGCAGAAATAGGGTATATTTTTAGAAGACAATAGAAGGGGTGCTGTACTGTATCTAACAAGAAAAAACAGCTGCTATATTTGAAGACTACAAACATGGAAACAAGGAAACATTGTTGAAAGCATATGTGTGAAGCACATCACTGCACAGCTATAAAATGGGATCAGTAGGAGAAGCAGACAGGGAAAAGGTAGAAGCTTTTTGGAATATGTGTCTCAGATGTATGATGATGAAAGCATGGACATACAAAGTGATTAACAAAGAAATAGTAGGGGCAGAAAGATATCTGTGAAAAAAAGAAATAGGAAAAATAGAAGGATAGGACACGTTCTAATGCATTTTGGGAATAGTGTGGGAAATATTACAAGCAGAGATAGGAGAAAAGGTAAGTAGAGTTAGAGCTAGATTAGACTATTGCACGCAGAGAGTAAAAGATGTAGGTTGTGGGAATTTCAGGGAAATGTGTAGGTTGGCTCAAAATAGGAAACAATGGAGGTACGCGTCTAATCAGTTACAAGGCTGTAGACCTAATGATGATGACAAAATAAAAGAATCGAGAAGACATTCTAAATTCGCAACATATAAAGTAAAATAAGTCCACTTTTCATTTTCCAATATTCCAAAAGTTTAAATATTATACTTCTGTCCGTAGAGAAAAAGCACGTGATACGTGTAAAACTTGCTAAAGATTGGAATGAAGCCGTAGGAATAAATCACTTACCAATAAAGCAATAAAAATATTATAATAGTAATATGTAGTCAGAAAAACTATAATTTAAAATAAGATCACGGAGGCATGAAATTAACGTTCTGATTTCTACATCTATGGTAGTCTATGGTCTGTAAAGAATGTGCCTGATTTCCATTATTTATCACTTTTATGTTGCATTGGTAATTTAACTTTCACTGTCGCAACTTAAATGTAATTTGTAATCAATTTTTAAAGCATTAAACAGATATGGGCAAAACAGAAATTTACACATTTTAAGTTTTTAAGTACTTACGGAGATATTAAATGCAGAATGACCACGATTTTCGTGACCATGTAATACTAATACCATCGAATTGTAAAACCTTTTATCCGAGTTTAAAATGAATACTGACAAAGAAGAATATTTAAAACCCAAAGGTGTAAAGGTGAAAATAACGCCTTCCATTGAGTACAAAAGAAATGGAACATAATTTCCATGACGATTCGGTAGACACGAAAATTATGAAAGAAAAGACAACTATGTAGACAGTGGTACAGATTTAAAAAAAATATCTCAAAATTCTGAATTCGAACAGTTGGACATAGGTGCGTTCCCGCTTAAGAGCCAGCGTTCTACTGGTCAGAATACATTACAAGAAATTCACCGAGGAATAACTGTCAATTACAAGGAAGAGTTAATTAAGTATAAGGATTTAGCAAGCTGTTGCAGAAAAAATAAATCGAAGCTTGTCAAAAATAAACGAGAAACACATGGATTTCGTTCAGAGAACAATTTTGTGAAAGTAAATTAAGTATGTTGTGGGCGCGGTTGTTGAATCTTATGAGTTTTGTTCAAATGGAATTTAAATTCCAGGTCGTAGGTCGATAGATTATTTCAACATATTATCAAAAACAACTTCTGCAGGTAATAAACATGCGGATCAGGTTTTCCAATCAGAGGAAACATGGAATATTCTCGTATCGCACGTTGGTCGATGTGGGAGAAGTTGAAATAAGAATATTTTTTGGTCTAGTTTTGTACATAGGAAGAATCCAACTCAACAGATTACATGACTATGAGAAGAAAAGATTTATTTTTAACATACCCATTTTTGCTTCATATACAAATAGATAGATCGTAGTCAGTCATAATGTCCCCATTTTGTCAGAAATCCATCGGATGGCGACCCTGTATTTAATAATATAATAAATTAAATCTACCTATTGTTAAAGCTATTTTTATAATAACGTGCGTTAAGTTTATTATTCAGACAGAAACATATTTCTGGCCAAAGTCATGGATTTGTGACGCTGAAAATACGTTCCGTGTATATAAAGAATAAGCGTACGTCACAAGTACAGTGTCACAGTATACATACTTACAAAATCAGATGAACGAATTATAAAATCTACAGTATATACGAATCTAGACGTTGACTACGGGAAAAAGAGCGCGCAGTTTATATCGTTCTTCATTTGAAGAAAACTGAACATTGGCCATGCTTATTTATCGAGACTTACAACACTGATGACCTGCACATGCTGAACAGGAAAATTACGAGTGAATAGGAAAAATACTCCGACCGCAGTAAAAGAAAAATAAATGAAATCTCAGAAGTATGCCACTTTACGCATGCGGTGATTTAATAGGGAAATAGCAGATCAAATTGGAAGGTTCCTTTCCTTCTACCCAACCTTTGCTGCGGTATTTTCAGGTCAAAAGAAGGATTCCCATACAAGTAATGTCAGGAGAAAGGTAAACCTCTTGCCATAAATATGTGAGTGATATCAAGAGTAAACGTTGTCTTTCTAGTCAAGATCCCCAAAGTCTTTGAGGTGTTATTAAAAACTGTTATCGCACATTTTCAGACTTTACTGTTAAACTTCGATTATATATTTAAGAAATATAAATAATCCATAATGGTATTTTACAATTTTGGTTTAGATGCAATTCGAGCACCACTTGTAGCGAAAGAGTGAACGATTTAACAACATGTAATGTTCCTGAAGAAAATCCCATGACATTTGGACCTAAAAAGAGTATTAGTGAAAAACTGTCTATTAATACCTATTCTGTTTCCGAATTTCAGCACAGTGAATAGACAGCCACGTTCTTACTGAAATTCGAGAAATAGTTTGTTTAGTTATTGTGTAGGTATACATCAAACTGTGTTCTGGAATATTTTCTTGGTTTTATTATTATATTGTGTTTAACGTATATGTTCATTCTATTGTGTGTCTCTATATTTTCAGTTCGGCATGTGCATCTTTTTGTTCAATGAAGGAAGGCTGTGTTATTTTTCCATTTTATTGATTATGAGTATAATTTTTAGTCGAACTTTGTTATATTTTTATTTATTATACTTCAATATTTCAAACTAGCTGCAGAAGTCAGCTTCGTCTACAACTTTTTTTTTGTGTTTTTTTGTTCCAATTCTTTCTGTATCGTGCGTGTGCGGATGAGAATGGACATGTTGAATTTTTTAAAATGCAAGCTTGGCAGCCAAAAGATTGTCCGCACAGAAAAAATCATTCTCAAAAAATAATAAAAGGGCAATATTTTAGCTGCCAATGGCATTTTTAAAAGTTCAACCTGTCCGCTCTCATCTACACATGCACAGGAACACGATACAAAAAATTAGAATAATAAATACTACAAAAAAAAAGTTATACTTCTCAAACATGCAAAATATACACAGATGCCAAAATAAAACATTTTTTAAAAATTTAGCCTGTCAATTTTCATTTAAACATACCCGGGAATACAATATAAAAACTATCAGAATAAAGAACAGTATTAAAAAAAAGTTATAGCGACCGCACGAAAAAATTAGTTTCATAAAGAATGTTTTCTCCTTTATAGTCGCTGAACTTCTTTATGCTTTATCTTTGTTCTAATTTCTTTTGTATCGTAGTCCTGGGTGTATGTGGATGAAAATGGACAGGCTGAATTTTGGAAAATACCCGCTGGCAGTCAACATGCTGTTCTTCGCAGAAGAAAAAAATGATAAAGGGACAATATTTTTGCTGTCAAGAGCAGTTAAAAAAATTCAGCGTGCGCATTCTAATCTACACACGCACAGGAACACGATACAACAATAATTATAACAATAAACAATACACAAAAAAGTTATAGCGTCCGCTCAGAAAACATTCTAAATTATAAGTTGATAAGAATACATGAATTTTATTTTCCAAAAATACTAAGTATAATAACTAAATAGATATTTTATAAGAAGAGTAAATAAGAGTTAGGGAATGGTGAAGCTGAAAAGCGTGATTTTAGCACTATCCTACACTTTACTGTGAAATGCACTTGCCTTCGATGTCATATGTCAAAATACCGTGCAATTATTCTTTTTTACACAAAAACAAATCTTGACTATTTCGTGCACTATTTGTACTCATTATCAAGAAAAACAACCCTTAGCACTTTTTGGGTCCTGTAGACACCAAAATAGCACTAAATGTTTTAAAGCAGCATCGAATAACAATAATATCATATCTAGATTAGAATCCGTAACTTGAATTCATACCTGGTTGAGAAAATAAATATCTCTTAAATATAGTGCTAGTAAAATTATGAATGGCCTTTTTTCAAATATTGTAACAATGCCGTCGCACAATCTATAATTGAAAAAGATAAAGCCATTAAGTGAACAAACGATTGACTGACAGTTCAAAGGATGCAATTAGAGAATCGATATAAAGCAAACAAAGGCGGATTGGATTATGATCTCGTAAAATCTAAGTTTCTCCAATAATCATAGTTAGATATATAAACTATACGATCCGACAGTTGTAGTGCGTTTCTGGCTAGGTAGTAGATCTAATGATCAGAACAGAAAAAGAAAAGATAAAATGGGGGTTGAGCGGAGTTTATGTCAAGGTGAGGTTACATGATTGCCCTTTTTTGTAAGAGTGGAAATAGAAAAGAAATTGTAATACGATTTATTAGAAATATGATCAGTATTTCTCCAATATCTCATCGCAACCTAGATGAATATTCTAGTTAGCTTCTGTACGTTCTCAATAAGCACAAATGTTTTTAGTTGGATTGAAGCCAAATAAATTAGGGTTGTTCGACAATTTGGTCGCGGATGTTCTATCGCGGCAATCACTGGTGGTAAGGGAGCATAGAAAACGTTATTTCTATATGTCTGCACATGCTTCAGCTTACTGCGGAATTCAAGCTTGTTAAAAACATCTTAAAGGCGATCAAGGAGGAACACTCTAACGATCCATGGATTTCTAAAAAAATAGAACAATTCCACAAGAGAGTAATTCAGGTGACGTTGTGGTATACCTTACACCAGGGTATATTATTTAAGAAAAGGGATCAACAGAATAAAAATTTCAAGCTGTGCGTGCTGAAGGATCACGTGAAGGGCCTGATTTAACAACAGCACGCAGACATTGGACATTTTGGTTAAAACAAGACTTGCTTTCTATTGGCCCAGAATATTGATGCAGATTAGACATATCGTAACATCTTGTGAAATTTGTCAAAAATGTAAGGCGTCTAGTAAGAGTAGGGGTTCGTTTAATTCGATAATAAGTAAGACGCCGGGTGAGTTGATTTGCATTGATCTAATGGACCCACTTCCCATTCGCTAGCAGACTGCACTCAATTGATGGTAGTAGTACGCGATACGTAAAACTGTATGCGTTAAAACGTGTTACGGGCGGGGTTATCTTACGCAGTTTTTCGAGGAGCTGTTGGTACCGGACTCCGTGCTCACCGATAATGGTCCGCAATTCCACTCAAGGGTCTGGTTGAAAGCTTTATCTGAGAGAAATATTAAAGTGATACATACTTCTGCATATTTTCCACAGGGAAATCCCACTGAACGAGTCAATAAAGAAATTGGCCGTCCTATCCGTATGTTCTGCCTCGCTAAGCATACCACGCGGGCATACGAGCTGAAGAAAATCGAGTCTTGCTTAAATTCGGTGGTGCATGATGTGACAGGTTACGCACCCTCCTTCCTCATGTATGGGAAGATGTAGAAAAATAATATTCACGACTTAATTAATTTCCCTCTTGAAAAGATCCGCGAAGGACCCAATTTAAATTATCTTTGGGAATTGTCTTACGAGAGAATGCGATCCAAGTATGGAAGAAAACGGGAGAATTACAATAAATTAGTAAGTGCCAGAATTCACGGTGGGAGATGCGGCTTGGATACGGAACCACCTATTGTCCTTCGCAGAGAAATCGGAGATACGAAGTTTTTTTTTATTATACCAGGACCCTATGAGGTTGCTAAACGAGTTAATTCAAATGCGTATTTATTAAGAGATCCTAATGGGCCTCACAACATCGCTAATTTAAAGAAATTTACGACTATGTCAACCGTTCCTTGAGCCTAGGCATGTTATGTTAATGCTATGTTAATGTTGATGTTGTTCATGAGATTAAAATATCAAATATGTATTTATATTCTTAATTTTAATCGGCGGAGCGATGTAGTGCGTTTCTGGCTAGGTAGTCGATCTAGTGATCGGATCAGAAAAAGAAAAGATAGATGGGGGTTGACAGGAGTTTATGTCAAGGTGAGGTTACACGATTGCCCTTTTTTGTAAGAGTGAAAATAGAAAAGAAATTGTAATACGATTTATTAGAAATACGATCAGTAATTCTCCAATACCTCATCGCAACCTAGATGAATATTCTTGTTAGCTTCTGTATGTTCTCAATAAACACAAATGTTTTTAGTTTGCTGTCCATGTATTTTCCTTTCCATACAAGAATTGGATTGAAGCGAAATAATTTAGAGCTGTTAATCCCTCAGGCAAGACATTGAGGAGGGAGTAAGGAGAAGCAATTACACAGTGATAGCAGTACGATCATTGATTCATAGGCGGTATAAAATAAATTATGGATCGACTGTTAAATGTTTTAATGATTATATGTAAATTAAAAATGAAAAGTGAGCGCTTATGTAAATAAATACAGTTTAATCATCCTGTAAGAAATAAATTAGTGCAGTAAACATTGTAATACTTATCATCAGTGCTATCTGTAGTGTCAGCTCAGTATATTAAGGATTCTCTGTAAATAATTAAATAATAATCAATGCTACCTAGCTAACCTCATTTATAAAACAAAGAACTGCTATGAGTTAACTTGTCTAATCTTTTAACGATTTTAACTTCAGCAAATTCGAGGTTAAGTAAGATTTCTGAATAAAAGTTATTGTGAAATCCTTCATATTTGATATTTATATTTAAGTACACTATGTAATATTTCCATAATAAAATTTAAAAATAACTTACGGTTTAGTAGATTCTTCCAGCTTCCACTAAGCACTTTGACGTATTTACTGATGGTCATAGGAGCAAATTCATCCCTTTTATCGAGACTTCCATCCGAACGACTCCGAATCAAATTTGTTTTTGGAACATTCTTGCATCTTCTTAAGGAATTGCTATGGGACAGCTTTACGCAACCCTTATTATTTCTAACGATAACAATCGGATTTGGCCGTTTCTTATCCTCACATGTCACCGCCACAATTTCATTCTCTTCAACTGGATCACGAAAACTGTGATAAGTGGACGAAAGAAAATTGCTGTTGCAGTATTTTCGTAGACGATTACTTCCAATGTTAAAAAGAGCTTTCCTGTTTGGTGGCAGCGGTGGTGGACCAAAACAAATAGCCGCCATTTGCAAAGCACTTTCTGTTTATTTTAAAATTTATTGTGCGAATTATTATGTAAATTAATTCCACCCTCTTGTAATTTAATGCACGGAACCAAAGCCTAAAAAGATATATTGTTCAGACTTGTGGCATCTAAACAATGCATGTTGCCGTATTAAATAATATTAAATTACTGAAGACCACACAAATGGTTTCACAACAATCAACACGTGTTGTAGACTTTAGTTTTAACAGTTTTAATGTGTATGTCAATTTATTTATTATTGTTTTAGAGAATAATTACAGTTATTGCGGCGGGTGCATAGTAATTTGATTCTTACAAACTCACAGTGTAGGTGCTATTTCCTTTAGAGCACAACAAGCTTGCTCTGTAGGTGTCCTGAAATATGTAACCTATTTATGAGCAACATATAAAAGTGCCTCAATTAAAACGACGTAGCATTTATTTGTAAGCTTTTCTTGTTGCAATCTGTAGGCAAAATCTAAATCAAACATGATAATAATCTCCTAAAAGCCATATAAGTGAAAATGCATGAAAAGTTAGATCAGCACTGGTTTTAATTAGTCTTTTAAATGCTTAAAGCTGCTTTCTGTAATTTTGATAAGTGTCAGATCCATAACCGTATCCAGTTAGGAACCGTACTATTTTGTATACACTAATATGGCGTACGTCTGGGATTACATGTTATCATTGGTACATAGTCGCATGGATTTGTAGGTGTCAGTTTTCTAAAGAGTTTTCCCGGGAGAATGAGATATAGCTCAACAAAATTCACCTACTTAAAGAGAAAAAGAAATTGTTGCTCACATGCAACTTAACCTTGCACGGGTTTTCAAATAAGAAGCCTTTCAGAAACGACTTATGGCATAGCTTTGTGGAAACGAAGTGGCCACGAGAATTGTCTGTAAATTTTTTGTTGAATAATGGGTGGACCGCTAGAGGACGCAATTCAATATCGAAAGTTAAAAACCTATTCTTTTCAAAATTTATTTCATCAAGATTCGTTAAAAATACGAAAATCGGAATCTTCAGAATATTCAACCATTTTTCTTTGTATCCTTACAAATAAGAGGTGCAACATCGTTTTGAAGAAAGTCCAGTTCTGCTTAACTTGATTTTGCAAACTATGTGTAGTTGGAAAAAGTTCTTGTCCGTTGCTGGAATATTCAGAAATTCAAACCAATTTCATATAAAGCTGGAGAACACTGTTTAATTTTCTTTTAATTGTGTTGTCATGACAGTATTGAATGGAATGGTATAAATTTGACTGCGGGTTTAAAAGAGACTAAACTAGAATAAATAGTGAAAATCTGATTAACAGAGTGTTTCGGGAAGAAATGGAATTATTTTAAGGACATGTCTAGGAAGCCAACATAAGCAAAATAAACTGATATGTTCAATTCCGATTTTCATTTGTTTCAGAACTAATTAGATTTTTCTTTTACAAAGCTAATGAAGTTAACTTTGATAACGTTGTCTCAAATGACAATTGAAACAAAATTAAGTAGGTAAGTGTCATAAAAACAGGCAGTTTTGTTAGTTTTATGAGATTGTATAAATGCCAAACATATTCATTCATAAAGAATATGCAGACTTAGTGTTTGTTTATGGTTTCTGTAATGGTAGTACTGTTTGTGTAGTAAAGGATTATCAACATCGCTTTCCGAATCGAAGAATTCGTAACAGGCAAGTTTTTCAAACTGTTTTTACACGTGCTGGCAAAACTGGGATATTTCCAAGTGCCAGTGTTGTTCATAAAAAACAGCAAGGGCTAAGTTTGCAACTTGAACAAGATGTTCTGGATATTGTAGACGATAATCCAGAGATAAGTAGAAGGCGCGTTGTAATCCAATTTCAAACTCCACACACGATGACTTGGAGAACCCTAAAACAATAAGATTTCGGTGCTTTTCAAGCGCAATCTCCAAGAATGCGATTATCCTTTAAGGTTACAATTTTGTCAATGGTTTCGTGGAATAGAAGGTTGCTTAATGCATTTTATTTACGGATGAAGCTAAATTTACTCATTAACGGACGGACCAAAATACCCATGTCAGTAATAACACGATTTTCAACGTCGATTTATTATTAATGTATGGTGCGACATTCTAATTGATCAATTGTGCGGTCCTTTCGTATTGGATGCATGCCTTACTAGAGAAGGTTATTTACATTTGTTGGAAGATCACTTAGAGGAGACATTGGACGAAGTAGTTTCGAAAATTCAACCATGTATTTATTAGCTTCAAACATGATGGAGCGCCTCTTGATAATTCACATAACCTCAAAAATTTTCTGAATACCGGCGATTGCTGAATCGGAAGAGGCGGCCCGATTCCTAGGCCACCCTACATTTGATTTTCCAATGCTCCACCCGAAAGAACTGCATTAACCAGAAATACATGGAAATTTGAATTTTGCGGAACCCTTGCTATTCCAAGCAAGGCATGAATCTTAAACGTGCGTGACAACACACGGGATTTACATTCTACCTCACATCCGAACGAGGGCGTATTTTTGTGAAAAAATGCTCATCCGACATTTTTTAGGCTGTCCGTGTCGGGATTGAAACCCGGGATCTTAGGCCTAGTCGCCACACGCGAACCATATAAGCCCGGGATTTCACTCCTCTAGATTTTTGTCTCGGGATGAACGAAGTCGTTGGTTTATGCTACAAAAGTAGACACAATTAATGCATTACTATATCACTTTATTAATGCTGTAGTGTTCATTAAAGCGAATCGTCGTTCACTAGAACTTGCTATTAGTTGAATTTATAAACGCGTAAATAAGTGTATGGAAGAGGGCGGTGGTGTTTCCGAAAATCCCTTGTGCAACACAACTAATCAAAGTATTTCAGAAACAAATGAAAATAGGACATGAACATATAAGCTTATTTTGCTTAATCTTGATTTCCTAGACATGTGGTTAAAATATTTCCAGTTCCTCCAGAAACAACTTCTAGATATCTATTTTCCATACCAAGATATTTTAATAAACGTGTAAACGGTAGAACGGATAACGATAAGGGAATATCACCGAAAATAATAGAATATATACTTTTGATAAAGGACAATACATAAAACTTTTTTATTACAAAAACAAATTCCTACATTTGGTTGGGCTATTGGTAATCTTCATCCGAAAAAACATAAACCTACCATAAGAAACTAACCTAGAACTTTCAGAATGACGTTTTATCGTATATCGCTATTTGATTTAGAATTTCCCAATTTGCTTGCAGATTACAGCATAATATAATAATTTCAATCATCTTAATTTATCTGGCTGTGAAACAAGTAAATGCGTAGACAGAAGCAAGGGCTAGACGACAAACTATTAAACAGATTCAGAAGAATACAATATTTAGTCCTTGAAAGTAGACCAATAACGTGAGAAGATGAAAAATAGAATAGGGAATGCAATTAAGAGCATTTTTGTTGCAGAGAAAAAGACGAATGATGGTTATTTAAGATTACTATTTGTTCTAGTTTAAACTTTACGATAAGTAGAATGTTCATGTCTTATTACGATGGGTACGATGTACAAAGTGATTTTGACATAAAAATGAATTTATTCTTATATTTATCACAAGTATATATTTCTTCTCCGTTCCGAAAAGACCTTCACCTTGAAGAGGTGCTGCAATACTAGAGCAGCTAGAATGGCTTGCGTGTTTCAGTAAGCTAAAGAGTCGAACTATAAGTTTAATCAAATTAGGAAGGAACCAGACGAACACAGGTCCCGAAAGAAGGCAAAAGATCTTTCTCCAGAGACCATGGGGGTGGGTATGTCATTCCACTATACACTAGCGCGATGTAGAAGGCAACAAGAAATCACCACATTGTCCCCCAAGTGCACAACGTAGGAAAAACGTTCTCGAAAGGGATGGCATTATCTGGCGTAAGAGATTCCGAAGTTAAAATACTCCTCCATTCAGATCTCCGGGATAGAACTACTTTAGAAATTGTGATCGGCAAGCTCAATTGGAAGAAAAAACAGAAGCAGGAACATCTTACGAGTCAGGAGTGTTAGAAGCACGAAGCAAGTATGCAAGATAAAAATTTTGAAAATTGAAATGAATAGGTTGGCATTAGACACAGCAGAGACTAACGAAGTTTCGGTGGTCAGAAGCGGGGGATTTTTGGAGCGGAGACTTTAGAATAATTCAAACAGGATCGGAGAAAAAAATACGGGTATGGGAGTAGTTATACGAAAAAAGATAGGATATTGTGTTGAAAACTACTTACAAAAGAACGAAATAGTTTATGGTTAAATTAGAATCTGAAACGGTAAATAAAGTAACAATACAAGTGTATATGCCTGCCTCAACCTACAATGAGGAAAAGGTAGGTTTATTTGGTTTAAGAACGAGAGACGACAGGAGAAATCGACTGGTAGAATTTTGGAACAAAAATAATTTAACTCTCACAAACACATTATTTCACCATCATGCTAAAAGATGTCAGGAGACATCAAATAGATTACATTCTAGTTATGGGAAGCAAGTAAAAGACTGTAAAAGTTATCCAGGAACAGATATAGACACTGACCAGAACTTAGTAATTATGAAAACCGCGCTTAAATTTAAAAATTTGAAAAAAAAGGAATGGAAAAAGGCACTTTGACTATGAAAAATTAAAGAATAAAGATACCCACAAAAGATGTGATAAAAGGTTAAACAAATTGCTGAAAGACGCCGAGAATATTTCTGATACCAAGGAAGTAGAAGCACAATAGAATAATATCAAATTCAGCTTAGACATTGCGGCCAGAGATATTCTAGGGTATAAACACAATGAAATAACAAACCTTGGGTAACATAGGATGTTCTGAATTTAATAGAAGAAAGCGAAAATACAAAAACAGACCAGACTAAGCAGAAAAACAGAACACAAAGCCATAAAATAGGAAACTTTCGGAAACGCAGGAGGGCTAAAGAACAACGGATTGATGAAAAGTGCAATGAGATACAAATTAAGATGAAAATAGGAAAGACAGGCGAAGCATACAAACTATAATTAGAATGAATTTTACGATTATAAAGCAGTATAGTAAAAATATTCTTAAAAGGCAGGTGAAAAAATGGGCTAAAGAAATATTAAGAGAAGATCCATTCGGGTTTAGGCAAAACAGAGGAGCACGGGTGGTCATTTTAACTTTAAGGATGATAATGAAAAAACAATAGAAAACGAAAAAAGCGTGTATATAGGGTTTATAGAAATGGAAAAGCATTCGACAATGTAAAATGGGAACCTTTTTTTTTAAATATTCACAACAATTGGGAAGAGTTATATGGATAGACGGATAGTTCATAGCTTATACAAAGAGCAAACAGCCGTAATAGAAATAAGAGTACGACCGTAAAGAAGTAAATGTTAGGAAAGGGGAGCGACAGGGAATTACGTCATTCCCATTAATTTTTAACTCGAAGGGGCAATCAATACTGTCAAATACAAATAGACATTTCAAGAGGCAATCAATACCGTCAAATACAAAAACACATTTGGAATTATTATCCAGGGACCAACGATTGATATGCTAAGATTTGCGGACGATATGGCGGTATTAGCATCTAGTCAGATTGAGTTAGAAGCAGTTCTTTAGGAAGTGGAAACAGTGCTAAGAGAGATATACAGTATAAAAATCAACAAAAATAAAACTAAAGTACTGGTATTGTAAAGGAGGGGTAAATAAGCCAAAAACGTGAAAACAAATAGGAATCGAGAATTTACAAAAGGCTAAGGATTTCTGCTTCCCAGAAAGCCAAATAACTTAAGATGGGAAATGCGTAAAAGATATGAAACAAAGAATAGCCAAAGACAGTACTGCATTTAACAAGAAAAAGCAACTACTATGTTTAAAGGCAACAAACATAGACCTAAAAAAAACATTGCTGAAACTATACGTGCGGAGCACATTATTGTACGGTTGTGAAACGTGGCTAGTAGGACAAGCGAACAGAAAAAGAAGCATTTGAAATGTGGTGCTACACATGTATGATGAAGATATCATGGACAGCCAAGTTAAGAATAAAGAGGTACTAGAAATGGTAGGGGAAGAAAGAAATATGTGGAAAACAGTAAATAATAGGAGAAGGGTGATAAGACACGTTTTAAGGCATAAGAGAATGTATTAGAATCAAAAAACGGAAAAAGGTAAGTAGAGGTAGACCTAAATTAGACTATTGCATACAGCTAGTGAAGGATGTAGGCTGTGGGAATTTCAAGGTAAAGTGTATGTTAGCTCAGAATAGGAAACAATGAAGGTACGCGTCCAACCAATTCCAAGATTGAAAACCTTTTCAGTGAAAATGTGATGTCATTTGTTCCTCTATTTACAGGAGAATGTATACAAATCAAAGTATAAAACCATGTGGCAAATATCATTACCTAAGCGTTAGTATGGTATGGTATAGGTATAATACAATAATATGCTTCATTATAACCTTTAATCTTATGTTTCATTTGAAATTAATAATAATGAGAGCCCCATGAAAAATAATGATTTAACTTAAATGTTACCAACACTTTTTAAATGCAACAGAAACTGCGCACATCAGAACTCTGTCTCCAGAAAGGATCGTTCCTTGCCAAAATATTTTGTTAATTAAAAAAGAATTTAAGGAAATATGCACTATTTAAATAACCTAAACAAATCAACTTCGGTTTGGCTAGAATTTCACATTTTAATGTGGGGAAAAAAATCGCGAATCTCCGTTGAAGAAAGTGCAAATAATATCTGAACAGCGCAAAAAGTGGAACCGCAAAACGAAAACGATCAGGATAAAAACAGCAATTCTGATATTTGTATTTTGCCATGATTCAAAATTCCCTATTTTATAAAAAAATGAATGACAATGAATTCTATTCCACCAATGAATACATTTTCAATAGAACAATTATTGCTACTGCAGTCGGAATAACTTTTCAATGAATATAATTTTTAATACGACCAAATTTATATTCTCAAAACCACAAAAACACCGTTGTTCTTGATATTGTTTCATCACCAATAACCCTTTTCACTCTTTTTCAATCGAAAATAGAACAAAAACATTGCTCAATCAAACTGATCAATATTATGCCATTTTATAACTTTTGTTGACAACATAAATTTCAAAATATATTAATTTGTCAATCATCTGATAACTACACTGTTGTCACATATCACAATTTCAGCAATAGTCCTCGTGCAATCGCTTTTTCGGCAAATCTAGAATTGAAAGCACTTACATTGTGTGCTTGAAATTTAATGAAGCAAGACAATGAAATGGTTACTTTTCAGACTTTGGATTCATAAAAATTATTTTCTCCTAATATTACTACAACTTTTTGGTGCACTACTCATTGTGGGTTTCCACTAGAGCAGACAGGGCCTTTCGAAAGGTTAAGTGTTTTGTGTCACCAATTACTTTATACCAGTATGCGAAATTTTGTTTTGTAGTTATATAACCCACGCCCAACTGCCAGTTTGGTCGAGATTTAAGCGTTTATTAATTACGAATGAATCAATTATAAACTTTCACTTTTCCAAATTTAGTTTTCTTAATTTTAAAGGGAGCTTTAACATACTATCTAGAAAAACAGTCTTCTATAAATTAGAAAATTCTATTTACAGATATAAAATTAATTGAATATTAACTAGACTTCGTTCAGTTGTTCCTTATTTAATCAATAATTTCACAGTAACTAGTACTCATTTTCTACTAAGTTTTCGCCATATTTATTCACTTTTGCCACTATACTAGTAATTTCTTTATTCTTGTATCATAAAAAGAAGATGGTCATTTTAGAACAATTGTGCACATAATTATTCGGTTCTATTATTTGGAAATCGTCGACCTTCCTGTGCATCCCTCATTGGTCCAAACAAATGGTTA
Source organism: Platerodrilus igneus (assembly GCA_036346225.1). Taxonomy (NCBI): domain Eukaryota; kingdom Metazoa; phylum Arthropoda; class Insecta; order Coleoptera; family Lycidae; genus Platerodrilus; species Platerodrilus igneus. Next base: position 1,280,793 of record JARFIW010000892.1, on the reverse strand, counting down.
TGTTCAGAAAAAGTATGAGTAAGGATTATATTTTCACAGACTGATGATTTATCGTGCGTTAGATGAAAGGATGCTGTCAAACCTGCCCAACACATGATGATAGCAGGACTTTAAACATTGCATCAATTAATGCCGGTTTTCTAGTTACGTTGTCAAGGCACTTTACAAAAAACTATGGTTTAAGTGGTTGACTTTTTCAAAATCTATACGTATACAAAATTTTCCAGGTGATTCCAAAATTATACCCATCAAGAGTAGTTTTGAAAAAATGAAATTTTATAAAGAACTCATATTTTTTTTAAAATAAATTGTACGTTTTTTTAAAAATATTATGAATGTTCCAGTAGACTGTAGTAAACGAATTAAAAGAAAAGCTGCCTGGCTCAGTGCCATTCTCTTCTGAAACTCTAGTTAATAGAGAACAATAAATGTCGACCCTTGAACAAATATGTAACAATGATCCGATGCGAAAAACTCAAAGAACAAGTGACAAAGAGAAACTGAAAATCAATTTTAGGTTTCGAATATACGCTCGGAAAAATCCGGTTGCCATCATTTGTAAAAGCTATAATGGATAAAAATGGATTATAGTTCGTGACGGTTTCAAGCTTCAGACTGTGCATTTCAAAGATTTTAAGCATCCTAAGAAGGAGTAACATCTATCGTGCACATCAGTTAAAAAGACCGTCTTTTCACTGCTGAAATTTGTAGTTTATAGTTTACACAACGGGCAATTTCAAGACACCAAATAAAAGTTACGAGAAGCTATTTATCTTTCTACCGCAAGCACATACATCATACATTTCCTACTTTGGAAAGGCATAAGTTAGTTTCAGTTCTATTTACATGGGATAAATATAAATATTTACTTAACGAGGTGATAGAGAAGTTTATCAAGTTTACAAAGCAATCCTGCCGTAAAACAGAAAAAAATATTTCAAATGAAGAGCTAAAATTAAGTGATACTAATGAACTAAGCACGTGTCTCAAAATTAAGTTGCAACTAACAGGGGCGGCTTCTAAACTACAATTTTTTTATAAAAGAGTCGGATGCTAAGAGCTATTTATATTTTGGATTTATTAATGATGTGTTTCGGGTTTCAACGACATTAGATATTTTTGAAATTAGATTTATGTTACTATTAGTAGAAGGGTTCGAAAGAAGAGCTTGATTTATGATAAAGCTTATACTAAAGGTTGATGAAGCATATACTAAATTTTTCTATTTTAAAAATTACCGATACGGTTCCGGTGTTTTATAACAAATTACTCCTTTTATATGCAACTGTCGCACACGTGTTGTTGAGGAACCTGGTGTACTATATGTCACGAGTTAGTTCGGTTTCGCGGTCAGCTATAAAGAAGAGGACGGTGGTTTCGTGAACTTGCAGCAACCACGAATAGACTGTTGTTCAATCAAATCAAGATAAAATGTGATTAAAGCATATCATTACACGTGTATTTATTTACTATCCGATGGAAAAACTTCAAAACCATATGCATATATATTTTTCCCTATTTGAAACAGACTAAGAAGTCTCAACAACAAGCAAAATTAAATCCAATATACCACGGGAGAAAAATAAAACAGTATCGACCCTTTGATTAAACTTTAAACTACTACTACTGAAGTTAAACTACTAAAATCAATAGAAAGAACGAATATAACCTAAAAAAATACAGGAAACCAGCTACAAACATCGATCACGTAATCCATTCAATATCAACAAATCCAAGAGAAACGTTTGTATGACCTACAAATCGAAAATATTCCTTATAGATCTGACTATACTAAAGAATATCCAAGAATACAACAAATCGACATAGAAGCAACCAAACAGAACAAACACGCTAGCAAATACACTGTGGATTCAAATATCGAAACAACTAAGACTAAAAGGACAACAAATCCGAATTCACCAGTCTAAATTAGCCAAATTAGCCAAAAATTTAAAAATGTAGCCGGAAAATCAAATACAAAGTAAATTACACTCTAAAAAACAAATTTAAGATAAAAACACGAGAAAACAAAATCACAATAGCGATAGCAGTCTGTGACAAATACGATTAACACATAGATACAAGGAATACCCAGTCATGCAAATTTAAGGAAATCTGATTACGTTTACGCCACCCACCTGATAGGCGAAAAACAATCCATCTACAATAAACGAACATGAATATGTTGCAAAAGCAAGAGACTTAATACAATAGAAAATCTTAAAATATAAAAAAGTCGATAAACAGTATATTAAAAATCCAAATCATCACAAAACACAACAGCATATGCAAACCAATGAAAACAGTAATACCAGGTGCAAATAGTATATTCATTAAACGGCGTCGTGGAAACCTTTGACAGGAGAAACCATTGGTAGGAGCATATAATTAAGTATTGTAGAAACAATCAACAGAATTTCATGAAGTTAACACAAAAGTAAAGAAAACTAAAGATAGCACGTTCCTACAGTTTAAGTATGACATGTATTTATCTCTTGACATTTTTAATCTATATTTGGATCTCCTGCATACGTTCTTGAGAATATAGGTCAAATGCCTTTAATTTACATACCTTTATTTTCTTTTTCTCATAACATTTCGGCCGCATTACCTTGGCTGGATTTTTCTAGACCTAATTCTATTATTTGGAATTCTTGCAGTATGTTCTTGAGAATCTCGGAGAGATGTCTTTAATTTTTCAATACATTTATTTTCATTTCCTCATAATACTTTGGTCGCTTTATCTTGGCTTTTTTCAAATGGATTTATGCTTTGCAATAATTCTTTATATATACTCTAAATAAAATTATTATAAGTATACATTAAACGGAGATTTTTTGTATAAGAATTATATTTGTTTATACACACATATATCGTAATAATTATGATAACAAAATAATAGCACTACTGCAGGGTAAGCAAACATATAAACACATTAAGCAAAATACTTTAACTTGCAATAAATGAGTAAGAACATGGGGAAAAAAATGGTAAATTTGACCAAAAACTTTATGCACCACTTACCACACCATGAAATAGAATACCTATGCGCCTCACTAATCTACAACTAAGTCACCGTGTAACAAATTATCAATACCTTTCAAAAACAAATTGAAAATTATAATCTATAAAAACAAATATTATATAAACCCTTAACATTTCAAAAACTTAAAGACATACAAGACAACTATGTTTTAATTCCTTTGAATATGATATGTTTTACACCAACATACCGTGAGATTTTGGCATAAATATAATAGAACGAAATGAAATAGAAACGTATACTAATATACCTACAAAATAAAAGTTCTTTAAAGTGGTATAAGTAGTTCTAAAATCAACATACTTTGTATAAAAAACTACGTATTCAATCAAATAAATGGATGCATGATAGACATCGCTTTATTTAGAGAAGTGGCACAAATAACACTAAAAAGAACTCGAAGTACAAATATGAAACAAATACCTTCTCCGTTCCCGATTTTCTTTAGATAGTTACACGACTGCATTTGTGGCATGCCTGAAGATCAAATTGAATACATGATACACTTATTTAATAGCGCTTCCATCCTAAAGTATAGTTCCAGGTTCAAGTAGAAAAAAAAATAAAATGCATTTTCTGCACATAACACTATACCTCAGAAAACAGAAGACAAAACGACAGAACACATCAAAAACATGGTCCGGAAGATATCTTACTATCATCATCAACACCCAATTTCCCAAAAAAATAGTGATAATAATTAGAGTTGGAAGATAAGGTTACAAAATTAACAAACTCAAAATATTGAAACGATCATTCGCAAAAGCAAATATACACTTACAAACAAGAAATACCCGCAGAAGCTAGTAGACAATATATTCCAAAATACAAGCTAATAAATATTATAACAGCCAAAACGAAAAAAATTAATTCAATTAAGAGCATTTATAAAAACTATTTAAACCGTACAATTTCGCAGTAGCACATAAATGCTTTAATTTAACAAAATGCCAAACGAATTTAGAAAAATGCATAATCGCCCCGCCAGGAAAACAAATTATGTATCTATTTTAAATTATAGCTTTTGGCTATGGATAACGGAAGTTGAACCGGATCTCCTCCGTGCCGACTGTTGCTAAAAACCTGCGATGTCAGGTGAAACGACACCAAGACACAAATTGTGAGCTAGGTGATGCTATACTTCCCATAAGGTGTCTGTATTAAATATTACAACTTTGCTATTTCTGTCCTGACGAGCCCCAATTAGGGCGAAACGCGTCGACAGGATTCCCTCGTGGCTGAATTTAAGTCACTTGCCAATAATTGCTTTCTACTTTGCATTAATCCTATTTTTCTATTAAATTATAACTTTTGACTATGCAAAAAGGCAGTTGAACCGGATCTTCTCTGTGCCGACTGTTGCTAAAAACCTGCGAAGTCAGGTGAAACGACACGAAGACACAAAATGTGATCTAGGTGATGCTGTACTTCCCATGTGTCTGTATAAAATATTACAAATTTGCTATTTCTGTCCTGATGAGCCCCAATTAGGGCGAAACGCGTCGACAGGATGCCCTCGTGGCTGAATTTGAGTCACTTACCATTAAATTTTTTTACTTTGTATAATTTAAGACTCATTAAACTTACTTTCTTTTAAATTATCTTTCGGTTATGGATAGAGGCAGTTGAGCCGGATCTCCTCCGTGCCGACTGTTGCTAAAAACCTGCGATGTCAGGTAAAACCACACGAAGACACAAATTGTGAGCTAGGTGATGCTGTACTTCCCATAAGGTGTCTGTATTAAATATTATTGCTAGTACTGTCCTGATGAGCCCCAATTAGAGCAAAACGCGTCGACAGGATGCCCTCGTGGCTGAATTTAAGTCACTTGCCATTCATTTTTTATACACAAGAGGGTACCCAAGAGTTTCTGGAAAAAGTTTTTTTAAGCTTGAGTTTAATTTTTTTTCACAAAAATCCGTCAAATTCCTTCCAAGAATTCTCCATTAGCTGCAATACACTTGTCTAATCGGTTATGCCATTGTTCGAATCATCTTTTAAACTCATCTTCTTTGATATCTGCAAGCGCTTCGGTCGTTTTTTTCTTCACCATTGCGTCATTCTTGTAAGCGGTCTTCAACAGTCTCTTGCAAGCAAAATTCACTGCGGGCAAACGCAACATTTCACATCGATGCCGCTTGGCAAACTGACTAACGAGGGCGTGTCCTAAGGAACCACTACCGGAAGAACCGCGTACTACGAAAACTGCGCGCGCAGCAGCGACATGCTGGAAATTTTTTGGTACCCCCTGGTACATACATACAGGGTGTTGTGTAAATAGTAGATACATCTTTAGTTGCTGATGCAGGGCCTCATGACTGTTCAGAAAATGTAAATCCATGCTCATTAAAAGTTACACGTTTTTCAAGACAATTGGACTTTTCTAAAATTGGCTCCCTTGCTCACTTTCTTTGGTATCATGGTCATAAATGATGTATTTTACTCATTCTGTTTTTTTAGTATTACTCTTAAATAGTGGTGTTAACAGAGGAACATTACTATTTTGCGTCATTGTTGAATTTTTTTAAAGTGCAGCTCTTAAAATATGTGATTTCATAATTTTTTCTCCTAATTTTAAGCTCTCGTGTTGTAAAAAAATGTATGTATACCCAGTATTTATTCACTTTTGTCACTATACTAGTAATTTCTTTATTCTTGTATCATAAAAAGAAGATGGTCATTTTAGAACAAAAGCGCACATAATTATTCGGCTCTATTATTTGGAAATCGTCGACCTTCCTGTGCATCCCTCATTGGTCCAAACAAATGGTTATGTTCAGAAAAAGTATGAGTAAGGATTATATTTTCACAGACTGATGATTTATCGTGCGTTAGATGAAAGGATGCTGTCAAACCTGCCCAACACATGATGATAGCAGGAACTTCAAACATTGCATCAATTAATTAATTCTGGAAATTTTTTGGTACCCCCTGGTACATACATACAGGGTGTTGTGTAAATAGTAGATACATCTTTAGTTGCTGATGCAGGGCCTCATGACTGTTCAGAAAATGTAAATCCATGCTCATTAAAAGTTACACGCTTTTCAAGACAATTGGACTTTTTTGACATTTTCTAAAATTGGCTCCCTTGCTCACTTTCTTTGGTATCATGGTCATAAATGATGTATTTTACTCATTCTGTTTTTTTAGTATTATTCTTAAATAGTGGTGTTAACAGAGGAACATTACTATTTTGCGTCATTGTTGAATTTTTTTAAAGTCCAGCTCTTAAAATATGTGATTTCATAATTTTTTCTCCTAATTTTAAGCTCTCGTGTTGTAAAAAAATGTATGTATACCCAGTTGGCATATTGATAAAAAAGTAGCCCATCCAGTTGAGATTCTAAAATGGTATAACACAAGTTGTTCTTTTAAGAAACTACGATTATTGCTATTAATTTGGTAATAATCTCATTTTACCATTCTGCCATAATAAATCAAATTCATTAGCTATTTTAGTGTACCACTGCATTTAATAATTGTTTGCAAACAATGCATAATTAATGGCGATTCAAAAAAGTGTGTGTGGGGTAAAGTCTAAAATAAAGACCAAATTAAATTAAATAACTTCAAATTTCCATATGTATAAATGTTGGAATTGTCTAGCGCACCTACTTCATCCATTGCAAATAGCTTGCTTGTACAACATTAATTAAGATACAGATAGAGTGGTGTTATTTTTCATAATAGCAAATTAATATATCCGTAGGAAAACATGCGATGCGTGCGCACGACTGACTTATTCATACTGTCAAGCCCGCCCTTTTACCGATCCGCCGCGAAGACTCGTTAACTCTAACACTTAAAGAGTGCAGTAGCATGCAACTTGCGGCGGGCTATGTGGGTAACTAGTATTGTTTGGGTGAGAAAAGAGATAGATAATGACGCTGCTTTATTCAAAAACAAGTTATTATCAGTACGTTTATGTGCATCTTCGCTTGCGATACATCTGCTCTGGTTTATCGTAAATGATTTTTGATACTGTGTTGGGAACTCCGACTATTTTTGCAATACGATTTGGAATTGTTGACTAACAACAATTAGGCGCTACGCCGAATTACTGTTCGTTATTTTCAAAACATTTAGTAGTGTCGTAAATGCTTCGATTACAGTATTTAGCGAGGGAGTACGTTAACATGCATTTGCTTTACGGCGAATGCAGAGGTAGCGTAAACACAACTGCTGCACTCTACCGAGAAAGATATCCGAATACACGTCAGCCCGATTATCGGATTTTTATTACAATGCACAATGCGTATTGCGAAGGTCAAATTCCGGGTCGTGGTGTGGGTATGTGTTCACGAAGGAAGGCCCGTGTATGAATGTGACGAAATTGTGCTGGATGAAATTCAAGCCGATCCATCAACTTCCACACGGGCCATAGCACGACGCACCTAATGCTAGCAGACAAATCCTAATACCGTTTTAAAATAAATTTGTGGAATTGGATTTTAAATGGCGAGGTAATAGGCCCATATGAATTACCAGAACCTTTAAATGGCCAACGTTATTTGAAATTTTTTGAAAATCAACTTCTACTTTTAATAGAAGACGTGTCTATTCGTTGAAAAGGACTATGTGGTAACAAAACAATGGTTGCCCCGCACATTATGCTGCAGCAGTACGAAGCCACTTAGAACAAACGTATCCTGAGAGGTAAATTGGTCGCTTGGGTCCAATAGTGCAGACCTCGCGCTCGCCAGACTTGAATCCGCTCGCCTTTTTTTTATTGGGGCTGTCTAAAAGAAAAAGTGTACTGCAAACCAACAGTGTCTTTGCAAGAGTTGCGAGATCGTATATAAGCAGCTGCTCGTGAAATTTATGAGCACGGACACTAGCGGATGATTTGAAGATCATTTATAAAACAATGTAGAACCTGCAACCGGGTATGCGATAGAGAATTTTACCATCTATTGTAGTGGAAAAGAAAGAAATGTTATTTTATTTTGATCTTTATTTTAGACTACCTGACACACACACTTTCTTGAATCGCTCTTAATTATGTATAGTTTGCAAACGATTATTAAATGCAGTGGTACACTAAAATAACTATGGTAAAATTAACTCATTGTCCAAATTAATAGCAATAATCGTAGTTTCTTAAAAAATAACAACATGTGTTATACTATTTTAAAACATCTTTTAAATGGGCCACTTTTATAGTCGCCGGGGAATACATAAATTTTTTTACACCACGAGAGCTTAAGCTTAAGAGAAAAAATTATGAAATCACATATTTTGAGATTTCAACTTTTCTAAAAAAAATTCTATAGTCACAGAAATATTTTAACTGATGCTTTAGGAATGAACCATGAAGTGGTATTTGCGAAAAAACTTATTTTATAAAAACTAAATGGGTGCTTTTAGGGTGCGTATACAAGTAAGGAGGCTGCTTACATCATGCTCTGGTGAAACTCCTCTGTAGACCACCTCCGGTATAATGTTTATGCTGTATGACAAACCAATCGTAAAAGTTTATGATATGGTTTCCGGTTTAAAGTTCACAAACACACGAATTGATGTGTTTTATTATAAACAATGCCAATGACACCGACGTACGCCTTAAATAATGTTTATTTGTTAAGTAACCGACATTTTTTGAGTTTCGATACAAACAATGGGAGTTCTGCTTTACAGGTATAGAACTTGTAAAGCGCTACTTTACAAGCTAGTAGCACATGATTGACAGTTGCAATTCCCTTTTGGTGTAGGTGTTGAAAATATAACTAACCGCACTAATAAATTTAAAAGGATCAAACGACAGTAAGCGTTTATTGCTATACGTTTTAGTTTCATAGGAAACATCAAAGATTTTACTTTTGAAAGTAGCGTTTTGCAAGCTCGCTACCTGTAAAGTAGAATGCCTATTGTTTGTATAGAAACTCAAAAATGCAGTTTATTAATTAGTACAAATACACATTATTTCAAGCATCCGTCGGTGTCATTGGCACCCCTAATAACAAAACATCAATTTGTAGGTTTGTAAAATTTTACGACAGACGTGTCATATAACATAAACATTATACTGGAGACACCCACCAAGGAATTTCAATTAGAGCATGTGGTGGGTAGCCACCTTACTTTTACACGTACCCTAAATACATCCAGTTCAATTTTAGTTTTTAAAAAATAATAATTTTGCGTAAATATCAATCTATGGCCCATTTTTAAGCATCGGTTAAAATATTTCTATAAAGTTGTGAATCACCCTATAAATATATATATATATATATATATATATATATATATATATATATATAGCGGATGTTTCTTTGTCTTATGAGGTAATAATGTTATTCTTTTGTTAATGGCTATACAAGTATTAGCTCGATTTGTATTCGTAAATATGCTTTTATTATTTCCATAAAAAATGTTTATTTACAGATACATCTTAGCTATACCATAATGTGTTCGTTTATTATTCCTGTCCTGAGAATCCCAATAAGGACGAAACGCGTCGACGAGGTACTCATGTGGCCATATAGGTCAGGTACCAATAAATTTTCTCGTCGTTACTTAATTTTAGACTCGTTAAATTGACTTATTTGTTGACTGGACTCTTTCACATCTTTAACTTAATATTGTAGCAACGATAAATGTTTATATCAATACGGCAACAAAAAAAAAATATTTGGAAACTGTCATCATTACTATACGTGTTTAAAGTATCATTATTATGCAACTAAAAAAACGATGGCCTAATGAGTTGATTGTGAAACTTGTGGTAGGTAGTGCTATTTTCGTAAGAAAGCCAGGGTCAACAGCTATAGAAAGAACCGTTAGCGTTAGCGCTATTCTTCCAAACTGTGTATATTTTAATACAAGCACTACTATATTTTTGAATGATTTTGAGAATTAAAATTTCAAACAAGAATTACTGGCACAGGAATCATAAATCTTTGAAAGACTGTACGTAAAGTGTTTATAAAATCGAGTAAATTACTCAAATTTTTTACTACGAAGTACAGAAATTATAGACGATGGTTCTTGTGATGAGTTACACAAATTGTTACACGTTAGGTGTCCATTATTACCCAGAAAACAGCTTCAAAACTCAACATTAAAGTCCAAAGACCTTTAATACTACTTTATCAGAAGACATTTAAAACAACTGTTAGTAGCACAGATATTTACAAGCACAAAATCCAATTACTCAACGTTTTAGATACACCTCAAAGATTAGTCCTTAAAATTGGGTTTTATATAACTTTTAAACGGTTCAGTTCCAAATTCTTTCTGTAGTTACAAATTATTTTAAATGATTATACTTACTGGAAGCTATATTACTTCATCTTTACTTTTATGTTTGTGATATATGGTTACCGTTGAGATTCTAACTTCCATCCAGTTGCTGATCTTTACAGTATCTAATACAGTTAGTTATTTGTGTAAGTAAAATCTTCAAGGGTTTAAGATGTGGTTTCTATTGAGATTAATACCTATATCAAGAAGTTAGGTTCTTTAACAAGTTAGCTCCCGAAGGCAATATTTTACTTTTATTTTCTGAGACGTAGATAAATTATGCACTTCCCATCACGCAAAGTATCATAAGAAAAATTGTTCTACAACATTTACGCTAAATATTCTCAAGAAAAATATGCAAATTACTAATATTATGGCTTCAATTATATTGATGACAAGTTTAATGATCTTAAATTGTTTTACAACAGTGGATAGCATCAGCACCGTTTTATGATTCATGCACACGTAAAACTGGTTAGGTTAAAAAAAAGGTATCTAATATTCAGAACTTTTGCATCGATTTGAATTTAAATTTTTCTATATCCGATAATTTTCTACATCTCTACGTTTTTGTTTACCTCTAAATTTGAACAAGAACGGAGCACTACATGTAAATCCCACCTACGCTGCCACCTAAAGCACATAAAAGACGAGCACAAACTATAACACCAACCACAATATACACTGAAAATCCGCGAAAATTTATAGGAGGTTCTTTACGAATTAATTGACCGTTCTAGAGCAGAGGGTGCGAATAAAAGCTTACAGGGGTTGTATTAATCGCGATTTGAACGATCATATGCGCTGTAGACAACTGGACTGATGCAAAATAATATAGCCGGGCTTAACGATATGCTTTAGTATCCCGAATCCCACGTAACAACACTGCAGAAGAATTCGCCCACCTGCTTCTCTCTCTTTTAATATAAGCTATCTTTTAGGTTTGGTTTGCAGATAAATACATTAAGAAGAGTGTGGGTTCCACTTAGCCGGTTTGCAAGCTTTGCGCACAAGGACGAGTATGTGTCAATTCGTATGCATGAAACGAAGCCAATAACAACGGAATAAATTTTATTGCAGTCCTCTTGCATCGCGATATATCTGCGGCCTTTTCACTGATCGCACATGCACTACGTTTATTAAATTTCTTATACAACACAACATATTGGATAAATTAGCCTGTACAAAAACAGATGTGTTTAGTTAATACAATTTAATTGATATAACAGCCTTGAAGAATGTCGTTACTTAACCAAATTAACGTACATGAATAAGAACAGTCCAAAATTAACGAAACCACGCGTCTTACACAAGCAAAAATTAAAAAATAATCGACAAAAGTATTACATCTCTCTGAAGTTGATATCTAAATAATAAATATGTTTAAACCGCGGGAAAATATTACGATAGGAATAGGCTATCTACGTATGTTCAGGAAAGCTTTATATATATATATATATATATATATATATATATATATATATATATATATATAGAAAAGATTTTGTTTTTGGTTCTTGGGATAAAGTCGCTCAAAAAACAAAATCTTTTCTAATTTAACTACGCTCAAGAATTATCAAGAACCTTTTATATATATATATATATATATATATATATATATTTGCATAATCTTTGCTAACAGATACACAAACCTTTCTAATTAATAAGTGAATAATTTACCCATCCTTTATTACCACGCTTGTAAGGGTGATTGGCCAATAATGCTCGACAGATAATCTATTTAGTAAAGGTCAAAATATCACTAACTTCGAACTCAAAATCTACCATAAATTATCCTTACAAAAAAAAAATGAGAACTTATTCTACTTGAAATTCAAAATAATCAAATATCTTTAGCAATTAACAAACAAAGAAATCACAAATTTTATACTAATGGCTATTGTCAGATAATCTCATCTTCCACGTAGTTAATAATATTAAATACCTCCTGATTCCATTTTACAAGATTATCCATATTCTTTTAATTCTCAATTCAGAATACTAATTTTCAAAGTGCTTCTTCTATTTTTAATTAACTAGCTTTAGAGTAGCTCTTGTATCGAAGAGCGTTCAATCTTCATTGTATTTTTACAAAATAAATGATGCTTCATCAAATAACTGCATTTGATAACTTCTATGTTTCATACTTACCCAGACATATACGTTTCATTGCAACTCTGAATGGACTCTGGTAAATTGAATTCTTTACTCAACGTTACATATTGCTTCGTTTAGAACCAAATGGATACCTGAATGTGGATTACTTCCGCGTATATACGCCATCGTTCAAGATCCTTTAAGATTCATTTGGAACATACCATACCCTGGTAACGCAATATTTCCACGAATTCCACGGTTTTAAAGATCTAATTGGTATCAAACCACTGCGACTGAGTTGATTTACGAGCATAGCGTTGTCGATCTTTTTCTAACGTATGAAGATAATTTTCTGTTTTCCTCTTTCTTATTGTGACACGGAAAACTATAAATAATTCTTACCCATCTTTTATGACATTTTAGTACTCTCTCGAGTTCGTTAAACAAGCGTTTATTCAATAAATAGCTAATTAATGGTTTTTAATAGTATTTCTTAGTATACATAACGTATTTTTCTTTATTAATCATTAAAGTTCTGGAAATTAGGCTCCAAATACGTTCCTTATACTTTGTAAATGCAATAAATTGATACTATATTTTTACTATAAATAACGCCAATATTGTGCACGAAAGATGTAATTTTTTTAATAAATGAAAATGAATCTTAAAGATTGAAACTCGTTATTACTACGTATAGAATGATTTTACGTATACAAAATCTTTCTCACGAGTAATTATTTATGAATATGGCTGATAAATTGAGCTTGTTTATGCTTTGCAAATGCAATAAGATCTGTATTCTTAACAATTGTAAAAAAAACGTGTGTTCTATCACAAATTTTACATACAGAAAGTTTATTTAGTATTTTAATTAGTGAGAGCTTCGTTGATAAATGTCATACACAGAAATTTAATCACATAATTAATAAGCGCTTTGTTTCTTATGGCACAGAGGTACGCAACGAGGAATGCAAGCAATGGATGAATGTTGGAGTGAACGTGCAAGGTGAAAAAACACGAACGCAAAGATCTGACATTGCACTGCTAACCAGCAACACAATGTTAATTCGTATGGAAAGAAGCTTGGGCTACGACATAAAAATAAATAAAAATAAAACAAGTAATGATATGCAGTAAAAAATAAAGTTGACTTTTAGAATGTAGGAATAGGACAAGAAGATTTGAAGTCGACGAGTTTTCTTACAAGGATGCAGAATTACAAAGGTTCGTAGACGTCAAATTAATATAAAGTGCAGAATTGCTCTAGCAAAAAAACACTCTTAAACAAATATAATTTATTCACATCAAACATTAATCTTGGTATAAGAGAAAACCTTTACCTAACATTTGTTCTTTTCTGTTTTATCTCCTTATTTGGAAAATTTCAGGATCAGATCCTATGCTTTCCTTGCTGCTCTGGTTTCTTTTGTGGACGAGGTGGAGGTTGGGCAGTGCAATTAGGCCGATTGATGCCGTATCACTGTTGGTCTAACAGTCATTTTACCGCTTGGTCCTGGTACTGCTTCCACGGTGCGATCATTACTTCTCTTCTTCTCGCGGATATTATCTCCAATGGTTCCGTTCCAAGCTCTTCCTGCACTTCTTTATACGTGTCGTATAAACGCTCTACGATACATTCCCATACGGAATTGTTGGAGATTCTTGATTGTGCTTGGCAGAATACGATTTACTCAAATTTGACAGCCGTAGAGCATCTGAGCTTCTACAAGTCCTTTGATTAGCGTGGTTCTTGCTTTCTGGCTTAGACGTTCGTCTATGATTCTGCAAATTCATCTAACAGTGTTTTGCGTACTTTTTCCTTCTTTTCGCGTCCGTCCTCTATAAAATTTCCAATGTTTTGAAATTCATTTCCGAATAACTTATTGTTTTCTTCACCTTCAATTATTGGTTACCAATTTTAAAGTTGCCTTTCCAGTAATGTATATCTCCGTTTTTGGCGGTATTTATTAGCAATTTCTAGAGCCCTGTCCATTTGATGACTCTGTTGGACATTTTTTCTGATGCGGTTATTGTGAAGTGAATATTTCTGCCGCTGGTGATGATTACGCAGTCGTCTGCAAACTAAAAAATTTTATTGCTCGGACTTGAAAGGAAATTTGCCACCATTACATTGAAAAAGTTGGAGACAGTAGGGAACCCTGTGGAATTCCTTCTTTTGTTTCTATCACCTCTGAATAACTGCTGCCTACTTCCAATACGAATTATCTTTCGTCGAGGAATTCTTTTATTATGTTGATCAGATGGCATGGTGTGTTGATCCTATTCAGTTTGATTACCATGCCCGTGTTACAGGTGCGGTCGTAGGCTTTCTCCATATCTAATAGCGTGGTGATTTGTTGTGTCTGCCTCTTTTGTCCATTTACGCACTCCGTACCAGATTTTCGGCTTGCTTTACCACGTCTAGAATTTTCCTGAACCCGAACTGCGAGTTAGAGATTTTGAATGTTTTTCAAGGAATTCTGAAAGGTCTTCATTAATCAGCAATTCTAGTAGCTTTGACATGCAGCATAGCAAACTTATTGGTCACCTATTTTCTGGTTTGGTGGCGTCTATCTTTTTTTGAGATCGTTATTACTATTGCTGTCTTCCACTGTGGGATTTTCCCGAATATTCTAAACAGGTCTTCCGCTAGCTCTTGTGGAGTGTAAATTAGTGCTTCATTCGGTCGATCCTCGAGGTTTCTCTTTGGCTAGCTTTTTGACTGTTTCTTGTGCTTTCTCGAGTCTATTTCGTTTCTTCTCTTAGTATCAGACCATGTATACGATTTTCCTTTTGATTTATTTGGTTTAGATCTTGTGTAAAGGTTTTTGAGGGTAGCATGTTGTTAAATTGGGAGCGTAGATGATGTGTCATGCTTCTTGCTTTGTCGATTTCCGAGCAGGCCCATTTATTATTGTAAAATACCGCTTGGTTTATTGTCGCGTCTTTTCTTGAACGCTTTCGATAGTTTTCATATTTTTTGCACGACTAGTTTGTCGCTTTCATTAGTTTTGGTAACTGCTTTCTCCCATTTTTTACCCTTGCCTTTTTTATACAACTTTTGCATTTTTCTACAGGTTAGTTTGGAGTCGCTTTATCTTCTGTCTCTTTAGATTTCAGTAACTTAAGTTTAGCTCTGTATTTTTGTTTAGTATCTCTTTCTCTTCTTGCGTGAACTTGAGATGTTGAGACATTCTAATGTTAGTTTTGGTTGCTCGTTCTATGTCTTCTTCGGTAACCATCTCTTCTACGGATTCCTTATCTTCGTTTTGATATTTTGGCATTATTTGCTTATATATGGTGCAGTTGGTTATTTTGATGATATTTTCGTGTTGTGTGTTTACTCTCGTTGTAGACATTTCTAGCAACACATCGACATAGTCCGACTCCAGGTTGTGATTTGCAGTTATTTTTAAATTTTCTCTATGCTTTTGTCAGAAAAAGTTCTATGGTGTTATAACATCCGCCCGACCCGAGCGGTGCGTGCATGTTCGCATTTGTTGTTCTGCTCAGTTTGACTATCTTTTTACCCCTTGAGTCTGTGGTCTTACAGCTCCATTCGCTTTGAATATTAGCCTCTACCAGTAATTAGTAGTACGTCCTCATTTTTTAAGTATGTTTCTAGTTCTACTCCTGCCAATGGTTGTGTGGGCGGTAAATGATGTTCAATATCTTTGATTGTTAACTTTGCTCTTATTACACAGAATTCGTTTTCGTCTTCGGTAAAATTCTTAACACCAGATTGACCGAGTTGGGCTTTTATATTGATTCTCATTTCTGTGACGATATTTTTATCCTCGGTGTGGTTCTCTTGTCTTTTAAGAATAATCGGTGGTACTCTTCGTTTTTCTCCTCCACTGCGGCGGGCTCTTGTTATAGTTTTTTGGTTTTTAATGTTCGTATAGTTATTCGTTGGAAATTTATATGCTTTGCTTGTTGTTCTAACAAAGCTATTTCTTGATCAGTTAGTGCTTGTTCTTTGGTTTTCTTTCCAATTTGCGTTTTTGACTTATTTTTAACCAGGTTGCTTGGAATTTGCAAGCTTATGATTTCCGCCCTGCTTTCTTTTTCGTTCTGGCTTTTCATTTGCTCATCCAAGCCCCCCAGGACATCAAACCTGTTGGTATTGTTTATCCGTTGAGCAGATTCCTTTATTTGCGCTTTTCGAAGCATTTTTCGTTTCCCTTCTTTATTTCTGTTTCAAAATTGGCCGTATGTTGTCCAGACGTGCTTGTAGTTTTGTATTTCATCAATTGCTGCACTATACTGTTCTATTATTGCTACATTTTCTGCGATTAGCTCTTTGTATTTTTCTATAATTGAATGCACTATCACTAATTCCAACAGTATTTTAAAACTACATCAATTTTATTATGGTGGAAACCTTACACCCTAGGTGTGCAGAGTCAGGGCTTACTTGCCGCGTCGCTAAGTACTGTGAAGATCAACTACAGGGTTATTCTGTATGTATCTCTATGATTAAACTATCCGCTATAAACAGTGCTTTAGCCATCGCGAGTGGTCTATGTATTCTTTAGCACTAATTAGGGAGTCATATTTGCTAATTTCAAGGAAGATTACGGAGTGAATTTCACACTTCGAAATACTGAAGTATTATGTGCCGAAAACAAAACAAAAACAAACTTATTTTAGCTTGGTCAGTATCAGAACGTGCGTCTATATCAGTGATTGCGGATATCCATACATTTGTATGTCACATTTTATTGTTTAAACACGGAATATGGGAAACAGAACGAAGAAGGACTCACGTGCAAAAGCTTCAACTTTGCGCTATCCCATTTCAAAAAATGCAATGTTATAAATGCAGTGCCGTGAGCAGGGTAAACAGAATTATAAATGAAGGGTTACTAAAACGATTTGGTGAAAAGCGATCTATTTGAAGAAATGTAGTAAAGAAAATGACTCGACTGATAGACTATCATGTAGGATATTCACTACTGGTGTCACTGATTATGGAAGGATGGGTTAAGGAGGAAAAAATTGCATAACTACACCACGTCTTGAATACTGAATATCGTACACAAATTCTAAACGTCCTAGGTTGTACCAGATATGTTGTCGTAAAGCAAGTGGTACAGGATGGGGATGCTTGGAAAGTTGCATTAAACTACTTAATTGGTTGATGGCAGAAAAAACCTTTTACAGATTAAATTTAACAGCAATATTTTATGGATTTTTTTTGGAATATTGCACCCTTACAAATATATACCCAAATAAATAAATGATGAAAGAGTAATTGTATTTACACCTGATAATTATCGTAAACAACTATAGGCGTTGGTTTCGCAATATTTTCAGCAAATGTTGATTGTGCGAAATGAGTAATTGAAAAACTATTAATTCGGCAAATGTCGTGGTGGGGTATCTTGGTAGTTGTCAGGTTGCTTAAACCCCTTCATTTGCCACTGAATATTTGTGAAATAGGGTATATTTTTAGAAAATAATAGAAAAAGAGAAAGTGTATATACAGGGTTTGTATATCTGGAAAAAGCATTCCACAATGTAAAATGGGGAAAAAAATTTCAAAATACTAGAAAAAAATTGGAATGAGTTATAGCGATAGACTGATAGTATACAGCTTATACAAAGAGCAAACAGCGGAAATAAAATTAGAGCAGGAACCTAGAAAAATAAATATTAGGACAGTGTGAGACAGGGAGGTGCGCAACGCCCGATAATTTTGAAGAGCCAATGCATACTGTCAAATGTAAGACAACATTTGAAATTATTACGCAAGGAAAAGCGATTGATATGTTTAGATTTGCAGAGGTGTTATCAGCTAGTATGGAAAAGCTAGAAGCAGCTCTTAATTAAATGGAAACAGTACAAACAGAGAAAGACAGTATAAAAATCAACAAAGATAAAACTAAGATACTAGTATGTAACGCAGGGGAAAATAAGTAAAAAACCATAATAAAAAATAGGAAACGAGAATTCACAAGAGGTTAAAGATTTCTGCTAAGTCAAATAACATAAGATGGGAAAAGAGCAAAAGATATAAAAAGAAAGATTAGCACAAGACCGTGCTGCATTTAATAAAAAAAAGCAGCTGTTATGTTTAAAGACAACAAACATAGAAACATGGCAAAAATTGTTGAAAGCATATGTGTGGAGCACAGCACTGTCGGCTGTGAAACGAGGACAGTGGGAGAAGCGAACGCGAAAAAGATGAAATCCTTTGAAATGTGGTGTTACAGACGTATGATGAATATATCATGGACAGACCAAGTTAAGAACAAAGAGGTTCTAGGAATAGTAGGGAAAGAAAGAGATATATGGAAAACAGTAAAAACAATAGGAGAGATAGAATGACAGGACACGCTCGGGGGCACTAGGGAATAGTGTAGAATATATTGGAAGCTCTGATAGGAATAAAGAAAGGTAAAGGTAGACCTAGATTAGACTATTACACACACTTAGTGAAAGATGTAGAGTCTAGGAATTTTAAGGAAATGTCCTGGTTAGCTCAGAATAGGAAACAATGGAGGTACGCGTCCAACCACTTCCAGGATTGAGGACCTAATGATGATGAAATAAATAATCTGTACAAACGCATTTCCGTAGATAAAATTCTAAAGTAGTACTCAAGAAATTGTAACATGCACATTTATGAAAAAATAACGTACGCAATATTAAAATACTAAATAAATAAATAGGAGGCTGTGATCGGATATTACAGTTCCCATGGTATTAAATACCACAGTAAGTAGATAAATTAACATATTAAATGACCCACAGGTATATTTGCTTCATCGATTTAGACGCGCCGTTTCTTAGTCTATACTTTGAAAACGAACACAACTGTAGTTATATATTATTTTTAAATCGATGATTAAGAGGCGATATACTAATCATCGATGGAGGCAAAACCCACGCGTCTGCAGCCAGATACATGCAGTTTCAAGTAGATCGGATTCTAAAGACATGTAGAAACACCTTACACATTCCAATAGGGTAATAAAATATTATTTAATTTAATTAATTACTTTCTTGTGGGCAGTACATGGTAATTGTTTTAATAATTATGGTTCTAGCACTTGTCGACTTTCAAAATGCTCGATTCAGTTGTACAAGGCGCCAGCCTATTTTCTCCTACATTCGTACTCAGTCTTCTCATTTAGGCATTGTAAAAATGTTGATTATGAAATATTTTGTATATACACGATCTAATTTATTAAGTGCATTAAATGTAGGAATTGCGTACTAGGTCTTCGTCTAGAACAGAATGCAAATGACTATTTAATGACTGTCCTGACAAAAATAGATCAATAATATTATAACTTATGTTTGATTTCAGAATCAT
Organism: Platerodrilus igneus; assembly: GCA_036346225.1. NCBI lineage: Eukaryota > Metazoa > Arthropoda > Insecta > Coleoptera > Lycidae > Platerodrilus > Platerodrilus igneus. Next base: position 1,261,083 of record JARFIW010000892.1, on the reverse strand, counting down.
GAATACAATATGCAACAAAATTAAAAACGTTCATCACAGAGGTTTATGTTAAATTACAATTTAAAAAATACCCAAAGAAAAATAAAACGCAATGAAATGCAAATATTTGGTTTCAAAATTAAATTCAATTACGATCCTTCAGCTTGCATCACTATCATATTTTTGCAAAGGTTTGTCCTAAATTTATATTTGGATTCCAGCATCAAATTGGTGTTTCTACTTTACGAAATGTTTTACAGGTCCCAACGATCGAAGGTTCAACACGCAGGCACAGGGATCCTTTAAATCTTCCCTGTTCGTGCTCGCCAGGATTACTTCTCAATAGAAATGCAAGGCCTAACTATTTCTTCTAACAAATTTAAAATTCAATGTTGATCATTGCATTAAATTTGTTTGTGAGCGGGTTCAGTTATTCCCTTGGCGTTATATCATATTTAAATATAAGAATGTAGCTTCATTAATAATCTACTGACATGAAGTAAGTGTTTAAAAAGATTTACCTTAAAAATTCCCGTTGTCGTTTCGTATCTTAGTAATTTCTTCTGTAATAGAAAAGTGCTTTTATTATATATTACAAGGCATCTAATCTAAACGAAGGTTAAAGAGTACGCATCCTAAATTGATATTGGCGCTTGCGTGAAACACATAATATTCTATGAAACACGAAATTAACGGTCTATTACGAATTGGAGGACGACAGACGTACTCGCTGAGCATCAGAATTTTTGAATCAGAGGCTCATATTGTTTGTGAAGGCCCATTATGAGTGACATGTGGATTCCCTACCATAAAAGAAGCATTTAAGCGCAAGTACTTCATTTTCGTTGTCGTGGCGTGGGGTCACCATGTTTTAAGTAATTAGTGGTAAGTTGTTTTTGCAATGAATTTTACGAATAAGATATTATAATCATTTTGGCGCAGCAAAACGTGGAAGCAAAATCAAAATTAAAGTTACGAAGAATTAGAATTTAGATTTTCAATATTAGGCGAATACCTATATCTAGAAATGACGTGGCGTTACAAATTCAAATTTAGATGGCAGATAGGAGATAAAATAAGTTGTTTGAACTTGTGTCGTTAAATATAAGAAATATTAAATGGTTTGCTGAAGTTCAAATGGTGGCCCGTTAATTTTGAATTGAAGCAATTGTTCTATGCAGGCGTTTCCTGTTTAAGTCAAATTTAAAGTAACACACGTAGTTTGAAAAATCCAGATATTTTTGTTAAAAGCGGTTTTATCTATCAGTAAATGATTTTCGTTTATTTTTGGTCGTTTTTTGTGCCTTCTTATCAATGTCTTCGTTTCAATAAAGCAAAGGAATTCGTAAAGCGATCGTTTAATTTATTGTAAAATGTTTATAAAAATTTGAATAGATAATAAACAAATTTGTAATTTCGAGAATTGTTAGTAATTAAAAATATCATTGTTAAGTTTCAACACTTAGAGTATCTTGTGTAAAGATCTATCTATTTTACTAGCTAAATAAAATAAAAACAGCTCATATTAGTATATTCACAATCAAGCTATTTGAAAAATGTCTTGTTACTGTTAAATCGATACTTAGGAAGGTTATCTGAAATTCAATTACAACCAAGTAAAAATTTATATTGCATCGGTTATCAGTAGGTCAGATTTGAATTACTGAATTAAAAGTGAAATATGTATAATTTTTATATTGAGAAAATTTTATAAACCTACGAGAATTCTTATTGTTTTGTGTAATGAAGAAATTATTATCGAATTTGAAACACTTTATAATGATAATTCATTTTAATAGTCTCTGTATTAGTAATTTCCGCCAATAAGGTTAGGTTATTTCCTTTAAAAAATATAATTTTTAGGTTATATGCATTCTTGATCTAGAGAAGGATTAATTTTGTATCTTATATTGTTCATACTCAAAGATTGCCAATTCATTATGGCAGTTGTAGAGGTTAGGAATAATATCAGCAACGTAGCGCTGTGTTCTAAAAGTACTACCGTTTTATGATCTCATCGCCTTAGGTGATTAGTTACATAAGGTAAGTTGATAAATACTAACGCATTATAGTTAATAACATGAAATAATAACTTAGACTTTTATGCAAAGCCCAAATGATCATTTCAAATCGAACTAGTAATTGAAAGAAGGAAAATATAAGGTCTTGGACAGGACTTGAATCTATATCTTAGGCTTTCCGATCCCATGAGTTTTCCAATTACGCCACCGGAACGGGTGAAGACAATTGGAAAATTGACAAATCTAAATCGTGTACACAACCATACATCGACCTAACTTTCAATTACGTTTGGAATTTTTGTCAATCATATCTGACAGTCAAGTTTTTGACTAATGTCAGTTATAGACAGGAAGCGACGCTCGAAATTACGGGACCTTATACTTTCCATCTTTAAATTACTAGTTTGATTTGAAATGATCATTTGGGCTTTACATGAAAGTCAAAGCTATTATTTCATCTTATTAACTATAATACGTTAGTATTTATCAACTTACCTTATGTAATTAATTACTTAATATTTCTATATATTTAATACTTGGCCTATAGCCGTAATTTTGAGCGGTCGTAAATACCTTCTGCTTCTATTTTTAAATTGACGTTAAAATTTCAGTTTACAAGATTTTCCATATTATTTAAAATTTCCATTTAGAACTTCAGCTTGCAAAAGTGCATCTTTCATTTAATTAATTAATTAGCTTTAAGGTAGCTGTTTGTATCAAAGAATGTTCCATCTTCATTGTATATTACAAAATCAAAAATAACTGTATTTAACAACTTCCATATTTCAAACTATTGAAACGAATAAATTTCATATCGTAAACTCTGCGTGTTATTTTGGCTTCCTAATCAATGTTACATTTTGCTCGCTTTATGAAGGAACGAATCTTACATTATCGATCGCGTTGCCACATCTTGCTTGATTTAGGACCGAATCAAATTAATGTTGATTTCTCCTGTTTATACATAAAATTATCTCAATTCTAGATTTTACTTCTTACGTATGAAACATAATACACCGTAATAATACCATATCGAGAAAAACGCGCTTTCTTACTTAATTGGTGTCGAATAATGTGATTCATGTTCATAGTGAAGGGTGCTCTTTATCCTTGTCCAACACGACTTGATCGTGGCGCCGCATTCTATCTTGTAATAACATGGACTCGATTTTACGACATTTTAACAAGCTTGGGTTTCTTGGTATCAGCATTTTTCATTAATTAGTTATTTTTACGAAATATCTTCGTAAATATGACAAATTTGTCTTTATTAATAATCTACCACATAATTTTAGAATATAGTTATATTTAAAAACCTTTAAAATGAAGTTAAATGATATTTCGATACACACGGAAGTCAAGTATATGATTAATTAAAGTTTTAACTGCTTTATTTACAGTTTTGCAAATGTAAAACAACCCGCATCCCAACAATTGTAATAAAAGATTGGTTTTCACAGTAAACAAAATGTGTTCCAAGCACGGAAGGTGTGTTTTTATAATAAATAAAATGAGATGTTTTCTCTTTAAAAAATTACATACA